>OX422214.1:135960118-137160118 GCA_949130495.1 Sambucus nigra | reverse complement strand
AATAGACAAAGAAGTAGAAATATAGGCATGAAATACGAAGAACCAGGTAGAAGATAAGATATCATCACAAAAAGATATAAATCAAGCATGTGTAATGATCATCTCAAAGGCCATCAAACACCAACTATTTTTTAATTTTTCCCATTTTTTCTCAAAAAAATAAATACAACAAACAATACGATATATAATATGTGCAAAATATATCAAAGAAATTCGGCACACATATATAGGTATAAATGACCACAAAACATGACACGAGACACATAAACTTTACACACTAGCATAGTATCGATGTGTCTAAACATGTGGGATGGAATGAATGGGCATGAACTAGATACAAATAGATTATAACTCAAACACTCAAATATGTTCAAAAAGTTCTAATTGACTGCAAAACTTTATCAAACTAAGCTTTAAACCTCAAGTAACAAATACGAACTTAATGAACAAAACAAGCACAATGCACACAAGCTTAGAATATTGACGATTCTACAAATGATTAGTGTAATGAGAAAATAAGCATAACTAGGATTCATTGTGCAAACCCGTTAATCTTCAACTAAACACCTTCAAAAGGTAAACATAGATCATTTTCTATTCTTTTTATTTTCTTTTCTTTTGAAGTAATTTATATTGAATTATCAATCAAACTAAACTATATGGGTCCTTTTTTGGAAAATTTTGCTCGTTTATTACCTTAATTTTTTCTTGGGCTCTTTTCAAATGGTGGTTTTCACGATGAGTCAACCTATCTCTCGCAGTCCTTTCCGGTGTACACTCATATTTTTCAATAATAAGAAGTATGTTACGGGTAACGGTTCTTACATGAACAAATCCCCCATAGTCATATAAATATATACATGACAAAATTGATGGGAGATCATCTCACCAAGATCAAATATAGCTAGTGAAATAAAAATCCAATAAGTTCGTGCATGTGTGTGCAGAGGCATATAAAAAGTCGAATTCGTAAAGCAAATCAAGTTTGAAACAACTTTATAAACATGTCGAAGAACAATCTAAGTGTCTAAAGTTATAACCAAATGTCCTAGCCACATGGAAATTGCATAGTGAATTGGATCCACAGGCACCAATATGCCATACCAAATGTGTAAAAAAAAATACACACAAAAAAAAATCTTTGTGTATTTTTCAAAAAATTTATCAAAATAAAATCTTTTTGTATTTTTAAAATATGACTCAATAAAAGAAAAATATAATATAAAAGACACACATGTCATAACACTAGTTACATATATCATGAAGCACAACAAGTGTATGACAAACGAAACCATGCAAGCATCATCTATAAGATATATCAAGAGAAGAATCATGTGCAAGAATGTGAAAATCAACAAGTCTAACATCTAGAGCCTCTAAAATCAATTTCCTAACCCAAATAGATGTGAAATGACAAATAGGGGTTTGGGGAACCAACTGGGCACTAAACTTTAACTTTCTAGGACCTCTTCCAAGATAAATACAAAAATGCCTAAGGTGACATTTCTTACCACAATGTGAACATGTGTACATGTGAGGAATCTTACCTATGGGTTGACCTTTTCTAACATCCTTGGAAGTGGTTGACCCTCTAAAATAAATAATGGTATTGGCGTTAACACTCGAAACATGTGAGCCAGAGCCATCAGTACCAACACTACTCGAGTCTCTTAAATAATTTTCTAACTAAAAAAATTTAGACTCAAGAAAAGAATTTGACTCTTACAAATTAAAGGACTACTTCTTCATATTTTCAATCATTTCTAGAATGTTATCTCGCTCCCCCTCAATGAAAGAAAATTTATCCCTGAGAGACTTCTGACGTGCTTTAAAATCATTAATCAAAACACTATCCTCAATGGCATAAACATTAACCCTAGATTTTTTAAAATCCTCTAATTCTTTTTCTAAAAATAACACTCTTTCATCACTTTCTTTCTTGGACAATTCTAAAATTTTGAAATCTTAGTCCATGTCTACAAGCTTCTCATGAAAGATATCTCTTTGAGTTTGAACAGGTTGCAAAAGTTCAATAGCGGATTTAAAAAAGAGAATTTTATTTTTCAAGAATATTAATTCTTTTAGAAAACCCCAAATTCAAATGATTTAAGTCGTCAAACGTATGGGAATCCATCAAGCGAAAAACAAAAACACTCAAAAATCACTAAACAAGGATCTAACACAATAACATAGTGCAACCCGCTTTGATATCAAATTATTGGTACGAATAATGAGTGCTCTATTGCCATTTATAAATGCAGAGGTAAATATGTTCGGGAAGGATTCCAATTTGAGAGTGCGCAATTAATTTTAAACCAATTTTATCTTAAACATATATTTATGTGATAAATAGATAAATTTAAACCAAGCATTCAACAAAGACAAGATAAGGAAAAAAACCTTTCAAGTAAAACCTTTCAAACACTTTAGAAATCTAAAAGGCAATTAACTTACATACTACTTGATAATCGACACAAGAATAATGTGTTAATCTTCGTAAATCTCTAATGAACAACTATGATCGGTGTAAGAATCACAATATCGTAGTCCTCCTTCAGCCTCAACTCTTGTTTTTAGCAATGACTTCCCTCGGATATCACAAGTCTGCCATGAAGATGCTTTCTCCACAAAGGTGTATAAAAGTATACAAAAATTTCTAGGGTTTAAATGAATTTAGAAAACTAAATATTCGGGATATTTGTTTGTGAATCAAATAGTGTTTTTGCAACACAAAAAGTGAAGAACTTTCGCAAACGTTATGTAGAAATTAATCTGGTAAAGGTTTCTTAAACAATTTGAACATGAAACAGGTATTTATAGGACGTTCACAAAATTCGTAGTAGTGGCATTGTTTAAACGATTTCACAGTGTTGTTCTAACGAGATCTTCATCTCGTTCAAACGAGATGTGTCTCTCTTGTAACGACATCAGGAAAATCCAAACAATAAGCCCTCATTTGAACCTGATTTGAAAAACATATAAAATAACCTTCTAATAACATGTTATCTCATTTGAACGAGATGTCAATCTTATTTGAATGAGAGTTAAAAAATAAAATATTTTTCTTTTTAGAAATAAAAAATTCTTATTAGTTATTTATAAAAGTAAACATACAAAAACATAATTCCATAAATTAATCTAAACTCTAAATTGTGTTATACCTTTACAGGATGTCGGGAAGTCCTCAAACTTGGAGATGCTTGATTTTAATTCATGTTGATGGTGCATGACGATTGTTAATGGGATTGGTCAAACTAGTCTAAAACTATGCTATGAACAATGTTGGTAAAATTGTTCTTACACAAACATTCTTTGGTAATTTTATTATTCTTTCATCAACCCCCCCTTTTCAATTACTACGACCATCCCTTATAAATACCCTAGTAGAAAGGAAAACTTAGTTGTAAACAAAATTCTTATATAACTATAGAGATTGGTGTCGGGACTACCTCTTAGCCTTTACTATTGTAAGGGTGTTTCCCTCACCCTTTAATACCTACATCAAGAAATAAGGAAGACTCAACCTTGTAATACCTACATGGATTTGTGATTAATGTTTCCAGTAGCATTGGTATAATCTATTGAGCGTAAATATTCCTGATTGAATCTATCAATAGCAGCTTCTAATGCATCTGTGTTGTGTTTAATGTTAACCAAAATAAGTTTTTGGATTCCCCTTCCCCTTTCCATCAAAAAGAGTCTCCCATTAGACTTGGTTACGAGCCATATTTACGTAGTGGATCCTTATAACATCGAGATCACTCTTTATTCTCTTTGAATGACTCATACCCTCATTATAGGATTTTCTCTTCAATTTTTACATCACCTCACTTAACGACCAAATTTGGGGCATGAAGGGACTTCATACCTATAGTTCATAGTGTATGAATGGTCAAGGCCTTTCCTATTGGATCATGAGAGATAGCGTAAAATAATTATTTCTCATAATTTAAAGCTGACATAGTTAACAAAGTCTTAATAAAAATAAAGACAATACATAACACAATATTAAAGGTAATAAAAAATATAAATATGGATGGAAAATAACTCACTGAGTTCTTTAAGGGGTTATGGGTAAAAAACAATCAATAAGGTTTTTAGCTTCTCAAAGGAAACCAGTTCCTTAAAAACCTTCATCTCCGTTGAACTTCCTTTTATTGACCTTACATCTAAAAGTTTCCTTGCCTCCTCCTCCTCGATTGCCCCAACTTTTTCGAGCATAGTTTAGAGAGCCTTTTGTGATATCAGTAAACAAGGTGAATCTGCGTACAACTTATGACATAAAATATGTGGTCTAGTATTGGGCATATCATAAGGTTTTTGTGTAAATACATCTCGATTCTCCCTAAGGAAATTTTCTAGATCTTGATTTTCTTAACTGGTGAGAAAACTCTAAATAAGTAATTTCATCCCCAAGTTATCAGGATCAAATATCACTTCATCCAAAGACATCATCACCTAGTCAACGGGACTCGAGACACCTCCATCTTGGACGGTTTGTGCTTTAGTTTCTACTTTAAGGGCCTAAGTTTTCTTCTTCCACTTTCTCTTTCTTTTTCTCTTATTTTGGCTAATTGCCACGATAAAGCACTGTCGATGAGAATCGTAATTTCATTTATCCTCATTACCCCTGCTTGGTGATGCATTTGAGCTTTAGGTGGTAGGTCGAAGTTAATGCCTTCAACTTGTGCAACCATCCTCTTCTAAAGAGGTAGTTGCATGGTGAGTCGATGTCTACTATCAACAACTTTATTAGCTTGGACACCCCTTGTGATTGGACAAACAATATGACCTTTACCAGGGGCAAAAACCATCTTCTCAAAAAATTCATTAATGAAAAGGTGGCCTCTTTGAGATATCCCATCCTAAGGTTAACCTTGTTGAATAATTTGAGGTATATAAACTCAGACGAGCTCTATTAATCGACTAATGTTATTACTTATATTAAGTAATTATGTATAATTATAATGTTACTTGTGAGATTAACATCCCGAGATCGACGACACTTACCTATAATGGGATTGCATATATTAATTTGGAATGCCTTCATCATAACAGTCGCCTTCTTAATATTTATTACCATAATATTTCCTTTTAATATGATCTGGGTTGGAGGTACCACGTATCATAATAGGTATGTTTCCTTCACTTGCGTCATCTTAAACATCATTTGGTCGCTCGTAAGTCGTGGTCTTCTTTTTTCCTTGCCTCATTTTAACACAATCATACATTCTCGACTGGAACGATCTCTTATAAATGAGATTTAAAAGCCTTATAGTTTTCAATATTATGGTTGTGATCCTTAAAGTATGAACATCTCAATGTATGATTTCTCTTAGTGAGATCCCCAGCTGTTTTTCTTTTCCATTCAAATATTACTTATGTTTTATATTAGGGAGGATCTTGTAAACTGACTCCTTGAAGACAATGGTTACCGATTGGTACTCCATCTCCCTATTTATATTGGCATCGTCTTATTTCTTTCCTCCAATTTTAAAATCCGACTCCTTGAATCCATTCCCATTCATTTTTTATCTGGGGTCGGTCTTCTCAGCGCTAGAGACAACATCTTCTACATTTATATGTTTCTTAACCCTGGACATTTGGTCATCAATTGTGGTTGCCTCTTTTCTTTATTCGGGATGTGTACATTATGGAATCACTTTCAAACTGATTTTAAAGGATGCTACTATAACTTATTTTGTTCATCCTTCCATCCTATTTTACACCTCATAGTATCTTTGGGCGTGATGATACGAGAAATCAGACACAAATTATTCTTAAACATCATATCAACTGTAGAAATAAATTAAAGCAAGTAATAAAGGAAAGATTATGAAATATAGAGTGATTCGACTGTAAAAATGATCCTACGTCCACTTTTTTGCCTTAGTCTCATTATGTATGTAGTGTGATACAAGTTTATAATGCCATATATGGCGTATAAGAGAGAGACTAAAAGACAATGCATGTAACTTGATAGTTAAACAACCAAGGATGAGGACTACTAAGGTTCGATCCAACTATGGCTGCGGAGAATGAGAGCCCCCAGGTGAGGTAGTTTCTAGAGAAAGAGAACTAAGAGTTTGGCAGGGCTTCATCAAGTAATTCTCTTCTCGATCCCCCCCCCCCCCCCCCATTTTAAGAGGAGCACCTCTATTTATAAATGTGGTGTCACGTGCTTAGGACACGTGATATATGGATAAGACGGAATAATGAGGAGTCTTTCTAGATGCTAGACAGCTAGCAACTGTCATATATGAGTAAGGGTTGCAGCATGTTTGAGCCCAGGCAGCAACGTCTGAAGGAGTGGTTGTGGCCACCCGGTATAAGGTGTCATGGCATTTATATGGCCAGGCAAATAACATTGGCTAATGCTAACTGTTTGGTGTCGCCGCCTGTCTGAGTCTAGGCAACAGCTCTTATTTAATGTTTCGCGATAATAAGGTATATATTGGCCCTATCAATAAGCCCCCATTCGTAATGCCAAGAATCAGTAAGTTGGGGTTGCGATTGAACTCAATGTCGTGGTAAGTATTCATAGGCTACCATAGTAACTTGCGAGGTGATGCTTCAACTTCCCGTGCCCTCTTATATAAATGATCTTTGGTCGTGGCCATCGTTTCATTTCCCCAACTTTTGAGAGAAAATCGAAAGTGAAATTCTATCAATTTTCCCTTTGAGTTTTTTGGCAAATCCAGCGATAGTTCAAGTCAGTGTTGAGGCAGAGTCAAAGATGAGCAACCAGTGATTCTCTATGTTCGAGTAATATTTCAAACCAATTTATCATTTTCTTTAAGATTTATCACTTGAATTCGTTTTCGCAAAGCCTGTTTACTTGAATCTGTTTGGCTAAGTGTTCTTATGAATCCATGTTTGCATAATTCTAGCATTTTTGAACTTGAGTAGAAACTAGGTTTGATGATGTTGAACCATTTGCTTTTTCTATTATAATAAAATAAGTAGGTAACTTAAAAGGCCATATTTCTTTAATCTAATTGTTGGGTATTAATTATGTTCTTTTGGGTAGGTAGAATTAGGGTTGGTTAAACATATTGGGTATTTATGGATGTTAAATACACTGGATTCTTAGTTAGAAATAAGGGATTTTTGGGATTATTCCATACCTTGTCCTAATTTTGAATTTGCTTTTTGGCCAAGAACACCAAGAACCTGTTCTTGATGTTCTTAGCTAAAACCCTAGAATCATGGGTTTTCAATCTTTGTGAAGCCTACAAATTACTTGTTTGTGTTTTTGGCCACGTCTTGTAGTAGGACTTGTACTACTTTGTTGCGGTTTCTTGTCATTTTGTCGTCTTAGGCTGCAGTCTGCATCTTGAACTTAAAAAGGATAATGTGGTCCTTAGAGTAATTGGCTGCAACCTTTTGGATTCGTACTTGTAATTTTTGTCTTTAGATGGTCTTTAAATCAATTAGTTGCACTCTAAAATTAGTTGGCTTCTCTGGCATTTTAATTTTTCTTCACTTCTATTTCTTTCTACCACAGCCTCTAAGAGGCTTCTCTAACCGTAGTGGCTATTGCACCAAGCTGCGAAGCCCTTCTGCTTTTCAAGTTTTTTTGTGGACCTACGATTTGAACCCTCAAGATTTCCTAGATGACTTTTGGAAGTCTCATTTTCGATTTTCGCCTTCTGAGATCCTATCTGTAAATCCTTTGAATACTACTGGTCCTTGTTTGCTTAAAGATTGCCTCAACTATGTCATCCTTGATTCTGAATCTGTAAAATCCTTAAACGATAGGGGCACTAGTGAGGCTACGGACATTATGGAGGAGGATACAAGTTCCAGTAATAACCTTCCTATAGCAGTAGCGACTGAGGCGCCAGCTGGGATAATAGTTATACCGTTTGAAACTAAGAATTACCCAACTGATGCTTCTAACCGTGGCCAGTCCTCTGAAAAGGCCCCTGTAGCTCTTAATCACATGTGTATTATGGATGTGGACTGTATTATTAATGTTGTTGCGGCCTTTGAGTTCCATGAACGAACAAATTTTACACTTCCTTCAGCGAAATAAAGATCATGTTCTGTTATTCCTGACAGTGTTTGCTTTCCTCTCCATGCCTTCCTTCTGGGGCTGTGGCTTCCTGTTCTTATGCCCATTAGAAGGATATTACGTTCCATGAACTTGTCTCCAGCCCAATTGGACCCCAACTGCTGGAGGGCAATTCTTACACGTTTGGTGCTTTGGTGAAAGAAGTTTAATAAAGATACCATGCTCACGTAGTTCTTCCAATTCTATAGTCCAAAGGAAAACTTCAAAGAATTCCCGTGGTATTACTATTTCACGTTGCGAAGTAGGGATAGATACTTGTATACTGAGAGGTCAACTACTATGAAAAATAAGAAGGTCAAGTATTTTTTTGTGTCTGGGGACAATTGGGAAATCTTCCCAAAAGAAACTAAAAGGGGAAAATTTATTAAAATGCTACGGTCATGGGGTCATCCGTCCAAGCAAGGTATGCAATTTTTGGATCCCGTACTGATACTTGTAATTTAATCCATGCATACCATGTTAATACCTGTATAATCTTTATACATATTGACAGCCTAAAGATTTATAGCAGGCAGAAGAAAAGGGTTGGGGGCGCAACCCACTTAGTTGATTCTGAGAATAAGTTTTCTGAGTTTGTCACTTCCACCTCCATTCTTGAACAAGGGTATTTTGCATCAAAAGAGATCCCCAAGATGTCTACGAAAGGTAAAATTTACTTAAAACATTTCATTCTAACATTCACTCCGTCGCAACATCACATCTTTTAAATTTTTCATTCTTCAGGTGAGGAGATTAACTGTGATCTTTTGGCACACCACTTACTAAAGATAGATGAGGATATTGTGGTTCTTAATCACGAAAGAAAGGGGAAAAATATAAAGAAGGCACAAAAGGAGGTAGCCCCTTCCAATGAGCCTACTGTTGAGCCAACTGTACCTCTTGTTGCGGCTGAGACAAGAGTGGTGCCTCCCAATGAAATATCTGTAGCCCCTGATAATGTTGTTGTAGCAGGGAAAAAGCAGGTGGATGATGATATATCTCCGCATATTTTCATGGTAGGCCTAATGTCCTTTGGGTAATTTCAAGGAGGGAACATCCCCTACATTCTTTTATTTCTGGCTCCCCTTCCCCTCTTCCCCAGGACATCGTGGCAATTAATGCCAACATACCAAATCTGCAGAGCAGGGTAATAGTAGGCCCTAATGGGCGTCCGTGGCCTCAACTGAGGCAACCTGATCACAATTCTTCACAGGATACAAATGCTAGGGTGGTCAACAAAATGATTAAGGTTCTAGACGTTATTAACTTGGATTGCTTAGTACAAGAAGACCATGAAGACTTAGAGAACTATGCCCTCCACAATCTACTGCAGGTAATCACTTCATTTCATTTTGTGTTTTCTGCTAATCATTTCTTTTTACTGATTTCTTTTAACTTTAGGTCGTGGATGTTATCGTGTCCCAAAGGATAAAGTACGATGGTCTTTTCAAATCTATAGGGCTACAAAGTCTTCTCACAAGTCTGTCCTCGAGGCTACCAAGACTTCTTTCTTTGAGGAAGGCAAAAAATCATCTGTCGCAGCACTTAAACCGTAAAAGCTAAATTTGGAGGCTGCCACCAAGGTGAAAAATCAGGCTGAACAAAATTTTACAGCAGCTACAAAATCCCTCCAGGCTACATAGGCTAAGGTTATGGAGGATGCAAGGAAGTCCAACTCTTTTAAGAGAAAACTTAACCTTCTTTGTTAAAAATACGATCAGCCGGAGTAGGGCATCACTTTCGCACTTAAACAGAAGGATATCGATCATATCGCAGCCATAAAACAAATGGAGGAGTCCCAAGTCACAACCTCAACCAAAACTTCGGATGATGTTGTAGCTGTGTATAAAAATCGAAGGGCTTCTTCCTGACAAATAACAAGGCCTTTCTCTACGACTTCCAGGAGCTTAGGCACAGGGTGGTGAAAAACTTCCTCGAGTCAAAAGTGAAAATCATGTCCTAGAAGCTAGGTGATGCTGAGAAAAATGAATGCATAGCATAGTAAAGGGAGGCCACGAAAGTAAGGGCTAGGCAACAGATGGAGGACGTTATGACAGGGTACGAGGAGACTGAGACTGCTATTGGCGAGGATGAAGAAGATGAAGTTGATGACACAGCCTCAATGATGTCGTACAATTCCTTTTTTTTTAATGACTAAACATCACTTTTTTTAATCTCTCATATTGAATATTAAACATTTGCATTCATTCAGGGTTGCAGCATCATTTGGAAAGGTTGCATCCCCTAGTTACTATTTGGAAGCCACGGTACTCATCTGTATCTTAATTTTTCTCTATGTCTTATGTTGAATGCTTGAATGTTTTACTCTGCTATTTTTATAATAATTTCCTTGGGATCTCTCTTAAAGTGATTCGTCCTAAGAGGTCGCAGCTCAAAGTCGTCACAATGAATTTCCATCTTAACCCTCAAACTGGCTGCAACTACATTAACTTTTGTTCTATCAACCCTTTTTCTTTGAAGAACTTGAATGTCGCAGCTCTGCTTTCTCCCTTTGTGCTGGCTAGATTTTCGTAACGAACTTTAGACATTGGATGCTTCCTCTAAATTGTAATTAACAGCTGCACCCATATTGAAACTGGTTGTGGCCATCTTTTGGACCCTTTAATGTGATAAGTCTACAATCACTTTGGTTAATACTTCTTTCCACGATCTTTAATAATTTTAAATTGACCGCCTTTGAAGTCTATTGGGCCTTTAAATTTTTTGTGGTCTATTTTTTACTTGTATGCTCTTATTATGATCTAGAGATTAGGCTGCGGTCATTGAGGTTGCAGCTATTTATGATAAGACTTGCCTGCATTATAGATATTAGGTTGCAGCCATTTTGAACACTTGTGCCTTTGTCCACGAACCTTGGCTATAGGCTTCTGTAGAATTATAGGAATGTTGTTCACAAAATGTTGGATTTTTCGCAGACAGCCCCTGTAAATGTTACTGCAGAAATATGGGATTGTGTGCATGGCTAATTACAGGTATTATGAAGATTACCCAAGCTACAATCAGTTATATATATCAAGCCATCTCTGAATGGGTATTATTAGTCCCCATGGCTAATTAAAGCGTCTTGAAAGCCAAGAACGGGCAATGCGAGCCCTCGCCCCACGTTTAAAGGGGTACGACTGCCAACCAAGACAATCTCCTCAATATAGACCTTTCCTCCCTAAATAAGCAAATAATCTCCAGGATAATTGGTCAATATATTCCACTAAATTTATTTAAGACGAATTCCTTTCATTCGATTTCTAAGCAGATAAGCTCGATTTCTAAGTAGGAAATCAAGAATTAATATACGGGATACAAAAGTTTTGGAGATATGGCTACAAAGAACTTCATAGATAGAGTTCAAGAAGAGGAAAATGTGAACAAGTTGATACTAAGGCTGGAATCTAGTAATCTTCCTCCCAAGCATTGGTTGTACCCCCTAAGCATCCTTCAAGAATCGTTGAAGCACTCCCTTCCTGGTGAGCCTTTCAATCTCATTCTTCAAGGTGTGTTAATTATTCGTGTCATGATCGTTATGGGTCATGATCGTTATGGAAACTGCACCATTTGGCCCGATCCCTCTTGTGAGGAGAGGACCTCAGCTTCTCAGGACAACGGAGCAATTTATCTTCTCTAATGAGATTTAAAATATCTTCGATTTGGTAAATCAGCGGGGTGTAGGTCTCATATCCTTTTTCTAGTTTTGGCTGCTTCGACTTCCTCTTTTAAACTTTGGCAGCGGCCATTGCTGCTTCTGTCATGGACTTTTTCATAGATGTGAAGGTTCCAGTTTCTGATGTAGCAGTTTGTGTTGAGGTGAAGGGTGTAGCCTCCAATGTTAGGACCCTCTGCGTTAAGAAGTTAACCTGGTCTTGGAGTACTAATTGACAGTCATACAAGTGATCATTGTAGCTCAACAATTGGGTGATCTCTTCACTCTTCTCTATGCTTGTCTTTAGGGTTCCTTCCATGGCCTCTACTTCATTAGTCTTATAGAAATATATATTCTGAGATCAACCAGATAATGGTGAGAAGCCAGAGAATTCAGCAAAAACTAAGCATAGCAATAGGCATGCATCGTTTTGCTATCTGCAATGTTATTCTGCTATGGTCGCGACCTAAGGTACATATGCAAGGACTATCGTGTCCATTTCAATTGGAATTTCCCAAGAGAACTGTAGAACCTGTAGAGACTAACTTCCTTAGGAATGCTGCAGTAATATGGTAATAAAACTACTTGGTGATATCCCTCAGGCAGCTGTGGGGAGTGTGATCCAAAAAATAGGCTCAAGGCCTGAGATCAATCCATAGAATGTACAAAGAATATGCCTAATAAGAATTTATCGAGGGAAAAGTTGCCTTTAGGTGTGTATGTAGCACCAACTTGGTGATAATCCCTAGATCATAGGTGTAAAAGACAGAAATAAGTGAATAGAACTCTTTCCTAGTCGACCACCTTTAGGAGGTCATTGACTTTTGTGTTTTTCAACACTATATAGATAAGGTAAAATCACCGAGGTATATAAAGCAGATCTATGGTCATAAAAAAGAAGATCGACAAACAGATCTAAAGAGGAGTAACCCCTTATCTGGGTTGTGTACAGATGTAAGGGCTCTGCGACACCCCGCCTAATTAAGTACCAGGTGATAAGTCCTTTATTAAATTTAAAACAGAATATCCAGTTGGATCAGTCTTAGCATCATTGTTGAAAACTTTTTTTTTTACTAATTACTAATCACCTAGTATTTAAAAGTTAAATGCCAGATTTTATCTTTTAATAAAACATGAAAGCAATTTAATGACTAACTAAACATTCATCATCCAATATCAACTCATAGGAATTTAAAACGACACAATGAAATAAACTCAGTCTGGAGTAAACACATCCAGTAAAAATCACAAATACAATAGTCTAAAATGAAATAAATCCAACAACTAAAATGTAAACAACTGTCTGAAAACTACTACCTCTATATAAAAGCGGGCAACATGCCTTGACTGAAATGAATGTCTTTGAATGAATCAAGGATGAATATGGAGGCGTCTAATACCGAGGTCATGTAACTTCCATAACAGCTACAACACGTCAATGCAATGAATCTCCTATGCTTAGTGTCCCTGTGGCTAGGCATCTAAAAGGTTTTTACAAAAACAAAATAGATTTGATGAAAACGGGTTAGAGCCCGAGTTGAAAATAGTTTTAAAATAGCAAGTATTAAAATGCATAAATACCAGATAATTATATACATGTTATTCATGTGCTCTCACTTGAGATTCTCACCTCTCAACTAGTGTGCACACCTAAAGCATAATTATTACCCTTCCTAGTTACGTTACCCTACCTAATTAGATTTTAATAGATTTCCATCTATGCCAACTAACCTATTGTCCCCACTTGTATAATAGAAATAATTGTTACCAAGCTCCTCATACTTTGCCAATTAATTCCAATTATCTCACTAATCTATTAAGTTCTTACACACTTAATATTTATTGGCATCATCATCATGTTCTACTAAACAACACAGTAAAAGAAACACCGCACGTATATATAATTCTCACTATCATAATATATACTAATATATCGCACCCCACATTGGCAAAACTAACGGTGCGCACATATTCTGCTATCAAGTCCTGATACCTCATGTACATAATAAGGACTATCGATTTCGAATCTCTCAGGAATCGTAATAAAACAAATAACACACAAAATGGAGGTGAACACGGACCACGGTGTAATGGGTTACGCACATACCTACGCAACCATATAACCAAAACTTATCCACTCACAGATAAGTTATCCTTAGATCCTATATTCTGAGGCGCCAATCTATAATCCCCCCGAAGGGCTCCTCAAGACAAGACTGTCCCCCTTCAAAGAACTTCTAGTGATAACAAGTATGGTAGGTATGTCATACACATAAAAATCCATACAATAGGTATTCACACAACCTAAATATTTATATTTTCAATATTGGTATTCACATATCCCATATTACAAGTTTCCCACGTTGTATTAATAGCCCGTATATCGTACGTAAATTTAATTAACGCACTAACTCTCGTCATATAAATTTAGGTACCTTTCCCTATCCCAAAGGTTTATGAAGTTAGCCAATTATTTCTTAGGGTAATTCAGTACTATAGTGTTCCCCTACTAGTGGTGTTAACTCTAAGTCATAAATTTTTCAAATTAAACCCCAATCCATAAATTTTCAATCGTAACGCATTCAAATAAACACTCGTAAATTTCCCTATTTAATCTCATGCATAATGACACTTATCAGCCCTTAACTATAACCCTGATGACCTTCCCTAATTCCCATTATATGCAATTAATAAACATCAAGGGTTCCTAAATGTTGGGGATGCCTCGAAACTAAAAAGGGAAAATAAGTCACAATTTTTAAGGGAGTAGATCGACCGAAGAAATGGGTCGATGGATTGATCATTCTTGGGTCGATCGATCGATCGAATAGGTATCAGCCTAGATTTTCTGCAATTTATAGCTACGGGTTTCTTAAAAAAAATCTAAAACCTTATTAATTCATTCCCATACTCCAAAACGAAGGTTCTAAACATATAGACAATTTCTAACGTACAATAATCATTTAAACATCAAGCTTCATTAACTTTTCAATTGAATTCTAATTTAACCCTCAAGAACCCTAGCTGTGTCTTTTTTTCAAGAACGTGATTAAAACTCTAAATTCTCTATATAACGATTCTCAGAATGTATTTAATTTCATTTTCCCATGATAGTACTTCAATCCTAATCACGAATATTCTACCCAGAATATGATTTAATCCAAAATTAGTCCTCTACAACCATGAAATTTGATTCTTAATCATATTCTACTAACATGGATAATTTATCTAGCTAAATTTAAGCAAGAACAGTACTTTCCTTATTTCAGTAGGGCAGATCCTTTGATGATGAAGATCATGTCTATATTCCTCATCTAATCGTGATAGAGGTGCAACTATGGGTGGTTTTTGTCTTGAAATCTCTTCTCCTTCCACTTCCAATAGCCTCTATTGTTTTTGTGTTTGATAATCTTAGAATACCTAACCCTAGAAGCTAATATAGCCTTAGGAAATTCGTGGGTTTAATTACTCCTAAAATTAAAATGACTAAAATACCCTTCCAGGGCGCCGATTTGGCATAAAAAGCCTTGAGACCCAAACGGAATCCCCGAGTAAACTTTTCTGACTATCTCAACCCTTCCAGACACTTTTCCGTAATCCAAATGACCATACGGGTGACTTATAACTATTTTACTTTGATTCCATAACTTTTAGTCCAGACACGACTGACACGCGCGTCTCGGCTTAATTTCTCATAATTGTCATTTTATTCACTCGGCAATATGAAAAAATTCATAATTACTTATTACTTTACTCACTAAGTAATATTCAACGTAATTTACATCAATAAATACTAACTCTCATCATGTTAGTAATTATTTAATTAAATCTAGATTAATTAAAAATAAATTTTCCATTTTTGAGTCAATTAATCCCATAATTCCCATAATTAAAATCATTAAAAATACGGGTATTACAAACTTTCCCCCTAATAACGGAATTTCATCCCAAAATTCAGAAAAATAAAGATATACCAGGTAAGAATAACTTTGGATATTTGACACACATCTCATCCTCGTCCTCCAGGTAGACTCCTCGACATTATGACGTCGCCACTAAACACGTACTAATGACACTACCTCTGACCTCAGTTTCCTCTCGCTATGGTCTAGGATAGCAACTGGCCCTTCCTTGTAGGAACTATCAGCCTATAGACAATCTCCTCTAAAGCAATATGAGTGTGGGACAACTCATCCCAAAGATATCTCATCCACGAAAAATATGAAACATGTCATGAATCCTATGCAAGTGTTCCGGTAACCCAAGTCTGTAAGCCACTGGACCAATCCTCTCATTAATAGGGAATGGCCCTACATACCTCAGCGCCAACTTCCCTTTCTTCCCAAACTGCATTATCCCCATCATAGGCGATACTCGTAACAACACCTGGTCCCCCACGTTGAACTCATTGAAGAAACTCTTGCCTCTTGGCATTGGTGTAACTCTTTTGTCTATCCTGAGCAACCCAAATACGGCTTCGAATCATCTCAATCCTAGATGAGGTATACTGAATCACCTCTGGTCCAAGTATCTTGTTGTCCCCCACCTCTAGCCAATACGCTGGAGAATTACAACGCCTCGAATAGGGCCATGCCAATAGTAAACTGGTAGGAGTTATTATAAACAAACTCCACCAGTGAAAGACACTGCTCCCTGCCCCCGTTAAAATCAAGGATACACATCCACAATATATCCTCTAACATCTTATTCATTCCCATCAGTCCGCGGGTGATAGTTCGAACTCAATCATAATTTCGTACCCTTGGCCTCTTGGAAGTTCTCCCAAAATCTGGACACAAACATCTTATCCCCGTCGGACACAATATCAAGGTGCACTCTGTGGAGTCTCACTACCTCGACAATGAAGATCTGAGAGTACTGTCGCGTAGTATAATCGATTCAAACTGAAAGAAAATGATCTACCTTGGTTAGCCGATCCATAATCACCCATATGAAATCGTGACCCCTCTGCGATGTAGGCAGCCCTGTTATGAAATCCATGGAAATGCTCTCCCATTTTCACATAAGGATCTCTAACGTCTGTAGGAGTCCTGGCGGTATATAGTGGTACACTTTTACCGGGTGACTTATGGCACATTTCGAAACAAACTCACTGATGTCCTTATTCATTCCACTCCACTAGTATTGTCGCCTCATATCCTGATACATCTTATCCCCTCTGAGATGTACTGCAAATCGAGGGAATTTTGTAAATCCTCCCCATCTAGAACTACTAGTCTGCTATTGAAGCGTAAGCCCCCATCTGAACTCACAGAATACGACTCTGCCCCCTCGACCAGAAGCTGCACAATCCGATCATAACATAATGAGTCTGCTGCTTGGGCCTGTATCACCCTATTAACAATCTCGGGTGTGACCATCATCAATGACATGAATGAGTGGGCAACCACATCTTTATGTCCTAGCTCCTTCCATTTCTCCTTCCACACCTCGGCCACCTCGCCTGCTAGCCTACGGCTCAACGCGGGGTGATATTCGATATCAAACTGATAGTCTTTCACAAATTCAAGCCACCTCTGCTAACGCATATTCGACTCCCACTATGTGAACAGGTACTGCAGTGACTAATGATCTGTAAATAAGAGAAATTTCTCCCCTACGAGATACTGTCTCCATATATAGAGTGCAAAAATGACTGTCGCTAACTCCAAGTCATGGGTGGGGTAATTCCTCTTATGAGGCTTAAGCTTACGAGGAGCATGAGCTATAGCCTTATCCTCTTGCTAAAGCACACCTCTAAGTCCTAGTAAGGATGCATCAATATAAACTAGGTATTCCACCTTCATCTTGGGCAGTGTTAGAACGAGCGTTGAAGTCAGCTTGTCCTTTAGCTCATCAAAAGCCAACCGGTAGGCATCATCCTAGATAAATGGCACTCCTTTACGAGTCAAATTAGTCAACGGACCCGCTATCTTCGAGAATCCCCGAATGAAACACCTGTAGCATCCGGTTAGAACCAAGAAACTAATTATCTCTATTGGCATCATGGGTTGCCCCCACTGCCTTACCGCTGACACCTTCCCTAGATCTATGGATATCCCTATTTCGGAGACAATGTGCCCCAAAAACTGAACCTCTCTCAACCAGAACCCACACTTCTCATATTTTTCATATAATTCGTGATCACGTAGTGTTTATAAACCTTCATCAAATGTTCGGCATGCTCATCCTCAGTCTAGGAATAAGTTAGGATGTCATCTATGAAGATAATGACAAAGTGATCTAAGAACTCTCTGAACACCTTGTTCATCAAGTCCATAAACACGATTGGTGCATTGATTAGCCCAAATGTCATAATCCTGAACTCATAGGATCCATATCTTGTCAAGAAGGCGGTCTTAGACACGTCCTATTCTCTGATACGTAACTGATGGTATCCCGACCTCACATTTATCTTCAAAAAGTAGGTAGGACCTCTCAACTGGTCGAATAAGTCATCGATTTGGGGCAATGGATACTTATTTCGTATTGTGACCTTATTCAACTCTCGATACTCAACACACAACTGTAACGACCCATCTCTCTTTTTTATGAACAGTCGGGATCACCCCAAGGCGAGGTGCTCCTATGGATGAAGCCCTATCCCAACAACTGCTCGATTTGATCCCATAACTCCCTCATTTCTATCAAATCCATACGGTAAGTTACGCGGGTTATCGGTCAAGTACCTGGCATCAAGTATATCACAAACTTTATCTCTCTTCTAGGCGGTAGCCCTAGTATGTCCTGAAATACATCAGCGAACTCATGAATAATCGTAATCGAATCAAGTGGAGTCACCACCTCCTTAAAGGTCTCCTCCTCTATATAATACAAATGGGTGGACGAACCTCCCTCAGGACGAGGCATCACAACCAAAAATATCTCCTGACCCGGTACGGCGAACACAATACTATGACTATAGCAATCAATTATGTCCTTATACATAACTATCCAATCCATCATAATGATAGCATCATACTCAGATATATCTAATACAAAAATGTCGGCAGGTAAGATAAATCTCCCAATCTCTATACCCACACCCCGGATTATAAAGTATATGAGTGACCCATATCCCAGCGATGAATCTACACTAGTAATTATACTATCTTTCGTGTTTAATAATCTCATAGCATGTGTAAATCTAGTGGCAATGAACGAGTGTTAAACCCCCATGTCAAATAATACCTGGATAGAAAACATACCCTCAACTGCATGTGAAGTCTGGGCAACTGTGTCTTAGTGGACGTTGTGAACACACCCATACTATAGTTGTCCATGCTGGACTGGAACTACTGGAATAGCTGGCAAGGCTGCCATCTGTGGTGGCGCTGGGAGGGCAGTTGGGAAGATAGGTTGTTAGGGCTCCTATCTAGCACCCTGCTGCTGCGGGGCCCTTCCCTTCTCAGGACACTCCTATTTATTGTGGCCAGTCTTGACACATATAAAGCACTTACCCATAAAGTTTCCCCCTCTCATGCCCCAGCTGTCCTCGGACCTGATGGTCGTTACCACCTATCCCTTGTCCCTGTTGGCCCTATTGAAAGAGCAATTGGACCTACTGGCCCTGATGGCCTACCTAAAACCCCCATGTCCCTGCCTGTGGTAACCTGGCCTGAATCTCTTAGCAGGGTCCCCCTGATGGGAAATTTGCTCGCCCTGTTTCTGCTAACTCTTATCCGGTTATGCCCCGTTGGCACTATTACCTCATGTTCTGCCCTAACGGTTGGATTCCCATGCTCATTTGCTTCCCTTCTGATGGAAGTGGTGATCCTGGCAGTATAGTAAGGCAACGCTAAGTACATCAGTATACTTACCCAACGAAAGGTTACCCAAAAGGTGCTGACAAATCCTCCAAGTCAAACCGTCCATAAACATCTGAATTTCCTTCCCCTCAGTTGGTACCTCATCTAGAACTAGATTAATCAAGATCATAAACTCTTCCTCGTACTCTGTAACAGTATTCCCTTCTTGGGTAAGATTTAGTAACTTTCGCCTCATCTCAGTCTGAATCGCGAAAGGGAAATGTTGGCAGTCGAACCGCACCCAAAAGTCCTGAATAGTTATGTTGTCTCTCCCTTCAGCAGTGGTAATAAACTCCCTCCCACTAGCTTAAAAGTAGCTAGTATCTGCCTATAAACCTCAATACACTCATACATCCTCAAGTACTACTGGATTTCCTTCTTCCAATGGCTCGCTACCACAACATCAGAACTCCCTATGAATTCTGGAGGATGTGCCTTGTAGAAGGCATCTTTGACTCGCTTCCAAGCAGAAGGGAATGCATGAGCTAGTGATGGAAGGTGGTTCATGTTGTACCACAGCTAAAGCTACATTTATCGCTTATGCTATGATAGCGGTAACCTCCGCAGCATTTATCGTACCCTGGGCCGGAACTAGTTGGGGCTCGGGTCGAGCATCCCTAGGAGCTCATTGTGCACGTTTGGGAGGCATCTGAAATAAGAGATAATCTTATAAGTCCCAAGTAAGTATCTTAAAATACCTGAAGATGTAAAATGTGCTTTTATTGAATACAACAATCCTAAGTATAGGGCTCTATATCAGAGACAGCTAGTCTGGAAGCATAATAAGCCACACAGATCCTAAAGACTCTAGATTCTGATGCTCTGATACCATATGTGACACCTCACCTAATTAAATACTGGGTGATCAGTCCTTTATTAAATTTAAAATAGAATATCCAATTAGACCAGTCTTAGCATCACAGTCGAAAACTTTTTTTATTAATTACTAACCACCTAGTATTTAAAAGTCAGATACCAAGTTTTATCTTTTATTAAAACATGAAAGAAATTTACGCGACTAACTAAACATTCACCATCCAATATCAACTCCTGGGAATTTAAAATGACATAATGAAATAAACTGAGTCTGGAGTAAACACATCCAGTCAACATCCTAAATACAATAGTCTGAAATGAAATAAATCCAACAACTAAAATGTAAACAACTGTCTGAAAACTATTATCTCTATATAAGAACGGGCAACATGCCCAGACTGAAATGAATGTCTCTGAATGAATCAATGATGAATGTTAAGGCATCTAATACTGAGGTTATGTAACTCCCACAGTAGATACAGCACGTCAACGGAATGAATCTCCTACACTTGGTGTCCCTATGGCTGGGAACCTAAAAGGTTTTTTACAAAAACAAAATATATTTGACAGAAAATCGGTCAGAGCCCGAGTTGAAAATAATTTTAAAATAGCAAGTATTTAAATGCATAAATACCAGATAATTATATACATGTTAGTAACATGCTCTCACTTGAGATTCTCACCTCTCAACTAGTGTGCACACTTAACGCATAATCATTACCCTTCCTAGTTACGTTATCCCACCTAACTAGATTTTAATAGTTTTTCAACTATGCCAACTAACCTATTGTCCCCACTTGTATAATAGAGATATACACTACCAAGTTCCTCAGACTCTTTCAATTAATTCCAATTATCTCATTAATCTATTAAGTTCTTACACACTTAATATTTATTGGCATCATCATCATGTTCTACTAAACAACGCAGCAGAAGAAACACTACACGTATATATAATTCTCACTATTATAATATATACTAATATCGCACCCCATATAGGCGAAACTAACAGTGCGCACATACTCTACTATCAAGTCCTGGTACCTCACGTACATAATAAGGACTATCGATTTCAAATCTCTCAAAAATTGTAATAAAACAAATCACACACAAACTGGAGGCGAACACGGACCATGGTGTAACGGGTCATGCACATAACTACGCACCCATATAACCCAAACTGATCCACTCACAGATAAGTCCTCCTTAGATCATATGCTATGAGTCACCAATCTATAATCCCCCCGAAGGGCTCCTCAAGACAAGACTATCCCCTTCAAAGACCTCCCGGTGATAGAAAGTATGGTAGGTATGTCATACACATTAAAATCCATACAATAGGTATTCACACAAGCTAAGTATTCATACTTTCAACAGTGGTATTCACACATGTAACACCCCCATTTTTAGAGATAATTAAATTTCATAAGTGGGAGTAATTTGGAAATTTGAGGAATTATTGTGAATAATATTTTTTGGAGTTTATGAGTGTTAGAAGATTTTCGATGTATGTTATAATTACTTCTGGGACTAAGTAGATGAGTTGGATTATTTTATTATATGTCACAATCGGGTAAAGCTAGAAGGATAATGTTTTATTTGGAAAACCCGTATCGAGATGTGTTGGGTTTAATAAGTGAAATTGCAGTTAAGCGACTCAGATAGAGATTTTAAGTGTGCGGTTGGTTTTGAAATGGCTAAAATAGTCAGAATAGAGCATTCGGGGGTATTGTTTAGGTTTCAAAAAATTTTGGGCTAATAGGGACTCGTAATTGAGTAAACGAGTCATTTTTGGGTTTTAAATGGATAAACCCTTATTTTTCTCTATAAAAGGCACGGGAGAGGCAAAGAAATAAAGAAAAGAGAGAGAAGAGGAAAGGAAGAGAGAAAGAGGAAGAAAAAGGGAGGTTTTGGCCAAACTCCACGGGATTCGACTCGAGGTCGTCGGATTTTATCCACGAGGCAAGTGTTTACTCGCTTTATTTCCTTTTGAGCATAAATATCATATTATAATTTGGTAATAACAAATTAGACAATTTTTGGGTTGGGTTTTCTGGAATCAAAACGGGTTTTCGAAAGTTAAATGAGTAAACCCTGAATAATATCCAATTTGAGAAATTTATGAATTTATTGAAATCGATTGTTGTTTATGGGTTCTAAGATGTTTAGAACACTTTTTATGTGTTTACATGTCATTGATTGAGGTCGAAGGATGTCAGGAGAGGAGACAAAAGCTTGGGGGAAGCTTTGATGGCTGAAACAGCTTCTCAGAGAAGAAGCTGTCCGGATCGATCGATCGATCGATCGGTGGCCTAGGGTCGATCGATCGACCTCTCAGGATTTTTGGAAATTTTGCCTAGGTTGAATTATATGGGATAAATTCCGATTTTAATTGATTCTAGTTTATTTAATTAATGAAATAAAGATCCATTGAAGGATTTAATATCTAGCCATTTGAGGAAATTTACAGGGGCTAGGAGGGTGCTAAGATGTGCGGGACTAAAAGTACATTTTCGAGGAAAATAAATAGATTGAGGAATTGAAGGTTTAGGGCTCCTAAAATAGAGTGGGGACCTATAAATTTAGTTGAGCGGTATGTAAACTCAGGGTTCATGGAAAATGGGATCCATGACTTATTTAATAGTGGGTGTTTGGGATGAGTAACACTCGAGGGGGTATTTCGGCGGGCGATTATATATAGATAATGGTGCTCGTAGATGATGTGATTATATGTCGACTATAATTGAGTAAATCCTACGAGGTGACTATGATGGAATTTGATAGATAGGATAAAGATAAATTGACGGTATTCTTATTAAATGGTTATGATGTGGGATATTCGGAGAGTATATAAATCCCTAAAAGTGATTAAGGTATGAGTTATATATGAAGTGAGGGAATACTTATGGAATTAGTATATTAAGTATGTAAATACTCATGCTATTACAAATGGGGGCATTTGGGTTCGGCTTTTGCTATATGAGTTGGCAATTATAGCCATTTATATATTTGAGAAGTTAAATAGGTTATATATATATACGACGTGATTACAATATATATACTATGATACGAATACATATATATCTGTGTGTGATTGGTATACGTGTATCTTAGAGGCTGATTCCACGGGCTTTCATTCGGTGTAAGGTTGGAACATCCAGATTATGTATTTTCTCTAGTGCGGTCGAGGGAGGTTGCACGATGTGGGTGAATTCCCTGGCTTGAGGAGTAGGGTGAGTATATCCCCAGGTCATATCATCCCGCCTTCAAGTGCGATGTGTGTACTCCACTTGCAGAGGGAACATGACTGCCTCCACCGTTGTGTATTTGTTTACCATGACCATGAGAGATTCTGGCTTGGTACCGTGGTATTGTGAGTAAACCCGAATTTTGGATAGGCACTATGAGACTGCATCCTCGAGTTATAACTCAGTGGGATGGTTATTATACTTATGTTTGTGATAGGTATAATCATATACTAGTTGTGTATAGTATATTTCTTGTATATGAAAATGAAACATCATAGTAAACTTATGTATATAAAGTGAAAAGCCTAATAAGGTGTATATTCCCCTTCCGATAGATTTATATCCGGATGTATATAAATATGAATCAGAAGTTCTAGTAAGAAATATATATATATATATATATATATATATATATATATATATATATATCTGTGTGTGTGTGTGTGTCTTATATACGCGTCATGTTCTGAGGGCTTAATGGATCCCGGCGATCAACATTATCAGTTAGTAGTGTATCGGGGGGTTCCTTATTTGGATTTCGCTCCGCGAGACACCCCACGCACGAACATAGAGCAGTATTGGGAATGGGGAGAAGTTTATTCCTTAGTAGTCGGATTAATTAGGTTTTTTTGAGATTGGGTGAAACGGATTAGTTTGGCAGGGTAGCTTAACTGTTGTTTGATAGGTATACGAGAGGTGTGCACTATTAGAAGAGGGGTAAGGGGTATATCATGGGAGTGCGATACCAAATTTAAATATGAGGTAAAATATATTTTTGAAATATTACATTTATGTACTTGCAAAATATTTTCACAACTCGGGATCTGACCCGTTTATCTACTTTTCCCCTCTTTTTGCTATATATATACATAGGTTTCCAGACACAGGGACGCATGGATGACGATTCCTTCGAGTCAGACGTCTGCTGCAAGAGCTGTGGATGCATGCAGGTTTACTGTAGATGCTTTTATCCTTGTAATCTAGATAGGAGGTACTGTATAAACATTCGTGCCGAAAGCCTAGTTGCATATATTTATTCGTTTTCTGCCTTTTTTGTGTGGTATTCGATTTGATTGTATTATGTTAAACCGATTGTTCGATTATTTTATTTCATTTCAGTTTTGTATAAATAAACTGTGTGGATGTTTTAATTGTATGGTTTATTTAAAAAGATTAGTTAAATAAAATTTTGACGGCAGCCTAATAGGTTATTAGTAATTAATTTGGTTTTCGACAGTGATGCTAAGAATGAACCGTATGCGACTCCTATTTTAATTTGGTAAAGGAGTGATCGCCCGGTATTTTATTAGGTGGGGAGTCACATATGGTATCAGAGCATCAGGTTCTATAGTCCTTAGGGATATGTGCGAACGTACTACGCTTTCAGCGTTGCTTTCGATTTGATATAGAGCCTTAAGATTAGGATTGTTGATTCCTCTTGTGAGATTTCGTTCTCCTGCCATTATATAAAACTATTGTAAATATTTTGTACGCTCGTTTGAGATTCGTGTGTTCATCGAGGAAGGGCGACCATGGAAGGTCGTGATGAGGGCAACTGAACGCGATCTTAGTTGGAGCGAATAGTTGAAGTTCGAGACCAGGACCACAGTAGAGGTCACTCCCCCTTGTGGTATTGTTAAGGATTGCTGCAATGACTACTAAAGTATAGTAGTTATGAGTATCTAAGTACCGTTGTAGTAGGAAGTGGTGCTAAACTTGAATTACCCGGTGAAGTTGAATTGGGAAGAGGTTTGAAAGGTCTTCGATAAGGACCATACGTTGAGGTTTAAGTTATAGGAAGTTAGTGTAATGTGATTCAGCGAAAGTAGAAGGTCGGAAGCTTTGGCTTAGAGCAGGGTATGGAAATACCCATATGTGAAAATTTGAGGAAAATTTTTCACTCGTGGGTTAAAATGGTGGGAATGGTGGCCACCATGTTCGGGGGAGCAGGATGTCTTGCTCATAGATGGATCTTACGGACAATTTTAATCGCAAATTCCTTTGGTTGATTAGGAAGGAAAAGAATACAGTTTTGGATTATTCACATAAGGATCAACCAGAGATCGACAGTGAATAAAGAGTGATGGAAAATTGAACCTAGTAACTAAGTAAGGTTGGTACAATGAAGACAGAGTCCTACAGTGAAATGATAGGCTCGTTAGGTAAGTGTTGTTAACACTTGTGGAGAATTTGTATCCTTGGAACCCCATTGGTGGACATCCACCCGGGGAATTCATTGAACCGGGGTTATTAAGGCCGGTGGCAAAATTTCCTTCTAGAAGTTAAGGGGACTATGAAGGTGATTATCATGATCGAGGATATAGAGTCCGATGATACTGAAAACTTTATCATGGTCAGGAAGGCCAGATATGGGAAATAGGGTGATGTGGAGTGTTGAGCCACACGATTAGTCCTTGCCCGATAGAAATTAAAGGATCATAGTAGGGTACCGAGGTAGGGCATTAATAAGAGTAGTTTTGGTTTGATTAAGATAAGTGTACTATGTCAGGGAAACCAATCGGAGAAGCTAGGGGGATTAACGAAGTTAACATTACAAGTTTTGCCTTGGATGAAGGAGGTTTATTTTGCATGCCTAGTTAGACTCATGGTATTTCTCTAACCCTAAATTCGTGTGTGTAAGTCAAGCTTTGTGGCGATATCGATAACCTTATATAGTGTATATCTATATATTTTTTCGCGATAGCGGGGTTCTATTTCCTCATTCGATGGGGAAACGAGTGTTAATAATTTGGATTTGTATTTATTTTTTACTACTCATTATGTATGTGTTATACGAGTATAGTACTATTATAAGAGTTATGTTATTGTATTATCGGAGCGATAGCAGGCTAATAATTGCAAGACTATCGTATCCGCGGTTCCAGGATGGAATAGGTTGTTAATATCTCACCTGGATACAGGTTGAGCTCGCCTTTACTATATGTTTATATGGAACTTCGGTGAGTAAATTTTTCATTATCATGATTTGAGTGTGTGGCGACCTTATAGATGTGACTTAAGGTATGTAGGATTTATTGTTAAGCTATTAGTTTAAGCTTGTTATTGTTTGTTCAAGAACTCAGTGTTAGTACGAGCACTTGGTGGTGTGACTCCTGGAAAGAAATAAATAGGAGTTCAGAACAACTTTTGTTAAAAGAGGGGATAGGGTTATCCCGATTGCATATTTGAAGCTAACGGACCTCCAAGACCGATAAAGTTAAGTAGTAGTGTATTGGAGAGGTTACTTGTTTGGATTTTCCTTACGAGACGCTCCACGCATGAACCTTAATGACATCGGGAATTGAGAGATGTTATGGGATGCAAGGATGTTAGTTTTGATGATAAGTTACCTAGTGTAGAGAAAACACTATGGACTGAGAGCTGTGTGATGATTGTATACTTATAGAGATGGAAGTGCTATGGAAAAGCACTGAACTATTTTTCTCATTGCAAGTATGTGGGTGAGGCAAGGTGAAGGAATTGATTTAAGTTTTTATATCCAAGCCTTGATGAAAAGGCAAATTTTGGAGGAAATATGTTTTGGGTAAAATGTTCGTAACACCTTTGCAGAGAATAGGCGCCCCAATTAGTTAGACTTTCCATTTCACTAAAACGAAAGGACATAGTGGTAGAAGTACGTTAGTAGGTTAGCGAGATAGGATTTAGGACGTCCCACTGGTGTGCCTCAGGCCATTATATCTCGATGACTGACAATTCGAGGAAGTAGTGTAACGAGAGGGTTCCTTGTCTGGATTTCTCTTTGCGAGACGTCCCACGCATGATGTCAAAAATTGAGAGAGGACTTGGGCACTAGGGATATACTTAGAATAGTACTCATTTTGCGTGGGTAGAAAAATGTATCGATCGTAGGGTTATTAGGAAATAAGGCAAATAGGACTAGTGGCGCCAGTATAAGGAGCTTGTTGTGAGTTAACCACGGGAAGATTAGTGGGCTAACTTTTAGAAAGATGGGATTTTTGGGTGTAGGAAGAATTGAATTTTTTTCTCTCGGGTTAAGAAACCCACGTGTTAGTACTAGACCGAAGAATCGAGGTCCACTTTTAAAGAGAGTGTTAAGCGTCGGACGTTTGCAATGGTTGTACAAAAAGGCGTGGGTAAAAAGGTATGGGCACCCTGGTAAGTTAGTTTTATATACCGTCTGAAATAGAAGAGGTATAGTATATAAAGTTAAAGAATATATTGTAAGGAAGTTATAAGTAAGATTGTAATTTATTGGATGGAACGTCGTACGAGGCAAACGACAACCTAATGATGTAGGCGTAACGAGAGTTGGTAAACCTAAGATGAGCAATAAGATGACGCGAGTAGTCAAGCACTAGTGTAGTCTCCTTTTGGGGGGAAATCAGATGTCCCGTTGTGGATAGGCGGACGTTTAGAGTAGCGGATCTCCGATGGGATCGATAAGTTAGAGTGGCGGTTATAGGCTCGTTTCCTTTACATGCGGTTGTAGAAGCACTAGGTGGGATGTGATGTTAGAGTCAACCTTACGACTGAGGTAGTGTCATAGCATATGGAAATTTTGATAAGCTTGTTGTCAAGCTAGTACATAGAGCATACACCTTTAGATAGGTGGAATATAGTAGAGGACCATTGTGTTAGTACCTTTTGACTTTGGTGTACTAGGACGTAGTGTAATTAGTGATCCTAGGTTGGTGATGCAGGTTATATCCGAATTTCACGGATGAAATTCCGTTGTAAGGGGGGAGTATGTAACACCCCGCATTTTTTTAGAGATAATTAAATTTCATAAATGGGAGTAATTTGGAAATTTGAGGAATTATTGTGAATAATAATTTTTGGAGTTTCTGAGTGTTAGATGATTTCCGATGTATGTTATAATTACTTTTGGGACTAAGTAGATGAGTTGGATTATTTTATTATATGTCGCAACCGGGTAAAGCGACAAAGGATAATGCTCTATTTGGAAAACCCGTATCGAGATGTGTTGGGTTTAATAATTGAACTTGCAGTTAAGCGACTCGGATGGAGATTTTGAGTGCAGGATTGGTTTCAGAATGGTCAAAATAGTCAAAATAGAGTATCCGGGGGTATTGTTTATGTTCCGAAATTTTTTGGGATAATAGGGACTCGTAATTGAGTAAACGAGTCATTTTTGGATTTTAAAGGGATAAACCCTTCTTTTTCTCTATAAAAGGCACGGGATAAGTAAAGAAAGAAATAAAAGAGAGAGAAGAGGAAAGGAAGAGAGAAAGAGGAAGAAAAAGGGAGATTCCGGCCAAACTCCGCAGGATTCGACTCGAGCTCGTCGAATTTTATCCACGAGGTACGTGCTTACTTGATTTATTTCCATTTGAGCGTAAATCTCATATTATGATTCGGTAATAACAAATTAGACAATTTTAGGGTTGGGTTTTCGTGAATCAAAATGGGTTTTCGAAAGTTAAACGAGGAAACCCCGAATAATATCTAAATTGAGAAATTTAGGAATTTATTGAAATCGATTGTTAGTTATGGGTTCTAGGATGTTTAGAACCCTTTTTATGTGTGTACATGTCGTTGATTGAGGTCGGAGGATGTTAGTAGAGGAGATAAAAGCTTGGGGGAAGCTTTAATGGTCGAAACAGCTGCTCAGAGAAGAAACTGTCCGGATCGATCGATCGATCGATGGCCTAGGGTCGATCGATCGACCCCTCAGGATTTTTGGAAATTTTTGCCTAGGGTGAATTATATGGGATAAATTCCGATTTTAATTGATTCTATTTTATTTAATTAATGAAATAAAGATTCATTGAAGGATTTAATATCTAGCCATTTGAGGAAATTTATAGGGGCTAGGAGGGAGCTAAGATGTGCGGCACTAAAAGTACATTTTCGAGGAAAATAAATAGATTGAGGAATTAAAGGTTTAGGGATCCTAAAATAGAGTGGGGACCTATAAATTTAGTTGAGCGGTATGTAAACTCAGGTTTCCGAGAAAATGGGATCCATGGCTTATTTAATCGTGGGTGTTTGGGATTAGTAACACTCGAGCGGGTATTTCGGCGGGCGATTATATATAGATAATGGTGCTCATAGATGATGTGATTATATGTCGACTATAATTGAGTAAATCCTACGAGGCGACTATGATGGAATTTGATAGATAGGATAATGATAAATTAAGGGTATACTTATTAAATGGTTATGAAGTGGGATATTCGGAGAGTATATAAATCCCTAAAAGTGATTAAGGTATGAGTCATATATGAAGTGAGGGAATACTTATGGACTTAGTATATTAAGTATGTAAATACTCATGCTATTACAAATGGGGGCATTTGGGTTCGGCTATTGCTATATGAGTCGGTAATTATAGCCATTTATATATTTGAGAAGTGAAATAGGTTATATATATATACGACGTGATTATAGTATATATACTATGATACAAATACATATATATATCTGTGTGTGATTGGTATACATGTATCTTAGAGGCTGATTCGACGGGCTTTCCTTTGGCGTAGGGTTGGAACAGCCAGATTTTATATTTTCTCTAGTGCGATCCAGGGAGGTTGCACGATGTGGGTGAGTCCCCTGACTTGAGGAGCAGGGTGAGTATATCCCCAGGTCATCTCATCCCACATTTGAGTACAATGTGTGTACTCCACTTGCAGAGGGAACATGACCGCCTGCACCGTTGTGTATTTGTTTACCATGACCATGAGAGAGTCTGGCTTGGTACCGTGGTATAGTGAGTAAACCCGAATTTTGGATAGGCACTATGCGACTGCATCCTCGAGTTATAACTCGGTGGAATGGTTATTATACTTATGTTTGTGACAGGTATAATCATATACTAGTTGCGCTTAGTATATTGCTTGTATATGAAAATGAGACATCAAAGTAAACTTATGTATATAAAGTGAAAAGCCTAATAAGGTGTATTTTCCCCTTCCGATAGATTTATATCCGGATTTATATGAATATGAATCAGAAGTTCTAGTAAGAAATATATATATATATATATATATATATATATATATATATATATATATATATACGCGTCATGTGCTGAGGGCTTAGTGGATCCCAACGAAACATTGTTAGTTAATAGTGTATCGAGAGGGCTCCTTGTTTAGATTTCGCTTCGTGAGATACCCCACGCACGAACATAGAGCAGTGTTGTGAATGGGGAGAAGTTTAGCCCTTAGTACTCGGGTTAACTAAGATTTTTAGAGATTGGGTGAAACGGATTAGTTAGGCAGGGTAGCTTAACTAGGTTATGTGATAGATATACGATAGGTGTGCACTATTAGAAGAGGGGTGAGGGGTATATCATGGGAGTGGGATAACAAATTTAAATATGAGGTCAAATATATTTTTAAAGTATTGCATTTATGCACTTGCAAAATATTTTCACAACTCGGGCTCAGACCCGTTTATCTACTTTTCCCCTCTTTTTGCTATATATATATATATATATATATGTGTGTGTGTGTGTGTGTGTGTGTGTGTGTGTGTGTGTGTGTGTGTGTGTGTCCAGATACAGGGACGCTTGGATGACGATTCCTTCGAGTCAGACGTCTGCTGCAGCAGCTGGTTTACTGTAGACGCTTATATCCTTGTAATCTAGATAGGAGGTACTGTATAAACATTCGGGCCGAAAGTCCAGTTGCATTTATTTATTCCTTTTTCGCCTTTTTAATGTGGTATTCGATTTGATTGTATTATGTTAAACCGAGTGTTTGGTTATTTTATTTCATTTCAGTTTTTTTATATAAACTGTGTGGATGTTTTAATTGTTTGGTTTATTTAAAAAGATTAGTTAAATAAAACTTTGACGCCGACCTAATAGGTTATTAGTAATTAATTTGGTTTTCGACAGTGATGCTAAGAATGAACCATATGCAACTCCTATTTTAATTTGGTACAGTAGTGATCGCCCGGTATTTTTATTAGGCGGGGTGTCACAACACATCCCATATTACAAGTTTCACACATTGTATTAATAGCCCGTGTATCATATGTAAATTTAATTAACACCCTAACTCTCGTCGTATAAATTCAGGTACCTTTCCCTATCCCAAAGGTTTACAAACTTGCCCAATTATTCCTTAGGGTAATTCAGTACTATAGTTTCCCCTACTTGTGGTGTTAACTCTAAGTCATAAATTGTTCGAATTAATTCCCAATCCATAAATTTCCAGTCGTAACTCATTCAAAGAAACACTCATAAATTTTCCCATTTAATTTCATACATAACGACACTTTTCGGGCCTTAAATATAACCCTACTGACCTTCCCTAAGTCCCATTATATTCAATTAATCAATATTAAGGGTTCTCAAAATTTGGGATTGCATCAAAAATAAAAAGGGAAAATAAGTCACAATTTTCAGGGGAGTCGATCGATCGAAAAAATGGTTCGATCGATTGATCATTGTTAGGTCGATCGATCAATCAAACAGGTATCAACCTAGATTTGTTGTAATTTACAGCTACGGGTTTCTTCGACAAAAATTCTCTAAAACCTTCTTAATTCATTCCCAAACTCCAAAACGAAGGTGCTAAACATATAGAAAATTTATAACCTACAAAAATCATTTAAATATTAAGATTCATTAACTTTTCAATTGAATTCTAATTTAACCCTTAAGAACCCTAGCTGTGGCTTTTCTTCAAGAACATGATCAAGACTCTAAATTCTTTACATATCGATTCTCAAAATGTAGTTAATTTTTTTTTCCATGACAGTACTTCAATCCTAATCATGAATTCTACCCAAAATATGATTTAATCCAAAATTTATCCTCTACATGCATGAAATTTTATTCTTAATCATATTCTACTAACATGGATAATTTATCTAGCTAAATTTATGCAAGAAAAATACTTGCCTTATTTCAGTAGGTATGATCCTTTGATGATGAAGGGTATGGAAACATTCCTCGTCTTCCGATCTACACTCCGGTGGCTTTAATTGTGATAGAGGTGCAACTATGGGTGGTTTTTGGCTTGGAATCTCTTCTCCTTCCTCTTCCAATAGCCTCTATAATTTTTGTGTTTGATAATATTAGAATAACTAACCTTGGCAACTGATATAGCCTAAGGAAATTCTGGGTTTAATTACTTCTAAAATTAAAATGACTAAAATACCCTCCTGGGGTGCTGATTTGGCAAAAAAATGCCTCGGGACCCAAATTGAACCCCCGGGTAGACTTTTCTGACTATATCGAACCTTTCGGACCCTTTTATGCACTTGAAATGACCATACGATTAACTTATAATTCCATAGATTTTAGTCCAGACGCTGACACGCACATCCCGACATAATTTCCCGCAACTGACGTATTATTCACTTGATAATTTGAATAAATTCATAATTACTTATTACTTTACTCACTAAGTAATATTCAACTTAATTCACATCATTAAATGTTAACTCTCATCACGCTAGTAATTATTTAATTAAATTCAGATTAATTATAAATAATTTCCCATTTTTAAGTCAATTAATCCCATTATTCCCATAATTAAAATCATTAAAAATACGAGGTATTACAGGCTCAATTATCCAAATTCCACTTAAGGGATCATGACCGAGGGGGTACCCATAGGTGAAATAAGGCATTTAGAACCCTAAATAAGAAGAAACAAGATAGAAATAACATCGTTCCCACAGATGGCATTAGATTTATGATATGATAAATCGGACACAAGTCGTTCTCAAACATCATATCAAGTGTAGAAATAAAGTAAAGCAAGTAATAAAGGAAAGAATGAAAAATATAGAGTGGTTCGGCTATAAAAATGAGCTTACATCCACTTTGTTGCCTTACTCTCATTATGTATGTAGTGTGATACAAGTTTACAATGTCATATGTGGCGTATAGGAGGGAAAATAGAAGAGAATACATGTAACTAGCTAGTTAAACAACTAAGGATGAAGCCTGATAAGGGTCAGTCCTACTGCAGATACGGAGAATGAGAGCCCCTAGGTGTGGTGGTCTCTAGAGAGAGCTAAAAGTTTGGCAGCGCTTCACCGAGTAATTCTCTTCTCGATCCCCCTGATTTTGAGATGAGCGCTTATATTTATAGGAGAGATAAAGGTGGTGTCACGTGCTTAGGACACGTGATATATAGAAAATCCTGAAGAATAAGGAGTTCTTCTAGAATCTAGACAGCTGACAACTGTCATGTACGAGTAAAGGGTGCGGCCTATTTGAGCCTAGGCAGCAGCGTCTGAAGGAGGGGTTGCGGCCATAATGTATGAGATACCGTGGCCTTTATATGGCTAGATGGTGTCTAAATCGGCCAATGCTAACTGTTTGGTGTTGCGACCTATCTGAGTCTACGCGATGGCTCTTATTTAATGTTCTGTGGCAGTGGGGGCTATATTGGCCCTATTGAGGCGTATTCCCTTAGAGTATCTTATGGTTTTTTCTTGAGGTGAGTAGAGCATCCAATATCTTGGGGTATAAAATGTTGACAATGAATATTACGATAAAGGCCTCAAGTAATGTTTCAAAACTCGTCATCTACCTAGCGGGGAGATTCTTAAACTACTTTTAGAGGACATCACGTGATATTAAAGGAAAATTCTACACATAAGTGCCTCATTATTGACTGAAAAGATGATGGCTTGGTGATATGTTGTACGTGATTGGTAGGGTCCATTTTTCATCATGGATCTTTAGTTTAGGCCTTGTGAACTTCTTTGGAGGCTTAATTTCTGCCATGTTTGGGGGAAAAGGTGATCTTATCTAGTTTACCAGGATTTATATTGCTAATTTACTCGTCATATGCATTTTGACTGGAGTGACCCTCCTATACAATTCTCTTCGGATGAAATTTTGTATTTTGTCTCTTTCTCAACCAATCCCACATTTTAGATACTCGTCATTGGTCCAAGGCTTAAGTGTCCTCTCACCCATAGGATATTTACTCATTCCTCGATTGTGAGTCTTGCTCGGATAAGGGTGAGGTGTGCTCGTATCCTGAGATCCTCGTTTGTATCATTGGATCTAGCACTCTATATTTTTCATTAGACAATATGGATGGTTATTTTCCTCTTGCCTCCATTGAGAAACTTTGTACTACTCATAAAGTCATTCCTCATAGATGTTTATAATTATTAAAACCTTATCAGGATGATGTTGTGCATAATTGGCATAAATTTGATCTTCATTGGGTTGCTACTGGGAACTGAAGGCACCACCATGAATGTCATGCAAACCATGGTGGTCTTTATAGTGTTATAGATTTGGACAAGGGGGAGAGCAGGATGTTGCAAACAATGTTCTTATAATTGGTTATGATCCATATGGGGACATGGGAGTGCTTGTATATTAGTTCATCATTTATCCCAAAGGTCGGGTTATTATTTCAGTGATTAATGTTTTTGCCCCTAGAATTTGTTCGACACCATATCCAGTTTTTATCACATGCCCCTATTTAGGTCTAAGTTCTTCAAGTGAGGGGTTGTCGGTTGTTTAGAGTCGCCAGTATATTTTATACAAAAACAAAGAAAATTATTTGAATTAGCCACTTTCGCTTAATCCTAAGGCAGTTTGAGGCCTGCGGATGATCCATAGATTCTTATTATGGGTTCAGGAATCGATACGAGTGGGAAAGGTATTAGGCACCCCATTTGTTCTTTGTGATTCCTCAATTATATGCTTAATATCTCTTGTGTTTACTTTTTAGTTAATTTTAGAACATGTTATGAGACCTTAGTTGGAGAATCCCTTAAAACGTTGATATATTCTTAGGTATGAAAATGGTAAAAGTGAGAGGTATTGGAACGTCACTTAACCAGTGTAGGCTTGTCAATGGGTCGGGGTCTGGACCTGACCCAGACCCGATCCGTATAATAGGGTCTGAGCATATTTTTTGGGACCCGAGACCCGAAGATCCGTTTATTAAACGGGTAGGGTCTAGATCTTATATAAGACCCAACCCGGATTGTACATTATTATTTTTCAAATATATATACATATACTATAAATTTATATATATCTTATCAATATAACATGTAAGTAATATATATTTATGTATATAATAAATATAAATAATATATGTTTTATTTATACTAGTAATATTCTATAATACATTACAAAATATTTTAATTTAATATTAAAAAATAAAGAAGGGGTAATATAAAATAAATGTATATATTTGGCCAGACCCGGACCCGAACCGAAGACCCGAACGGATTCGGGTCTGGATTCGATATTGTAGACCCGATGAATATCCAGACCCGGACCCAAACCAGATGAAGACCCGATTACACGGATCTTTATATCCCTAAACCCGACCCGATTTCGACCCGTTGATAGGCCTAAATTGATGTGGTACATGTAAGGGAAAATTTTCAATCGAGTCAATCTGTTTATAATTGGCTTAATTTTGGAAAAAATTGTTTGATTCATAGGTTAGTCAATGAGTTGTGATACCACAAAGCCTATGACGCTTTGTGTTGAAGATATTACAGCAAAGCTTTGAATATGATATTCGCATTGTGTTTAGTGCCTTCATTTTTTCACACTTGGTATATCTTAGATCATATATGTATGAATGCTTAATAAATTGTGAGATTTAGGATTTTAATTAAAAATGCGTTTTAAATTAAATATGTTTGGGAATTTGAAAAATATTTTTGGAAACGTCATTTTAAAATTTTTTGTGAGTTAATTAAATTTAGAAAAAATCGAGGATGATTTTAAAATCTATTTATTTTCCATATAAATGAGTATTCGTTCAAATGAGAGTTGCTTCTCATTCGAACAAGAATTGTTTGTCATTCGAACAACACACCGCCTACAAAAAAAATTCATATTTAAGGACTTCTTTTGCTCATAAAATAGAAGAACTTTTGTCAAAAAATGTTTCTGCAACTGTTTACAAAAGTTCCCAATAGTTTCCCATCATCTTTAGTTTTCAAGATCCAAATCTGATAATTCCATAGTGATTGTGATCTTGAGTTTAGAACCAGAGATTGCTCCATTATCTTAAACAATTATTTTCGTGTGGTGGACTTCGTACTTGCTGATTACGAAGAAGAAGTGTCGGACTCCATGTTCAGATTTGTAGACAGTTTCTAGGCTACATTAGTGGATACATAGGTGCATGTGTACTCATGTACTGTGGACATTTGCATGGGTAGACTCCTACATGGAACTATGGAGGAGAGTTTGTGGATGATCTAGTCATTAAGTAAGACTATATCTCTCTTTGTAATTTTTCTTATTATAGGAGGGTAGTGAGACTGGGGTCTATGAATATCTAGAAAGGGTGAGGCGTGCACCACTCCAATGGACACTACTGCAAGGTCTTCAAGGTCTTCTGGTGCAACTTCTCAAGAAACCTTCTCCTTCTGATAATAATGGAACTCAAGCTTCAACTCACTCTCTACAAGAAGATTAACTTTCACAGCAAAAATAGTAATTTTCTCAAGGGAAACACTTGAGAATGATGGTTGTCAGTGGGGAGTGAAAGAACAAGGCACTCAGCACTAAGAGAATGAGCAGGGAGAGAATACTAGGTAGGTCTGGTGTGGTTTTGGCAGAGTAATAGTGCAATTTCAATTGTGTGTATTGACCTTTCCCAGAGGTCTATTTATACTTGGGCATTAGGGCAGAGTTGGCATTTCTGGTCGCCAAAGTTGAGAGGGTTGGTGGGGAACAATGTCTGAAGTGTACCCTTTGTCCCTACCTACAGGTAGCCCTTCCTGTCCCCTCCTGCAGGCGCCACCTGGTGCCAACCAAAGTCAAAAAGCACATATGTATCCTAATGAAGACAAGATATCTGATTTTGTAAATATCTTTTGAAACAGTAACTTGTGGTGCAATTTTTGCAAATCTTGAGAGATAGGGGCCTTAAGAACCCCTATCTTCTAAAATCATTATTTTCTTGAGGGGGACCTAGAGGACCCCCTCTTTTGGAAAAGTCATTTTTATAAAGAGTTTATTCTTTATGACCAAGTGTGAAGTGTGTCTAGTCTTGAGTGACTTCTGGGTCTTCCTACTAGTATTCTCTCAATCCTATAGTGCTAAGTGGTTGGGCTTTCCCAAAATACCTTGTCCTTCAGCCGCCAAGCCAAAACTCCCACGGGGTCCCAACTGGCCTATTTGAGCCCTGCATGCTCAACTAGGCTACCTGTACAAGAAATCAAAGTGTTAATACTATTGTTCTTTTAAATAATGACGTTTTATGATGAGGAGTTGCTCATGGTAGCCACTCTCTCATCCTAGACTATTTTTCTGGAAGTTGAGGGAGAGGACCTTGACTGCTCCTCGCCCTGGCATTTTCAGTTGTTAAGAGACCTTGAGGGTTCCTTCTCAATATGAGTTTCTGTAGGGACCCTGGGTGAGGTTCTTTCTCAATATGAATTTCTGTCGGGACCCTGGGGGGTTCCTTCTCAATATGAGTTTCTCCCGGGACCCTGGGGGTTCCTGCTCAATATAAGTTTCTGTCAGGACCCTGGGTGTGTTTCTTCTCAATATGGGTTTCTATCGGGACCATAGGTGGGGTTCCTTCTCAATATGAGTTTATGTTAGGACCCTGGGGTGGTTCCTTCTCAATATGAGTTTTTGCCGGGACCCTGGGGTTCCTTCTCAATATGAGTTTCTACCGGGACCCTGGGGTGACTCCTTCTCAATATGAGTTTTTGTCAGGACCCTAAGGGTTCCTGCTCAATATGATTTTCTGTCGGGACCCTAGGGTAGTTCCTTCTCAATATGAGTTTATGTCGGGACCCTGGGGGTTCCTGCTTAATATGAGTTTTTGTAGAGATCCTGGGTGGGTTTCTTCTCAATATGGGTTTCTATCGGGACCATGGCTGGTGTTCCTTTTCAATATGAGTTTCTGTCGGGACCCTGGGGTGGTTCCTTCTCAATATGAGTTTCTGCCGGGACCCTGGGGGGTTCCTGCTCAATATGAGTTTCTGTCGGACCCTGGGTGGGTTTCTTCTCAATATCTCCAATAAAAAATATTTTTTATATATTTTTTTTTGTAGGTAGACACCCTTCTACATTATCCCCTCGTGCAAAGTTTTTTGGTTGGGTAGATCGAAAAAAGCTTTGTACGTCATAAAGTCGATTTCACCAGTTTTTTTTATTTTATTATTTTTTTGGGAGGCACCCTAGGATCATTAAGTGCAGTGTTCCTTCATCCGAGGTTTTTTTTTATTTTCGAGAGCCCACGCGTTAGTGTGGGAACTATCATCTCATCATTTGGAAAAAAATGTCATAACCTTTTTTGCCTTCCTGCACGTTTTCCCACTTTAGTGTAAAAACCACAAGGACTTTTTCTTAAACTCTTTCATCTTCTTCAAAACCCTCATAGGGAGTGTTTGAGTTGTAGTGAGAGAAAGTGAGAGACAAAATAAAATTTAAACACCATAGCCTCCAATCTATTTGCTCTAGCTTTTCAAACACTTCTTTAATGGCTTCTAATCCATCAAATACCTCTTCAACTGTGAATACCCCCAAAGATCCCATGACATTTGGCTCCATGCCTTCTTTATTGTCCATCCCAACTTCCTCGTCCCTTGATACTATGGGCGTCGGTGATCTGTGGTTGTGTTCTGTTGGTAGCACTACTGATTCTTCTGTACGGTCGACGTTTTATCTTTTCGGCGATTCCCTCGTCGAGAAACCTCTAGCGAAACCCTCATCAAGAACCCTCTTAGCGAGTAACGATTCTTTTGTGACTTCTTCAGTTGTCCATCAAACCTTGACTTCGCAAGGTAAGGTTTCATTTAATCTGTCATTGGCTTGAGGTTCCTCGACCGAACCTTTGTTGGCGACTAGGGGTGTCTCGACAAGTGGGTTTTGTTTGGAGAAGAGGGTATCTCGTCTAATCCGCACGTGACTTTGGATTTTTCGCTTGAGATGGCTACTGTCAAGGGCTCTCCATGAGTGGACCCCACATACGAGGGCTCCTCACATATGACCTTGGATTCTGAAAATTTACAAGTTTCTTTGGGTGGGAGTATCTCGACCTTGGGTTCTGAAAATTTACAAGTTGCTTTTGGTGGGGGTGTCTCGACCTTGGATTCTTTCGTGGGTTCCTCATCTGTCGAAACTAGTGTTGGAGAGAGGGGGGTCTCGTTAGTTAGAATTTTTCTTGGAAAGAGGGGGTCTCGACCCCTAGTTCTTTATTTTAAGAGGAGGGGGTCTCGACATCTTTGGATTTTATGGAAATGGGTGTCTCGACCCGTGAAATAATGGCGGTCTCATCTTCTCAGATTAACCATTTAACTAAGGGTTCTTTGCGGGCTATCCCTGTATCCACGGGTCCCTCATCAGAAGCTGGGGGTCTTGACGTGGGCGAGGAGGGGTCCTCGATGTCGGTGGCTAGTGGTTCCTCGTGCGTCATCCACATTGCTGGGGGTGTCTTGCCTATTGACGATATTGATAGGGGCCCCTCACCTATTGATTTTTTTGCTACTCGTGTCTCGACATCTGTCGAGAATGGTAAGCTACCAGTCGTGATAAGGAAGGCTTCTCACAAATGGTCAACTCTTCCTGGGGTTCCTCACCCGTCGACTTCACCTCTAAGGGTGTCTCGACACCCACTTATGTTGGTATTGGTTCCTCATGTGTGGGTGATTTTGAGATTAGGAGTTTATCCCCTTTTGGGACTTCAGTCATGGGACCCACTGCCAACGGTTCCTCATTGTTAGCTGTTGCTGCCTCGAACACTTTATTGACGATGAGAGGTACCCAAGGCTCCTCGCCCATGGATTCTTCACGATTTATTGTTTATACAGGGGTTGCCACTTCCACTCCCCTCTTGGCGATAGGGGATACCCAGGGTTCCTCACTTGGATTATCTACCAGATTGAGTTTTTTTCTTGAGTCGATGGCTCTTAGTAGTTCTTCAGCTACGCCATCCTCTTCTCAGGCATGGAAGGACTATATGCGCATTCGCCAAGGGCGGGATTTTGGTACTTATCATCATGCTCCTTTTTTTGGTTCAGTTGACAACTTTATGGTTTCTCTTTTCGAATTTGGGGAAAAAATTTCTAACACTGTTCTCGAGCACCCTCACGTGGGGTTAGGTGAGTCTGTCGATCCCCCTACTTTTTCTCCGGACTCTATTCTTCGAGTTCGAGTTGACCGAGGTGACTTTCCTTATTATAATATTGAAGTTAGAGCTGTGGGGGGTCCCACATAGGAGTAGGCTAGTTGGGTCGACTATGTTCTGAGCATTCCTGATTACGTGGCTGTTCTTAGGGAGGTGGGTGTTTTTACCGCTGTCAGCAGCCTGAAGTCCAGCACCATATCTAAGCATATTTCTTCAATCAATATTTTATTATCTCGATGGAGTATAGAGTCTCACACCTTTGTCATAAGCTGGGGAGAATTTACCATCACCCTAGATGATGTATGTGAATTGTACGCTCTTCCTTTCTTTGGGCAACAGGTCTTTTCTGATGACTGCGAGGATCCTTTAGAGCAGGAGATGGTGGCGGAGCTACAGTCAGCTCTCGTGGAGTGCTCGAAATATGTAGCTATAAATATTAACTGGTCATTCCAAGCATTCCTTTGCCAAATGGCAAAGGTACTGGTTCAGAGATTTCGAGCAATTGCAGTAGGGGGAGACTTCTCGCGCAGCCCCCAGGACCCAAGATGGACCCAAGATCCACTCTCCTTCACATCTAGCCTCTTTCTTAGTTATATTTCTTACTTGATTCCTTCTTCCAGGTAAGCCTGAAGATTCTCCTCGCGAACTTCTTTTTAGATTGGCGGTACGATTATCTCACGGTAGGTCAATACCTATGGCCTCCTTGACTTTGGGTTCCCTTTACACTTGGATGGACCACGCACATATAGATGTAGAGTGGTCTTACGGTCGGTATGATGTTACTAATTACGCAAATGTCGGTCTCTTAATGGCCTTTTTATTTGAGCATTTACCCTACTTTACTTCAGGGGCTCATGCCTGTCATAGCGATGATGCGCGACTTCTCCGGTGGCACAAGAAAATTCCTAAGAAATCTTTGGGAATATTGATTGATGATATTGAGGAGTTTGAGTTTTGACCTTATACCAAGCGCCCTGAGGGAACTTTCAGTTGGATTTCTTTCTCTGGTGATGGCGGGACTTTCTACTTCCCTCAACAGTGGGGTCTATTTCCACCTGTACTCATATTAATGTGGTGACTATGCTCTTACCATGCCACCTCCCTTCATGGACCGAGTTGGGTTCGCGCGCTAAGTTCTATCATTTTGAGAGGGAAAGACGACAATTTGGCTATGATCAGGGCGTTCACTCCCCTCCTCTTCCTACCTACAGCGATCCTTCTGAGGCATTTTTAGAGGTGTGCACCAGCTTCACTCTTTAGGGACTGTTCTATAGAGTCAACAGTCTAGGGGGACTTTACGTGCCTCCTGCGATTATCATCCTTCGTTTACTTCGTTTTGGTTCCTACTTTGGCAGCGATAGGTCCATCTTATCCAAAAATGTGTAGTTGGTCCCCCTCATGAGACTAACCTAATTAAATATATCAAAGCCCAGTTTTTGGTCAGGAGAACGCAGAAAGATCCTTGGTTTCTTAGCACCACTGTCAGGCCACCCTTGGAGCAGGTCATTCCCATTTTAGTGAAGCCTCTTCTCGACGAGTCACATCAGCATCTGTCGACTGAGATTCCTCCTGTGACGTCTAGGAGACAATCAAAAATCAGAGGGAAAGTGAGCACCTCTTCCACAAACAAAAGGAAGCACCCTGACACAAATGTATCTAATTTCATTCCTGCTACTACCGCTTATCCTCCCTCTTCTCCTATGAGGACCCGGGCTGTAAAGAAGAAGAAAAGAAATGGTGCTAGCATGGATGCCTCCTCCACGGTGGACCAAGGGTCTGATACTGATGATCTCGGGGTGGAGGAGACCTACCAAGTTATGACAGAGAAAGGTTACAAAGCATTGGGCCTTTCTTCCCAAGAGGCGCGAGTCGCGTCTATTCCCATGGCAGAAGGTACTATATCCCAACATTCTTTACTTAGTGGAACTAATTCTCTTGTAGTTTCACCTCCTGGATCTACCTCCCCTTCATTGGAAGAGGAACTAGTTGATTATGGAAGCACCCCTTCCTATGACGACCATAGTTCTTCTTCAGGTGATATGGGCGGCCTGGGTTTCCATAGCGAATGCATTACTGACACTTATACTTTATTATCAGCTTCAAGAGAGTCTTCTACTGATGATGAGGCATCCCATTCTCCTAGGGCAGTTAGCTCCACCACCCGTCCTCTTCCTTACAGCCAGACCACATGCCCTACTACTGTAAGTGTTCCCCTCTGTTGGAAATTTTATGCATATGATTTTATTTCTTCCTCCTCATTATTTTATTTACTAATGAAAGTATTCTGTCATATGTTACAGGTCATTTCCATACAGGTAAGTAGTTCCCCTCTTCCTCCAATATGACTGACACCTTCTTAGCGGGAGAGGAACTCTATGCTTGTTTATTCCCGAGGACTTTTTAGAGAGGTTTGATATCTACTTATTTCTTTTACCATCTAATGTAATTTTTTAATCTGCCAATCACATTTTGGTTGTGTATGCTGGCATTTCCCTGCAGCTTTCATCTGTGCACCTTACCGGCACCAGGACCATTTTCGTGACTTCTCCTTCTGCTCAGGTATGCCTCTCCATTTTTAGAACTTTCATTGTGCCCTTTTCTTTTTTTACTTCTTCCTTTTATTTACCCATTTACAATGTGTAGAGGGTTGTGGCTTCTGATATTGTCACTTCATCTTCTCTTATTTCGGCGATGGGCACTTCTATAACTGAGCCCCTGGGCATCTCCTCATCTAAGGTATGTATATTTTTTTTGAATGTTTGTTTCCTTTCAGTAGAAGGTCATAACAGCTTTTGGATTTTCTTCTCATGGAGTGACTCTTCCCTTAACTAACGTTATTATCCCCGATCTATCATCTTTGGGGAGGATTTCTATCCCTCGGGTTCGCTTATCTATGGATGGCAGACCCTTGGTTCAGGTAATTTCTCACGGCCCGATATTTACTATGGCTTCAACTAGTGAGGCCACACTTCCGGTTAGGCCATTTCCATTCGAGCATGGAATCTTTTTTTCCTCGAAAATGTGATGAATAACATGTTTTCATTCTTTGCAGGCTATCAGCACAACCCCTGCTGCGTCGATCGTCCTTTTCTGCTCGTCCCCTCTGGATGGGGGCCAGGTACTTTCATATTTTCTTAGTTATAGATTTCTTCTCTATCCAGCCTATACTTATCATAACCCTTTTTCACTTTTGTTGCAGTTATCCCTTGGTGCTATTGTTTCTTCAACAACCCTTATGCACGGGCCAGTTTGCCCTGTTATCGCGCCCCTTCGGGTAGCTATTTTACTGTGCCATTGAGGAATTTCCTTCTCCCCTTTTTAATTGAGGTATTTTTTTATTCATGAGGTAGGTTATTTATTAACTCTTCCCCATTCTTCTCATCCGCAGCCTCGTCTATCCATTGCGAGTGTCATTACTGAGATAGCCCCTTTAGGAGCACCCCGTGCGAATACCGTCTTTGAGGTATCTCTTTTAAGAGCACCCGAGACTGAGTCCACCTCTTCAGAAGCACTGGTGGCTGAGACAACCCCTACAAGAGCATCGACCAGTGTGGTTGGGAGCCCCTGCACCTCCTCCTTTAACCGTTATGGAGAGCGTTATTCAGTTACAGTGTATAAGGCTATCCACTTCCCTTATGTCATTTTTATGCCTTTATTATTTTATTTAAATTGTTCAAGCATTCCCATCTCCGCCCTTGTTGCATTTTTTCTAGGTGAGTGAGGTTGCTCCGATGACTATGGAGTCTGAGAGTGGTATGACTACGAGAGAGGTATTAAACTAGCATACTCACTTTTTTTAGTATTCCCCTCTTTTCTTCCTGCATATACTGTGCAATCGTTCTTATTTCACCTTTGTCTCATTATTTCCAGGTGCATGAGAGTACTCCAATGACTGTGGAGTCTGGAGGTGGGGCAACTGCGAGAGAGGTATTAAACTAGCATACCCCCTCTTTTTACTATTCCCCTCTTTTTTTCTTGCATATATTATGCAAGCGTTCTCATTTCACCTTTGTCTCATTATTTCCAGGTGCATTAGAGTACTCCGATGACTGTGGAGTCTGGCAGTGGGGCAACTGCGAGAGAGGTATTAAACTAGCATACCCCCTCTTTTTATTATTCCCCTCTTTTCTTCTTGCATATACTGCGCAAGCATTCTCATTTCACCTTGGTCTCATTATTGCCAAGTGCATGAGAGTACTCCGATGACTGTGGAGTTTGGCAGTGGGGTAACTGCGAGAGAGGTATTAAACTAGCATACCCCCTCTTCTTACTATTCCCCTCTTTTCTTCTTGCGTATACTGTGCAAGCATTCTCATTTCAACTTTGTCTCATTATTTCCAGGTGCATGAGAGTACTCTGATAACTGTGGAGTCTGGCAGTGGGACAACTGCGAGAGAGAGAGAGATTAAACTATCATAACCCCTCTTTTTACTATTCCCCACATTTCTTCTTGCGTATACTGTGCAAGCATTCTCATTTTACCTTTGTCTCATTATTTCCAAGTGCATGAGAGTACTCCAATGACTCTGGAGTCTGGCGGTGGGGCAACTGCAAGAGAGGTATTAAAATAGCATACCCCCTCTTTTTACTATTCCCCTCTTTTCTTCTTGCCTATACTGTGCAAGCATTCTCATTTCACCCTTATCTCATTATTTCTAGTTGCATGAGAGTACTCCGATGATTGTGGAGTCTAGCAATGGGATGGCTGTGGAGAGAGATCATAGTTATGAGGCCACTCCCTTGGTCGGTGACGCTGATTCTGGAGGAGATTCTTCTTTCCTCCCTTCCGAGGTAGGGTCTCGCTACTTCGACGGCGATGGTGAAGTAAAGGATGCTGTAATCATTACAGGTAGACTATGACGTAAGGAGTTATCAGGAAGATTCAGGACAGATGAGCGTCAGCTCTTGGATCTTATCTTAGAGCACCACCCCGAGACATTCACTTCTCAGAGCATACTTCAGATTGATAGTCTCACGGCCTTCAACCTGAAGGCTCTTGCCAGCCATGTTCATGAGTTCTTAGCTACCTCCCCTTCTAAGATGACTAGCTCTTCTATTTCACTTTTCTTTGATGCTCTTCGCGACTTGCAGTAGTTCTATCATTTTCATTTGGATTGGCTTGATACGGGAGTTTTCCACTTTCTGAGTGTTCCTTTCTGGAAGATAGTGAGATTTCACACTTCCCGACAGTCTAGGGTCGAGCAGCGGGAGGCTGAGGCCATGAGAATCTGAAATCAGATCGCATTACTACAAGTGAAGCTCGCCAGACATGAGTCTGGTGATGAGGAGGACAAGGTTAAATTCATTAGGTTGGAGGAAGAGTTTCTTAGTGAGGTTGGTCCGTCGTATGCCAATGCCATCGCTCGTGATGATTTATTTTTTGTCATTTCTAGCGAATAGACTACTTCTTGCTTTGTAGTGCTCAAAATTCTATGTGTACATCACTGATCATTCATGAATGAGAGAAATGGTACTTTGTTTGTTCTGCATTTTTCTTTTCCCTTGTTCTCCATTTGTATTGTGGGTGTTTTTTTTTATATGCCTTGCTCTAATTTCTGTGAGCACTTGGCCTACTAATGCCTCCACCATAAACTGCGGGGTACTTTGACTTAATATGAGCAGGTTATGTATATATATACATTGTACTTTTATTTTATTATATATTTTTTTTAAATGCACCTCTTGTAACTGTGAGGTATTTGCATGTTACTGTCTTGGATCACCCCTTATGTCTGTAGGGTACTCCTGCATAATATTACTTATGTTCATAAAGGCTAGGTTGGACAGCGGGGGTGACCCCTGTCTCCTTCCTTCAAGTTTGGTTTCAAAAAAAATAAAAAAACTATTTGAATTAGCTAGGCCCTAGTCTTTGGGGTCTTTGCTCTATATTCTCTTTAAGAGCTTCACTGTTATTTGTAATATTAAAGAGGAGGAATTTAGCCCCCCTCTACATTTTCTATTAATTTATGTATGGGGGACTTTGGTAAGTATGCTTCCTCTTAGTATGGACTTACCTCCCAAGTGTAGTGAGCAAAGTTCCTGATTTTTTTTTGCGTACTCGCTTTTAACTTAGCAGGGAGTGTATATGTATTTTTGTATATATATAAATGAGTAAACAAAGCAAACATCAACAGTGATCAAAAGCGTTGCTATTTCATCTCTTTACTTTTGTGTGTCGTTTATAATGTGCTATTGCTCTAAAAAAATTACAAAAAAAACTTTTCTGATATAGGAGCAACCTTGAAAATCCATTACAGACATGCAAAACACAACCAAAATTTGTTAGCTGTTACTAATCATAGTACCTCTTCAGCCACTTGCAGTTGATGGACTGGAGGCAATCACTCTCTGGTTCTGAGATTTGACAGTAGCCCGACTTCCCCACTCCTCTGACGACAATGGGGCCTTCCCAGTTGGGTTTGAATTTTGATGTCGACATGCTATGGAGATGGTGAGTGGATGCTCGCACGACTAAATCTCCCACCTGGAACTCTCTAGGCTTGACTAAGTTCTCGTAGGCCCTGGACAGTTGCTGGGTGTAAACTTTGAAATTCTCCCTCGCCTTGTCTCTATGCTCGTCCAGTGCCTCCAGCTGTACATGCCTTGGGTCAGGGATGAGCCCATTACTGAGAGAAATTATGGCTGAAGGTATTGCCAACTCCACTGGTAGGACAGCTTCGGTCCCGTATACCAAGGAGAATGGAGTAAACCCTGTCGGCTTTCTTTTCGAAGTACGGTAAGCCCATAACACCATAGGTAACTTCTCATCCCACGCCCCTGGCATGTCCTCTAGAATTTTCTTTAAAATGTTTATCAGGGTCTTATTGGTAGCCTCTGCTTGACCATTGCCCTTGGGGCAGGAGATGGTTGAGCTATTATGCACAATTTTATATATGTCTGTGAGGAGGGCCATTTCCTTGCATATGAATTGCTTCCCATTATCTGTTAAAATCACCTTGGGTATACCAAATCTGCATATGATATACTCCTTTATAAACTGGGTTACCACTTGGCCGGTAAATCTCCTTAAAGGGATGGCTTCTGCCCATTTAGTGTACAATTCTATAGCCACAATGATAAAAGCCTTGCCGTGAGAGGCCAGGCTGATCTTTCCTACTAGGTCGAACGCCCATGTATGGAAGGGATAAGGAGCTGCCAAGATTTTTAGGCTGACGGAAAGAGCATGCACGATGTTTCCATGCACTTGACATGCTTTGCACTTCCTCACATACCCAATGGAGTCAGCTTTTATGGTCGGCTAGTAGTATCCCAGCGTCATCAGCTGGTCATACAGTTTGGCACCTCCCATGCGGGAGGGCTCATGAGCTTCTTTCAGTACCCTCTCCACGTCCTCCTTGGCTATTCACCTCAGTGCTTTCTTATTGTACCCCTTCCTTCTCCTTCGACCAAGTAGAAATGGGCTATTATTTTTTTAAGATAAATTTCATTCGCTCTCTCTGCGGGTAGCTCCCCATCTTTCAGGTATGCTATATATGGCTATCTCTAATCTTTGAAGACTTCCATAAAGTTAGCCTCTGTCGGCTGGTTAAAATTAGCTTGGCACTTTAAATAACTTTGTTGCAAGCGGGTCGCATCTGCGCTCATGGCAGGCCAATAATACCCCCTCGCTGCAGTCATCTATAAAGGGGAACATCAGTAGCTCCGCAGTTCTTTTGGTGCATTTATATTAACCTTTCCTTGGCTTCTTACTCATCGACGCACCTTGCTAGAAACCCTCCGGGACTCTTGAAGTAGAGAGTTCCCTGCAGCACATGATAGTTGGCTAACTCTAACATTTTCATTGTCCCTTCTCTAGTTCAAGATGCTTCTCCACTAAATGACTCCAATCTTCTGGCTCGTTACTTGGGAACAAAGATTTTACAGTAGTGGGTACCATTCTCCACCTCATTGTGATGGTTACTTCTAACTCCTTCATGACCAGCTTTTACGCTATGGTGGCGAGCGCGTCGAGGTGCCTATTCATCGTTTGCGCCTGCCTCTCCACAGTTACTTCTAAGAATTATCCCAGCAGCCTTTGGATGATGTGTGTAGAGGGGGCTTGAAGGTAATCCTGAGATTAGGGACCAATCCCCAAATTAGCAACAGTGTTTGAGATTAAGCAACCGAGGCACCTCAAGCGTGGCAACTCAGCAAGGCAGCTTGGCGCGACAGCTCATATTATAGATTGATTGTATTAGTCATATTATAGCTTGGCGCGGCCTATTTTCGAAGGTTCAGGGAGAGGTCCCTCGATGTGAGGGAGGAGGCCAAAGAGTCCAAGTTATTACAAATATGCGCTGAGGGACTGCTTCCTGAATACATCTGCCATCTCATCAACGAGACGCGCGAGGGGACTTTTGCGGCATTCTTAAAAGCCCCTAGGAACATCTCTTTCGTGGTACGACCCAATCCGGTGGTAGTACCCATGGTGTTCAGGCAACCAATGCAACCCGCGGGGGGGAGGTCTCAGCCCCCGCGGGTAGGGTATGCCGGAGGAGAAGATAGGAGCAAGACACCGAGGAGGGACAGCAAGAGAAAATTTTGGAAAGATAGAGAAGACCTTCCACCATTGCCTTACACGATAGAATAGGTTGTGAGTTGTTATAACGCGATGGTCCAAGGGGGAACGGTTTATGAACCAAAAGGCATCTCGATGGAAGAACCTGATGCTACAATGAAGGCGGATCCTAAGTACTGCCAGGTTCATCGAAAGATCATGTATCCAACAAAAAGCTGCTTCACGCTGCGAAGGATCATCGACAAGTAAATGAAGGCAGGGACATTGCAAATCCCCCCACAGAACATTAACAACAACCCACTTCCGGCACACGGGGCCAATTTGGTGATGGTCTATGATGAGGAGGCAGAAGGAGGAGGAGGGTTGACGATGATGAAAATATGTTACTAAAGCCGTTAATTAAAAATAAACTATTTAAGTAACTCCGAGCTATTTTTTTTAGGAAACTCTTTTCTTGAAAAAACAAAACTATTTGAACACAAGATGTGTTTAACAAAACAGTATGTATGAGATCTATTCAAGATTTGAATAACAGGTTTATAAGGTAGTTTAAACAAGCTTTAAACTCAGCACAACCAAGAATGAGATGAGGAGATGTAGAAAGATTAAGTTCACGATTTTTTACGTGGTAAAACCTCACCAATTGAGGAAACATCCACGACTCCCTCTATGGAGTAAAATGAAAAACAAAATCCACTAAAACAAATTTATGAGTTACAAACTATTTAACTAACATGCATACAACTCAGACCTATATAAGTTTAGGAATATGCCCTCTGGTGTCCTTATAACTTCTCTGCAGTTCTGATTGTAGATGTTGTTCTCCCAGTTTGTTAACTTCTGATTTGTTCCAGCACTTTACGTCGACTTTTGTTCACAAGATCTTATTACCAACACTTTTCGTGTTGTAGTGTGAAAATGTTTGTGGAGGTTCTCTTTAACACATGCATGCACACACTCACACTTATCAAGTACAAACAGTCCTAGCAAATTATATATAAGGCTATATGCAGTGATTTTTCTTTTTCTCTCTTCTCACAAAACTTTGAACCTGTTTGACCTTTAAATCAATCCCAAAATCCACGGATATCTTGCTTAGAAGACAGTCAAGATCTTAATCAATCTCAGAGTTTTGAAAAGATTTTCGAGATTGAAAACCTCCAAGTGTGATTCCAAACTAGGTCAAAGGTTTAGTTTTAAGAGAACTAGAAACAGAAAACATTTATTGTTGATTTAGAGATAAAAAAAAATTTCAGAAAAGAATCAACAATATATTTCTCGAGATGAGAAATAAACTATGTAAATCTAAGTGTGATGTAACATGAAGAACATAGATCTGAAATTTCTATGAAGAAGAAAATAGATCTAAGTAAATAGTTTAAGTTGGAAACAAGATCTAACGAACAAGAGGTTACAGCAACATAAATATCTCTCAAAAACTCAAGAACACTCAGGGTAGTGTTTTGGATATGTAGGAGTTTTTTATGGAGTGTTTGATTTGAAAGAGGATTGACGAACAGGGGTAAGGGTTAGGGTTTCTAACTCTCTCTTTATTTATGGTTTCTCTCTTCTCTCTCTTCTCTCTCTCTCTACTCTCTCTTTTTTATTCTCAGGAATGAATTAGCCAAAAATCTTGGACGACTGAGAGGAGGATCCTTTTTATAGGACGAAGAGAAGGATCGAGAAGCAGGTTCAAAAACAAGAGTCAGGATTTAGTCAATCTGGTTTGACTTAAATCCAAGGGCTCATAGAAAGCGGTGGTTAAAAGTCACCTGATTGGTTCAGGAGGGATACACAGGGATTACCAAAGAAAGCATGCAGGACGTTGATAAGGTTTGATCCAACGGTTGTAAAGATACGCGATTGTATACTCAGTGAAGAAACACAAATCCCACCAATCAGCAAGCAACAGGTGTTAACCAATAAATCGATATAAAACGCGTGTCATAAATTAATTACAACCAAACCCTGAAGTCTCTGTCGCTTTTGGTTTCTACCCAAACCAACTTTGAGCCAATAAACCCATTAATCAATAATTAGAGATTGAACCCACAAACTTCTAAAATCAAGTTTTAATTAATAAAACCTTTATTAAAAAATGTTTATAAAATCCCAAAAAAATATTTAAAAATTAAATTTATGGATTTAAACATACTCGACATATGTACACACATAAATATGCAATGTGACATGTATATGATGCATTCTACTGTGTGTGAGTGTTGGTAATTAGATCTAGATCACAACAAGATATATGAATGAAATAGCAAACCAATCTCTGAGGTTCTTTGGTTTCTAGGATGGACATAATTTTGTCACAATTTCCAAACTAGATGAGCACTTATACAATATAGACTCAAGTGAGTCAGGAGTATAAGGGCTTCAATCTCCCCCTTTGGAAATATGAGACAAAATCTCCTTTGAGTCAACTTGGACTCGTAGGGCGACAAAACATAAGAAAAACCTATTCCTATAAAGAATCTATCTACCCATACATCAATTGAGAAAAACTGTACAAAAACCTGCAATGAATCACTAAGATCAAGCAGTTTAGCATATATACAAATATTCATAACGACTCAAATTTCTCCCCCATTTTGTCTCAAATGCACAAAGGGAAAAACTTGGATAATCGGCAAAGGTATTACTCAGCACAAACCATGCCAATAGATTTACGCAAGGAAATGAATCTATTATAATCTAGAGATTTTGTGAACATATCTGCGAGTTGCAAATCAGTAGGAATATAATTGATTTCTAATTCCTTAGTTTTAACCAATTCGCGTATAAAATAATGTCTTATTTTTATGTGCTTTGTTCGCGAGTGTTGAATAGTATTTTTAGATATATTAATCGCACTTTGATTACCACAATAGAGATGCAATTGATTTTCTTGAATACCATAATCACTTCGCATTTATTTAAGCCACAGTAATTGAGCACAACAGTTGCCAGCGGCTATGTATTCAGATTCGGCTGTCGAGAGTGATGTGCAGTTTTGTTTCTTACTACTCCATCCTACCTAGTTATTACCTATATAATAACATGCTCCTGATGTGCTTTTACTATCACCAGTACACCCAGCCCAGTCAGCATCAGTGTACCCAATTATAGTGCTTGATGTGTCATTAGTGTACCAAAGTCCTAGATTCAGAGTGCCTTTTACATATTTAATGATACGTTTAACAGCATTCAAATGGCTCTCTTTAGGGTTATTTTGATAACGAGCACATACACACACAACATACAAAATATCAGGACGCAAGGCAGTAAGATATAGTAAGGTTCCTATCATACTACGATATAGAGTAGGATCTACAGATTTTCCATTTTCATTTTTAGAAAGTTTTAACGTAGTACTCATGGGCGTTCTAGCATCTTTAGCACTCTCGAGGCCAAATTTCTTTACTATCTCTAAATCATACTTAGATTGCGATACAAATAATCCTTCTGAATGTTGTTTGACTTGAATCCCTAAGAAGATTTGTAACTCCCCCATAAGGGACATTTGAAATTCCTTATGCATAGTTTCAAAGAAGGATTTTACTTCTGAGGGAGAAGTTGATCCAAAGATAATATCATCAACATAAACTTGAGCAATAATGATGTGTTGGTCAAAATGTTTGACAAAAAGAGTTTGATCATTTCCACCTCTTTTGAAACCTTTATCTAAGAGGAAACTGAAAAGACGCTCATACCAAGCTCTAGGTGCTTGTTTAAGGCCATACAAAGCCTTTTTAAGACGAAATACATGATTTGGATATTGAGGGTCAATGAACCTTTTAGGTTGTTCTACATAGGTCTCTTTAGTCAATATTCCATTAAGGAATGCAGATTTGACATCGATTTGATAAAGTGTAAAATGCATGTGGCAAGCTATAACAAAGAGCAGATGAACAGACTCTAAACGAGTAACAGGAGCAAAAGTCTCGTTAAAATCTATTCCTTCAATTTGAGAGTATCCTTGAGCAACTAATCTAGCTTTATTTCTAATTATTATCCCATTTTCATCAGTCTTATTTTTTAAAATCCAACGTGTACCAATAACCTTTTTGTGATCAGGACGAGGAACAAGATACCAAACATCATGAATGACAAATTGAAGAAGTTCTTCCTGCATATCAGAAATCCAGTGGGAGTCATTCAATGCCTCATTTACATTCTTTGGTTCCACAAGGGAAACAAAACATGCATAATGTGCATAATTTCTTAGTTGGGATCTTTTACGCACTGGCTCACTAGGGTTACCAACTACGTTATTTATGGGATGATCTTTAGAAACCTAGTTAGGTACTTCAGGTATCTCAATTGGTAATGAATTATCTAGGTCAGAAGAGTCATTTTCTAAAATGTTTGTAGATTCTTCCTCAATAATAGATTCACCAGTCTTGTTCTCTATAATAGTGTCACTTACAATTACATTTATGGATTCCATCAAGGTTTTAGTGCGAAGATTATACACTCGATAGTCTCTACTGTTAGGCGAGTATCCTAAAAATATAGCTTTATCTCCCCTACTCTTAAATTTGGATAAGTGTTCCCTATCTTTTCATACATAATGATGATGCTGAAATTAGCACCACCAGATAAGGTGTTTTCAAGCCCAATCTAAGAACAACAATGGCAGCATAGCTATGTAAAAGGTAAGAGAATGAGATGAGGAGAAGAGGTGAGAGCACCAGGATATAAGTGGTTCAGCCTAAATTGGCCTACGTCCACTGTATGTGTGTGAATAACCTCACTGCAACAAGGCACTAACGTCCATGGATACAGTCTCTCAAGCTTTCTCTCTCTACTGTGTATCTAGTTAGAGTTTCAGCTAGGGTTGAATATCTGGATCCTTTGCAAGGTAGAGTATGACCTCTATATATACAGTACTTAGGGGGTGTAGTGTACCCCCATGCATGTAATATGCATATGTGTGTTAGCCTCACCAATAGGGGGAAGCCACCTGTCACTGTCACATGTAAGGAATGATGATGAAATATTCTCCCCACGTGTGGAGAATAATCTTGTTACAACTGATTTGTGCCCATGTGTCCTTATCCAAATGTCAACAGATGCTCGGCCGCCATATTGGTGCATGACCTCGGCCTGGAAGAGGCCGAGCTGTAAAGGCTGGATATTTGTTCAATCCGAGATGTGCCATAGGGAGTCTCGGCCTGATCTCAACCGAGACATTATGCTGGGGTCGGCCCCAGTCGAGGTTGGACTGATTACATATTGAAGATTACCAAGGCTTCTTGTCACCTCGGTCTACACTCGGCCGAGGTTGCCATACCCAGGTATATGAGAATGTTGTTGATGCCTATGATGCGCGTAGTTTCCATGGGAAATGTAGATGGTAGTGTCGGCCTGGGCCGACCTTACTAAGGCCGAGGGCTGATATCGTGGGCCCATGGCTTATCCAGGGTCGGTCAATATCTCGGCCATCACCTCGGCTGAGGTTGGTGTCTCTAGGCCGAGGTCACACTTGGGGCATATCAATCACCCCCCAGCCCCTAGTTACATATGAGTTAAGGTGACTAGGGGATTAGGATGCATTCGAGGCCAGTCTTCTTCCGAACCAGTACTTGCTTGACACTTATCCAATGTTGGAGCATGCTCACTTGGTAGGCGTGTGATGTCAGCCGCCCTTTGGGGCTCCCAAGGCAATGATGGGCCTTGGGAAATGCGCCCATGTATTTAAGGGTTTCAAAACCCTTTTTCCCTCCTTCTTCTTCATTTCTTCTCTCCTGTGCACGATTTCTTCCTGTAATTTATCTCTCTAAAGCACTTCTAATCAAGGCTCTACTATAGAGGCATTTGTTGGTTTTTTCGCGAGTTTTCTTCATTTGCCCTCATCTTTTCATTTCCAGGTATTTTCTCCCTTCCATTTCCTTTGTTTTTCGCTTTCGGTTTGCATTTTCCGGCGAATTTCTAAGTTTTTCGACGAGCACCATTATTTCAGGCGAACTGTGTTTGCTTTGAATTTCTTGGTTTGATCTTTAGACTCCTTTATTTTACAAGTCAATCCTATATGTAGTTTTAGGAGTTATTCCCAAGTTTAGGGTCGTCCTCTGATGGTCAGACCTTTATACTAGCTTCTTGAGGATTTCCCCTCTCTTAGAGAGAAGACCCTAGAAAAGATTAGGCAAATAGAAAGGGCCCAAGAGGAGGCTCGTAGGTTGCAAGAATTTCCTATTAGACCTATATTTCCCCCACCTCTCAAGGTGGTATATCTTGATCCCCCTGAGTTCTTCTATCAGACAGAAGTCCCTGCCGACCCCACACCGATGTCTGAGTCTGAGTCTTCCACCTCAGACCCTATGTCTGTGGACTCATTTCAAGAAGCCATGGATTTCACACCTCGACCTGGTCAGGCCACTGATCAGGACGAGGTCTCCAGCCGAGCCTCATCCCATAATGGCTCAAGCACCTCAGCCTCTTCTTCAGAGGTTGAAATTGTTGAGCCGAGTGTGGCTGTGCCACCCATTCTTGACGCCATCCCCCTATCGGGCGTCACAGGGGCAGAGTTCGCTCAGAGATTCACTAGTGACCCATCTACATCTACTCCGGCCGACGTTGAGCTTGATAATGATGAAGATGCTGAAAGCGATGTCGACGTCTCTGAGGCGGCCGAGATCGAGAGCACGGTAACTGAGGTGGATCTTATGTGCTTCAGATATTTATACCCCATTAGTCCCTCCATAAAATTAAGGATACCTCTGAGGGAAGAGAGGGCCTATCACGGCCGAGATGGAGAAATATGCCTGTACGAGCAGATGTTTAGGTTAGGGTTTCGCCTACCCATTCATCCCATCATCAAATCCATTCTCTTTTATATCAACTTGGCCCCCTCACAACTGTCCCCCAATGCCTGGAGAGTCATCATAGGGGCCATTATCTTATGGAGGGCAGTCCACCACTCTGACCTCCCAGTTCAGGTCTTTGTTGGTTGTTATGTCCCAACCTTGGCCAAAAACCATCCGAGCTAATATCATTTTGTGGCTCGGAGGCCTAAGAAGAAAATTCTCCAGGTGACTCAGACCTCAAACCATAATTGGAAGCCCCGCTATTTTTTCGCCTTTGGACCATGGGAATTTTGCCCATGCGTTCCCTCTTCCACACTTGAGCCGAGGATACCCATCAAATGGGGTAAGGTCACCATGTCTGCCAGGGCGGACCCTGGTCTAAGTCCTCAGAATATCCAGAAGGTGAAAGCCCTGCAAGACCAAGGGGCACATGGTCTTTTTGTTAAGTTCGAACATTTGCTGACCCCCCCATTATCTCTCGGGGACGGGCTTAGGTGGAAGTCCCCTTGTTGACTTTGGTAAGGATTTTTCTTTTAAGTTTAACCTCTGAACTCATTCATATCTGATCTCTAACCCATATCTTTTAACTTTTGCAGAGCGACCACAAGGCATTCCAGACGAACTGTGGGAGATGGCTGCACCGAGCTTAGCGAGACTTGCCAAAAAAGCCGGTCTGAACGCTCCTCCCCCAGCTCCCTCTACATCCAAATCTCAGGCCTCAAAGAAGAGGGCCCCAGAATCCCATGCCTCGGAGGATCAGAGGCCGACCTTGAGACAGAAGAAGTCCTTTGATGCTGCAATTCCAATCTCCTCGGCCAACGCCCTGTCGGCCCGCTTGGACCATCTGAAGTTATCTGACAGCATTGTTGGCCATAGTCCGCAAGCCCTTGACGCCATCGGTTCTTCAATGACCGAGGCTGACAAGCGCTTTTTCAGGTCTCTGGATACACAATTACTAGTTGAGTTCGGCCTTCACAGAGCCGTTCAGGTATGTCTTGATTTCTTCGTCAAAATTTTATAAGTGCAACATCTGACTTTTCTCCAGCTTAACCTCTTCGTTAAATGTGCAGGGAGTGGCTGCTATGCACCACCTATCAAACTGGACTCTGAGGAAATTGCCCCTCATCCAGAAGGGGCAAGAGGACGAGAAGGTTCAGAGCGCCCTAAATGCTGAGGTCGATCGTCTGAAATCAGAGTTGCAGAACTCTGAAAGTAAGGTTAAGGGGTGGGAGAAAGACATTTCTCTGCTCGTCAAAGATCATGCCAAAGCCCTGAAGGCCAAAGATGACGTTCTGCAGCAGAAGGTCAGCTCGGCTATCAAGGCTTCCCTCGAAGATGCCTCGGACAAAATAATTTCTGACTACAAGGCCTCGGACGAATTCATGGGTTTTGGCTTTGAATATCTTGAAAGAGGTATCAAGGCCACTACCAAATGGGCTGAAGTCATAGAGAGGGAGGTCGGTACTCTAAAGGCCTCTGACTTTGTGGGTCTTGGCTTTGCTGACCCTCAGTTTTCTCAGGCGCTTCAAGAGGTGGAGGTGAGGCTGCTACTCCTGCCGAGACTGCAACTCTGGGAGGGACCGAGGTTGGAGGGGCAGACCATACTGATGACGTGGCCGAGGTGACTAATGCTGATCAAGACAATCAGCCCGAGGCTGTTAATGTTCCCCCCCCCTCCCCCCAAACCTTTAGGATTTGTAACTTTTAACTTGTAACTCGTAACTTGTAACACCATGGTACTTTGTATTCAAGGAATATTTGTTACTTCTTTGTATTTCAACCTCTGAAGGCTATATGATCTCTTCCCTTTATTGAATGCCATGTGATCTCTTCTATTATTTTGTTGTAGTGATGTCTTGTTTATACTCAGTCAATAATTCTGACCTCAGACCTCTTCACCACTGAATTGTTATTAGGCTCTGAGGTCATTACCTAAGATGCTATTCTCATAACCAACTTCACTAAATTAATGATGTTAAGGGTCTGAGGTCATCTACTAAGGTGTCTGAGCTCAGACCTCTTCCCCACCGAATGGTGTTATGAAGGTCTGAGGTCATCACCTAAGATGTTACCCTCATAATTAATATCACCAAATTAATGATGTTAAGGGTCTAAGGTCATCTGCTAAGGTGTCTGAGCTCGGACCTCTTTACCACCGAGTGATGTTATGAAGGTCTGAGGTCATCACCTAAGATGTTACCCTCATAATTAATATCACCAAATTAATGATGTTAAGGGTCTGAGGTCATCTCATTATGGTGTCTGAGCTCAGACCTCGTCACCAATGAATGGTGTTATGAGGGTCTGAGGTCATCACTTAAGATGTTACCCTCATAATTAATATCACCAAATTAATGATGTTAAGGGTCTGAGGTCATCTGCTAAGGTGTCTGAGCTCAGACCTCTTCACCACCGAGTGATGTTATGAAGGTCTGAGGTCATCACCTAAGATGTTACCCTCATAATTAATATCACCAAATTAATGATGTTAAGGGTCTGAGGTCATCTGCTAAGGTATCTGAGCTCAGACCTCTTCACCACCGAGTGATGTTATGAAGGTCTGAGGTCATCACCTAAGATGTTACCCTCATAATTAATATCACTAAATTAATGATGTTAAGGGTCTGAGGTCATCTCATTATGGTGTCTGAGCTCAGACCTCTTCACCACCGAATGGTGTTATGAAGGTTTGAGGTCATCACCTAAGATGTTACCCTCATAATTAATATCACCAAATTAATGATGTTAAGGGTCTGAGCTCATCTCATTATGGTGTCTGAGCTCAGACCTCGTCACCAATGAATGGTGTTATGAGGGTCTGAGGTCACCACCTAAGATGTTATCCCCATAATATATCTCTGGTCTAAGAATGAAGCAAGAACTGTCATGGAAACTGATCTTTATTAATAACCTCTTCTCAATAAGATGGTACATTTTCATAACATTCTACGCAACATCATATGTAATATCTCTTTAGGTGGTCAGCATTCCATGGGTTAGTGAAAGGTTCTCCTTCTAGGTTTTCTAGCCTGTAAGTGCCAGGCACAACCTATTTTGTTACTTTGTAAGGGCCATGCCAGTTTGGGTGTAGCTTATTTGCCTTTTGTAGGGCTTTCTTTAGCACTAGGTCTCCCACTGCAATGGGTCTTGACTTCACCCTTTGGTTATAGAATTTCGCTGCCCGCTGCTGGTAGGCTGCTTTTCTGACCTCTGCGTCTTCTCTTCTTTCTTCGATAAGATCCAAGTCTAGCCTCCTCTCTTCCCCATTGTTGTCTGGGTCGTAGGTATGAATACGATGAGTTGGTAGTCCTACTTCCGTTGGTATGACGGCCTCTGAGCCATGTGCCAGCATGAATGGGGTTTCTCCTGTTGATGTCCTTGCCGTGATTCTGTAGGCCCATAACACAGCGTAGACCTCTTCTGTCCATCTCCTCTTCACATCTTCTAACCTCTTCTTGATTCCGTCCAAGATGGTTCTGTTTGTGACCTCGGTCTGGCCATTTTCCTGAAGTCAACCAGGAGATGAGAAGAACTGTTGAATCCCCACTCTTAGGGAATACTTTTCTAAGGAGGAGTTCTTGAACTGGGTCCCATTATCCAAGATGGGAGTGTTTGGGAGGACATATCTTCATATGATGTTCCTCCAAATGAACTGGAAGGTATTCTGCTCTGTAATTTTTATCATCGGTTCTGCCTCCACCCACTTTGAAAAGTAGTCAATGACAACTATCAAGAATCTATAGTTGTTGACAGCTCTTGGCAAAGGTCTTACCAAGTCAATTCCCCATACCGCAAATGGCCATGGAGAAGAGATTGACGTCATAGGCTGATGGGGTTGATGAGGGATAGTGGCGAACCTTTGACATTTGTCGCACCTCTTCACATAGTCTGCAGCGTCCTTAGACAAGGTAGGCCACCAGTATCCCTGAGTGATGATCCTCTTGGCTAAGGGCCTTCCCCCTATGTGGCTAGAGCAAGAACCCTCATGAACCTCCTGTAAGACCCGGGGTACTTCAATGGGATGCACACATCTGAGGAGAGGCAATAGAAACCCCTTTTTGTACAAGACGTCTCCTATCATTGAGAACTTGGAAGCCCTGTATCTCAACTTTCTCCTTTCTAGCTTGGACTCAGGCAGCTCTCCCTCTCTTAGGTATCTGACGAGCGGGTCGATCCATGAGTCTCCTAGGTTCACATTGTGACAAGGGCTACATACCTCACCCTCCTCGATGGTTACCTTTCCTAAGACCTCGATTGGAATGGTCCTTCCCATATCTGTCTTCACTGCTGAGGCCATCCTTGCCAATGCATCAGCGTGATTGTTGCTCAGTCGAGGCACTCTCTTCAGTTTTGCTTCTTCAAAATATTCTAACAACCTTCTTACCTTCTTTAAGTACTTGGCCATCCTTTCGTCTTTGGCCTCGTATATCCCCAATACTTGATTGATAACTAACCTTGAGTCGCTATGGAGTAGGAGTCGCTTTACTCGAAGAGTTGTTGCCAATAAGAGACTTGCTATCATGGCCTCATACTCGGACTCGTTGTTTAAGGCCTGGAAGTTGAATCTCAAGGCGTATTCAATGTTGGCGACATCTGGATCCAAGAGTATTAGTCCCGCCCCGCTTCCACTGTCACATGAAGAGCCATCAACGAAGAGGCTTCAGACGTCTGTATCTAATGAGAAGACCCCTTCTCTCATAACCCCCTTCTTGAAGAGGTATCAATCCTCTTCGTTCTCTTCTATTCCTCTTCGGGTTTTGCCTGAGATGACCTCTTCCCGATCTTGAAAGACGTTTGGTGCCATCTCTTTCGATTCTCGAAAGACACTACGGTTCGTCTCTTCGCCATCATCTAAGCCTTTCTCTATCTCGGCCTCTTCCAAACTTCTATCGACCTCTTCCCAGGTGAATTCTGCGACAAATTCTGCGAGGAACTTCCCCTTGATGGCTGTCCTAGGCTGGTAAGTAAGATCATATTCTCCTAGTTCGATGGCCCAGGTCATCAATCTTCCGGACTTCTCAGATTTGTGCAGAACCTGCCTTAGTGGGGATTCAGTGAGGACTACCATGGAGTGAGCTTGGAAGTAAGGCTTCATTTTCCTTGAGGCATGTATTAGGGCATAAGCTAACTTCTCTATTCGGGGATAATTTTGTTCAGACCCTTGAAGTGCCTTATTGTTGAAGTACACAGGCCTCTGGACCCCATCCTCTTCCCGTATGATGGTCGCGCTGATGGATGATTCAGAGACTGCCAGATACACAAACAACCTTTCCCCCGTGATGGGCCGAGACAGCAACAAGGGAGACCCTAAGTAGGACTTGAGTTGGTTGAAGGCTTTTTCACACTCTTCGTCCCATTGGAAGGCCTTTCTTAGAACTTTAAATAATGGAAGACACTTGTTCGTTGCCCTAGAAACAACCTATTAAGGGCAGCCACTCTTCCCGTGAGTCTCTGGACATCCTTGATACTCCTAGGAGTCTTCATGTCGAGTAATGCCTTGATTTTCTCAGGGTTCACTTCAATCCCCCTCTGATTAACGATGAATCCTAGGAACTTCCCAGCTCTTACTCCGAAGACACACTTTGTTGGGTTGAGTTTTATTCTGTACGAACCCATGACATCGAAGGTCTTCTCAAGGTCCGCTACGTGAGTACATGCTTTCAGGCTCTTCCTTAGCATATCATCTTCCTTAGAATATCTTCGAACAGCTTATTGACAAGACGTTGATACGTTGCCCCCGCATTTTTCAGACCGAAGGGCATCACCTTGTAGCAGTACGTCCCTTTGTCAGTAATGAAGGCTGTGTTCTCAGAGTCTTAAGCATCCATGAAGATTTGGTTATAGACTGAATAAGCATCCATGAAGCTCATGAGCTCGTGCCCTGACGTTGCGTCCACCATCTGGTCTATCCTAGGTAAGGGATAGTTGTCTTTCGGGCAAGACCTGTTCAGGTCAGTGAAATTTACACACATTCGCCACTTCCCATTAGCCTTAGGCACGATGACTGCATTTGAGAGCCACTCCGGATAGGTAACCTCTCTTATGAACTCGGCCTCTTCCAAATTTTTTACCTCTTCCCGGATGACGTCGTACTTCTCCCTGGATTAGACTCTTCGTCTCTGCTTGATTGGCTTGGCATCTCTGTCCACGTTGAGCTTATGGCTCATGACCTCAGGGTCGATGCCAGGCATGTCTGCGTGACTCCATGCAAAGACGCTCTGTCTCCTCCTGAGGAAGTTTATCATCTCTTCCTTGATTCCTGGCTCTAGGGCCTTACCGACCTGGACGGTTTTTCCCGGCTCGTCCTCATTGAGGACGTTGGATTCTACCTCTTCCGCGGCCTCACCCTTCTTTAATTTTGTTTCGTCTCTTGGGTCAAGAGTGTCAATGCTGTAAGTGGTGGTTGCTCTCTTATGGGCTTCTCTCTCTTCGGCCGAGTTGAAGTAACACTCTCGCGCCGTGGTCTGGTCCCCTTGCACTTCCCCTACTCCATAAGGAGTCGGTAATTTTAGCATCTGATGGACCGTCGACGGCAAAGCTTAAAACTCTTTAAGGGCCACCCTTCCTATGATGAGGTTGTAGGCCGAGAAGACGTTTTCGTCCATAACAAAAAAGTTTATCTTCTTGGCCAGCCTCCTAGGCCACTCATCCCCCATCCGTACATCCATCTCATACATGCCCAATGGGTGGACCTTTTCGCCACTGAAGCCTATCAATGGGTGATGATAAGGCACCAGCCTTTCCCTGCTAAGACCCAGGCTCTTGAAGCAAGGCCAGAACATCACGTCTGCTGAGCTTCCCCCATCTATGAGGATCCTCCGTACCTCGCACCCATGCACCCTCGTTGTTATGACCAAAGGGTCATTATGGGGGGCTAAGATACCCTTGATGTCGAGTCTGGAGAACCCTACTATGAGGGTGTCCATGTCTACCTTCTTCCTCTTCTGCACTGCATCAGAAGACGTTAGATTCACAACTTCGAGCTTAGCCAATGACCTGTCCTCTTCTACATGAGCCTTCCTGTCGGCTACCTCAGAGCCACCTCCTGCAAATCCCCCACATATGGTGCTAACACCAAAGCAGATCATACCGACCCTCTTCACCGGGGTGTTGTCATCCTTTGGCGGAAGATCCGGGTCGTCTTCATCATTTCCTTATGAATCATCGTCCCTTCTGGCTGGGACATTGCCACGGCATCTGTCATTTCTTCTTTTCTTAGGGTCATCTCTTCCACCCTTTGGAGCCTTACCATCCACATACTTCCTCAGCTTTCCAGATTTCAGCATCTTCTCAATCTCATCCTTTAAAGCGAAGCATCTATCTGTGATATGGCCATAATCCTGATGGAACTCGCACCATAGGTTTTTGTTCCTCTTATGTGGCGGGGCCTTCAGTTTCTCTGGCCACCTCAGAGTCCGGTCAGTCTTAATCTCATTGAGGATGTGCTCACAGCTTACAGTCAGAGGAGTGTAATGAGCGAACTTGCCATCTCCTGACCTCTTCTTCCCCTCTTTCTTACCTTGGGACTTTCCCATGCCACCGCGGTTCTCCTCCTCACACTTGGCGGCCATTGCCTCTTCCGCATTCATCACTTTGCCTGTGGTTTCCAGCAGCTCCGCCATAGACCAAGGGGGTCTTCCGTCAGTTTCCATAATAGCTTCCCCTTCTGGAGGACTCCTATAAGGGCGGTCATGGCTATGCTCTCTTCATAATCTTCCACCTCCAATTTCTCTTTGTTGAATCTTGCTATGTAGCCTCTTAGGCTCTCATCTTTGGCCTGTTTGACATACAGCAGGTGGGTAGTCTTCTTTTGAGGTCTTACCCCAAAGCAGAAGTTATGGATGAACTACTCAGCCAAGCCTTTGAAGTTCTCAATTGACTTCTTCGGAAGGGAGGTGAACCAACTGTGCGCTGCCCCTGTCAAGGTCCCTAAGAAGGCCCTATACTTCATCTCATCGGGTATCGAGTAAATGTTTGCTGCCGACTGGTACATCTCGATATGGTGTATAGGGTTAGTGCTGCCATCATACTTGGGAGTCACTGTAGGAGGCTTGAACTTGGATGGGGTTGGGAACCCCACTATCCTAGCCACAAATGGGGATTCCTCTGAGTAACGCCTTTGTAATGGATCCCTGCTTTTAATGAGATCTCCTATCTTCTCCTCAAGGCGTTGGATAGAATCATTGCAGGGTCTTCTGTCATCAACTTGGCCGAGGTTATCCCCTGCCACCTCCCTGCGATGGACAGGGGGTTACCCAACCACGACACGTTGGTTGTTGACCTCTTCTTGTTCCTTGCCTCTTCTTTCACAGGGCCGGCCTTGGTCTGGCCGACCCTTCCTATCCCCTCTCTGAGAGCCTGCTGTGCTCCTTGACCTCGACAGCCTCTGTCTTAGGTCATTCACCGAGCCCAATCTCTCGAAGGCCGACCCTCTGCTCAACCTATCAAAGGCCGACCCTCTTTGTTAGGCCTTTTCTCCTCTTCGGCCGACACATTCTTGACTCTGTCTAAGAGGTCGTATAGTGTTATTTGACACCTCATACGGCTCCTAGCAGTCTTCTGGGGCTTCTTCAGCTTCTAGGTCATCATACCTGTCCTCTGGGCAAGGGTTTCCCTACCTCCCCAGGAGCAAGCGCCTAGGGTCAGCAATGTCCCTTCTCCGCTGGGGTGCAGGCTGGCCCTTCATTGGCGCCAGGGGTGGTCCCCTGGCGTCAGGATGAGGAAGAACTGCCGCCGGAGTGATCATGTCCGGTGAGACTCCAGGTGGCCTCGTCATAGTTTGACTGAGCTGAGCAAATTGCTCCTTCATGGCTTGTTGTGTTGCAGCTAAAGATTTCAAGGCCGCTGCCACCTCCGCCATTTCGGACTGGGGGGCGCCTGACTGGAGCTAGGCCCTCCACCCCCAGGCGGCTGAAGAGGCGGTGGTAAGTCTGGTGCCATATGTTAACACTATAGAGCTTGAGTAGCAAATGAGATTAGCACCTCACAGGACCTCTTTCAATGGTGAAACAGCTCCACGCTAGGGGGAGGCCTGGTTCACCACCAGAGTCTCCGGTGAGGTTAAGCAGAAAAAGAGGAAGAGATAGCTTCTCGTTCCCACAAACGGTGCCAAAATGATGATGCTGAAATTAGCACCACCAGATAAGGTGTTTTCAAGCCCAATCTAAGAACAACAATGGCAGCATAGCTATGTAAAAGGTAAGAGAATAAGATGAGGAGAAGAGGTGAGAGAACCAGGATATAAGTGGTTCAGCCTAAATTGGCCTACGTCCACTGTGTGTGTACTGCAACAAGGCACTAACGGCCATGGATACAATCTCTCAAGATTTCTCTCTCTACTATGTATCTAGTTAGAGTTTCAGCTAGGGTTGCAAGGTAGAGGATGACCTCTATATATACAGTACTTAGGGGGTGTAGTGTACCCCCATGCATTTAATATGCATATGTGTGTTAGCCTCACCAATAGGGGGAAGCCACCTGTCACTGTCACATGTAAGGAATGATGATGAAATATTCTCCCCACGTGTGGAGAATAATCTTGTTACAACTGATTTGTGCCCATGTGTCCTTATCCAAATGTCAACAGATGCTCGGCCGCCATATTGGTGCATGACCTCGGCCTGGAAGAGGCCGAGCTGTAAAGGCTGGATATTCGTTCAATCCGAGATGTGCCATAGGGAGTCTCGGCCTGATCTCAGCCGAGACATTATGTTGGGGTCGGCCCCAGCCGAGGTTGGACTGATTTCATGTTGAAGATTACCAAGACTTCTTGTCACCTCGGCCTACACTCGGCCGAGGTTGCCATACCCAGGTATATGAGAATGTTGTTGATGCCTGTAATGCGCGTAGTGTCCTTTGGAAATGTAGATGGTAGTGTCGGCCTGGGCTGACCTTACTAAGGCCGAGGGCTGATATCGTGGGCCCATGGCTTATCCAGGGTCGGTCAATATCTCGGCCATCACCTCGGCCGAGGTTGGTGTCTCTAGGACAAGGTCACACTTGGGGGATATCACATAACAAGTACTGCCAAAAGTTCTAAGGTACTTAAGATTAGGATTTTTATTATACCAAAGTTCGTAAGGAGTTTTTTTGGAATTCTTTCTAAGATAGACCCTATTTATGATGTGACATGCAGTACGAATAGATTCTACCCAAAAGTATTTAGGTGAATTCTTGGCATGTAACATAACTCGTGCCATATCTTGAAGAGTACGATTCTTTCTCTCAGCAATTCCATTTTGTTGAGGAGTCTTAGGAGCACTGAATTCATGTTTGTAACCATTATAGTCACGGTATTCAATAATACCAGTGTCTTTGAATTCACCACCTCTATCACTACGAATTCTATTTACTTGAGTGCCCTTTTCATTTTCAATCCGAAGAAGAATTTTTAGGAAATTTTGAAAAGTGTCAGACTTTTGTTTTAAAAATCCTACCCAAGTAAATCTGGTGAAGTCATCAACCATAACTAGAATATAATTCTTTCTACAAAGACTAACAGTTTAGGAGGGACCCATTAGGTCCATATGGATGAGCTCCAAGGGATTAGAGGTAAGAATATTATTAACTTTCTTATGAGGTGCCTTAATAATTTTACCTTCCTGACAAGGACCACAGACAATATTAAGAATGGGTTTGATTTTAGGAACTCCTCTAACTATTTCCTGAGAGGTCAGTCTACTAAGATTATCGTAATTTATATGACCCACTATGTTATGCCATATCTCGTTGTCATCCATTCTGGCAACATTACAGATTTCAGAATTGTTCATGACAGTATAACAATTGTCAGGGGTTCTGAATCCTGTAATTATGCATTCACCTTTATCATTTAAAATTTTGAAATTGTTCTTTGAAAAGGTAATAGTATGATCTGAGTCACAAAATTGCGAAATGCTAAGTATATTTTCCTTAAGACCTTTAACTAGAAGGACATTTTCAAGAACAGGAAGTCCATCTTCTTGGAGAGTTCCTTTGCCTATGATTTGAGATGAAACTCCATCACCAAAAATGACTTTACCACCAGCAAAGCTGGTTTTGTTTAAAAGTTTAGTTTCATCCCCAGTCATGTGCTTAGAACATCCAGAGTTTAAATACCAACCGGATGATGTGTGTTGAGCTTTTAGAGCAGTAACAACTATGTTACACTTCATCTGAGGTAATAGATCATCTTTTCTAGCCCAAATTGCTCTAGTTTTCATTTTGCGCTTATTAGCTCGCAATTGATAAAATTTGTGAGCATTGGATTTTTGCTGAAAAATGTTTTGCGCATGATTTTGAATTTTATGAAAGACTTGAGCATTTGGTTTAGGAAAGTGCTTAGGATTACTTCTAGGAAATGTTCTTTTAGGTTTGGTCTTTCTCTTTCTATAATTAGAGTTTTTATCTGGATGTCTAGGAAGTATATAATTGTTGTGGCTCCTTCTATAATAGTTAAAGTTCTGATAGATATGAGGATTATAGACAGGTTTAACTAGTCTCCTAGCATAGCAACCATCAAAAGAGTGATCGTATATGTCGTAGTAGGAGCAGTAAAGATTGCTCAAAATTGGGGTCTCCTTAGGAAAGTTTCTAAACAAAGGTTTTGAGGAATTTTGAGGTTGAACTCTATTCCTAGGTAGTAAAGGTTTGAATGTAGATTCACTCTTTCTAATAAAGGGGCAGACGTATTTAGCCTTAGGTGAACTTTCATGTTTAGAGAAACTTAATTCCCCAATGTTAAAATTTTGATGTTTTGAATCAAACTCAGTTTTTAGAGAATGAAAGTCTGGGCATGTTTCAATTGGCCTTTTGCCTCCTGACACAAACTTGATAGGTTCAAAAGATTTTGTTTGTGCCTTTAAATTGGGTCAAAACTCTATTCTAGTTCGATCATCATAATTGGTTTTTGATTCAGCAACAAATTCATCAAAACAGTTTGAATTATTTTCAAATTTGGTAAATTTTTTGAAAATAATTGTTGTCTTTTCTTTAGTTTGTTTCAATTCTAACAATGTCCCTTTGTACTTTTTCTCCAGAATTTCATTTGTTTCAGTCAAATTTCTGAGTTTTTCATCAAACATTTTAATTTCACTTTCATTAGTTAAACATTGGATAGTATACTCTTCAGCATTCAATTTGACCATCTGGCTTAGATCTTCTAGTTTTTTGGTGAGATCTTTCACAATTTTTTCTAGTCTAGTGCTTTTCTTGAGAGTTTTAGAATAAAGTGTGTGAATGTCTGGGAGGTCTTCATTGTCCGAGTCACTAAGTGTAGTGTGTGAAGTGACCCCTAAGGATTCATTCTTTGAACTCACACACCCATTGACATCGTCATTATCGCTTTCCCTTTGACTCACACACGGCGAAGAAGAGATAGCAATATTCTTAGTAATCAAAGCATCTAACCCAGTAACAACAATATTCGAACCATCAGACATAGAATTATTAGATTCTTCCTCACTAACAAGCACAGGCATATCATCATTATAGATAATCTTGGCAAAGAAAGACATGTAAGGGTCAAAAACATCAGTTGACTCAAGTTCCTCATTTTCAGAGTCACTTGAATAGTCCCATGTTTTGCAAATGTTGGCTCTAGTGTGTTTGTTTTGAGTATTCAAGTTAACTCTACAGTCTTGTGAAATGTGTCCCAGTTTACCACATCTATAGCATTCAGTCTTCTTAAAGTCTCTATTAGGTCTAATGTGAGAGTCCTTGTGATTTTTGTCATTGCTTTTCTCATGAGGTCTGTGATTAGAGGGTGTTGGATAATTTGACTTTCCTTGTTTATTTGCCATTTTGTTTCTAAACTTAATGATTTTCTTAAACTGTTTTGACATTAAGGAAATCTGATTGTCCAAACTCTCTATATCGCATTCCTCATCAGAGTTATCATTGAAAGTATTAAACTCAGGCTTAATCAATTTAGAAGAGAAGCTTAGATTGGAACTAGTCTGTTTTCTATGGGACTGGGTCAGTTGTTTCTTAAATTCCAATTCCATTTCCACAGTTCTTAATTTAGTACTAAGTAGTTCAGGAGTGAGATTAATATCACACATTTCCTCAATATCATATCTTTTGTTATCAAATTTCTGTGGTAATGATCTCAGAATTTTAGATACAATTTCTTATCTATCATAAGTTATCCCATTAGCATGCAGTTTAGTCACAATATCAGTCAGGTTCATATAGAAGTCATCAAATGACTCAGTCTCAGACATAATTAGGGAATTATACTATTGAGTGATCATTTGAGTTTTAGCAGCCTTAACTCTAGTGTCACCTTCATGAGCAGTAACTAAAGTGTCCCAAGCTTCCTTAGAAGTGGTACAGGATGAGATTCTTTTGAACTCATGTTCATTTATAGACATAAATATGGCATTCTTTTCTTTGTTATTATTTCGAGAAACTTGTTTCTCTTCTTAAGTGAACTCGCTTAATACTTTCTTAACCCTCTCATTACTTCCTTCAGTGGCTGGTTTTGTAGGAGAAGTGTAACCATTTTCAACAATGTCCCAGACATCATCTCCCAGAGTTCCTTTAATGAAAGAAATCATTCTTACTTTCCAGTAAGTAAAATTAGTTCCACCAAAGATAGGAGGTCTGGTAAAGTTACCAAATCTTTCATTTTTCTCGTCCATATTTGATTTTCAGAAAACAATTTCAGAAACACGGGATCTCTTTAAAAGAAGTTTACCAAGCTCTGATACTGATTGAAAATATGTTACTAAATCCGTTTATTAAAACAAAACTATTTAAGTAACTCCGAGCTATTTTTTGAGGAAACTCTTTTCTTGAAAAAACAAAACTATTTGAACACAAGATGTGCTTAACAAAACAGTATCTACGATATCTATTCAAGATTTGAATAATAGGTTTATAAGGTAGTTTAAACAAGTTTTAAACTCAGCACAACCAAGAATGAGATGAGGAGATGTAGAAAGATTAAGTTCACGATTTTTTACGTGGTAAAACCTCACCAATTGAGGAAACATCCACGACTCCCTCTACGGAGTAAAATGAAAAAAAATCCACTAAAACAAATTTATGAGTTACAAACTATTTAACTAACATGCATACAACTCAAACCTATATAAATTTAGGAATGTACCCTCTGGTGTCCTTATAACTTCTTTGCAGTTCTGATTGTAGATGTTGTTCTCCCAGTTTGTTAACTTCTGATTTGTTCCAGCACTTTACGTCGACTTTTGTTCACAAGATCTTATTACCAACACTTTTCGTGTTGTAGTGTGAAAGTGTTTGTGGAGGTGCTCTCTAACACATGCATGCACACACTCACACTTATCAAGTACAAACAGTCCTAGAAAATTACATATAAGGCTATATGCAGTGATTTTTCCTTTTCTCTCTTCTCACAAAACTTTGAACCTGTTTGACCTTTAAATCAATCCCAGAATCCACGGATATCTTGCTTAGAACACAGTCAAGATCTTAATCAAATTCAGAGTTTTGAAAAGATTTTCGAGATTCAAAACCTCCAAGTGTGATTCCAAACTAGGTCAAAGGTTTAGTTTTAAGAGAACTAGAAACAGAAAACATTTATTGTTGATTTAGAGATAAAAATAATTTTCAGAAAAGAATCAACAATATATTTCTCAAGATGAGAAATAAACTATGTAAATATAAGTGGGATGTAACATGCAGAACATAGATCTGAAATTTCTATGAAGAAGAAAATAGATCTAAGTAAACAGTTTAAGTTGGAAACAAGATCTAACGAAAAACAGGTTACAGGAACACAAATATCTCTCAAAAACTCAAGAACACTCAGGGTAGTGTTTTGGATATGTAGGAGTTTTTTGTGGAGTGTTTGGTTTGAAAGAGGATTGACGAACAAGGGTTAGGGTTAGGGTTTTTAACTCTCTCTCTTTCTTTCTGGTTTCTCTCTTCTCTCTCTTCTCTCTCTCTCTCTCTCCACTCTCTCTTTTTTATTCTCACGAATGAATTAGCCAAAAGTCTTGGACGACTGAGAGGAGGATCCTTTTTATAGGACGAAGAGAAGGATCGAGAAGCAGGTTCAAAAACAAGGGTCAGGATTGAGTCAATCTGGTTTGACTTAAATCCAAGGGCACACAGAAAGCGGTGGTTAAAAGTCACCTGATTGGTTCAGGAGGGATACACAGGGATTACCAAAGAAAGCATGCAGGACGTTGATAAGGTTTGATCCAACGGTTGTAAAGATATGCAATTGTATACTCAGTGAAGAAACACAAATCCCACCAATCAGCAAGCAATAGGTGTTAACCAATAAATCGATATAAAACGCGCGTCATAAATTAATTACAACCAAACCCTGAAGTCTCTGTCGCTTTTGGTTTCTACCCAAACCAACTTTGAGCCAATAAACCCATTAATCAATAATTAGAGATTGAACCCACAAACTTCTAAAATCAAGTTTTAATTAATAAAACCTTTATTAAAAAATGTTTATAAAATCCCAAAAAAATATTTAAAAATTAAATTTAGGGATTTAAACATACTCAACATATGTACACACATAAATATGAAATGTGACATGTACCTGATGCATTCTACTGTGTGTGAGTGTTGGTAATTAGATCTAGATCACGACAAGGTATATGAATGAAATAGCAAACCAATCTCTGAGGTTCTTTGGTTTCTAGGATGGACATAATTTTGTCACAATTTCCAAACTAGATGAGCACTTATACAATATAGACTCAAGTGAGTCAAGAGTATAAGGGCTTCAGATATAGCAGAAGGAGCTCGATGAAGCTCTAGAACATTGTACCACGGGAATGGCTATTGTAGTTTTAGCCTATGATGAAGCAAGCGTTAGGGACGTGGAAGACATGTATAGCGTTGAAGATGAGGAAACAGACCCAGTCATAGAATGTAGTGCAGTTTCAAAATCCCCAAAATTCACTTGGTTCTTCGATCAAGTGGGGATCCCGGAGGAGAGCAGGACGGAGATAACTCACGCGATTTTGGACATTGCAAAAAGGAACGCAGTCCCCTCGTTAAGGTGGAGGGGACCCATGGCTAGGCTGGTGAAGAAATTTCTGTCAGAAGTAACCTTCAGCGATGCGGATAGAGCTATGAGGTTCCCTCATAAAGACCCCTATATGTAACCGTTAGCGTCAACGGAGTTAGCTTTGCAAGAACCCTTATGGATGGGGGTGCTTCCATCAATATTATGCCAATCAACTCCTTCCACACGGCTAGTATTCCAAAAGAAAGGTTGGTTCCCATGCCTTTGGTAATTTTGAGATATGATAATCAATCCTCCAAATCTATCGGGTATGTGAATGTTGGGATTACAATGGGAAATCTGAGTTCCCACATCAAGTTCCATGTAATAGAAAGTGCAACTTCCTATCACTTACTAATAGGAAGAGTCTGGATGCACAACCAAGGCTTAGTTCCTTCGACTTATCATCAATGTCCCAAGGCAAACGTAAAGGGAACGGAGGTGACCATCAGGGCTACGAAGAGACCTTTCGCTATCGAATAAGCGCACTTAGTGGATGCGGCGTTCTATACAGAACTAGAGGAGGATGTACAGGTCCTGATGAAGAGAATAGAGGGGGCATGGGTTCCCTCAATTAGAGAGAGAATGGGGGCCTTGAATGAGCAAGATAAAGAGGGCAAAAGTAGAGAAGGGGTAAGGACTGAAGAAGCCCATCAGATGATCCCTCGACTCCAAAGGGTCTCGAGGCAACTCAAAGACAGGATGAGACCGAGAATAGACCTGATGGAGCACGAGGTCCAATGGCAAAGTGTGTTAAGTCACTTTTTGGAAAAAAGAATCGTTGAGGCTTCCAAAGAGAAGAATAGGAAGGCCGTGGCAACAGCTACCAACAAGCAATGCAAGAAAATTATCACTGAAGAAGGAAAAGTAGTGTACCACTTATAACGGTGTGAGCGGGCGACCGAAGAGACTAAAGATGAGGTTGACCCGGTGTATGAGTGTTTTTTGGTGGATCGACGGGGGCAGTGTATGGTGATAGACAACTCCAACATACAAGAATTCATAGAAGATATCGCCGAAGAACCAGACTACATGGGAGATCGACCAAGGCCCCAGGCACAAGAATTAAACTAGCTAAACTTGGCAAGAGAAGGGGAAGATCCAAGGCCTATCTTTATCTCAAAAGATCTCGGTGATAGGAAACAAGAAGCCTTGGTCAAACTAATTCGGGAATTCATAGAAGTTTTCGCATGGAAGTACACTGAAATAGAAGGGCTGGATGAAGAGGTGAGTTACCACAAACTGCACGTGATGCCTTCAGCCATTCCGGTGAAGCAGGCAACGAGGACTTACAAGCCTGAACTAGACTTAAAGATTAAAGAAGAGGTCCAACGCTTATTGGCAGCAGGATTTATCAAGCCAATACAATATCCCCTCTGGCTATCCAGTATTGTACCAGTGGGGAAGAAAGACAAAAACCAAATAAGGATCTGTGTGGACTTCAGAGACTTGAATAGGGCTTACCCCAAGGATGAGTTTCCCCTACCCTCCATCGACAGTTTGATAGATGCCACAGCTGGTCATGAGATGTATAGCTTCATGGATGGGTATGTGGGATACAACCAGATCAAGATGGACCCCTCTGATGCAGAGAAAACGGCGTTCAGAACTCCGTTGGGCAACTTTATGTACAAGGTGATGTCGTTTAGACTCAAGAATGCCAGAGCTACGTACCAGAGGACAATGATGGACATTTTTCATGACTTCTTTCACAAATTTGTAGAGTTTTACGTGGACGACCTGGTCATCAAATCGAAGAAGGAGGAGTCCCATCTGAATGATTTAAGGAAGGTGTTTGCTCGATGCAGGAGGTATAAATTGAGGATGAACCCGTTAAAGTGTGTCTTCGGAGTAACAAGGGGGAAGTTTCTAGGCTTCGTGGTTGATCGACAAGGGGTGCAGATGGACCAGGATAAACAGCGAACGATATTAGAGATGCCATGTCCTGGGACGGTGAAAGAGCTGAAGAGTTTTCTTGGCCAGGTCTCCTACCTCAGGAGGTTTGTGCCTAGATTGGCCGAAATAACACACCCACTGATGCAGCTGTTGTGAAAGAACGTGAAATTTAGGTGGGAGGAGGTTTACCAAGAGTCTCTTGTCAGGCTGAAGAAACTGCTCGTTTCACCATAAATTATGGTTCCTCCCCAGGCAGGAGTACCGTTGCAGCTATACCTCACATCTACCACGAGGTCCGTTGGAGCGCTACTGGCACAAGAAGTGGATGGGCAAGAACGACCGGTTTACTACCTTAGCAGAATCATACATGGGCCAGAGATTAGATATAGTAGCATAGAAAGGCATTGTTTAGCCTTAGTCTTTGTACCACAAAAACTTAGGCATTATATGTTATCTTTCACAATTCATATTGTAACTAGATGCGACCCAATTAAGTATTTTCTTGCAAGGAATATATTGATTGGCAGGGCAGCTAGATGGTTCCTTATCCTCTCTGAATATGACTTGAAGTGTGTGGTTCCTCGCGCAATTAAAATCCAGGTGTACGTTGATCTGTTGGCCCTCTTCCCTTCAGGAACCTTCGAGCCACCTAAGGAAGACATTCCAGGAGATGATTTGCAAGCTAATTACCTGGATACAACTGACGAGGAGTGGACGATGCAGTTCGATGGATCTTCGGTGGAAAAGAAGGGGGAGAAATGGTTATTCTTTCAAAAGGGATGGAAGAGATTTGCCTTTCCTACAAGCTAGATTTCCCTTGTTCCAATAACGAAGCAGAATACGAGGTGTTGGTACTGGGGATACTAGAGTCTCTTCGAAGGGGAATTCATTCACTCTGCATTAAGGGTGACTCGAACTTAGTAATTCAGCAAGTAAATGGAGAATATGCGTTGAAACACATGAGCCTGGCGCCCTATAGAACAATCATTCAACGACTTCTTAACCAGTTCCATCGGACCAAGATCAGAAGACATCCCAGAATGATGAATCGCCATCCAGACGCCTATGCCACTATCGCCCAGAAAATGGTCATGAAAACCGATGAGACTATAGTTGCGATCCAACGAAGAACAGCTCCTTCGGTGGTATAGTCAATACTACCGATGGAGGAGGACGCGGACTGGAGGGGAGAGATTAGGAAGCAACTGGAGTCTGGTAAAGGAGCTATGGGATTAATAGAGTTGGCACAATACTTTACGAACTAGGGGAATCTTTACTATAGAAATGCTGGGGGATGGTTGTCAAGATGTGTCAGTCCAGAGGAAGCCGAGCAAAGATTGAGGAAAATGCATGAGGAGCACTGCGAAACAACTGAGATACCTCTATATAGGAGAATTCAAAGAGAGGGGTATTTCTGGCCTAGAATGAAGCAAGATGCGGCAGAGCTGCAATGGAAGTGCGATAAGTGTCAGCTATTCTTCGAGACAGCTGAGTGCCATTTCATTGAAACTCAAACGGACTGGAGGCATCCCTACATCGACTTCATTCAGGAGGGGGTTGCCCCAACGGAGAAAATGGATGCAATGGGCCTGAGGTGAAGGGCTCCAAGGTTCTATGTTTAGGAGGGGCAGCTTTATCGAAAGGGGTACTTCAACAGGCCATTGCGTTGCGTCACGAAGGAAGAAGCAGCGGAGGTCCTCAAACAAGCGCACGATCCAGCACATATAGGAGGGGCCAAGTTGTATGATCAGTTGATGACGTTGGGGTATTATTGGCCAACGATGGAGAAAGACTCTACTGAGTTCGTTCAAAAATGCAAAGCTTGCTAACTTCATGGAAATATAATCCATGCCCCATCGGTGGACTTACACTCTCTGTCAACACCCTATCCATTTAATACTTGGGCGTTTGACCTAGTGGGGGAAATACACCCTTCTTCGAGAGGCAAGATATGGATACTGGTAGAAACAGAGTGTTTTATAAAATAGACCGAAGCGATACCACTCAAAAGAGCAACGGCTGGGGTAGTGAGAAACTTCATCAGAGAATACATCATTTACCGTTTCGGGATCCCAAAGGTTATTCTTTCAGATAACGGGACTCCCTTCGTTAATTCTGAAGTAACAATGCTCACAGACAAGTACTCCATTGTTCATCACACCTCAACGGTGGCATACCCAAAGGGAAATGGTCAGGCCGAGGCAACTAACAAAACCTTGATTAATATTTTGGCCAATATGATGGAGGACTTTCCAGGGGCATGGGATGGGCCTATCGAACAACCAAGCGGAAACCCACAGGATACACGCCGTTCTCTTTTATTTATGGGGTTGAGGCCATCCTTCCAGTAGAGTTGGAATTTCCCTCTGCTCGTTATGCCTTGCGAAGTAGCATGCTCCCTCATAGTAGACACGTACAGCTGGAAGCGTTGGATGAACACAGAGATAACTCGATGCAGCACTTCAAATATATACTAAACAACTCCCCAAGGCATATGACAACTTGGTGAGACCAAGGAAGTTCATGGAGGGAGACCTCGTATTGAAAGCGGCAGTGAAGCACATCAGGGGACTTCCTCTACCAAAGTTTGCGGCCAACTGGGAGGGACCTTTCGTTGTGAAGGAAGCTCATGACGCAGGTTATTGTTTAATTTCTAAGTTAGAGGAAGACAAGCCATTTAAGATTAACAATAAATGGTTGAAGGTTTATCATGTGTAAATAATCAAGTTCGAACCAATGTTATGATTGGCTATTGTTATAAATATACAATTTTTGGGTTACAATTTGAACATAATGAAAGAATTACTGAAATATAGAACTCTATAGCATACAACAACAGTCACAACACACGAAGGGATTGAAAAGTATATATTCTTCATTCATAAACAATAGAGCATTAAAAAATTTATTTTGGGAGCTATCGCCCAAGAATTACATAGATAAGAGCAGATGGAAGATCTGTATACAAGAGGCAACTACTCTAAAAGAAACGATAAATCTGAGGAAGAGAAAAAATCTTAACAAGCGTTTTCGTTGTTAAGTCACCGTTCTAAGGTGGAGTTTATGAAAAATCTTAACAAGCATTTTTCGTTGTTAAGTCACCGTTATAAGATGGAGTTTATGAAAAATCTTAACAAGCGTTTTCGTTGTTAAGTCACTGTTATAAGGTGGAGTTTATGAAAAATATTAACAAGTGTTTTCGTTGTTAAGTCACCATTATAAGGTGGAGTTTATGAAAAATCTTAACAAGCGTTTTTCGTTGTTAAGTCACCATTATAAGGTGGAGTTTATGAAAAATCTTAACAAGCATTTTTCGTTGTTAAGTCACCATTATAAGGTGGAGTTTATGAAAAATCTTAACAATCATTTTTCGTTGTTAAGTCACCGTTGTAAGGTGGAGTTTATGAAAAATCTTAACAAGCGTTTTCGTTGTTAAGTCACCGTTATAAGGTGGAGTTTATGAAAAACCTTAACAAGCGTTTTCGTTGTTAAGTCATCGTTATAAGGTGGAGTTTATGAAAAAACTTAACAAGCATTTTCGTTATTAAGTCACCGTAATAAGGTGGAGTTTATGAAAAAACTTAACAAGCGTTCTCGTTGTTAAGTCACCATTGTAAGGTGGAGTTTATGAAAAATCTTAACAAGACTTAACAAAAGATACCTCAGTCGCTTCAGGGGCAAGAACGTGAGTCAGTGTGGCAGCCGTAGGGACAGGAACTGTTGGGGGCGAGATCATTGCCTCAGAAGCCACAACGGGGTCCCTACTCGCAGAAGCCCCAACACTTGGCAAAACTCCCTCACCTACATAAGGCACTATGGCCCGCATAGCGGGTTTGTCGAGAGAAGATGACGGGCTCCCAAACAAAGACCCAACGCGAAGGGGTGCAGAAGCACCACTATGCTGGATAGAAGCACCAACATGGACCTTGACTGCAATAGAACCACCAAGATAACTAGGTGGTACAAGATCAGGAGAAAACTGTGACATGAGGGCAAGTGTTAGAAAAAAAAAGGAATAAGTACATACACCATGAAGAAGTAGCTCTACGTACTAGTCACCTCAGTTATACTGCTGAAAGGGGAATGGTGGTCAGAGGCCTTGCCAGCATCGTTGGAAGAAGAACGTTTGCTAACAACGAGGATATTTCAACCTGGGCACACAAAAACATCTCAGGGTTCAGCAACACCCGTAAGTAAAAAGGATGGAACCAAAAAGACGCTATAACAAATAAATTATAAAGGAAAGCATACCTCGGACTCACTTTCCTCCACAAGAACGATGGGCAGAGGAACCTCAGGGGAAGTACGTAAGTTAGAGGGGACTGATAGTGTTACCTCGGGTTGCGTTACCTCTGGAGGCGAGGAATCACTCGCAGGCTCAGTGGCATCACCTCCCACAATAACTTCCTTAGCACGTTGGGAGCTTGACCGACGAGAAGAAGTGAGCCCCGTCATGGGAGAATGGGGAGGAGTCACATCGGTACGAGAAACACCGAAACGTCCCCTCATAAAAGGGGTCATGGGAGGACTGGGGGGGTTTAGCCTTTCCATTTCAATCCCCTGCACCACAGTTGTCAAAAATAAAAATATATATATATAATAAACAGATGTAGCCTGCCTTAAGCAAAAAAGATAACGAATGAATCTGATGGTACATACCTCGGATTTCGAAGGGGAACGAGACGACAGGACCAAAGGCAAAAAAGGAGGAGTAACAGCGACAGAGGGGGCAGGAGTGGGATGCACCTCAATAGTTCGCGTCTTCTGGGGCTTGGTTCTAAGAGTCTTCCTCCTCGATCCCGCTGCACCAGTACCGACCTCTCGAGGAACCCTTGATCTCTTTATCCTTCTAGCCGTTGGCTCCGAAGGATCCACCACCACTGTGGGAAAAGCAATGAAAGGAGGAACAACGACAGAGTGTCGACGATACTCAGGATTTATTCGATCTACTTCTGCTTGGGACTCCCTCCTTAAATGCTCAACCATCTCAGCAGGCATGGGTGGTGGAACGGAGGCTATGGGAAGGGCTGCCACGGGAGTTTGGGGCTTCTGGGACTTAGATTTTGACTTTTATGTCCCACTCTTGGCCGTTTTTTCCTTCTTGGCAGGTGGTTGAGAAGGCCCCTCGTTGAAAGTAGCTTCGGTTGAGGGGGCAGCCTTCTTCGGAGCTGCAGGAGTTTTGGGTTTTGGCGCTGCAACTAGGACCATGGAACAAAGTGGGGGAAGCTCGGTGGGAGGTGCTTTGGGGGTTGAACTTAGAGTGAATTTTATCCCAAGTACAGAGTTTCCTTTTAGCCCCAACTCTAGGGCAGAAAATGAAGAAACGGGAGGATATACCAGATCTCCCTCGACGAACTCAGTAATTTCAGCTAGTTGCTTCGGCCAGTACTTTATGGCAAATAAAGGGGTCACGTCCCCCTGCCTAGTAATACTGGGAATAGTCACTCGCCCAGACATAGTGGAGCTTATCCCCCACGCAGCGGTGGAAGAAAAAAGAGAGCATGCCTCGCTAAAGGAGACCTTAGGGTTTGATGATTGAAACACTGGACGTGGAACCCCCTGATCAAACCCAAACTGGCAGTTGCATCGGTTGGGATTATAGTGCTCACTGGTATATCCCCACTCAGTGTAAGAAGGAAGATATCCGGGGGAGAACAGAAGAACCACGATCAACAAGGGATCCTCGATATCTGGGGAAGGCACCTGTACCATTCTGGCTTCACGTTGAAAAAATTCACAAGTGTGAAAAAAGACTTCCTCCTGATAAGGCCTCATTACAAAGTTCTCAAAACGGTCAATCACAGATATTAACTCCTTTCGGATTTGTCTCATGTGATAAATAAAGGACCGTGGAGGCAGAATTGTTTCCCCTGAGGGAGGACTATTGGCTTTGGCCGCTACGGCAGGAAAGCGAAAGTAAGGGAAGCTGGTCAGAAGAACATTGTTGGCAAAATTGGCCAAGTTATAACGGCTAAGAGAGCGTTCCATATCGAACAAAGTCCTATCCAGCCAAGTATAGAGGGATCCCAAGGCAATTGCATCTAGTGGAAGTTTTATGCCTCGGGCCAAACGAAGGGACAGGTGGATAAGGTCCCTTCGGGGTTGGTCGTTGGGTTTGCCCGTTAAAAGGAAACGGGAGAGAATCACAAGAATATAGGCGGGAAGTTCCAACGGTGTACCTTGACCAGGAGCATCTGCTGAAGAACTGCCTTCACCAGAACCCTTGAAGAAATAATTAATCAAAGGAGAGAAAGTAGCTTTGTTGGATGAACCAATGCAGCTTCGGTATATGCGATCCAACTCCAAACGGTCGGCAGTCTCTTGGGCATCAAGAGCCTCATCATCGTAGGGCTTATGACATGTTGCATCGAGGCCCAAAAGCTCACACACGTCCTCTAGAGTTATGGTGAACTCGCCCCACGCAGCGATGAACGTATGAGTAGTAATGTTCCATCGAGAGACTAGGACAGGAAGAGCAGCATTGTTCTTCGAAAGAGTGAACTCACCAAACCACTTAGCCCGTTACAACCCAAGCTTGGTGATAATATCAGCATAAGCACTTTGCATGTGAGAGTTCCAAGCAGCAAAGTGGGCAGGAGAACCCCCTGGCGCTTCGAAGTCAACATGGGACCATGGGAAGTCCCCTCGCTCCAAGCAAAATTGTAGAGTCCCCTCTGGGGGAAAAAAGCCCCATTCAGAAGAATCCTCGTTTTCATCACCCAACAGTAAGGCATCAAACTCGGAAGAAAAATGCACAGCCTTACAGGCAACAGCAAAGTCATCACCCTCCCCAAAAATAGGAGAGCGACGATAAAATCTCAGTTGTTCCTGGCGGGCAGCATCTAGGGCAGAGGCAGCAGTGGTGGTGGCAGACGGAGCACTAGTAGCAGAGATGGCGGGGTTTCTTGAGGTTGCCATGGAAAACGATGATAAAGACGACAGAAAAGCTTCACGCAATGGCGGTTTAGAGGATGAGAGGGGAAGAAGGTGAATACGAAGCTTAGCAACAATTGAGTTTTAGCAACAATGGAGTTTTAGCAACAATGAAGTTTTTGCAAGTTTTTCCTTTCTCTCTCTAAAAAAGAAACGAAAGTCTGAAGAAGATAGTAACAGAGTAAGAAAAACAAAAGAAAGGGTTCAAGTGTTTTGGATATGACCGTTTGAAAATTTTGGGGTTGTCGTTTCAGTCTCCCACCATCACACGTACAATGTCGCCTGCAATCATTTCTAATAAACATGTGGCACCTGGGGAAGTGCTTTGGCAGTTGAGAAGACTGCGCCACGTCATTTACGAAGTGACATCTGGGGAACACAAATCGTCGCCTTCCTATACATGCTTGAGTTTTGGGGCTAAAGAAATTTTTTGATAAACATATCTAATAAGACCCCCAACGAAGAAGATGTCCCAACGCTTCCAAAAAACTACGATGTTCTTTCGTCATAGGTCTAGATGATTGATTAGTCATGACTAAGGTGCATCAGGAAGAATTTTACTTTTTCCCGAAGACTCTACCGCTCTGGTTCTGAATAAAGGAGAAAAGGCATGAATCCTTTCACAAAGAAAGGTCCATCGATTGGAGACATTTCGTGCAGACATTTCTTGTTCCAACAAATCTCTCCACGAAGGGGCAAATGTAGAGGGGGCTTGAAGGTAATCCTGAGATTAGGGACCAATCCCCAAATTAGCAACAGTGTTTGAGATTAAGCAACCGAGGCAGCTCAAGCGTGGCAACTCAGCAAGGCAGCTTGGCGCGGCAGCTCATATTATAGCTTGATTGTATTAGTCATATTGTATTAGTCATATTGTATTATTCATATTGTATTTTCATTATTGATTACTGTAAGCTTTAACGGTTGTAATGACGTAACGGTAATAACAAAAGAGTTTGTATGAGGTCAAACGGTACTTGCGAGAGACGAGGCTTGGTAGGGCCTGGGAGAGCTTTCATGCTCTATCGAATGACCTAACCGCGGGAACCTTAGAGGGACCTGGTTTGGAGGATTGAGAAGTAAGGCACCATTGGGGCTTGTCCTGACCATCTTAGATACACCTGGTAAAACACCAAAGGACCCTGACCGTGGAACCTCGTACGGAGCAACGTCGAGTTCCATCGGGCATTGAGTTATGAACCAAACAGCCCTCTACTTAATGTCATATCTACTGTAGGTGATGTCACTAGCCAGTTAAACAATGTCAGACATGCACTTGAGTAAACCACCGTGGTATTTGGGGCTGTCAGGTAGTTGGTAAGCCACCTCTGCGTCAACAGCCCCCTGACACACAGTGGTTAGGCAAAAGGCATGTCTTGACATTTAATGTTTATGACGTGGAGACAACTAGTGCATCAGGAATTTAATGTTGTGACATAAAGCATGAGGGATGTCTTTTCATAGTCTTTAATGACTGAGTTACCTCAGGGATGTGGTGGGGGCTATTTAAGGACCCCAACCACCCCTGAGGAGGGGCATGACCTTTTTGAGAACCCTGGAGTTATTACTAGAGATACACTAGAGATACACATCCGAAAAAGAGAGATTTATTGCAAGCCAGAGGGTTTATCCCCTCACCATTATCATTTATTAAGAAGCTTTTAAATACTTGACAGAGATTCCTGAGGGTACATTGTGTGTTTTTACCTGCCTACCAAGGTGTATCTAGGGTGCTTACTTCTCTCTCCCTCTAGCTAAGTTACTTCTAAGGTTCATTACTATCTCCTAAGTTATACACGAGGGTTTTGTGAGTTTAAGCCGAGTTTATCTTCATTGGGCCTGGGTTCGTATGTCCTATCATTAACCCAAAGCTCTGGCCAGGATTAGCTTATCTTTACCATACTCAAACTGGGGTTATGCCTCTATCTTATCTAAAGTACCCTCTTACAATGTGTCTGTATGGTGCCAAATTGGCGTGCTTAAGGGAAAACTCCCCATTGACCTGCCTCACTACCAAATTGGAGTCCCCTAGTATACACAATACCCTGACCCCTCTTCTGAGTGCTTCCAACATCCCTGGAATGAGGGCCTTTTACTCAGCTTCATTATTTAAGTATTTGAAATCTAACTTGAAAAAGAGAGTGATCTTCTCTTTCCCATCTGATAGTATGATGCCCGCTACACCTGTTCCTTGAGCACTGGAACCATCAAATTCCATAGTCCACTTCTTCACCTCCTCCGCCGTGCATGCTTAAAAGCTCTCCTCGGGTAGCTCCTCACTAGGTGGTTCAAAAACTCCACTTGGGAAGTGGGCAAGTGTAATACCCCGTAATTTTAATGACTTTTAAAATGGGTTATATTTTAAATTAATGGATTAATTGGATCTTATTATAACTTAATTCATTTGGGTTTTATCTGAATTATGGATATTAAAATGGATGACTCTGAATATTACTTAAAGATATTTAGGTAATATATGAATGTGATGTCATTGATATGACGGTATGATATAAATTCGGTAATTTGAATTTTTAGTCAGACGCGGTATGGGACGTGTCGGGACTAATTTATTAAATTAAAAAGGAAATTTATTTTATATCAACCATATAGTCATTTCGACTGGGTCAATGCGTCCGGAAGGTTCGAAATAGTCAGAAAAGTCTATTTGGATGTTAATTTTGAGTCTCGGGTCATTTGGAAATGAAAAGACAACCCAAAGGGCATTTTGGTTATTTTTACAAGGGGATGAATAGTGATTTCGGGTTTTGTCTTATTATAAGTATTTGGAGATTAGTGTATGTAGGTTCATTTCATCTCTTCTACACAAAATTGAAAAGTCATCTTCTTAGAGAGAGTGGAAGGTTGCTTGGAAAGAAAAAGAAGTTTGCTTGGGAAGGAGGAGAACCAAAGGTCAAAGGTCACCATCACCACCTATGTTATTCAACTCCAAAGGGTCAGATCTTCATTAGAGGCAAGTGTTTGATATTTGCAATTTAAGTTCGTATATTGTCCATGTTAGGATAGTTATAAAAAGAGATGATTTTCATGCTTGGAAGATGAAAGGATATAGTTGTTAATGGATTTTTGGAATCTAAAAATATATAGGAATTAAACTCATGTTGTAGGTAGTTAGTAATCCAATAAATATTCATCAATCTGTGGAAGAAATTCTGAAAATAATTTAGTGTTCTTGAAGATAATATGTTGATAATTTTCTAGAAAAATAGGCAAAAACGAGTGGAATGAGAAGAGCCAATTTGGAAGGTTTAGATATTCTTTTTGAGTGCATTTGGATGAGATTTAAGAAAAACTCAAAACACATACCTGACTCAATTTTTCGTGTAGAATCCAAATCTAAAGTCGGATTGATGATTTGAATAATTTTTGGATCTGATTTTTCTGAGTATTTAAAATATGAGAATTTATGATGTTGTTTCTCTTTAATGTTGGTTCTTATCCCAAAACTTTTGTAGATCTTCGGTGATTATTAATTGGATATTATGGGACTTAGATAAGATCAGTAAGCCCTAGTTAAGATTTGAATTAATTTGATTGGGATTTGATTGATTAGAATTATGATAATTAAAGTTAAAGAGATTTCGGTTGCTAGATTCATGTGTTGGATTCTAATATGTTTGTATGAGGATTAAGGATTGTTCAAGTAGGGGAGATTTAATATAACACCTGGGTAGCCTTAGGGTTACAATTTAAACATCAAGGACTGAGTTTAAGCTCATTATTGATTTCGCAAGGGCTGAGTGTAGTACAAAAGCGTAGTGTTATGGCTCTTGGATAGAGATGGGAGTTTAGAACACATTTGGTTGAAAGAGGGGATGAGGTTATTCCGATCGCATATTTGAAGTTGACGAACCTCCTCGATTGACAAAGTTAAGTAGTAGTGTATTGGAGGGGTTCCTTGTTTGGATTTCGCTTTGCGAGACGCTCCGCGCATGAACCTTAACGACGTCGGGAGTGGAGAGATGTTATAGGATGCGAGGATAATTAAATTATGAAGTAAAGATATGACATTTTAATACGTGGGATTTAAAGAGATATAATGCTACGTAAGGGAATAATCTAAGGTTAATGTGAGTACCTTGTTGTTAGTATACTATAGGTATGATAATACCTATTTGATTGATTGATGATTTATGTGTATGACATACCTAGCTTCCTTGCTATCGGTGGGAGGTTTGCGCGTGAGGGCAGTCATATCCTGATGAATCCATGGGATCTTTGATTTGTCGCTCGAGAACATAGGTATATGAAAGACTTATCGGGGAGTTGATAAGTCCGCTGACTATGGGTACGTAGGTATGTGCGTTACCCATGGGTATGAGAACTATGTTCGCCTCCAATGATTGTGTTGTTGTTAATGGTTCGAGGTATCCTCACCGAACCTTTTGTCCCCTTTTCGGCGACCAGCGATATTGGGACATGATAGTAGAGTAATGCATTGCACCGGAGCTGTGACTCGGGGTGCCGTATTATATATGAATATATATATATATAATGGATTAAATGAATGAATGGATATTTATTATGGTTAAATCTATCTACGGTGATAATTGTAGACAACGGTGAATAGAGAAAGATAATTGAATTAAGTTAATGAATGTTTATTGAAAAACTTAATTCATATTAATTGAGAAATGATTCATGTTAATGAGAAACGATGAGAAATGTAAATGAACAATAATGTGACGTATGGTATGGGACATACGGGGATTATGATATTGGGATGGAATTATAATATGGAGACTAGAAAAGAGGAACCATTAACTAGGAGGTTAATAGGAAACGTTAGGTGTGCACTCTAGTTGAGAGGTGAGAATGGCAAGTGAGAGTTGGGTCTAACATGTACATAATAAAATATTTATTGCACTTGTTAAATACTTGCTGTTTTAAAAATCATTTTCACAATCGGGCTCTGACCCGTTTCCTTGCATATTTTATTTTCTATTGTATCTTCTATATCAGGTGTCCAGCAACAGGGACGCCAACCTTAGCGGATTATGACAGGTTATAGATTTATGGAGTTTTGCTTAGACGCCTATCATCATTTGATTCACAGTATTCTCTTAGTAGGGCATGTCGCCCAAAGGATTCAGTTATCTTCTTCTATCGGGGTCAAATACTATGGTATTCGTGTCATTTTAATACATTTGATATTGTTGGGATTACTGTAATGGATTAATATTATTTGGAAATGTTTATTCCAATTGCATTCAAATTATTTTGTGTTATCTAATTGGTTATCAGTGTTGTAGAATAAAATGTGTTGTGTTATTCTTAAACTGTAAATGGATTTTGTTAAATTAAAATTTGAAAAGTTTTTAACACCAGCTTAATTGAGTATTGGTTGAGTTGTAAATGTTTTCGATAGTGATGCTAAGAATGAACCAACTGTATATTCTGTTTTAATTTGGTATGGGACTGGCCACCCGGTATTTAATTAGGCGGGGTGTTACAGCAAGAAAATCTGCCACTGTTTGGATTTTAATGGCCTTGGGCACTATACATTTTAGATCATATTCTGACAAGATCAAGAACCACCTTTCTGCTCGTTCCACGAGCACAGTCTGCGCAAGGAGGTACTTGATGGGGTGGTGACTATGTGAACTGTGAAGGCTAGAATATAGTGTCTCAACTTCTGGGCTATAAAAACCAACGCCAGATAATGTCTCTCGACGCTGGTGTACCTAGATTATGTCCCAGAGATCACTCTTGACAGGTAGTAGAACGGATTTTCCACTCCTTCCTTCTTTTGCGCCAAGAGGGCCCCTATCGATCTCTTTGTAGAAGTGAGGTAGAGCAGCAGCGGTGCTCCGACTTCGGGGGGAATCATCGTGGACGGAGAGGCTAGGATTTCTTTATTCTCAAACGCTTTCTCCTATCTCTCTCCCCAAACCCACTTGGCCTTGTCTTTTAGTAGAGGCGCGAACGGATGAGTTACTTCAGCCAGCACAGGTATAAACCTCCGCAGGTAGGATACCTTTCCCAGTAAGCTCTTAAGTTGCCTCTAACTCTTGGGAGGTGGCATCATCACAATGGCTTTCATCTTCTCTGCATCCACTTGCACCCCTTGTCTATTCACAACAAAACCTAAGAACTTCCCCGCAGTAACCCCAAAGTCACACTTTGAGGGGTTCATCCTCATCTTATACCGGCGGCACCTCTCGAATACTCTCCTGAGATCCTGTGTATGCTTGCTTTATTTCTAAGACTTCACCACCAGGTCATCCACATAGAATTATAGTATATCATGAAATAGCTCATGAAAAATTACCATCATGGTCCGCTGGTATGTGGCCCCAGCGTTCTTCAATCTGAAGGGCATGACTGTGTAGTGAAAGTTTCCTAATGGTGTGTGGAAGGCAGTCTTCTCCGCATCGGCAGGATCCATTTTAATCTGGTTGTAGCCAACATACCCTTCCATGAAGCTATACATCTCATTTCCCGTGGTGGCGTCAACTAAGCTATCTATACTTGGTAATGGGAATTCATCCTTAGTAAATGCCTTGTTCAAGTCACAAAAATCTACACAGATTCTGATTTGGCTCTTGTCTTTTTTTGCCAATGGCACTATGCTGGAAAGACATATGGGGTGCTGAATAGGCTTGATGAACCCTGCCGCTAACAACTTCTCCACCTCAGCTTTTATCTTCAAGTTAAGGTTCTCTTTGTATGTACGTGTGGCTTAGCTTATCGGAAGGGCATTGTTAAGGATTTTCAATCTATGGGAGCTCACTTCTGCATCTATTCCTGGCATCTCCGTGTACTTCCACGCAAACACATCAGTGAACTCCCTAAGTAGCCTAATGAGCTCTTCCTTCTGCTTCGGTTCTAGACACTTGGAGATTAGAATGGGTCTACTATTACCCCCTTCTGGCCCCAACTTGATTTCCTCTAATTCTTACAGTTGTTCTCTGGATCCATCTTTCATTCATTCTAGAGCTTCTTCTGGTTCCTCAACATGCTCAACGATATGGGATTCATCAATAATAAAACACTCAGGCCCTGGATCGATGCTCTCATCCCAAAACACCTCCTGTGCAGACCGCTATAAGCGATAGATAATCTTTCCATTAGGCACCTTGTTGCAGGTTCGAGGAGGCCTAGCCACCTCCTCTACTTTCCTCTTGCCTTTTGCCATGTGGGGGATCACCTTCCCCCCTAGACGGTCATGAACGGACTTTTTCTGTGGGGCACTTCCCTCTCCTTCCTTGATCCCTTCTAGCTTTCTTATAGAGACCTTTCTTTCCTCATCCAACTCAGTGTAGAAGGCAGCATCCACTAGATAAACCTCCTCAACGGCGAAGGGTCTCTGCGTTGCTTTGATCACTATCTTTGTAACTCTAATGTTTGCCTTTGCACATTGATGGTAGGTGGAGGTCACTATGCCATGAGTCTGCATCCATACCCTTCCAATGAGTAATTGGTAGCTAGTGTTAAAATTAATAACATGGAACTTGATGTGGGAGGTTAAATTTCCTAAGTGGGTTCCCACATTCACATATCCAATAGACTGCATTCTAGCATTGTCGAATACAAAAATTACTAGTGGTACCGGAACCACCTTCCCTTGGTCAATTCGTGTTTCATATAATGTACTGATGGGCATGATGTTAATAGATGCTCCCCCATCCATTAATTCCCGGGGAAATGAGACTCCATTTATTGTGGCTGTAAAATACAGCGGGCGGTTGTGGAAGTAAGGCAATAACCTATCTGCTTCTGAAAACACTACTTCAGAAGTATACTTCTTAATCAGCCTTCCGATTGGCCCCTGCCAATTTAGCGAAGGATCTCCACGCTGCTGCACTACCTCCAAGACTTTCCTCCTGATGGACACCCTTGTGTCTTGCTTCACCCCTATCTGGTCGAAAAACCATTTAAACTTGGGGCACCTTGCTATGGCCTCACATTCAGAATCTAAGTCTACCTCATACATTTGGGCACTGCAGACATACTCCGCCTCGGAGGTCCCTCCCTCATCTAAGGAAAGAATGACATCTACCTCACCCTCTGAGAGAGTCACTTCCTCAACCTCCCCACTTCCATCTTCTTATTTCGAAGTGAAGAACCACTCTTCTTGCTTTCTTTCTAGCTCAAGTCTTCTTAGTGATATATTTTCCAACTCCTCACATAACTGATCGCCGCTCTCCCACTCCATCAGACCTTTGGTAGCTTCTTCATCGTAAGCAACTACCATATTGGCGGTACCAAAGTGATGTGCAGGAAGTGGGTTCTCGTTAACATCCACAAGGGGTATCTGCAAGGTACCATTGGCCACCTACTCGCCAATGATCCTGCGCAAGTAATAACAATCTTTGGTAGAGTGCTACACCCGTTGGTGCAACTCACGGTACTTCAAATTGGCCTTGTCAGCTGCAGTTGGGGTTTCTCCTTTCAAGTGAGGAGGTCCTGCTACCCCTTCTCTTACTAAGGTACGGTAACAATTCATAGCCTCAGCTACGCTGCGTGGTAGTGGTGGTGGGGCATCTATCCTAAACTTTCTCTTGTTGCTGGGACTTCCAGTCTTGACTCCAGATCCCCCTTCTTCCCTTTAGGACTCCCATCCACATAGTTAACTGCTTGCCTCCTCGAAACTTGAAACCTTATGAAAGTAAGTGGAACTTGCGTCCTCCAACCCGGGGCCCTTGGTTTGATTATTATAGCTATGTTTCTATCGGCCCTGGTGAACTCTTTAAAAGTTCTGTCTCTAGGTTCGTTGATCAAGTACAACTTGTACTCTTCTAATAGTCCTTCCAAACATATTTGCAGTAACCTGGCCTCTACCACATCCTTGTGGACATCTAAGGCCCTCTCACGAAATCGCTTCATGTAGTGCATCAACTCTTTTCCTAGATTCTGGACCTCTTGTTCTAGGTGCCTCAATGTAAATTTATCCTCCACTACAAAGAAGTTCTGGAGGAACTACATGTGCATCTCTTCCCAAGTAGGGACGCTGTTAGGCGCTAAGTGGGAATACCATGTATAAGCCTTCCTAGTGAGGGTCTTAGAGAACTCCCTCAACCTTAGGTTCTTGTCACCGGCCTGCACTCCAAAGTACTCGACAAACCTCTTCACGTGCTCTCTAGGGTTTCCCCCCTGCTACTGAACTTGATAAATTTTAGTGGGATATACCCCTCAGGGTATGGCTTCTCATTTACTTCCTGCGGATAGGGGTCTCGTAACTCCTCATATAGGTGGGAACCCTCCCTCTGAGAGGAGGAGAGTAGCTTCCTCACTTCCTCCATGGTAACAGCCTTAGAGGGTGACTCCTCCAAACACATGCTTTTAGAAGCTGGTGAACCTGTTTGCGCTAGAGCCTACTCCGGCGCCACCTTCTGGGACGGAATCGTCTCCGTCGGAATCGAAATAGGGGTGGCTACCCCTTCAGAAGGGGCATCAGCAGGTGTCACACAACCTTGACCCAAGATTGATAGGTCTACGTTATTTTTCTTTAAGAAGTCAAAAAAACATTGCCATAAGATTCATACCTGCCAATGGAGCCACTGTCGGAGAACTAGTCTGCCCTCCCTGAGGCGCAGGCGCCTTGGCTCCGATCACCACCACTTCTTCCTGCCACTGTGAGCTCCATTACCAGATGGAGTGTCCTAAAAAACCAACTACTTGGAGACATTGAAACCATCTTTGTCCATTAAAGCAAGAATACCTTCCCAACAGAGTCGCCAAATATAGGAGGGTAGTGAGACTGGGGTCTATGAATATCTGGAAAGGGTGAGGCGTGACCCACTCCAATGGACACTGCTGCAAGGTCTTCAAGGTCTTCGGGTGAAACTTCTCAAGAAGCCTTATCCTTTTGATAACAATGGAAATCTAGCTTCAACTCACTCTCTGTAAGAAGATGAACTTTCACAGCAAAAATAGTAATTTTCTCAAGGGAAACACCTGAGAATGATGGATGTCAGTGGGGAGTGAAAGAACAAGGCACTCAGCACTAAGAGAATGAGCAGAGAGAGAATACTAGGTAGGTCTGGTGTGGTTTTGGTAGAGTAATAATGCAATTTCAATTATGTGTATTGACCTTGCCCAGAGGTCTATTTATACTGGGGCATTAGGGCTGAGTAGACATTTTTGGGCGTTAAAATTGAGAGGGTTGGTGGGGAACAATGTCTGAAGTGTACCATTTATCCCTACCTGCAGGTAGCCCTGCCTGTCCCCTCCTGCAGGCGCCACCTGGCGCTAACCAAAATCAAAAATCACATATGTCTCCTAATGTAGACAAGATATTTGATTTTGTAAATATCTTTTGAAACGGTAACTTGTGGTGCAATTTTTGCAATTCTTGAGAGAGGAGGCCTTAAGAACCCCTCTCTTCTAAAATCATTATTTTTCTTGAGGGGGACCTCGAGGACCCCCTCTTTTGGAAAAGTCATTTTTATAAAGAGTTTATTCTTTGTGACCAAGTGTGAAGTGTGTCTAGTCTTGAGTGACTTCTGGGTCTTCCTACTAGTATTCTCTCAATCCTATAGTGCTAAGTGGTTGGGCTTTCCCAACATACTTTATCCTTCAGCCGCCAAGCCAAAACTCCCAGGGGGTCCCAACTGGCCTATTTGAGCCCTGCATGCTCAACTAGGCTACCTGTATAAGAAAGCAAAGTGTTAATACTGTTGTTCTTTTAAAGAATGACGTTTTATGATGAGGAGTTGCTCATGGTAGCCACTCTCTCATCCTGGCCTATTTTTCTGGAAGCTGAGGGGGAGGACCTTGACTACTCCTCGCCCTGACATTTTTTGTTATTAAGAAACCTTGAGGGTTCCTTCTCAATATGAGTTTCTGTAGGGACCCTGGGTGAGGTTCTTTCTCAATATGAATTTATGTCGGGACCTGTGGGTTCCTTCTCAATATGAGTTTCTACCAGGACCTTGGGGGGTTCCTGCTCAATATGATTCTACCGGGACCCTGGGTGTGTTTCTTCTTAATATGGGTTTCTACCGGGACCATGGGTGGGGTTCCTTCTAAATATGAGTTTCTTCTGGGACCCTAGGGTGGTTCCTTCTCAATATGAGTTTCTGTCGGGACCCTCGGTTCCTGCTCAATATGAGTTTCTGTCGGCACCCTGGGGTGGTTCCTTCTCAATATGAGTTTCTTCCGGGACCCTAGGGTGGTTCCTGCTCAATATGAGTTTCTGTCGGGACCCTGGGGGTTCCTGCTCAATATGAGTTTCTGTCGGGACCCTGGGTGGGTTTCTTCTCAATGTGGGTTTCTACCGGGACCATGGGTGGGGTTCCTTCTCAATATGAGTTTCTACCGAGACCCTAGGGTGGTTCCTTCTCAATATGAGTTTCTGTCGGGACCCTGGGGGGTTCCTGCTCAATATGAGTTTCTGCGGGGACCCTAGGTGGGTTTCTTCTCAATATTTCCAATAAAAAATATTTTTTATATATATTTTTTTTTGTAGGTAGACACCCTTCTACACTTATCATAGTGATTGTCTAGTCTGACCGTCTAAGGTTTATTTTCCTTAGTGGTTTTCTCGTACATCGTCGTGTCTTATGGTGTGTTTGATTTATTTACTTTATTTGCTTAATTACCGTAGATACATGTTATACAGTTAATAAGATAAAATTGGGTAAATCAAGTTCTTTTCACGAGATAAGTTTGTGGGTGCTAAAGATAAAATTTTTGAAAATGTAAAAACACTGCATTTGCCTATGCTTAAGGGCCTTCTCAGTACACAAGAGTGATTGTGTGTGAATGTGTGTTCGAATAACGGCTTTTTATTAGTATATACGTATACGAGTGTCAGAAAACTCGACTCGTGTAGCGGACGACCGTTAATGTGTGTGTAGGCCTGAGAAATCATGGCTTGAAATAGTTTGATATCCCATTCAAGGTGTAAGAGAAGGTTAAAAGTTAATATGGTAGATGTGTGAATCTCTATTATGACAACATATCTAGAGATATATTATCGAGGCTTGTGCTCACCTAATGACTCGATCTCAAGCCTGTGTACCAATGTATCCACGAGATCAAATCCTACATAGTTCGGTTGTAGTTAGGTGGATGGAAGCATTCCAACCTGAGGTGTGTGAAAATATGAGGACTTGGATTCAGAGGCGAATAAGTTATCTGTGAGACAGATGGTATCTTCATTGGAGGTTAAGAATTGGAGTGGACCCAAAGTTGTCGACAAATATATTCATATCTGTAGGTCGACCGCTAACCATAAGGTGTTGTTGAACCTTTGGACTAGTTTGGAGGTGTAGGAGGGGGTGTATTTAAAGTTGTGTAACACCCCACTTAATTATATACCGGGTGATCAGTCTTATACCCAATTAAAACATAATTTACAGTTGGTTCATTCTTAGCATCACTGCCAAAAAATATTTTCGTTAATTAAATCACTTAATATCCAACTAAGAAGGTGTTAAAATTATTCAAGTTTTAATGTAAATAAAGTTTCCACTTTTAAAACATAAACCATTTAACACAATTCGTTAACACAACGAATAATAACTGAGTAATATCAAAACTGAATTAAATGCAACTGGAATAAAACTCCCCAGTTTAAATATCTCAATACAATAATCCCATCACAAATTAAATGTACCAAAACCAACATAAGAACTTAATTTATTTATGATAGAGAAGAAATAACTAGAATCCCCTTGGGCGACATGACCTAAATGAAAGATCAACTACAGAGTATGAATCAATGAATATGAAAGCATCTAAGAAAAGTCCAAGACTCCATAACTCGTCAAAAATATCCATCCTCTACGGTTGGCGTCCCTACGACTAGACACCTGATATAAGAGATATAAGAGAGAAGAGGATATGGAAGAAAACGGGTCAGAGCCGATTGCAAAAATAGTTTAGAAAACAGAAAGTGAATAAATGCTATATTCAACAATTATTATATACATGTTAGATTTATCGAATTCTCTCTTGAGATTCTCACATCTCATCTAGAGTGCACACCTAACGTACTTTAAAAATTATACTAGTTACTATTCCCATGCGAACTAGTTCATATCAGGGCCAATAAACCATAGCCCATATCTATCCCACGAATTTCCCTCGCAATACAGGTAATGCATATATATCCATTTTCTCTATAACATGAATAAGCCCTTTTTCAATTTAATATAATTAAGTATTCACCTACTCAATTCTTTTCAGATTTCATTATATTTCATGTCTACTTAATTCACACAGTATATAATATCACAAGTATATATACACATTCACTCTATTATATATATACTAAACTGCACCCCGAGGCTTAGTTGCGGTGCATGCGTACTCTGCTATCATGTCCCAGTACATCTCGTCACTGTGTAAAGGACCATAGGTTCGGTATGTCCCACGAACAACAATTAACAAATCACAAGCAGTGGAGGCGAACATAGTCATAAGACTTTGGGCTATGCACATACCTACGCACCCAAAATACCATTCAATACCATTGTTCTCACTAAAGGCAATCCAACCTAAGTCCTATGTTCTGAGGCAACAAGTCAAAGATCCCCCTAAGGCTCATCAGGATATGACTTCCCTCTATGCGTAAACCTCCCGTAGATAGCAAGTAGGCTAGGTATGTCATACACATAAATTAAAAAAACAATAGGTATACACATCAACCTATTAAAATTTGGTATACACTCGACCAATATTATATTAGGATTTCATCGTACCCCAAGTACCCGTCGTATTTCTCGAATACCACCCATACATGTTAATCACGATTATCATCGTATTTTATTATGTAGTTATCACTCACATAATCCCAAGTGCCCATATATATATATATATATATATATATATATATATATATATATATATATATATATATATATATATATATATATATATATATAGAGAGAGAGAGAGAGAGAGAGAGAGAGTTAGGCTCTCCAACATACCTATTTTTTTAAATAGTAAAAAACATAATTTTGAGTTGACATTTTTTATAAGGATTCATGATATTTCAATGTGCCCCTATTAAAATATTCAGCTTAAAATAATGTGTATTACTATTTTTAAAAATTAGGTAAAAAAACTGACAGTTTTAAAGGGTAAAAACGGTCAGTTTTTTACCTATTTTTTAAAAATAACAAAAGACATTATTTTCAATTGATTTTTTTTATAGGGACACATATAAATATCATGAACCCATATAACAAATATCATCTCAAAATTATTTTTTTACTATTTTAGAAAAAAGGTATGTTCGTAGGTATGTTGCTAGGAGGTATGTTGGAGAGTCTGACTATATATATATATATATATCACCAATATTAACTCGCGCTTGATCATGACTATTATTTATCTCTTAATCGTATTATTATTATGTTGATATCTCTCACATAATTATATTCCTCAATTTCATATACTTTTCCAACATTAACCCAAGTCCCTCACTCCTTGTTAATGTATCAAAATTATTATGAACCTACCATGGGCTAAAAATACAACTTTTCAAACTGTCTTAGGATAAAAATAGAAATTCTGGAATCTCGTGAGAAACCCAGAAATCTTATTTGAACGATATGGCACCTCGTTTGAACGACAACATGTCTTGTTCGAACGAGAACAGCGTCATTCCAGTTCATCTTCAACCTCAGTTTTCTGCATTTTTCTAACTGTTCTTACACCCAAACCCTTATGGATTTCATTCTACCTAAAATCCATATTTGTTAACAGTGTTCTAACATGTTCAAGGGTGATTTTCACATAAGAATAACATCAAATTCATATATTTATAAGGATATTATCATCAAACCCATTAAATCCTTAAAATTCCAATTTATCTAAATCCTCCATTTTTATACCTTTTAAAAACCCAGAATTTAGAATTATCATTTCATAACTAAATCATCAAATTTTCCATATTCAATATGAGTAGAATTTATCTACATGGAATTCCTAACATGATTTTCATATCATCAATAAACAAATAAATCCTCTACATGTATAACCTATCCATTTTCATGTTCATAGTCTCTACATGTATATCCATTTTCATATTCATAGTCTCTACATGTATAAATCTCTAACTACATGAATTTTCCTATCCATTAAACTTAATTTATCAATCATTTTAATCCCAAATTCATGAGTTCATCAATCCAAAAAGAAATCCTATTCTAACATGGATAATATAAGCACCAAAATAAAGCAAGAATTACACCTGCCTTATGTATAGGTCTGAACCTTTGATGAAGACAAGTGTTTGGCACCTCTTCTTACTTTTTTCGGTGACAATCCGGTGGTGGTGCAAGGTCTAAAGATGGTGGTTATCCCCTTAATTTTCCCTAGATGACTCTTCCTTTCCAAGAAACTCTTCCTCTCCACATGATAACCTTTCACTTTCTCTCAAAGGCTTTTCACTCTCTCTCAAAAGACCTCCCTTGTGTTTAGATAAAATGAGTCTTACGTATAATATAAACCTACATATATAATAAATATCTAAGGTTAGCTAAAAGACAAAAAAACGTAGGTACTATTCATCTCCCAAGCAAAATGACTAAAATGCCCTTCAGGGTGTCTTTTCATCTTCCAATTGACCCAAGACCCATAACAAATCTCTGGGTAGACTTTTTTGCCTATTTCGACACTTATAGACTCAACGTCATAGTCAAAATTATCATCCGAATGACTTAAAAATAAAGCTCATTTTATTTCCCAACTTTAGTCCTGATACGACTCATAAGCGCGTCCCGACTTAATTTCTATTATTGTCATATTTGTAGCTCCCGGCAATAATTATTATATTAACATATTACTTTATATCACTGAGTAATATTCAAAATCATATAATACTTTTTTCTCAAGTAATATTAAATCCGGATTAATGCCAATTAATTTTTTTCATAATTAATCCACATTTAATTAGCTCATTAACTTTTAATTAATCTTATATTAAAAGTCATTAAAATTACGGGGTATTAACAGTTGGAGTGGACCAAAAGTCACCAAAAAAGATATATATATCCATTATTGAGATGACTATAATCCTGGAGGTCTTCTAGGCTGCGGGATTATCCGAAGTGATAGAGATGGTCACTTCATATGAGAAAGGGGTTTTAGAATAGAGATGGAGGGATCCCTCATATATAATATGCCACGAGACGTATTATAAGGTTTGGGCTCATTAGTTTGGCTCGGTATTTCTCCTACATACCTAAGAGGTCTTGGTATCAAATCCAACATACTTTCAACCAGTATGACATATTTACGAGTCTAGGCAACAGGATACCTGGTATGTAGTGTACAACATTATGGTATCATTGGAGCCTAGTTTTTAATATAACATTTCCATTATAAGTTGGAATGTCATCTTCATATGTTAAAAATATGTTAATCAAAGGCAATTGTTTGATAAGTATTCCAAGAAGACAATATTTGAGGGTGCTGCCGTTGAGACGGGCTTTGTTCATTCGGAAAAGGGGTGAGAGCATTTCGATTTTAGACGTCTATTTTAGCAAAGTTTCGGAGTAACTTGGTTCACAGACACTTTCCTTAGATTTTTTTGGAAAAGTATGTTTGCATGTCCTTTTTGTCTTAGAATTTTATTAGCAATTATTTAACATATAAGTATGTCATTTCATCTGAATAAACATAGGTCTTGACCAGGATTTAAAATATAAACGATGTAAAGTGCATACTCGGTCCCCCAACGAGGACGGACTAAGTGATTTAAATAGATATGGACAGTTTACTTCATAGCATATATTTGAGGTATATACCTGAGATTTCTGTAGAGTTTCTTTATCCTTGTATCGTAAAATGAATTTTTTTCGGGGGACTGTCCCCTATGAGGTGGCACCATTGATTAGAGCTTCATTTAGAAGAGCCCATTTTTACAGGTTGTGCTCAAAGTTTTTCCTCTATTTCTCAAACAAAGCAACTTTTCTAAATTCTGAACTTCACTCGGGATTTCTGACAAGATTCAGAGATGGTTGGGGTTGAAGAAAGTTAGAAAATTGAATCAATGTAGGGTTTGGGGGTGACTTTTAAGGTTGGTATAAATGCAAGGGATGTTGTGCATTACTTTTTCGACTTTTAAAATATATGAATTCAAGCCAAAAAGATCATAGTTGTTTCAACGGTTACACTCTTACTAAGGTAAGCTATCAAATAGTCAAAGTAAGTGCCCTACATAAAGGATGAAAACTTTAATCATGAGAGTATTAACTCCTAACATATATTGCATTCCATACTAAGAATTTGAAAACATGTAATGCTTGACATTATATGTGAAGCCTCCATCGTATTAAATTCGATATATATTTAGTTAAGAATATAGTTTTATACTTCCAAAATCTCAAGGGAGAACAATATTTTCAAATGGGTGGTATGATAGGTCACAACCTATTTAACTAGTGAAATATATTTATAAGTACGTTAAACTAGCTATCTAAGCAGTAAACTAATTATCAAAGTGATAAAACTAATTTAAATTAATTTAAGCTAATTAACTAATTTAAATTGATTAATAAAGCAATTAAACTATTTAACTAATTAATAAAGCAATTAAACTAAATAACTAAATAAAGAAATTAAACTAATTAATAAAAACTAAAACTTATAGTAAAATTTATAATGGAAACCAAGTTTCAAAATAGATAAAGAAAATATGGTAAATGGGTTAGTTTTGAGATTGGAGGTGAATCATATGTATGGAAAAAATAAGAGGCAAATGGGATGCCAACTGCTTCAGATCGATACAAATTAGGGCCATATCGATCCGACCCTCTTTGACTTTTGGATTTACCTTGAGGTGTGGATTTTGACTTTTGATTTCTTTGACTGCAACTTTGACTCTTCATAAATTCCTCGTTTGACATTTGATTGATGCGTCGGGCGAACCGAGATGTTCCCCACTTTGAGGTCGACATTATTTGTGAAGAACCTAATCCCGATACTATCTTTATTCAATTACTATTTAACCCCCAAAAACTTAACTACATGCAAAATTTAACATAACTTTTTTATTTAGGGCTCTGACTCAAGTTTGAGTTTTTAGGGTTTCTAATTTACCATGTCGAGATTTTTGGGAATTTGTCCCTAACATTTTTGGGAGGTCGGTGGGTTATGAAAAATATGATCCATTAAGGATCGGGGTGTCTACAAAGGCGTTCAACAAAGAGTGTTCACATACTGATACTTTTCATTGAAATTGGTCACACACTGATCTTTAATGGTGGAAGGGTTTGATTGATTTACCAATAGGGATAAATTTAACACCCCGCGCGCCCGGAGAGACACGCGGTGTGCTATTACTATAAAACTAAACTAAATCCATTATAAATAAGTATAGAGCATATAAATTTCCACAATTTATATATATCAAAACCAATAATTTCTTACATTTCCAAAATAAGGATTACAATAATGTTTCTCTCAAATACAACATTCTCTAACTAAAATTACACCACTAATTAATACATCAAAATAATATCTTCCAATCCAAGCTCTAAAATAATACTCCAAAATAGCCCATAGCGTCACAATCCACACTAACCTTCCAACTAAAAGTAGATACGGGGAAGTACACAATATGGCTGGAATAGATGCTCAACAATAATTAGCATAATTAATAAATTGTAACAATATGAATTGCATATACAAATCAAATGCAACACTCAAGCATTATATCAATTTTAATTTCTCAATAATACATCAATGAGTCACCAGGCCTCACCTCACCTCCCTTGGGCATTTCAAAGCCATATACCGGTTCGTGGGACTATTGACGCGTATCCATTCTCCATGCCATATTAAAATATCATGAAACGATGCTCAAATCACAATATAATATATCACAATGAATCAATATAATATATTCCAACAATTATTCAGATTTCAAATGAATATCATAGTTTAATCATGAGTGAAATCGACATAAAAATCAAAACGGAATACTCTCGAGAGAATTTAGGAGCATAGTGTGTAAGTTTCGTACCTCAAAATCATCGCATGAATCAGCACAAAAAAATCAGCCTCAAAATCTGATCACATATTCACGTTCCTCTCACGAATATAATCAAATCATCATCTAGCCCTAACACAAGATAACCCCAAATAGTCCTATTTTAAAAATCCTGAAAAATCATATCCAAAAATCATTTGAATCACCAATCCGACTTCAAATTTGGATGCTAAACGAAAAATTGGGTCAGGTATGTGTTTTGAATTTTTCTCAAATCTCACATGAATGCACTCAAAAAGAAGTTCTAAACATTCCAAATTGGCTCTTCTGATTCCACTCGTTTTTGCCTCTTTGGATTTCGTTTTTGGCCTCTCTTTTTCATCTCCCTTTCCTTATAATCACCCATAATATTCCTTATATAGTCCCTCTCTCAAACCTAGTTTGGTGCCTAAGCTAACCTATATTACTAAATTGTCAACTTTACATATTTAAAACATTACAAAATGTCCAAAAATAATTTAAATTTAAATGTTTGATTCGATTTCAAACCAAAATAAATTATTTTTTTTCCAATTAATAAAATAATAATATTACTGAAATCTTGTAAAATATTCATAAATAACCCTCAAAATAATGAGGTATTACATACTTCCCCCTTGAAAAATGAATTTCGTCCTCGAAATTCGACGAAACCTAACACTAAAAAAAATGCTACTCGATTCTATTTCACAAAATCACATACAAAAGTCCTCAAATTAATTCTAAGCATCCTCACCACGATGCCTAACACATCTCAAAAATCTTCTATCTCTGAAGAAAACATATATAACCCGCATGTTAAATACCCAGTACCCTAAGGTTGTCGTATAGCTAATAAGCTCAGATGTACCATCTGTAACACCCTGCGTGACCGGAGAGACACGCGGTGTGCTATTACGATAAAAATAAACTAAATCCATTATAAATAAGTATAGAGCTTCTAAATTTTCCCAATTTAATTATATCAAATCCAATAATTCTTACATTTTCAAAATAAGGATTACAATAATGTTTCTCTCGAATACAACATTCCAAACTAAAATTACACCACTAATTTATACATCAAAAAAATATCTTCCAATCCAAGCTTTAAAATAATACTCCAAAATAGCCCATAGCATCACAATCCACGCTAACCTGCCAATAAAAGAAAATACGGGGAAGTACATAATATGACTCGAATAGATGCTCAAAAATAATTAGCACAATGAATAAATCGTAACAATATGAATCGCATATACAAATCAAATGCAACACTCAAGTATTATATCAATTTTAATTTCTCAATAACACATCAATGAGTCACCATGCCTCACCTCACCTCACCTAGGCATCTCAAAGCCATATACCAGTTCATGGGACTATTGGCGGGTGCCCATTCTCCGTGCCATATTAAAATCTCATGACGCGATGCTCAAATTACAATATAATATATCACAATGAATCAATATAATAGATTCCAACAATTATTCAGATTTCAAATGAATATCATAGTTCAATCATGAGTGAAATTGACACAAAAATCAAAATGGAGTACTCTTGAGAGAATTTAGGAGCATATTGTGTAAGTCCCGTACCTCAAAATCATCGCATGAATCATCACATAAAAATCAGTCTCAAAATCTGATCGCACCTTCACGTTCCTCTCACGAAAACAATCAAATCATGTTCTAGCCCTAACACAAGATAACCTCAAATAGTCCTATTTTAAAAAATGCAGAAAAATTAGATCCAAAAATCATTCGAATCACCAATCTGACTTCAAATTTGGATTCTAGACAAAAAAATTAGGTCAGGTACGTGTTTTGAATTTTTCTCAAATCTCATCTTAATGCACTCAAAAAGAAGATCTAAACATTCCAAATTGGCTCTTCTCATTCCACTCATTTTTGCCTCTTTGGATTTCGTTTTTGGCCTCTCTTTTTCATCTCCCTTTTCTTATAATCACCCATAATATTCCTTATATAGTCCCTCTCTCAAACCCCGTCTTGGTGACTAAGTTAACCTATATTACTATATTACCCTTCAATTCAAAATTGTCAACTTTACATATTTAAACCATTACAAAATGTCCAAAAATAATTTAAATTTATATGTTTGATTCGATTTCAAACCAAAATAAATTATTCTTTCCCCAATTAATAAAATAAGAATATTACTGAAATCTTGTAAAATATTCATAAATAACCTTCAAAATAATGGGGTATTACAATAAATGTATGATAGAGACTCAAAAAGTCTTTACTGAGGTTGTTTTGGAACCTAAATGTGCAGTGTGGGACCGATGATGGGTGCTCGACATTGCGTTGAGGTTTGAAAGGTCTCTGCTGAGGTTGCATGGGGACCAATATTAAGAGAGAACCTACGGTGCGGTGCAGGACCGTCGTCGATGGGTGCTCGACCCGCATGCACATCTACACCCTTTAGATGATGATGATGATGATGATGATGATGATGATGATGATGATGATGATGATGATGATGATGATGATGATGATGATGATGATAATCATAATAATAATAATAATAATAATAATAATAATAATAATAATAATAATAATAATAATAATAATAATAATAATAATAATAATAATAATAATAATAATAATAATAATAATAATATCGGAGAGATCTCTAAGGATTACCTCGCGATTGATTAACCTTCTTGGTTAGCGGTAACCAAAGATAGATAGCTTAAGTGTGATTGTAGGGTAATTCAAATACAGAGAGGGAGAAAGCTCTGGGTTGTTTAAGATTACCTCACGACCGATTAAACTTATTAGTTAGTGGGAGCCGAAGATGGGTAGCTTAAGTGTGAACATTCGATAATTAAAACATCAAGAGTAAGAAAGCTCGGGGGGTAGCATTACCTCACGACTCATTAATTTTCTTATTTAGCGAAAATCGAAGATAGTTAGCTTAAAGGTGAACACACGATGATAAAAAAACACTGAAAGGTAGAAAGATAAAGGGGTTAGGATTACCAAGTGACTAATTAACATTCTTAGTTAGTGAGAATCGAAGATAGATTGTAAGTGTGAATGTATGGTAATTAAAACACCAAGAGAGAGTAACTTTGGGAGAGGGTTTAGGATTAACTCAGGATTGATTAACTTTGTTATTCAATAGTAACTGAATATATGTAGCTTAAGTGTGAACGTACAGTAGTTAAAACAATGAGAGGAAGAAATCTCGAGGGGGTTAGGATTACCTCACGACTGATTAACCTTATTAGTTAGCGAGTATCACAAATAGGTAGTTTAAGTGTGAACATATGATAATTAAAACACTGAGAGGGAGATCCGAGAGGGGGTTAGGATTACTTTTTAACTGATTAACCTTCTTAGTTAGCTAGAACTAAAGAGATGCGGCTTAATTGTGAACATATGATAATTAAAACACTAAAAAGGAGAAAGCTCTGGGGGGGTAGGATGACCTCATGATTTCTTAGTTAAGGGGAAACAAATATTGGTTGCTTAAGTGTGAATGTACTATAATTAAAATCTCGAGAGGGCGAAAGCTCCGTGGGGTTTAAGATGACCTTAAGACTGAATAACCTTCTTAGTTAGTGAAGGCTGAAGATAGATAGCTTAAGTGTGAGCGTACGGTAATTAAAACATCGAGAGTGAAAAATCTTTGAGGGGGGTTATGATTACCTCACAACTGACTAACCTTCTTCGTTAGCGAGAACCGAAGATAGGTAACTTAAGTGTGAATGCAATATAATTAAAACCCCACGAGGGAGAAAGCTCCAAGGGCGTGGGGTATCCTGATTTTTAATTTTGGTTTTAGCAAAGATCATAATATTCCAACCCTTTTCTATTTTAGGTCTCATAGGGGACCAGATGTAGAAACGTGATGTTTTGATAGCGTCTGTTAAAACATGGGGTTTCTTATTTCAAGTACTGTATGGAACTGAATTGGTTTGAAGCATGGGGCTTCTTATTTTAGGTTGCATAAGGAATCGAATTTGTTTGAAGCACAGGCGCGTAAGGAACTGAACTTTGTTTGAAGCATAGGGCTTCCTACTTTAGGTCGCATAAGAGAATGAATTGGTTTGAAGCGCATGGCTTCCTATTTTAGGTAGCGTAAGGGACCAAATTTGGTTGGAAATACAAGGCTTACTATTTTACGTTACGTAGGGGACCGAATTAGTTTGAAGTATGGTTCTTCCTATTTCAGATCGCGTAAGGTACCAAATTTAGTTTGAAGCATAGTTATTCTAATTTTAGGTCATGTAGAGGATTAAGATTGTTTTGAAGTGCATGACTTTATATTTTAGGTCGTACAGGGGACCAATTTTTTTTAAGCACGGAGCTTCCTATTTTAGGTCACATAAAAGACCAATTTTGGTTTGAAGCACATGGCTTACAATTTTAGGTTGTGTAAGGTTGAAGCATGGGGCTTTCTATTTTAGGTCGCATAAAGGGCTGAATATGTTTATAAGCGCAAGGCTTCCTATTTTATGTCGCATAGGGGATCGATTTTGTTTTTAAGTGCCAGGCTTTCTATTTTAGGTCGTGTAGGGAACCAATTTTATTTTGAAGTGCATGAGCTTCCTATTTTATGTCGCATAGGGGACCTGTTATATTTTTAAATGCAAGGCTTCCAATTTTAGGTTGTGTAGCGGGATAAATTTGAGGAGATGACTATTTTGGTTTTACTTAGATGAGGAATTAATTTTAGTTTGCTCACGTGGAATCTTAGAATATTATGGGGTGTTTAGAGGAGTTTTAAGCTTTGTTTAGATTTGCTCAGGTAAAGCGTGCCCTGGGGGTTTGAGGACATGATGGGGGTTCTTTTAAAAGAGTCTAATGTTTTGGTAATATACTATAAAAGGTTTAAGAATTTGGTGAGAGGTTTTATCGAGTAAAGTCTGACGTAACTTTTGAGTTTCTTAGGGGAAATTCGAGGCTTTGGTTAGGTTAGATGTGAGGCTTTGGTTTGGTTTTCTCAAAAGACTTTGAGGCTCTATAGGGGTTCACTTAGGTTGTGGCTGACACGTAAGTGAGGTTCTCAGGGTAGTGTGAGGCTTTTAGTTTATTAGGTGGATTACAGGCCTGTATAAAGGTGTGCTCAGAGGAGTTTGAGGTTTTACAAGGGTTTTCTCAAGTGGTGTCTGAGGCTTAAGTGATGAGCTTGGGAATAAGTGAGGCTTTTATTTTCTTGGGTGGAGTTCGAGGCTTTACACGGTCCCTCTCAGGCAATGTCCAAGGCTTACGTGAGGTGCTCAGAGTAGTGTGAGACTTCTGTGTGCTCGGGTGGAGTCCAAGGCTTTAAATTGGTATGCTCAGAGCAGTTTGGGGCTATTGCTCAAGTGGTGTCCAAGGCTTAAATGGGGTGATTAGAGATGAATGATGATTTTGTTTGCTCAGGTAGAGTCTGAGGTGTGATAAGAGAATTCTAAGGCTTTGCAAGGGTTTGCTCATGTGGTGTCCAATGCTTAAGTAGATGTTCGGGGATGAGTGAGGCTTTTGTTTGCTCATGTCACTTTCGAGGCTTTATAGAGGTAGGCTCAAAAGAGTTTGAGGTTTGCAGGGTTTTCTTAGGAGGTATTTAAGGCATAAATGAGGTGCTCAGAGACAGGTGAGGCTTTTTGTTTGCTTGAGTGGAGTTCGAGGCTTTATTGCTTTGAGGCATCTGGGGCCTTGTATGGGTTTAATCAAACAGTGTTCGAGGCTCAAGTGAGGTGCTAAAGGATGAGTGAGAGATTTATTTTCTTGGGTAGAGTCCTAAGCTTTTTAGGGGGTGATCAGGAAGTGTTCGAGGTTTAAGTGAGGTGCTCATGGATCATGAGGCTTTTGTTTGCTTGGGTGGAGTCTGATGCTCTATAGAGTTATGCTAAGAGGAGTTTGAGTCTTTGCAATGATTGCTCCGATGGTGTTCGGTGCTTAAGTCTTAATTGAGGTTCTCGGGGATAAATGTGGTTTTTATTTACTCAGGTGGAGTTCGAGTATTTAAAGAGGTATGCTTAGAGGAGTCTGAGTCATTGAAGGGTTTTATCAAGTAGTGTCTGAGGCCTAAGTGAGGTTCTCAAGGATGAGTGAGTCTTTTGTTTTCTCGAGTAGAGTCCGAGTCTTTAGAGAGGTTTTCTCAGAGGAGTTTAAGGCTTGGTTGGTAGTTTGCTTGGATGGAGTCTGAGGCCTTAGAGAGGTTAGTTTAGAGGAGTTTGAGGCTTTTGATTTCTCAAGTGGAGTTCGAGAATTTAGAGGGTTTGGATCAGAGGCATCTAAGGCCTTAGTTAGGAATTTTCTTGGGTGATATCTAAGGCTTTAGAGAGGTGCTAGGTTGAGGCTTCATTTTGGTTAGAGGCAATGGACGTCTATTGTAGGGATGTAGGTAATCAATGATTGAATCCTATTTGATATACTTATAAGGGATGCGATGCATATTATGCGGAGGGTATTGAAAAGTCCTATAGGTTGTAGGGTTCTAATATGGCAAAGGGTGAAAAATAAGTAAACCAGCTATTTTAAAATTTTCTCAATTTTAAATTTAATTAAAAAAATTAACCCAAAATAAAATGTTACACCAATTTTAGACAAAAGGTATGTAAACTAGTATTAGTCAATTTTATTTCATTTTAAATCATACATTTACGTGATAATAGGATAAAGTAAAATAAACAATCACACAATGCTCGATGTACCGGAAAACCCAAATGGTAAAAACCTCAGATCATCAACCACACAAATTTACTCAGATAAGTAATTACAAAAGTCAACAGATGACTTACATAACGACTCGATGCCCTCACAAGTCTTGAATCATCTTTGATCTTCAACCTCTCTTCCACAATGACGCACTGGAGTCCACCCACACAACTGCCACAACGTGTAAGTCCACACATGCCTTGGTGTCCACCGTAAGACTTAGAAACTGTCTATGGATCTAGAACACGGACGCACCTCTTCTTCATCGTAACACCACGAACATGGAGTCCACCATGTGTAAATTATAAATACAAAATCCACCATATGAAATGTACTCAACAAAGATGATGATGATGAGTAAAATATTGATGCCAAATAACATCTCAAAGAGTATGGGTGAAACTAGGGTTTGGAGGCTTTTAGTTTGTGATTGAGAAGTGATTTTTGCCAAATTTCTCAAATGAAAAGGTTCCTAGCACGCATATTTATAGAAAACATGATTTTAGAGGTGAAAAAATCTCGTTAGAATGAAAACAGAGGTTTGTTCGAATGAAGTGCATAATCTCGTTCAAACCAAATAGAACCTCGTTCGAACAGACATGCTTATCTTTCTCGAACGAGTTTCGAATGAAGTTTTCACTATTGATAACACTTCCTGATTTGAATGCCATTCCAATGACATAGCCATCTCATTCGAACCAATAAAAAAGCTCATTCAAGTGAACTACGTGAATTCCTCAGAGCAACTTTAAAACTTCTTCGAATGACTTTGTTAAAAAAATCTTATAAAAATCCTTTGTGAAAAATAGTCTCAAAAAATATACAATAAATACCCAATGATATCCAGGAATCAAACCAAAATGCATCCGTACCTTTTTGAGATTCCTCAGATGTTGAAGATGAAACGTGGCACTAAACACGGTACGATGGTGTAAATGTTCTAACTTTGCCACTATGGTCCTCAATCAAACATGCCATAGGCTTGAAAGGTCAACATACTCAAGTCCTAACCTATAACTCAAATCGTTTTGTCCAAATAGGGAATAAATTAAAACATACAAATTAACTTTATTCGAAAATTTGCCCTTATAAATTTCCTCTCTTTGTCTATTTTAGGAAAAAATAAAAAAATAAAAATTCCTATGGGTCCTCAAGCTCATCTAAGACTTAATCCCCAACCCCAAAAGGAAAGAGTACAACTTGATCGACTCATTAACCTCGAGTAGTTTTTCTTGCTTGTATACTTTGCTGCTTGTTGCAAACTTGCACGCTTAAACACACCTTCAAATGCAAAAAGGATATATTAAATATAAAATCTTCATAAGAATAACTCTCCCTATGTCTAATGATCCCCACCTAGGTAAGAAGTCTACCCTAAGATAAGGATCTCCTCCTAAAACTTAAGTGAATATACCATTCCTCCCCCTTTTTTATTCAGGAATGGACAAAGAAAGAATGCATAATAAATCATTTCTCCCACAAAATGTGAGAACATGTAATTCCAATTATAAATATAGAGGAAAGAATAATATCATGCAATGGTGTAAAGTGAAACAAATACAACATGGCAACACAAGCATAAATAATCCAAACAATGAGCAATCAATACCAATATTGATGCAATAAATGATACCAACTTAAATACAAAATTAAGAATGAGATACCAATGTAAATAAGCAACAAGAGATACCAATGCGATCAAAGAGCATGCCTATTTGATTCAAAGATAAATCACATGGCAAAAATAGATTTAATACAAATTCAAAGTCTAAAAACAAACGATACTATATATATATATATATATATATATATATATGTGTGTGTGTGTGTGTGTGTGTGTGTGTGTGAATGTGCAAAATATATTAATATTACACATGCACATGTGTATAGGTATAAACACCACAAATAAGATACAAAGCACAATAAGCTTTACACATTAGCATAGTATTGATACGTATAAGGATGTGGAATGGAGTGAAGGGGCATGAACTAGAGACAAATGAATTATGACCCATTCACTCAAAAATGTCCAACGAGTTATATTTGACTGCAAAACTCTATCAAACTAAGAGTTAGCCACAAGTGATAGATTAAATTAACTTAAAGAAAAAACAAGCACAATGCGCGTAAGCCTCAAATTTTAATGATGCAACTAATAAATATCATCATGACATGATAAGCAGAACTAGAATTCATTGTCCAAACCAATTGATCTTCAACTATAATACCCTCAAAAGCTAAACGAATATCATATTTTTTCACTCATTTTTTAAGACACCATTTTTGAAAATCAAACAACCAAACATGTTAGCCCTTAAGCATTTTTTTTTGCCTCTTATGCTTTTCGGCTCTTGCCAATAGTGGGTTTCCCACATGGATATTTTCTCCTTTTATAGCCCTTTCCCGTGCACCCTCGTATATTCAATAAAAATCAACATACTCATGGGCAACAGTTCTTACATGCACAAATCCCCCATAGTCAAAAGATATGTAGGTGAAAATATTGATGGGACGTCATCTCACTTAGCTCAGTTATAATATGTGAAGTTAAAATCCAAGACATCTCGTGCATGAGTGTGAGGAGGCATATATAAAGTGAATCCATTAAGTAAGACATTTTCAAACTACTCCATACAAGCATGATTAAGAATAATCTAAGCATTGAAAATCATAATCAAATATCCTAACACATGAAAACATAGAAGAAAGTTGATTCAAACGCACAGATATGTCATATAAAATGTGTAAAACTAAACTACACAAACAAAAATATTTTTTCAATTTTTAAATGTTTAAGATGCCAAAAGAAGAAGAAAAGAAACTCAAAAGACAAAAAAAATCTTTTTTATATGTTTTAATAAGACCCTATAAATGAAAAAATAAAATACAAAAGACCCAAACCACATATAACTATCAAACACATATAATATGAAGTACAAAAGCTAGTATATGTAAACATTCTAACAAGATCAACCATTGGATTTATCACAAGAAGTATTATGTGCAAGCATTCGAGAATCAACAAGTAATATAATGCCTTTTATCAGATGAACATCTTCATTTTTTAATGTAATATAATGCCTCTTTATTATGTATATGTCTCTTGTATGACCTTCATTATGATGTTTTTAACAATATCACTAACCCCTCCCTCGTCTTTCTTGAGGGAAATGGTGGGGTCGTCCCCTCCATTGACCCTCACTATAGGCCGAGGGTTATAATTACCAAATTAATGGTTTTAAAGTCTTCCCTCGTCTTTCTTGAGGACAATGGTGGGGTCGTCCCCTCCATTGACTCTCATTATAGGCCGAGGGTTATAATTACCAAATTAATGGTTTTTAACAAAGTCTTCCCTCGTTTTTCTTGAGGACAATGGTGGGGTCGTCCCCTCCATTGACCATCATTATAGGCCGAGGGTTAAATTACCAAATTAATGGTTTTTAACAAAGTCTTCCCTCGTCTTTCTTGAGGACAATGGTGGGGTCGTCCCCTCCATTGATCATCATTATAGGCCGAGGGTTATAATTACCAAATTAATGGTTTTAAAGTCTTCCCTCATCTTTCTTGAGGACAATTGTGGGGTCGTCCCCTCCATTGACCGTCATCATAGGTCGAGGGTTATAATTACCAAATTAATGGTTTTTAACAAAGTCTTCCCTCGTCTTTCTTGAGGACAATGGAGGGGTCGTCCCCTCCATTGACCATCATTATAGGCCGAGGGTTATAATTACCAAATTAATGGTTTTAGAGTCTTCCCTCATTTTTCTTGAGGACAATGGTGGGGTTGTCCCCTCCATTGAGCCTCATTATAGACGAGGGTCGTTCTTCGAAGATGCTTCCATGCGTACTAGAACTGATACACACAAGATGAGAGGAAACACTGATATTCCTCATTAATTTTCCAAGTGTTCTATCGGAGCAACACCTATTACAACTGTCATTCGATAGGACTTTACAAAACTACTGATAGTATTTCTTAAAATGATCTGCATTCCAGGGGTTGGAAAAGGGTTCCCCCTCTAGGTTTTATAGTCTATAGGTCCCTGGGACAACTTCATCGATGACCCTATATGGGTCATGCCAATTAGGATGGAGCTTGTTGGGCTTCTGCCAAGTCTTTTTGAGGACCAAGTCCCCCACTGCAATTGGTCTCTGTCTCACCCTCTGATTGTAAAACCTTGCAGTCCTCTTCTGGTAGGCGGCTTGACTTATCTCGGCGTCTTACCTCCTTTCCTCAATTAGATCCAAGTCTAGCCTCCTCTCTTCCATATTTCTCTAGGGGTCATACATTTGGACCCTATGAGTAGGAAACCCAATCTCAGTGGGGATGAAGGCCTCTGAGCCATAAGCTAGAATGAATGGGTATCTCCAGTGGAGGTCTTTACTGTCATCCTGTAAGCCCACAGTACAGCATATAACTCCTCAACCCATCTTCCTTTTGCCTCTTCAAGTCTCTTCTTGATCCCGTCAAGGATCGTCCTGTTTGTAACTTCCGTTTGCCCGTTGGCTTGAGGTCGGCCTGGGGTAGAGAATAATTATTTGATACTCACCCTTTCACAGTACTTCTGTAGATATGTATTCTTGAATTGAGTCCCGTTATCCGAGATGAGGGTGTTTGGGAGACCATATCTGCATATAATGTTTCTCCATATGAACTGGAAGGTCTTTTTCTCTGTAATCGTGACCATCGGTTCGGCCTCCACCCATTTTGAGAAGTAGTCAATCGCAACGATGAGGAACCGATAGTTATTGATTGCCCTTGGCAAGGGTCTTACTAAGTCAATCCCCCATACTGAAAACGGCCATGGGGATGTAATAAAGGTAAGAGGCTGATGGGGTTGGTGAGGGATGGTGGCAAATCTTTGGCATTTGTCACACTTTTTCACATATGCCGCGGCATCTTTCCCCAATGTCGGCCACCAAACCTCGGGTGATCACCCTCTTTGCTAAGGATCTGACCCTAATGTGGCTTGAACATGATCCTTCGTGCACATCTTGCAAAATGGAAGGGGCTTCAGAGGGGTGCACACACCTGAGTAAGGGGAGCAAAAACCCCTTTTTGTACAAGGTGTCTCCGATGACAGTGAATTTTGCGTCCCTGTATCTCAGCTTCTTCCCTTTTTGCCTTGCTTCTGGCATCTCTCCTTCTTTAATGTATCTGATCAGAGGTTCCATCCATGAAGCTTCCTGAGAAACATTCAGGCAATTGCTAAGTGTTCCCTCAGCATCTTCAATAGTTGGTCGAAGTAAAATTTCCACTGGGACCATCCTCCTGATGTCTGTCCTGGTCGTCGAGGCCAACCTATCAAGGGCGTCAGCTCGACCAATATTGAGCCTTGGTATCCTCTTTAATCTTACTTCTCTGAAGCTCTTCAGTAATGACCGCACCTTCTCAAGGTACCTAGCCATCCTCTCGTCCTTGGCCTCGTAGGCTCCTAGTATCTGATTCACTACTAGCCTCGAATCACTATGAACCAAAATTTGGCCGACACTAAGAGATTTGGCCAAGGATAGGACCGCTATCAAGGCCTCATATTCGGCCTCATTATTGGAGGCCTTAAAGTTGAACCTCAGGGCGTACTCAATGTCTGTGCCGTCGGGTGATGATACTATTAACCCAGCCCCACTTTCGCTTTCGCAAGAGGACCCGTCGACGTAGAGACTCTAGATGGTATGCTCTTCTGAGAAACTTCCCTCGGTGAGGGATCCCTCTCTAAATAGATATCTTCCCTCTTCATTTTTGTCCATTTTCCTTCCAGCGGTGCTTGTCTCAGCCTTATCTACAGGTGTGTCGGTGAGTCTACCTTGTTGGGTATCTGTCTTCCCGTGGCTCTCATCCTCAGCTTCATCATCTTCCTAAGTAAACTCGATCATAAAATCTGCCAATGATTGCCCCTTAATGGTCGTCCTAGGCTGGTACATAATGTCAAACTCTCCCAGTTCTATAGCCCAGGCCATTAGCCTCCCTGACTTTTCAGGCTTTTGCAAAACCTGCCTAAGAGGAGAGTCAGTGAGGATAACCATTGTGTGGGACTGGAAATATGGCTTCATCTTTCTCGATGCATGGATCAAGGCATAGGCCAACTTCTCTATCCTTGGATATCTTTGTTCTGCTCCTTGGAGTGCCTTACTGTTGAAATACACAGGTTTCTGTACCCCGTCTTCATCTCTCACAATGGCCGCACTAATGGCCGACTCTGAGACAGCGAGGTACATATAAAGTTATTCGCCCTGTACGGGCCATGACAACAGCAAGGGAGACCCTAGGTATGATTTTAACTCATTGAAAGCCTCATCGCACTCTTCGCTCCATTTGAAGGCCTTCCTGAGGATCTTGAAGAATGGCAAACACTTGTCTGTGGATCTGGATACGAACCTATTCAAAGCAGCCACTCGCCCCGTGAGCCTCTGAACATCTTTGATGGTCTTGGGGGTCTTCATTTCCAGGAGGGCCTTTATCTTTTTAGGATTAGCCTCGATGCCTCTTTGGTTGACAATAAACCCCAAGAACTTCCCTGCTCCATCCCCGAAGACACTTTTGGTCGGGTTGAGCTTCATTTGGTATTTGTCCATCGTATTAAAGGTCCTCTCCAGGTCTGCCACATGATCCTCTGCCTTCAAACTCTTAGTCAGCATGTCATCTACATAGACCTCCATAGACTTCCCAATTTGGTCCTCGAACATTTTATTTACAAGGCGCTGATACTTTGCCCCCGCATTTTTTAGGCCAAAGGGCATGACCCTATAACACTATATCCCCTTGTCGGTAATGAAAGTTGTCTTCTCCGAGTCTTCAGGGTTCATGAAGTTCTGGTTGTACCCTGAATAGGCATCCATGAAGCTCATCAGCTCATGTCCTGTGGTAGCATCTACTATCTAATCAATGCGGAGGAGAGGGAAGTTGTCTTTAGGACAATGCTTGTTGAGGTCTGTGAAGTCTACACACATTCTCCACTTTTCGTTGGCTTTTGGGATAATGACAGCGTCGGATAGCCATTCAGGGTAGATGACCTCTCTGATAAACTCAGCATCTTTCAGCTTCTTCACCTCATCCCTAATGACCTCATACTTTTCTCGAGAATAAATTCTCCTCTTCTGCTTAACTGGCTTTGCACACCCTACCACGTTGAGCTTGTGGCTCCTAACTTCGGGGTCGATCCCCGGCATATCTGTGTAACTCGATGCAAAGACGCTCTGTCTTCTCTTCAACAGTTTAATGGGGTCTTCCTTGATATTTTGCTTCAGAGACTTGCCGACTTGGATGTTTTTTTCCGGGTCATCCTCATTAAGGATGATGGATTCTACCTCTTCTGCGGCCTCTCCTTTCTTTAACTTCGTCTCATCCCTGGGGTCTAGGGTATCAATATTGTAAATGGTTATAGCCTTCTTGTGTGCCTCTCTTTCTTTAGCGGAGTTGTAGTAACATTCTCGCGCTGTCGTCTAGTCTCCCTGAACTTCCCCCACCCCATAAGGGGTTGGAAATTTAACCATCTGATGGACCGTAGACGGCACAGCTTCGAACCCCTTGAGGGCTACCCGCCCCAATATAATATTGTAGGCCGAAAGATACATTCATCCATTACAAAGAAGCTGACCTTCTTTGTAATCCATCTCGGCCACTCGGCCCCCATCCTGACATCAGCCTCATACACTCCGAGGGGATGAACCTTTTCTCCACTGAACCCAATAAATGGGTGATGGTATGGGATGAGTCTAGCACGACTGAGACCTAAAGCTTTAAAGCATGGCCAAAACATCACGTCTGCAGATGAGCCCCCATCTACTAGGATCCTCGACACCTCACACCCGTTCACCCTGGTAGTGATGATGAGAGGGTCATCATGTGGGGATAAGAGGCCTTTGAAGTCCATTCTTGAGAATACCACTACCAGGATGTCCATGTCGACCTTTTTCCTTTTTCCTAACTTCGCCTCCAGAGAGGTTGAGTGTATCGTCTTCGTCACTGCCTTGGCCTCAGCAACATGGGCCTTCCTGTCAGCGACCTCTGACCCTCCTCCTGCTAGACCCCCAGAGATCATTCCCACTCCGAGCGAGATTATATTAAGCCTCTTAACAGGGCCTTGGTCGTCTCTCGGAGGGAGGTGAGGGTCGTCCGCATCATCAGAAGGGTCGTCCCCTCTTTTTTGAGGACCTTCTCTACATGCATCGCCTCGCTTTTTTCTGGGGTCGTCCCCTCGGCCCCTCTTGAAGGCACCTTTGCCGACGTACTTTCTGAGCTTCCCTTCTTTCAGCATCTTCTCAATCTCATCTTTCAGGGCAAATAATTTGTCTGTTATTTGGCAGTAGTCTTGGTGAAATTCGCACCATAAGTTCTTGTTCCTCTTGCTGGGGGCTACCCTCAACTTCTCAGGCCACTTCAGGGATCGGTCACTCTTTATTTCATTGAGAATATGTTCACAGCTGACCGTTAGTGGGGTGTAACCAGCGAACTTGTCGTCCGTAGACCTCTTCTTCCCCTCTTTGTTCTTCTTAGAGTATTTACCCCCACTAGCGCCTACTTTTTCGTCCTCGTATTTTGTAGTCATCGCCTCTTCGGCGTTCATTACCTTTCCTGCTGTTGACAGCAATTCAACCATTGTCCTCGAAGGGTCTTCAGCAAGCTTCCATAACAGCTTCCCCTTTTGGAGTCCTCCAATCAGGGCTGTCATAGCTATGCTCTCCTCATATTCTTCCACTTCCAACTTCTCTTTGTTGAATCTGGCTATGCAGTCTCTTAGACTCTCATTCTTCCCCTGCTTAACATAGAGCAGGTGGGTGGTCTTCTTATGTGGCCTCATCCCAAAGCAAAAGTTGTGGATGAGCCGGTCTGCCAACTACTTAAAGTTTTCAATGGAATTTTTTAGAAGAGACATATACCAGACATGTGCAGCCCCGGTCAGAGTACCAGAGAAGGCACAACACCTCATCTCATCTGAGATAGAGTATATATCGGCCGCTGATTGATACATCTCAATATGGTGGACAGAGTTGGTACTCCCGTCATATCTTGGGGTTACCGTAGGTGGCTTGAACTTTGATGGAGTAGGGAAGTTGACTATCTTCACCACAAAGGGTGAGCCTATGGAGTATCCTCTCTGAAGAGGGTCCCGACTCTTCATTATATCACCAATATTATCCTCCAGTCACTGGATCGAGTCATTCCATGGCCTCGTAAGGTCGGCTTGGCCGATATTATCCCCCGCCGTCTCTTTGAGGTGGACGGAGGGTCCTGCTGCGGCAGGCCTGTGCCGGTTGTTTACTTCCCCCTGGTCGCCGTCCCGTCCTTGGGGTCGGCCCCCATGGGGTTGGCCATCTGCTGCCTCCCTTCTGGACCTCGCAGCACTCCTTGATCTGGATAACTTTTCTCGCAGGTCATTTACTGGGCCCAGCCTCTCAAAGGCCGACCCCCTGCTTAAGCGATCGAAAGCAGAGCCTCTTGGGCGATCGTCGGTATTTTGCCATCCACACTTCCCCCTACTCTCCTGGAGAGGTCGTATAGTATTGTTGGAGACCTTATACGGTTCCCAGCATTCTATGGGGACCTCTTCCCCCTCCAGATCATCATAGATGTCTTCAGGGAAAATGTTTCCTTGCCTCCCCAGGCATAGACGCCGGGGGTCAGCAACATCCCTATGCCGCTGAGGGGGTGGCAGGTCTTTGCGTGGTTCCTGGGGTGGTCCCCTGGCCTCATGCTATCCTGGAGCTGCTGTCGGAGTAATCATCTCAGGTGAGACCCCTGGTGGTCTTAGTATGTTCTGGCTCAGAGCTGTGAACTGCTCTTGTTTGATCCGCTGGGTCACTGCCAGAGACTTCAAGGCTGCCGCCACATCAGCTATCTCAGATTGAGGTGGCGGTTGACTAGAGTTGGGTCCTACTCCACTATCCGGTGGAGGGAGTGATGGTGGTAGCATCTCCGGTGTTTGAGCTGTGAACAGCTGATCTTGGAAAAAAGACTGGTGAGCTTGAAAACCTTAGTGGGTCTCTTTCAATGGTGAAACATCTCCTCTCAGGGGGAGAACTGTTTCACCACCAGAGTGCCCAGTGAGGTTAAGCTGTACAAAGGAAGAGATGTCTTCTCGTTCCCGCAGACGGTGCCAAACTGATGATGTTGAAATCTAGCACCACCAGATAAGTGATGATGAGCTCAAACAGCAGTAATCATGGCAGCCATAGAGATGTATGTGTAAGTGTGTAGAAGGAGATGAATATAAGAGGAACAAGACAATGATGTATAGTGGTTCAGCCAATTTGGCCTACATCCACTCTGAGTATGTGATCCACTAAGTATGGGCACTAATGACCTTGGATACAATGCACATAAGCTCACTTTCTCTCTCTACTGTGTGTATCAGCAGAGTTTTTGCTAGGGTTACAATTATCGATCCCTCCCCCTGTTGGGTTGTAGGTGATAAGTACATTCAGGTCTTGGGGGGTGTAGTGTACCCCCCAAGGATGCATGGTGCCTGTGAATGATCATTTAGCTAGTCTCCTATTGGCACCTGTAGATTCCAAATGATGACATAATATTCCCTCATGTGAGGGTGTGATTTTGTTATAACTGTCTTCCACGTGCCATGTGAGCCTCACGCGCACTGTTCTATGCGTCTCCCAATCCACGCGCTATGATGATGTCACCCTCGGCCTATGATATGAGGCCGAGGGCAAAGTTCCTTCCGGCAGTGAGTCTGGCCCAATTTGGGCCTCGTACTGTCGTACCCTCGGAGGGTCGTCTGATCCTGATGGAGGGTCGGCCCCTTGAAGGGTCGGCTGGTCCTGATGGAGGGTCGGCCCCTTGAAGGGTCGGCTAGAGCCTGATGAAGGGTCGGCCCCTTGAAGGGTCGGTTGGAACCTGATGAAGGGTCGACCCCCTGAGGGGTCGTCTGGAGCCTGATGGAGGGTCGGCCCCTTGAAGGGTCGTCTGGAGCCTGATGGAGCCCCTGAGGGGTCGTCTGGAGCCTGATGAAGGGTCGGCCCCTCGGATAGTGGGACTCGTCTTATTGGAGGGAGCCCTCTTCCTGGCCGAGGATATATATGTGCATATCAAATTCTAACATATAAACTCTTCAAATATAATTTTTCTAGCCCACGTAGGTTTGATTTGATGCTCTTGGTTTTTAGGAACCTCGGTGACTCTAGACTTAGACTTACTAGGACGAATTATAACATCAAAGCAAAAATACTTAAGGTGACCTTTCCTATCACAATGTGTGCACATATATACATGAGGAATATTACCCTCGGATTAACCTTTTTTAATATTCCTAAAAATGGTTGGCACTCCTAAAAGCATGATTTTAGCTTTAGTAACAAAATTATTTAGATCATTGAACCAATACCACAGTTGTCATATCTGATATGGGTGGTACCTAATATATTTTCCAACTTTTTTTTACCTAGATTCTAGATTAAATTTAACATTACTCAAGTCTCTTAATCTCTCTTCTAACTCCATAATCCTAGACTCGAATCAATATACTCTCACCATTACTCATGGCACATTATTTCAACTGAGCTTCAAACTTTAAGTTAGCCTTTTTTAATTTCATAGTTTTCACATAAAAATCATGGAAGACAACTTGAAGTTCACTTTCCTCCTCATCATCATCATCTTCATAATTTTCTTCTTATTATCCACTATCTCCATCATCACTCACTTGAGAATCATGAACAATGGCCCTAAAATTGTCATGCTCAAAATTATCTTCATCAAAAGTTTTATCCATAAGACTCTCATGACTAGCCATAAATGCGGTGTAGTTGCGCTCAATGGGGGAATTAGGTTCAACTTTCCATTCATAATCACTAAGGGTGGAATTTAGCGCAGTAGGACACTCAGCTGCCCTATAGCCATAACTCCCTCATACCTAAAGCATCTATCTAACTCACCCCTCTTAAAATTATCATTGTGATTTTTAGGAAATTTCAAAAACTTGTTATACTTGTTTTTCTCAAACTTCTTTTCATCTTTCGATTGATTTTGAAACTTTCAAAAAATTTTAAACTTCTTTAAAAATATGGACATATTATCATAATCGATGTCAGACTCATCATTTGAACCACCTGTATCCTCCTTCTAGGCCTTCAAAGCAATGCCCTTATCTTTCTTCATCTTTTTAGAGGAAAACAAGTCTAGCTCATGAGTTTGAAGATCACCTATAATCTCGTCTAGTTTCAAAGAGTCTAAAGTACCCAGGGAATTCAAAACTGTCACTTTTGAATTAAATCTTTCAGGCAAGAACCTTAAGATTTTCTTGACTACTAGGCTTTCGGGTATTCTCTTTCCCAAGTTTAATGATGGGTTCATAATATCAAATAATCTAACATATAACTCATCAAATGATTCAATCTCCTCCATCCTAATGGTTTCAAATTAAGTGGTGAGTTTTTGGAGCTTGGGTGAGTTGGAGTATGTCTTAAGGCTCTTTAGACGTCGCATATGTCATAATACTTAGAAACTCCTTCAGTGGGAATTCTATAATCACATACTAAGGATGTGGGTGGGGACCAACCCTTAACAATGATTTTCCACATGCGCTCATCTATCGCCTTAAGTGGTAATTTCATATGCATCTTCCAGTATGCGTAATTAGACCCACCAATCATAGGGGATTTGAGTAACCATCCATATCGAAACTACCCAGGTTCATAGCCTAAGAAACCAGTAGTCTCTCGTTCTGGTACCAATTTTATTGAAGAATATGTTGCACTAATTTTAAACAAAAGTTATGTAAACCAGTTTTAGCCGATTTTATTTTATCCTAAAACATGCATTTAGGTGACAATGGTTTAAAGTAAAATAAACAATCACACAACGTCCAATATAAGAGGAAAACCTAAATGAAAAAAACCCCGGATGGACCATTCCCACAAATTCACTATTATAAGGAATTACAAAAGTCAAAAACTGACTTACATGATGACTTGATGCCCTTTCAAGACTTGATGCATCTTCAATCTTCAACTTTTCCTCTATAGTGATAGGACGGAGTCCCCCGCACAACTACCATACCGTGTGAATGTAATACCCCATATTTTCTGTGACTTATTGAATTGAATAAAAATTAATTATGTGTGCTTGTTGTGACCAAAGATGTCACTATTTTGATTTTTATGTGTTATTTAAATTGGATTTAGGACGCGATGATTAATTAATTAAATGAATTAATATTTAGACTCATACGAGGTAATTATTAAATAATTGAGTTGTTAGTTACTTATTTTGGTTATATTTGGTAATTTGCTTTTAGGACGCATGGAATGTCTTTTTTTAGTTTAATGTGATGGTTTAAGGTCATATTGGGCTAGTATAAGTCTCGGGCAAGGAGTGAAGTCATTTGGAATAATTTTGGGGATCTTTTAGGTGATGCACATTTGGGGCTCAAAACCAAATTCGGGATTAAAGGGTTTTGAGGGGCTATTAGGGATCTCATTTATCACAAACACAATGGAAAAACATTAGAGGGGATAAAGGGAGAAAGCACAAGGAGGAAATGAAGATTTGGGGATTGGTTTTCCAATTAATCCATAAAGCAAGTTTATGTAAAATATGATTATGATTGTATGTGCGTCAATATTGTCTCTATTCATTTAAAATCTAAATCAAATTTTTAGATAATTAATTAATTAATTTTAGTAATAAACCTAATATAGATGATAATTAGGTTGATTTCCCCTTTATATTATTTTATTTCTTCATGAACTTAGATAAAAACTAATAGATAATGATTTGAATCAATTTTATGTTGATAATCATATAAAAACTCTATGTTTAATTGAATCAATCCATGAATTTTATAGAACTAGATAGATCTAGGGTCTTGAATGAAAATTGGGTTTTATTTTAAATCTTGTGGGAGATTTGGGATTTAATGATGGAAATAGGTTCCACTCATGTTGATGATGTATTTTTATTATTTGAATATTGGTTACGTGATTCGATTAAGCTTTTGTGTTCATTAATGAAGGTTGGAGAGAGAGAAATGGGGTTTGAAGATGGTGAATCTCGTATCAAATGGGAATTTTAGAAGGTTACGTGATAATCAATTGACCGGTCGTTAGCACATATAACCTAGTTTGGGTTTGGTGTTTTTGGTTGGAAATTTTGGTCTTGAGTCCTAGGGTTAGGATGTGTTAGCCTATAGTTTTTATATGCTTAGATAATTGGGATATATTCTTAGGAATTGAGATGTTAGAGGTTAGCATTTAGGGTATTTGGATATTGGGAAGAATTGTTGAATTAGTGGAATTAATTTGAGGAGAAGGCCTTTAGTTTTAAACCCAGGATTAGACTGGGATGTGATTAGGAATTAAAAAGTTATAGAGGAATGGATTGTTGACTAGGATGTATAAGAGTCATTGTGATGTCATATTGGGTTGTATTCATGGGTGAGATTAGGAATTGTTTAAAATCCCTAGAGTGATGTAATAATCATATTTATTAATTATTATAGTTTGGTGTAGTTTGATATATAGATGTGATGCCTTGAGAGATAGACCAAGGCTAATTGAGATTGAGTATCGTTGATGTGTGTAGTTTACAGTATTGTAGGGTAAGACTATACTTAGATTTGGGAACCCGAAGCATTAGGATTAATGTATCTTGGAATTAGGGTAAAGTTATAGATGTGTTATACCTTTTGATGCTTAGTGTGACCCGATGGCATTGGGTCGAAGTGTGTATGTGATTTATCTTAACCCGATTAGTAAGGATTATGTGTGTTATGTTGATTTATCCTGTTAGTGACGGTTGTAAATGTAATCCGATGGTGTTGGTTTGGCATGTTATATAATAATTTCTTTTAACCGATTAACGAGGTTATATTGAAATAGATGTTTTATGTCCTCTACATACCATTTGGAAATACTTACGATGATGTACTAAGAGGGATTCCTTTATAAGACATATACGGTGTGGATAGTAATGGAGCCTCGATGAGTAGATGAGTTTCCCGTGGTCATTATACCCCAGGATCCTCTGTCTAGTTATCTGTGTACCAAGATGGTTCACAGAGAGATTTCATAGTATGAATTTCAGTATGATGGGCCATATGGATGATGGTTAGACGTAGTGATTTATTCATCGACCATGATAAGGCACTACACCAAAAATAGGAAGCTGGCACGATTTAAAACAGCGCCAGACGTAATCTGGCACGGTTCAAAATCGTGCCAGAATCAGGCGTGCCAGATTTTTTGGTGCGGTTTAAAACCGTGCCAGATATCCCAAACTGGCACGCTTTTGGCATGCTTTTAAACTGTACCAGTTTTTTTATCTGGCACGCTTTTAAATCGTGTTAGATGTTAAATCTGGCACGCTTTTGGCACACGTCGAAACCGTGCCAAATTGTCTATTTTCTGGCACGCTTTTGGCACGATTTTAAAGCGTGCCAGAATGTTTTATAAGCGTTCTCATTTTTATACATTGGCACGATTTAAAACCGTGCCAGATTTTTCGGTTGATTAAAAAAAATAATAAAAGGAAACAAATCTGGAAAATCTGCAAATTCCAAATCCGGTATGAAAAATATTTATTATTTGCAAAAACAAAATCAAGAACATTCACAAATTATGAATATCGCAGGTTGTTGATAAACTAATGTGCATACAAACTTCAAAAAATTACGAGAGTTAATACCAATATAAAGCCGCACATGACCATAAAAGTCGACAATAACTTCAAAAAATTACAAGAGTTAATCGTTCCCATATCAAAAAAAATTGGACAGAGTTTCCTCTATTTTTTTAGCATTCCAAAACCTGTTAAACATAAAATCTGCCCATATAAAGCCCGCACGGCCATAAATGTCAACAATAAAACTACTACAGCGAGCACGGCCATAAAAATAAACCATAAAACTACTGAAGCCTTCTCGGCCATAACACAAAAAATAGAATCCTGAATATTAACGACACTAAATAAAAAAATCCCCCTATTGTAAAGCATTGACTTCTACGTGTGTTCCAAGTGGATAAAAGCTAGTAATTAAATGTCATCCTACAAAAAAAAGACACAAAAAAAGATACAATATTAGTAACCAAGTCATTTTATAAAAAATCGTATTCAAGCAGAAAAATTGCATATACAAGCAGAAAAATTGCATATACGACTACGCACTTAGTTCCTACAAGTTACATTGGTCTCGTGTGAGGTGTTCGTGCCTCCTACGGGGTCGTTTGGGGGCTGGTTTGGGTTTTCACCCTTTAACGGCCTGTTTTTAAGTCTAAGTGTGATTTTTGCAAATTATCATCATACTCTCAAATCAGGAGACCCGGGACTACGCGGTCAGTTCCTACAAGTTACATTGGTCCCGTGCGAGGTGTTCGTGCCTCCTACGGGGTCATTTGGGGGTTGGTTTGGGTTTTCACCCTTTAACGGCCTGTTTTTAAGTCAAAGTGTGATTTTTGCAAATTATCATCATACTCTCAAACCGGGAGACCCGGGACTACGCGATCAGTTCCTACAAGTTACATTGGTCCCGTGCGACGTGTTCGTGCCTCCTACGGGGTCGTTTGGGGGCTGGTTTGGGTTTTCACCCTTTAACGGCCTGTTTTTAAGTCAAAGTGTTATTTTCTCAGATTATCGTCATACTCTCAAATCGGGAGACCCGGGACTACGCGGTCAGTTCCTACAAGTTACATTAGTCCCATGTGAGGTGTCCGTGCCTCCTACGGGGTCATTTGGGGGTCGGTTTGGGTTTTCACCCTTTAATGGCATGTTTTTAAGTCAAAGTGTGATTTTTGCAAATTATCATCATACTCTCAAACCGAGAGACTCGAGACTACACGGTCAGTTCCTATAAGTTACATTGGTCCCGTGCGACGTGTTCGTGCCTCCTACGGGGTCGTTTTGGGGCTAGTTTGGGTTTTCACCATTTAACGGCCTATTTTTAAGTCAAAGTGTTATTTTTGCAAATTATGATCATACTCTCAAACCGGGAGACCTGAGGCTATGCGATCAGTTCCTACAAGTTACATTGGTCCCGTGCGAGGTGTTCGTGCCTCCTACGGGGTCGTTTGGAGGCTGGTTTGGGTTTTCACCCTTTAACGGCCTGTTTTTAAGTCAAAGTGTTATTTTTACAAATTATCATCATACTCTCAAAGCGGGAGACCCGGGACTATGCGGTCAATTCCTACAAGTTACATTGGTCCCGTGTGAGGTATTCGTGCCTCCTATGGGGTCGTTTGGGGGCTGGTTTGGGTTTTAACCCTTTAACGGCCTGTTTTTAAGACAAAGTGTTATTTTTGCAAATTATCGTCATACTATCAAATCGGGAGACCCGAGATTATGCGGTCAGTTCCTACAAGTTACATTGGTCTCTTACGAGGTGTTCGTGCCTCCTACGGGGTCGTTTGACGGCTAGTTTGGGTTTTCACCCTTTAACAGCTTGTTTTCAAGTCAAAGTGTGATTTTTGCAAATTATCTTCATACTCTCAAACCGGGAGACCCGGGACTATGCGGTCAGTTCCTACAAGTTACATTGGTTCCGTACGAGGTGTTCGTACCTCCTACGGGGTCGTTTGGGGGCTGGTTTGGGTTTTCACCCTTTAACGGCCTATTTTTAAGTCAAAGAGTGATTTTTGCAAATTATCGTCATACTCTCAAATCGAGAGAACCGGGACTACGCGATTAGTTCCTACAAGTTACATTGGTCCCGTGCGAGGTGCTCGTGCCTCCTACGGGGTCGTTTGGGGGATGGTTTGGGTTTTCACCCTTTAACGGCCTGTTTTTAAGTCAAAAAGTTATTTTTGCAAATTATCGTCATACTCTCAAATCGGGAGACCCAAGACTACGCAGTCAATTTCTACAAGTTACATTGGTCCCGTTCGAGGTGTTCGTGCCTCCTACAGGGTCGTTCGGGGGCTTGTTTGGGTTTTCACACTTTAACGGCCTGTTTTTAAGTCAAAGTATGATTTTTACAAATTATCATCATACTCTCAAATCGGGAGACTCGGGACTACGCGATCAGTTCCTACAAGTTACATTGGTCCCGTGCGAGGTGTTCGTGCCTCCTACGGGGTCGTTTGGGGGCTAGTTTGGGTTTTCACCCTTTAACGGCCTATTTTTAAGTCAAAGTGTTATTTTCACAGATTATCGTCATACTCTAAAATCGGGAGACCCGGGACTACGCGGTCAGTTCCTAAAAGTTACATTAGTCCCGTGCGAGGTGTTCGTGCCTCCTACGGGGTCGTTTGGGGGATGGTTTGGGTTTTCTCCCTTTAACGGCCTGTTTTTAAGTCAAAGTGTTATTTTTGCAAATTATCATCATACTCTCAAACCGGGAGACCCGGGACTACGCGGTCAGTTCCTACAAGTTATATTGGTCCTATGCGAGGTATTCGTGCCTCTTACGGGGTCGTTTGGGGGTTGGTTTGGGTTTTCACCCTTTAATGAGTGTTTTTAAGTCAAAGTGTTATTTTTGCAAATTATCGTCATACTCTCAAACCGGGAGACCCGAGGCTACGCGGTGAGTTCCTACAAGTTACATTGGTCCTGTGCGAGGTGTTCGTGCCTCCTACGGGGTCGTTTGGGGGCTGGTTTGGATTTTCACCATTTACCGACTTGTTTTCAAGTCAAAGTGTGATTTTTGCAAATTATCGTCATACTCTCAAATCGGGAGACCTGGGACTACGCGGTCAGTTCCTACAAGTTACATTGGTCCTGTACGAGGTGTTTGTGCCTCCTACGGGGACGTTTGGGGGTTGGTTTGGGTTTTCACCCTTTAACGACCTGTTTTTAAGTCAGAGTATTTGTTTTGCAAATTATCGTCATACTCTCAAACCAGGAGACTCGGGACTACGCAGTCAGTTCCTACAAGTTACATTGGTCCCGTGCGAGGTGTTCGTGCCTCCTACGGGGTCGTTTGGGGGCTGGTTTGGATTTTCATCCTTTAACGGCCTGTTTTTAAGTCACAGTGTTATTTTTGCAAATTATCGTTATACTCTCAAACCGGGAGACCCGAGACTACGCGATCAGTTCCTACAAGTTACATTAGTCCGGTGCTAGGTGTTCGTGCCTCCTACGGGGTCATTTGGGGTTGGTTTGGGTTTTCACCCTTTAACGGCCTGTTTTTAAGTCAAAGTGTTATTTTTGCAAATTATCGTCATACTCTTAAACGGGGAGACCCGAGATTACACGGTCAATTTCTACAAGTTACATTGGTCCCGTACGAGGTGTTCGTGCCTCCTACGGGGTCGTTTGGGGGCTGGTTTGGGTTTTCACACTTTAACGGCCTGTTTTTAAGTCAAAGTGTTATTTTTGCAAATTATTGTCATACTCTCAAATCGGGAGACTCGGGACTACGCTGTCAATTCCTACAAGTTACATTGGTCCCGTGTGAGGTTTTCGTGCCTCCTACGGGATCGTCTGGGGGCTGGTTTGGGTTTTCAGTCTTTAACGGCTTGTTTTTAAGTTTAATCCAAATGTTTTCAAATTAACAATTGGGAACTAAAATATATTTTAAGCATCAAATAAAGCGGAATCTAAAATATGTATTAAGAATGAGAGAGCATGAAAACTCAAATAAATATTGCCTTTATCATTCATTGGTGTCATCAATGGGAGGGAGAAAGTCATCTTGCCAATACAAAAATCCGTTGTTACCCACATCTCACAAGATCCTTATTTTCCACCCCAAACTGGATATTCAGACACTTTTATGAGGTCGAGTACGATCTTCACTTCTCTCTTTCCTAACTTATGGAAGTGAACTGAAGATACAGCTCCTGGCGGCAATTTCCTACCATAACCGACGACTTGACCAGTGTGAGATAGTATTTTGCATTCCACCATCGAGCTAAAACTTGAAACTTGGGATGTGGGGGGAGTAAAAGGACTGGAAGGAGTTGCAGTGTTTAGAGATGGTAATGCATGAGAATTATGTCCAACACATACGAACTTTCCACTCTCAAAATTTTTTACTAAATCTAAGAGTGTAGACTTCACACCCTCCATTTCTTCTCTGAGGTTATCCATATGATCCTTCCATCTTTTGTTGTCCGCATTTACCTCTTGAAGCATTTCTCGAGCAAATGCAGATGCAAATATAGTTGTTCTAGAAATTGTGGACCCAACGCAACGAACACGTCCTCGCGTGTCTTTACCAAATACATCAAAAATTGGCCCAGCATCCAAGGTCTCCTCTTGACCACTCGCTTGGTATACATCTAGAAACATTTTAACCTTATCCTGTACATAAAGACATTAAATTTATCATTTAAATTACATATTGGGTAAAAGAAGGAAAAAGAAAAACATTAAAGCTAAATTACCGCAAATGCTTCATCATGAGGCGCATAATATTCGCCTTTTACTTTATGAGCTGACAACCACAATTCAGCACGAGTTGGTTCGCGTCCGTGCTCCTTTTTCTAATTCTCTGCAGCTCGGGCATAACCATAACGACCCGTGTTATGAGTAGTCATTTTTGCACAATTTTGTTTTATCTATTTATTTTTCTTCGCAAATCCCTTTAGGCTTGTGCAGCTTCATTGCCACAAAATGCCTCCCAATCCTCAGGTTTAACATTTTTAGTAACATTCTCCCTCCACTTTGCAACATCGTCACCCTTCAAATTTACCCTTATCTTGGCCTTGAACTTATTCCAAGACTCGTTAGCTTTTTTCATAAACATGCTTTTTTTATTATCTTTCACATCGGGAAAATCTTTCTACAATATATGAAAGAAACAAAATTTATCATTATGTAATTAAATTTAGTAACAATTACAATTGTAGCCAAAGAGAAAAAATAGTATACCTTGAACATTGTCCAAATTTAATTCTTATATCGCACGTCTACATGTCTCCATGTTATATAAGAAACCGGTATATGCATCCTAGTGAGGTCTCCCCATCTAGTAGAGGGTGTAGCTGAATTATCCCCCACCGGAAGGCCATGCTCGTTAAATTTTAATCTCTTTGTGGAAAGTGCATCACCCGTTATTGAAGACCTCAAAACAACCTTCGAGCGGGAGTTTGATCCAGGTGTCGCACCACTTGATGACGGATTTGAAGTATCACCCACCTGAGACATTATTTATATGACAAGAGATTGTTTGGCACATAAATAATCAAAATAAACAACAACAAATGAGAATATACTTATTCTGTTTAAAACAGAAGATATATACAAAACAGAACATATACATATAAACAGGTATATATACTGTTTATATATATATATATACAGACTGTTTATATATATGTATATACAAACTGTTTCCACTCGATGTTCCCGAGGGAAACTTTGCCATTTATGTTGGAGAAAACAAAAGTGAATGCAGAAAAGCAGTTACTATGATTATTTGCGTGTCCAAGAGCTTACATTGGAGAAACAGTCTCATCTTTACTAAATTCATAAACAGGTACTGCATTTGCAATACCCGTACAGCTGCGATAAGATTTGAAGACAGTACTAACACTGCCCCAATAACTAAATACCCAAGTTCAGGAGTTATTCAACACATAGCAGGCATGAAAGATTCAATAGTTTCAATAGATTAACAATGACTAAATACCCAAGTTCAATAGATTCAATAGATTGACAATAACTAAATACCAAAGTTTAAATAGTAAAAAAGTCATATCAGGTTTGAACATGAAGCCATTACATTATATGAATTCGGTGTCTAAAAGTTCTAACAACTTCTCATTTTCCTCGAGAATGGAGTCATACATCGTACGATCAATCTCAATCGCATATATTTCTTTTGGCAATCTCTTGGGAGAGTGCAAAATAATCGACCACCCCTTGAACTTGGTGTCTTTACAATAAAACACTTGAATTGCTTAAGATGCAAGGATGAACGGATCATCGTGTATTGAATTTTACTCGTGAGCTTACTAAGGTTCACCATCACCAATTTTGAGGTCGGGTCAACTTTGCAAGCATTCTTATCATCTACGTCCACCCAATCACAATAAAAGACTGTATGTGTGAACTCAATATAATTCAAGTCGAGTATTTGTCTAATAACTCCATAAAAAGTTATGAGGACCCCCTTCTTATTAAATGCCTTCATGGATACACCACTACTCTGAAAGTTGCGATTCTCTTCATATGCATAAGTACAAAAGGTATAGCCATTACATTGGAACTTGTCATAGCTAGTAACCCTATGGAGTGGGTCATCGGCATACGGAAAATTTTCGATATCATTAGATCTTAAGGACTACAATGAAATGAATATTTTTTTAATATTTTTGTAGAAATAAGGGTATGATAAAAAAAAAACAAGTACCTAGATAAAAAAAAACTTTCCTCGTTCCTTAGCCAAGGGATGAAATCATCAATTTTATGCATCGATGTAGTCCCAGTTAACCCAAATTTGCTACAAGTAACGAATTTCGACATTAAGAAATTTTCAATTACAATAAAATAATATGAATTAGTAATGGGTTGCATGTTTACCTTCTCCACTCATCAACGCCATGGTATTGAAATAGGACCCATCTTCGTACTTGTTCATACTGCACAGTATTTAGGGTCGACTCCTTACCTTTACCCAATGCTTGTTAACACATTGAGTCATCAAACTCATCATCGAGAAAATCCTCAAGGTTCCTCTTATGAGTTCCTTCACCTCTAATTGATGCATATTCCATGTCATACAAAGAAGCTTCATGTAATAAATATGCATTAGCAATGCTCCCTTCGATGTACCTCTTGTTTCATGACCACCTTTTGTATCTTCCCATTTCTCTTTCAAATAACCACATTGCACGATATCTAGGTGGCCCATCTATCAATGCTTCATCGGCTAAATGGTGCATGAGGTGGATCATGACCACAAAAAAGGCAGGTGGAAGTAAATTTTGACGACACAAAGAGCCTCTACTAATGCTTGTTGTGCCTTCAAAAGATGTTCCCTGAAAATCACTTTTGCATAAAGAACATTAAAGAATATTCTTATACGTTGTATAGCTTTAAACAAAGGCTTATGATCTGGAAATGAATGCATAAGCAACGCAGGAAGCAATCGTTGCATAATGACGTGATAATCATGAGACTTGAGATTGGTTAATCCGGGAAGGTCAAGGTTAACATTATTACTGAAATTTGATGAAAATCCAATCGGTACCTTCAATGGTTTCAAGGTGAGATAAAAGTCTTCTTTCTCTTCCTTTCCTAATGCAAAAGGTGCTGATGGCATTTGCTTTTTATTACTACCTTCAACATCTTGCATCCATAATTTTCTCTTAAAATTCTACGGGACCTTCAACTCTTCCCGGGCTCTAACTGTATCTTTATTTGACGATCCTTTCACTGAGATAATGGTACCTAAAAGAGTCTCTGTTACGTTCTTTTCAATATGCATAATGTCTAAATTATGTCGAATATCATGATCCTTCCAGTACTCCAAGTCAAACAAAATGGATCTACTCGAAAAACCCTCAGTACCTGTGAGATCCTCGTCTTCACCTTCACTTGGATGATCATCATTATCTACATCATCTTCCAATACTATTGGATCTTTTTCTTTCCCCTTACCTTTACCTTTCCCTTTCCCTTTCCCCTTCCCCTCCTCTTCCCCTTCCACTTCCACTTCCCCTTCCCTTTAGCCTTCCCTTTCCCCACTCCCTCTCCCTCTTTTTGAGCACCTTCTCGAGCGATAACAGACACAATTTACTCAACCTCTACACTTGTTAACTTTAGTGGAGCCATAGGAGACTCTATTTTACCATTAAATGTTTGATTTGATGTGTCGTACCTGTAAGGATGGTTTTCGGGAAGGAACATGCGAGATCGTTGATAGCAACATTTTATTGACTTGCAAAGATATTCAGAAGGTGTGTTTGTAGAGCAAATAGGACACCCATAATAAACTTGAGTTGAACAACCTGCTAATATCCCATAATAAGAAAAATCATGAATACCCCACATCAACATGGATTTTAACTGAAAGTGTTCATTTTTATTTGCAACCTAAGCCTCGACTCCAGACCATAAGGTCTTCAGCTCGTCGACTAAGGGTTGGAGGAAGACATCAATATTACTTGATGGTGACTTTGGCCCGGGAATCAATACAGTCAACATTGAAAACTCACTCTTCATACACATTGATAGGGGAGGGTTGAGAGGTTGAATAATCACTGGCTTGCAATTATAGTTACGGCCAAACATGTTATTAGGGCTAAAACCGTCAGTTGCTATTACAAGTCGAAGATTTCGCGGATCCTTCGCAAATTGTCTCCACATAATGTTTGCATTTACCCACTCTGTTGAATCTCAGGGATGATGCATAAATTCCATACAAGAGCTTGCGCGAGCATGCCAAGTCATTTTCTCGGCTATCCATTTAATGGTATACAACCTCTTTAGCCTAGGGATTAACGAAAAATGTCGCATTTTCTTCTTAGGAACCTTATGAAATTTCTTTTGGCCCTTAGGATATACAATTTCCTCCCCATCATCTCCTCTTGAAGTATACTTATATTGCAAATCACCACATTTTAGACATTTATTACAGTTTTCATGCTCTTTCCAAAATAACATGCAATTGTTAATGCACACGTCATACTTAATAAAGTCCATACCAAGATCTCTAATTGTGTTCTTCTTTTCGGTATAACTAGTTGTCAAGTTGTTTCTTTCAGGGAGTAACTCATTCAATAATCTAAGAATTCCACCTGTGGCGCCATATGACAAATTAAATTGCGTTTTTATATCATTTAACTTCACAAGAGCATATATGGTCGTATGGCGTGATGAACCAGTAGGAGGGTGTAGTGGCTCCATCGCGAGTTGATGTAAATGCTCATACTTCTTGCCTTTGCCTGTATGTGTGTGAGAATCCTTTGGAACATCAAAATTTTGGGGCCCTTCATCACCACCTACACAATTAGGTGCACTAGGACATGCTTCAGTCGTGAACATCTCACAAGAATCATTCACAAGGTCATCCAAAGTCGGAATATTAGACACATCAATGTGTTCTCCAACATTAGTCTGAGCAACGGGTTGTGCTGATCACTGGACTGGATTAAGAATTGATGTCTCCCTATGATAATGCCATAAGGTGTAATTTATATCCATACCATTGTCCATCAAATGGACAAATATTTCATCTAAAGTAACATGTCCTTTCCCATTGAGATAACGCCTACACGGACATGAATGTATATCCTCGAGAATAGTGTTACGCACAACACCCCATATCTATACGAATCGGTCTCAAAGTTTTTCTCCTTTATCCACTCTTTATTGATCATCGATGACATCCTGATATACATATGGATGCAGAATGTGTTAATGAGATCACATCACATAAAATAGCATTTCAAAATTTCAACAAGACGAACTATGGAGAATTACTAAATTACAGCAATCACATATAATACATTCTAATTATCCCAATTGTCCCATATGTATTCGATGAACTGTTGGCTCTCTCTCCAACAGGAGTAATAGTTTCGAGGAACTGTGGATCCTTTCTACATCTTGACACAGTGAGTAAATCAGAGAAACCTAAAGCAATATAAGTGTGGACTAAGATCTAACATCCATTCTTACGTTTTAGTTATTAGACATAAACAAAACCTCCAAACCTTAGGTTTTTAGTCAAGAACACATAACGATCAACAACTCGTATTCTTGGACAAAACCAACCTAAATCGCTTTAAAAACTTCATATTTAAGCCTAAAAACACAACTAAACATTCTACCCTGCTTCTATAAACCCACGCCAATGATAATCAAGCCACATGATCTCATCAAACAATAATTTTTTGACCCAAGAAATTAAAAAACCGAAGATGTTCTTCACCGTCCAAATACCATATCAAAAGAAACCCAAAACCCATAATCAAGATCAATTTTCATGGCTATAAATCAACGATTTATCATTTCATGGTCACACTATGGTTACGATTTGCATTTACATGTTGATTAATTCAAGTTAACAGGCGAGTGTATTACCAATATGACACATAATCAGCACCAATAAAAACTAAACTAACATCTAAAATTATGACACGATTGGAAAAACAATAACCACCAATTTTTAGTTCAATGGGGTATTGTAATCCCAATATACCACATCCCAACCGGTATGAACCAAGACACGGTAACAAGAAACCAGGTGAACCCAACACCCGTACAATCGCCCCTAATACATCCCAACATAGAAACTGTTCAGCTATACCCAAATGCCAAACTCATTGACTAATGACAACTAATTTGGAACGAAAAGAACCAAAAATTGCAATTGTTTGGGTACATTCAACAATTCAGGTACCCGAAATCGCAACTGTTCATATATATATATATATATATATATATATAGAGAGAGAGAGAGAGAGAGAGATGTAATACCTTACGATGATGAAGTCGGTAGCATGGGAGCAGTAGCAGCAACGCAGAGCAACGATGATGAGGAGAAACGATGAGGAGGAGATTATGAGGAGAAACGATGGAAGTCGATAGCGTGGGGAGGGAGAGAGAGAGAGAGAGAGAGAGAGTGAGTTAAGTTTAGATTGTCTTGAAAATTTGGTCCCCGCTCCAAATTTTGGGGGTTATTTTTTTAACAAAGCGTACCCATATTTGGCACTATTTCAAACCGTGCCAGATTATGATAAAACCGTGCCAAAATCTGGCACAGTTTTAAACAGTGCCAGAATCTCCTTCCCTAAGCGTGCCAGATTGGCATTTTTGGTGTAGTGAGGTCTTAGGTTTGGTACAACCTGAAACTATACCTAGTACAGGTGAGCAATTCCCAAAGGTAATAGGGATAGACCTTCGTTATTTGCGGGAATGAGAATAACCCATATATTTATACATATTGAGGGTTGTACCTTTTAATAGATGTTAGACGTGATGGAGTCTTTCTCCTACTATGTGTGATTATTGTGTGGCGATACTAGAGTTACCTATATCAATTTTTTTTATCCTAGAGTTGTATATAACTTAAAGTAGGGATGTCTATCTACATACTTTTGTTTTGAATTCATATTACATATACTAGAGACATATATATAGTATTATTGTCTCTAAGTAATCAAATGTTTATAAACTTTAGTTATAAATCTTTTATTGGTATATTGGTTATTTGGTGAGATGTACTACAGGTCTGAGACTGTCACACAACTTATGTATTATGATGAAATAGATAAACTTAAGATGAGAAATTAAAGGTTAAAGAATGATGCTATAAGACCTTAATCGCATGGGCTACATATGGATTTGGGATTTAGAACTTCATGTTATTTTTGTTGTTGGGTTACGATAATGCGATAAGTGTGCTTTGACACCATTTGTAAGAGTGGAAAGCTCTAATGCCACTTATTAGAATGCGGAAACAAATATGCTCGACAAGGATAGTCTAAAATTCCAATTTTTAACTTAATTAATTTTATTTTTTATCCTAAACATCCATCTATATGATGAAACAGATAAATCAAACCAAGCAATTAATAGAGGAAAAGTTTCAAGGAAAAACTCCTTTTGGGTAAAACTTTTATTCATCACTTTAGAAATATTACAAGAAATATATGACTTACAGACTAATTTATAACCTCCATAAGTATAATGCCCTAATCTTCGTAAATCTCTAAAGAACAACAATGATTCTTGCAAGAACCACAAAGATCGCAGTTCTTCTTTAGCCTCAGCCTTTATCTTCATTAGTGAGTTCCCTCAGGTATCACAAGTTAGCCATGGAGATGCCTTCTCGATAAAGGTGTATATAATGATACAAAACTTTCTAGGATTTAAACGAATTCATAAGAACGATTTACAAGATGTTTGCAGTGAACTAAAAATTATTTTTGGATCACAAAACAATGAAGAACTTTGACAAAAGATATGCAGAAACAAATCTGGCAAAAGTCTTAAAAATCTGAATATAAAATAGGTATTTATAGGGTGCTCACAAATTTCGAGGCGGCGGACTCGTTTGAATGAAATTCAAGTCTCATACGAAAGAAAAAGGCCAATCCTTTTAATGAAATAAAATCTCATTTTAATGACACATCAATCTCGTTTGAACCAACTTCAACAACCTTTTAACGAGTCAAACAGTACGCCCTCGATGGAAGCATGTTCGATAAAACTTCTAACAAGCCTACTAAAAAAATCGTCCATCTCGTTTGAACAAGGTTTTAAACTTAAAAATATTTTTCTTTTAAAAATAAAAATCCTTGTTCATTTTTTACAAAAATAACCGTGCTAAAAATAAATTATGTGAATTATTTTAACTCTAAATTGCTTTATACCTTTATGGTATGTCAGGAAGTCTTCAAACTTGGAGATGCTCGAGTTCGGTTCGTCGTGACATTACGTGATGATTTATAACAGGACATGTCAAACTAGCCTAAAACATAAAAAGGCCTATACTAGAAAAAACATTAAAACAAATCTCTCCTTTTGGCTATTATGGTACAAAATAATCAAATATAACCGAACACCAAATTAAAATAAAAAAATTCCTATGACAAAAATAATAACACCCTTCCTAACCTAAGAACGGAATAAAATAAGTCCCTTTGTCTTCAAACTTCTTCTTATTCCCTTCCACAAAACTTGTATTCATCTGTGTGTCTTGAATTCCGCCTTTAAGTACCTACACATATGAGACAAAAAAACATAACTCGTGACGCATCGAGTTTGAAATAAGATAAAACCTCATAAATAAATTCTCCTCCATAAATCAAACTCATCAAAAATCACACTTTTAATTTGCTCCCCACCCTTTGTTTTTATCCGAAATAGACAAAGAAGTAGAGACATAAACATGAAAGTAAAGCATCACATAGAAGATAAGACATCATCAAAAAAAAATATAAATCAAGAGTGTGTAATGATCATCTCAAAGGAAAACACAACTAACTATTTTTGAAAATTTTTAATTTTTCAAAGAAAACAAATACAACATACAATACCATATATAATATATGCAAAATATATCAAAAAAAATCCAACACAAATATATAGGTATAAATGACCACAAAACACATAAGCTTTGTACACTAGCATAGTATCGATGTGTCTAAACATGTGGGATGAAAATAATGGACATGAACTAGATAAAAAATGAATTATAACACAAACATTCAAATATGTTCAAGAAATTTTAATTGATCATAAAACTTTATCAAACTAAGCTTTAGCCTCAAGTGACAATTAAAATTTAACTTAATGAACAAAACAAGTACAGTCCACACAAGCCTAGAATATCGATGATTCTACAAATCAATTGTGTAATGACAAAATAAGCAAAACTAGTAATCATTGTGCAAACATGTTGATCTTCGACTAAACTCCCTCAAAAGATAAACTTATCTCAAATTTTTATTCTTTTCTTTTGAAGTGATTTATTTTGGAAGATCAAACAAACTAAACTATTTTGGCCCCTTTGGGGCAAATTTTCTATCTTTTTATTGCCTTAATTTTGTCTTGGGCTCTTTTCAAATGGTAGCTTTCATTCAAAGTCAACATGTCTTTCGTAGCCCTCTCCCGTATTCACTTATATTTTTTTTATTCAATACTAAACAAAATCTCACATGAAATGGTTCTTATATGCACAAATCCTCCATAGTCACATAAACATGTAGATGAAAAAATCGATAGGAGAATATCTCATAAGGTACATAGTGAAGTAAACATTCAAAAAGCTCATGCATGTGTGTGCGCAGGCATATACAAAGTCGAATTCATTAAGCAAATCAAGTTCTAAACAACTCTATAAACATGGTTAAGATCAATCTAAGTTTCTAAATTCATAACCAAATTCCCTATCTAAATGAAAGTTGCGAAGTGAATTGGATTTAAACACACTAATATGCCACACTAAATGTGTAAAATTAAAATACACAAAAATCGAAAATCTTTTTGTATTTTTTCAAAAATGTTATCAAAATAATTTCTTTGTATTTTTCAAATATGACTGAATAAAAGAAAAATATAGTAAAAAAAAACTCATATCATAACACTAGCAGATATATGTCATAAATCACAACTAGAGTATGACAAACAAAATTATGCAAGCAATCATCCATAAGATATAGCAAGTGACGAATCATATGCGCGCGTGTGAGAATCAATAAATCTAACAGCTAGGTCCGCGAAAATGGATTTGCTAACCTAAATAGGTGTATAGTTAAGTCATCGGGATTTGGGAACCAAAGGGACACTAGACTTCAACTTGCTAGAATCTCTTCCAAGATCATAATAAAATGCACTTAGGTGACCTTCCCTACCATAATGTGAACATGTGTAAATTCAAGTAATGTCACCTTTGAGTTGACCTTTTTTAACGTCCTTGGATGTGGTTGATCCTCTAAAACAAACAATGGTCTTGGCTTTAACACTAGAAGCATTGGAAACACGGGAGCCATTACCATCACTACTAATACTACTCTAGTATTTTAAATCATCTTTTAACTTCAAAATTTTAGATTCAGGCAAAGAATTTGATTCATTCAATTTTAGGGACTCCTTCTTTAAATTTTCAATCATTCCTATAAGGTTATATCACTCTCCCTCAATGAAAGCAAACTTACCCTTAAAAGTCTTCTCTTATGCCTTAAAATCATTAATCAAAACACTGTCCTCAATGGCACAATTACAATCCCTAGAAATCTTAGAGTCGTCTAATTCTTTTTTTAGAAAATGAACTCAATCATCACTCTCCTCCTTGGGCAATTCTAAAATTCTGAAATCACGATTCATGTCCACAATCTTTTCATGAAACAAATCTCTTCGAGTTTGAAGAGGTTGCAAAAGATCCATAGCGAATTTAAAACAAAAAAATTCTTTTTTAAGAATTTTAATTCTTTTATTAAACTTCAAATTCAAATGATTTCAGCCGTCAAAACTATGGGAATCTATTGAGAGAAAAAAAAAATAAAGCACCCAAAAAGCACTAAACAACGATCTAACACAATAACTTAGTACAACCCGCTCTGATACCAATTTGAGAATGCGGTAAGTATGCTCTGATACCACTTGTAAGAGTGGAAGACTCTAATACCACTTATTATAATGCGAAAACAAACATGCTCGACAAAGATGGTCTAAAATTATAATTTTTAACTTAATCAATTTGATCTTTTTATCCTAAACATCCATCTATATGATAAAATAGGTAAATCAATCCAAGCATTTAATAGAGGCAAAGTTTCAGGAAAAAAAATATTTCGGGTAAAATCTTTATTCAGCACTTTAGAAATATTACAAGATAGACAACTTATAGAGTACTTGATAACTACCACAAGTATAATGCCCTAATCTTCGTAAATCTCTAAAAAAACAAAAATGATTCTCACAAGAACCACAAAGACCGCAGTCATCATTTAGCCTCAGCCTTTGTCTTTAGTAGTGAGTTCCCTCAAGTATAACAACTTAGCGATGGAGATGCCTTCTCCACAAAGGTTTATATAAGGATATAAAACTTTCTAGGGCTTAAACGAATTCACAAGAACTATTTTTGGGAGGTATATTGTGAATTAAAAAGTATTTTTGGAACACAAAACAATGAAGAAGTTTGACACAAAGGATATGAATAAATGAATCCGGCAAAAGTATTGAAAAATCTGAACACGAAACAGGTATTTATAGGGTGCTCATAAATTTCGAGGGGGTGGACTCATTTGAACGAAATTCAAGACTCGTTCGAACGAAAAAATCTGGTCATTTGAACGAAATACAATCTCATTTGAAAGACACACCAATCTCGTTTGAACCAGCTTCAAACGACCTTCTGACGAGTCAAAATAGTGCGATCTCTATTAAAGCACGTTTGATAAAAATTCTAACGAGTCTACTAATGAAATCACAATCTAGTTTAAACAAGATGTCCTTCTCGTTTGAACGAGGTTTTAATTTAAAAGTATTTTTCTTTAAAAATAAAAAGCCCTATTCGTTTTTAATAAAAATAACCGTCCTAAAAATAAATTATGTGAATTAATTTTAACTCTAAATTTCTTTATACCTTTATGAGATGTCGTGAAGTCTTCAAACTTAGAGATGCCCGAGTTCAGTTCCTCGTGACACTGCGTGACGATTTGTAACAGGATATGCCAAACTAGCCTGAAATATAAAAAGGCCTATAGTATGAACAATATTATAAAAATCATTCTTACAGGTTAGGTCACTAACATAAAATATGTTAAAACACGAGAGGAAGATGTGTAGTTATAATGTGGCCCATATTCAATTATAATCATATTCTACATAGGCTTGTTGTTTACGTTTTCTTTTGACATCATTTTTGTAGGTTTTTATTGCGGTAGTTGTTGTGGACACGGGTTCGTTAGAGGAGTATCTCTAGTGACATCCCATTTCTTCCTCTTAGAATTATAGGATTCGAGCAAGTGTAGATGATTCTATTAATGTAGTCTTTTCTTTTTAGTCAGGTTGTACATGTATATATTTTTTCAAAGTTGGACTTTTATATAGAGATATTGAAAAACCTACGTGTGATAAAGATTTGAATAGATGCGCAAATTCTAATCACAAACTTATTTAATTAGAGTCAATTTATGAATCAAATGAATTTAGCCCTTAACATCAACTATCTACGTGCATGCAATGTCAAACCAACATAAATAAACTATACCACACAAAGTTCAGGAAACATTTTCTCAAGGAAAAACCTTTTTATTTCACTATAATTGTAAATCGCAACTTACACGGTTACAATAAAATATAGTTTGGCACACGAATGCCCGAAGGTGTCGATCGGCATCATAAGCAACGAATTACAAGTAGCAGTCCACAAGAACCGCAGTCCTATCTCAGCAAAGATCCACAAGCAATGAACCTCAATGACACGCAGCCATATGATGTAAATATCCTCTCCACAAAAGTATGAACACCAGCAAAGTGTGTTCTCAAACTTTAAAACAATTCACATGAATAATTGGGATTTCTGTGAGTTGAAAACAAAAGATATTAAACTCTAAAACAAGAAGCCAAAAGGTTCTGCTATTTCGCACTATTTGTAGAATGTAAAAACATACAGAATTCTTATGAAAAGAGAGTTGAAGAATCCTATTCATAGAAGACTTAAGGCAGCAGGTCGCTCAAACAAGATAACATGTCATTTGAACAACAGCAGCACTTTGTGCGGCATACGATGTCATTTGAACGACATACGGTGTCGTTCGAACGAGAACAGTAAAATTCAATATTTTTCTTTTTCTCGATAAATGCACTGCCTAAAAAACTCTAAAAATTATATTTTGATGAAAACATTTAAGTTAGAAAATATTTTGTGAAAAATAACCCCATTATCCTAAGTGAAATATTAAGGAACTAAAAACATAGATCTACCAAATTCATTTCGTGGAGACTTGATTGTTGATGAAGCTTGATATTCAGACCATCTCATTACATATTTGATCTTAAGCCTCTTCGACGGTTGTATCGGTATATAACATACTTAATTCTGATGGACTATGTCCTTACAAATCTCCCCCTATGTCTATGCCGGTACAAAATAAAAACTTCTGAATTATCAATCTAAAAAATGGCCTATACAAATCTACCCTCTCATAAACTCAAAAGTGGAAAGATAAACTGTCAAGTTTTCAAACTTTTCTTTAACAATCAACTTTTTGAAACTTCAAGCTTTTCTCATTAGGGTGTACAATACAAAAGTCTTCAATTGTTCCTACACACATGAGACAAAACAAATACCTCGTGATGTATCGAGTTTGAAATGATATAAATCATAAACATGAAAACATAATCAAATCTTCCCCATATTTAAAATCCCCATAAAGTCATAACTCATTCCCCCTTTTTATTTGTCCAAAATAGACAAGGAAAAGAATAAATCACATAAATCAAATCGGGTGTCATGGTAAATCAACGCAAACAAACTATTTTTTATTTTCTAAATTTTTTATACAAAAGCGCAAAAATGATGTTACAACAATCACACACCGTGAATTTTCACTAAGATAACCAGATCATGAAAATGGAATGAATGGGTGTGAACAAATTCGATAGGAAAATCGACTCAATCATGACACGTATGCATGATGCATAAGTGTACTCCTAACGAATAAACATCAAAATATTCCTTAGGTGTAAAATTATTGAATTTAGATCATATCGACTAAATCAAATCAAAGTCTAAGTGATTTTCACACCAATAACGTCCAGAACTATTTATTGACATTTTGAGAACTTTTCAACGGACGTGCAAACCCATTGATTACTTTCCAACTAAACTCCCTCATATATAATAAAGAAATTTTTTTATATTTAATAAGGTACTAAATTATCAACTTAGAGAAAACCTATTGGCCCAAATTTTGGCATATTTTATCTTTTTAATGCCTTAGTTTTGTGTGGGCTCTTTTCAAACGATCGCTTTCATGTAGAGTCAATTTTACACTCTCGTAGCCCTTTTCCGTGTCACTCATCATTTTTAAATATAAACAAATTCCTCACGTGGCAATGGTTTTTACATGCACTACTTTTATTACTCTCGTATTATTGCACTTTGTTCATTTTAAGGATAGGAATGAGGTGAAAACACTCGACCTACATGTTATACACAAGTATAATAATTAAACAAATTCGTGCACGTCTGCAGTAAAGGAAATAATGAGTCAAACATGTGGTAAGCATCAACTAATAACATCTCGATGACTCTAAACATTGTAAAGCACATGAATGACATGACATATTGTCTCAAAATACTATCAAATAGTCAAGTTGATAAATGAAATGAAATCGTGGCTCGGTCATCCTAAATGTCCATTCATATATAGTGTAAAATAAAATACAAATTTCTTTTTGTCTTTTTCAATTTAAAAAAAATGAAAATCTTTTTGTATTTTTCCCAAAAAAAATTAAAAACAAAACCATATAGCAATAGGCATAATATTGGCATGAGCAACATTCTATGCTAGAAAACAGTAATCACACAAATGAATCAATAATCTAAGCAGGTGTGATGAAATGAACAATGCCGTATAAGAAATTAAGCATGAATACTAAGAATGACTGCATATAAACTGTCAGGAACAACCCAACAATACCAAATAATGTAACCAAAGAATACAGGGTACTGCAAATAGAATGGTCAAAGTCAACCAGGTCGCTCGAACGAGACTGCTTGTCATTCAAACGACATATCTTCTCATGAGAAGTCTTCGCGCAAGATCATAAATCGCTCGAACGAAGACTAATCTCGTTTGAACGAGAAAATCAATTTTCACAGATTCCCAAAAAACTAAATGAATTTGCCTAGTGCAAAAATTACGCGAAAACAGTTCTTGAAAGGGGCAAACAGATCCAAAACAGTGTAAGACAGTATCATACTCATAAAATAATGTGAGTTACTATAAGAGAATCATAACACTAGTAGGAATATAGCATGGATAATTGTTGGTGTATAACAAATAACTAACTTTATCAACCAAAAGATCTAACATGGGGTGGAGCACGTGCAAGCAGACGAGAGTCGTGAATAATTAGACCATATGCTTCTAAATTCAATTTCCTAACCCAAATAGATTTGTAACAACAAATGGGTGTTTGAGGAATCAAATCTATTCTTTTATTAACCTTCCTAGATACATTTAAAATCTTGTAAAAGAAACGCCTAAGATGTCCTTGCTTATCGCAATGTGTGAGCGTTGAATGTTACTTAAAAGTGCTCCTCTCCTTAAATTTCTAGGTGGCGCTCTCCTTAAATTCTTAGGTGCCTCTCGCACGATGTTCCTAGGTGGCTCTCACTTGACAACCCTAGGTGCCATTTTCTTAACAACCGTAGGTGCCTTACTCCTAATAACCCTATGAGGCTCTTTCGCACGTGTGGGATTGTCTTTGAGAATGGGTGTGACACTCTCATCGAAGCCTATACCACCCCTATCATCCTTAATTTGGACAATCCCTAAAATTTTATTTAACTTTTTTAACCGGGACTCCAAATCAAATTTTACTTTGCTTGATTCTCTCAAACTCTTCTCAAGCTCACCTATCCTCGACTTGAGTAAATATCTAGAATCCTCAAACTCTAAGAGCTCCTTTTTCATAGCCTCTATTACCCCTCGAAGACTATCTCTCTCTCCCTCGGCATATCCTAGTTCTCTTTCAAAATTTTCTCACGTGCCCTAAGTTCTTCGACGAAAACATCATTATCATGTTTTAAGGCACGCTCTTTTCATTGAGCTTTCAATTTTAAATTTTCTTTCTTTATTTTCAAAGCTTCAGCATAAAGTTCATTGAAAAGCGTTTGCAAGTAGCGCTCATCTACACTTCCATCCTCGCTCTCATCATGCTCACTATCATCACTAATCACACGGGTGGGAAGATCTCGCCTAAAAGCATAAAAAACTTCATCTTTCGAATCACTATCACTAAAGGTAGAAATATGAGACGACATTTTATTCAATTTCTTCCTTAAATTTGTGGGACACTCATCTATCGTGTGACCAACACCCTCACAACCCGAACACTTTTCAGAAACGTTTTTAACGGAAGATTTAAGACAAGAATTTGTGTAAATTTTCTAATTATACTTTTCAAAAATTTGATATCGAAAATCATCAAAACCATCAAAGGCCATTTTTAAGCAAAAAAATAATTTTAAAACCAGTTTTGAAAAATCAGGATCACAACACAGTAACTTAGGTCAACCCACACTAATACCAATTTGAAAAACCTACATGTGATAAAGATTCGAATAAATGCACAAATTTAAATCACAAACTTATTTGATTAGAGTAAATTTATGAATCAAATGAATTCAGCCCTTAACATCAACTAGCTACTTGCGTGTAGTGTCAAACTAACATAAATAAACTATGCGACACAAAGTTCAAGAAAAATCCCCTCAGGGAAAAAACTTTTTGTTTCACTATAATTGTAAATTACAACTTAAACGGTTACAATGAATTACAGTTTGACACATGGATACTCGCAGGCGTCGGTCGGTGTTGTCAGGAATTAATTACACGCAACAATCCATAAGAACTGTAGTCCTATCTCAGTAAAGATCCACACCCAGCCATATGATGTAAATATCCTCTCCATAAAAGTATGAACACCAAAAAAGTGTGTTCTCAAACTCCAAAACAATTCACATGAATAATTAGGACTTTTGTGAATTAAAAACAAAAGAGATTAAACTTTAAAAGAAGAAGCAAAAAGGTTCTGATGATTTTGCATTATTTGCAGAATGTAAAAACTTACAGACTTCTTATGAAAAACGGAGATGAAGATTCCTATTTATAGAAGACTTAAGGTGGCAGGTCGTTCAAACGAGATAGAATGTCGTTTGAATGAAATTCGGTGTCATTTGAACGACAGCAGCACTTCACACGACATGCGATATCGTTTGAACGACATACGATGTCGTTCGAACGAGAACAGTAAAATTCAATATATTTCTTTTTCTTTTTATCGATAAATGCACCGCCTCAAAAACTCCAAAAATTATATTTTTGATGAAAAAAAATTAAAGCTCCGCTCTAACACTTAGAAAATATTTTTTGAAAAATAATCCCAATATCCTAAGTGAAATATTAAGGAATTAAAAACATAGCTTTACCAAATTCATTTCGCGGAGGCTCGATTGTTGATGAAGCTTGATATTTGGATCGTTTCATTGCATGTTTGATCTTGAACCTCTTTGACGGTTCTAGGGGTATATGACATACTTAATTGTGACGGACTATGTTCTTACAAATATTTTATGTTCCAGAGTTGGCTTATGTTGTATTGGCGGTGATTAGATTAGAGTTGTCTTTGTATTGATTCAGTATTTTATTATCTTGCATTATTCATTTGGTTTTAATTATTTCTTATGCTCAAAATGTTACCAAAAAAACAATTATTCCCGTGAATTTTATAATAGACTTGATCAATCTAGTTACGAATTTTACGGGGTGTCATATTTTGGTATCAGATCATTCTAAGTTCTAGTGTCCTAGGTATCTTGAGCACGTCCGTCATTTTTTCATATTGCATTCTTTCATTGCGCTAGAGATTTACTATTTAGGGTTTGTATTCTCTATAACGACAACCGTTTAGGAGGTTTTGCACCATTGTTTCCTGACAAACAACTCGAATAGATCAAGTGTATTAAGAAGGTTCCTTATTTGGATTTCTCTTGCGAGACATCCCACGTATTAGGTTGACTTCGATCGAGAGCTAAGGACTTTTGGAGGTGAGACCTTTAGTTAGTTCTTAGCGTATGGTTTGAGGGGAAATGTTTTCACTCACCATCGATAATAATATTATAAATAAGTTTTTATAGACCCCGTCTATGCATTCGTGTGGTGGATAATATGCGGAGAAGTTTAATTATCTTTCTCTTTATGCACCGGGGGAGATTGATACGAAATTGAATGATGATGTTTACGTTATCAATTATAGTGTGTGTTAGACCTTTTGGCATTGGCAAAAACCTTATGTGAAAGGTTTAACAGGTGTTACCGTGTAACCTAATCTTCGCTTTTTGTGCTCGGGTGGTTGAAGTTTACCTCCTACATCAGTAGGAGAAATATAATTATTATAGGGATAGAGTCCTTAAGACTATGAGGGCCCAGGCTAGAGTGGGCTCAATAAGTTGAGATAGTGTAGCGTTAACCCGAGTAGAGAGACCTCGCCAGCAGAAGGAATTGCAATCACATAGGGGGAGCTGACCCCAAGAGGTTTTTATGAGTAAATTATGTGATCTATTTTCGTCAGTAAAGCAGGAAGAATTATAGCCAGTGGAGACACAACCTATGAGAGTAGGGCAGATGAGGCAAATCTAACAGAATCAACCAAAGAAGAAAGGTCAACAGGGCCACCAATGGGGCCGCCATTTTAATAGTCTTTTAGGAAGGCATTATGCACTTGGTGAGTAAGGACACCTAATTATTAGATGCCTTGGTAGCAAGAAAGTTTCTTTGAGGTACCTTCGGTGGATGGTTTTGGGTATTTTTTGGCTCATGTGTATGATTTTAGCTTAAACATCAAGGAACTGTCATTATTTATTAAGTAATATGTTTTTACCAATTATAAGGTATATGTATTTCTTATGAGTTTTATGTATTTATGGTTACCCCCAATCTGGAAGGGGATACCTTATGCCATGATTATAGCGACATGGCAGTTTGTTTGGTCAGCTTGGTTTCAACTGCTTTGTTGACTTTTAGTTGAGATATCATCGCGTAGTTAGTGGTCTTACGTGCATAGTTATGTTTTAAGTTTATAACAACTACCAAGGATAGGCTTTCATATGCCATTTTTAGGTCGGATTTTGATTTTGCTAGTGGTGCTTAGGCTCGAGAGAAGGTCTGGAACACTTGTTTAATGTATGGATATGGGTATATTAGAGGGGATTACGGTTGTATAGAGATGTCATCGATAGTCCAAGATTTATATAGTTTTCTTGGGATAGGTGTCGATTTATCACCTACATAATAGATTATTTTTTTTCCTTGGAGTGAGCACTATCTTTAGATTCTTTGTGAGAGAATTTTATGGGATTGATGTATTATGGTTGGTATAGCTATTATGGAAGCAGACACCATAGTTTTAAGTCAGTTGAGTATTCGAGTATGACGTTACCGTGTGGAAGCTCCCAAAAGAGGGATGGTTCACTAAGTGGATGTGTGAACCACCAGGATCTGGATAAAGTCAATATACGGGACGCGTATTTGTTATTATGTATTAATGACCGACTAGACCAATATAGGAGAGTGTCCTCTTATGACAACTAAAAAAGGACTTTGTTATTACTAATGGCAAAATTGGGAGGAGAATATCCCGAAGGCAGCTTTCTAGCACTATATGGTATAGGCACGTCATTAGTGGATTTTTTACTACACAGAAGGGTAGTCCGTTATAAATTTCAATGATATCTTGTTAAAAATAAAATAGTGTAGTAGTGGTGTCCATTACACCCCAGTCTGTGTTCGGGGTGGTTTATGCCCTAACGTTAAAGTTTACCAAGAGTGGGTATGCAAATAGGTATAGGAGTAAGTATGTTCTCTATTTGAGGATAAGAGAGGGTCACATTTATGGGATAATATTTTACTGGGGGTCCTCCAAACTATGAGAGGTGGTTTAGACTGAGGCACATATTTGGCATTTCACTTTACATCCCAATGTGGACAAGGGACCATTTGGGGTTATGAGAGTTAAATCGACCAAGTTCATTATAGTTACGACTTTAGTAAACCATTTATGCTAGGTTGTGGTTAGATAACCTTGGACGATAGTTTGTCTATGATTGAGAGTGGGAAGTTTTATTAGAATAGGCAAGTGAAGTGGAGAACAAGCAAGGTCTTGATTCATAGGTCCAGAAGGGGACCTCCTACATGCGAATTGTGGAGTCTGGTTCCTAAAGGTAGTAGGAAACCAGATGAGAAATTACTTTTAGAAATATTAGGTAGGACGAGGCCTATGTCATTGGACATCACCTTATCACTGTTAATATGCACATTTCGTTTCTACGGGGAAATGTTAAAAGGAGTTCTTGAGTGAAAAGTTGGTGTTTCAACCGTTAGATTAGTTTGGTTAGAAGTGTAATTGAATTTGATTTATGATGAAAGAGACCTAGGTGTGTATTAGGTCGTAATGGATAGATTAATTTATAGTAGTGGGAGGACACTACTAGTAAAATATTCTTAAATTTGCGACTAGGAATATAATTACTTCGAATTTTACGAATGAAATTCCCTATTTAAACGGGGTGAATGTAATATCCCGTATTTTCTGTGAATTATTAATTTAATAAAAATTAACTATGAGTCCTTGTTGTAACTGGAGATGTCCCTATTTAGTGGATTTTAAATTGGATATAAGACGCGGTGATTAACTAATTAAATTAATTAATATTTGGACTCGTATTGAGTAATTATAAAATAACCGAGTTGTTAGTTATTTATTTTGGGTATATTTAGTAATTGGTTTTTGGGACGCGTAGAATGTTCATTTTTAGTTTAAAGTAATGGTTTAAAGGCCTATTGGGTAAATATAAGGCTCGATCAAGACTTGAAGTCATTTGGATTTATTTTTGGGTCCTTTTAAGTGAGGCACATTTAGGGCCCATACCCAATTTCATGATTAAAGGGGATTGATGAACTATTAGGGATTTCATTAATCACAAAACACAATAGGGATGCACTACAAGGGCCAAAGAAAGAGCACTATCAGGAAAGGAATATTTAGGGGATTTGGGGATTTATTTCCCAATCAATTCAAAAGGCAAGTTTATATAAAAATATGATTATGATTATATGTGTATCAATATTGTCTCTAATCATTGGAAATCTAAATCAAATGATATTGTAATCTGATTTTAGATAATTAATTAGTTAATTTTCATAATTAACCTAATCTATATGCTAATTAGGTTGATTTCCCTTTTATATTGTTTGATTTCTTAATGATAATTTATGAAATTTGATAGATATGGCATTCTTGAATTGAAATTAGGTTTTACTTTAAATCTTGTGAGAGATTTGGGATTTGATGATGGAAATAGGTTTCAAATTTGTTAATGATGTGTTTTTATCATTTGAATGTTGGTTGGGTGCTTGTATGAATATTTTGGGTTCATTAATGGAGGATGGAGAGAGAAAAGGGGGGTTGAAGATAGTGAATCATGTATCAAAGGGGAATTTTTAGACATTCTATGTTGACCGATCCGGTCCCAGGACACTGATCGACCGATGGTAATAGGTATAGCGTAGTTTTGGTTTTGATGTATTTGGATGGAAATTTTGGTTTTTAGGCCTAGGTCTAGGATATGTTATCCTATGGTTTTCACACGTTCATAGAATAGGGATATATTCTTAGGAATTGAGTTGGTAGAGATTGGCATTTGGGGTATTTAGATATTGGAGAGAATTGTTAATTTAATGGGATTAGTTTGTGGATAAGGCATTTGGTTGTAAACCCAAGAGTAGAATGGGATATGATTAGGAATTGATAAGTTATAGAGAAGTATGTTGTTGACCACGATATATGAGAGTGATTGTGATGGTCATATTGGGTTATATTATTTGGGTGAGATTAGGAGTTGGTTAAAATCTTTAAAATGGGGTAATTATCATAATTATTGATTGTTATGGTTTAGTTTGGTTTGATATATTGATGTGATGCCTTGAAAGATAGATAATGGCTAATTGAGATTGAGTATGGTTGATGTTTGTAGTTTAGAGTACGGTAGCGTGAGGCTATACCTAGATTTGGGAATCTGGAGTGTTAGTGTTAATGTGTCTTCGAATGAGTATAAAGTTATAGATGTGTTATACCTTTTTATAAATGGAGATACTTAGTGTGACTCGGTAGCATTGGGTCAAAATGTGTATGTGATTTATCTTAACCCGATTAGTAAGTGTTGTATATAGTATGTTGATTTATCCCTCTAGTGAGGGTTTTAAATGTAATCTGGTAGTGTTGGTTCGACATGTTATATTTTTATTTGTTTCAACCCGTTAGTGAGGATTATATTTAAATGGATGTTTTATGTGCTATAAATACCATTTTTAAATACTCACAGTGATTTACTAGGAGTTATTCCATTATAGGGCATGTATGATGCAGACCGTGATGGGACCTCGATGAGTAGACGACTTTCCCAAGGTCATTATACCCCAAGGTCCTACGTTTATGTATATATGTACCAAGAGGTATTAGGGTTCACAGGGAGATTTCGTAGTGTGTCCTATGGTATGGTGGGCCATATGGATTATGGGTAGACGTGTTAATTTATCCTTCGATCATGATGAGGTATTAAGGTTGGTATAACCTGAAACTATACCTAATACGGGTCAGCAATCCCCGAGGGTAATAGCTATAGACCTTCATTATATGCGGGCGTGAGAATGGACCATTTATATTTACATGTCGGGGGTTATACCTTTGAATATATGTTATACTCGATGGAGTCTTTCTCCTACCATATGTGATTATTGCATGGTAGTATTAGAGTTAGTTGTATTGGTTTATGTGTTATAATAAAGTTGTATATGACTTATAGTAAGGATGCCTACCTAAAAACTTATGTTTCATATTCGTGTAATATATATACTATAGACGTGTATATTGTATTATTGAAATGGGATAGTCAAATGTGTATACACTTAAGTCATAAGCCTGTTATTGGTATAGTGGTTATTTGGTGAAACGTACCGTAGGTTCGACACTACCACACAACTTATGTATTATAATGAAATAAATGGATTTAAGTATGAGAAGCTAAAGATTAAATAATGATGTTATAAGACTTTAATCTCAATCACTACATATGGGTTTAGTATTTAGAACTACGTGATATTTTAGGTTATTGGGTTGGGTAACTAAAAATTAAAATATATCAAAACATGAGAGGAAAATTTGTAGTTATTATATGGCGCAGATTCAATTATAACCATATTCAATATAGGCTCGTTGTTTATGTTTTCTTTTAAAAACTCCTTTTACAGGTTGTTATTGTGGTAATTCTTTGGGATGCGAATTCGTTTGAGGGGTATCTCTAATGACGTCCTATTTCTTACTCCTAAAATTGTAGGAGTCGAGCAAGTGTAGATCATTATATTAATGTACTCTTTCTATTTTCAGTCAGGTTGTACACGTATATTTATTTTCAAAGTTGGACTATTTTTATAGAGATATTTATGTTTCAGAGATAACTTATGTTGTAATGACAGTGATTGGTTCAGAGTTGGTTTTTTGTTGATTCAGTATTTCATTATCTTGTCATTATTCATTTGGTTTTAATTATTTCTTATACCGAGAGTGTTGCCAAAAGTTGTTGATTCTCGAGATTTTTATATTAGACTTAAACAATCTAGTTATGGATTACGTCTCAATATCCTCGGATAAGGCTTAGCAATCGTCAATGGATCTGTAACACGAACACACCATTTCGTCACCACAACACTAGATATACGAAGTCCACAATGTGTAAAGAACGAATATGGAATCCATCGTATGAAACATACTCAACAAAGATGATGATGAGCAAAACCTTCATGGAAAACGATAACTCAAAGCATATAAAGTTGAATCTTGGATCTCAAAGAGTTTGGGTAAAGCTAGGGTTTTGAACCTTTTGGTTTGTGATTGAAAAGTGATTTTTGCCAAAATTCTCAACTGAAAAAGTTCCCAGCACGCCTGTTTATAGAAAACATGATTTTTAAGGTGGCAAAATCTCGTTCGAATGAAAACAAAGGTTCATTCGAACAAAGGGCATAATCTCGTTCGAACCAAACAAAACCTCGTTCGAATGAACATGATTATCTCCTTTGAACGTGTTTCGAATGAGTTTCGAACGAAGTTTTCATTCTTGACATAACTTCCTCGTTTGAATGTCGTTCCAATAACATAGCCATATCATTCGAACCAACAAAAAATCTCATTCGAACGAACTACAAGAATTCATTAGAATAACTTTAAAAACTCTTTTGAACGACTTTGTTCAAAAACATTTTTTTCTTATAAAAATCCTTTATGAAAATTAGCCCCAGATAATATAAAACAAAAACCTAATGATATCTAGAAATATCACTAAAATGCATCCATACCTTTTTTAGATTCCTAAGATATTGAAAACGAAACATGGCACTAAAAATTACACGATGATTTGGACGTTGTAACTTAGCCGCTATGGTCTTGAATAAAACATGTTATAGGCTTAAAAGGTCAACACAATCAATTCTTAACCTATGACTTAGACAGTTTTATTGAAACACAGAATAAGCCAAAACACAAAAAATAAATTTACTCTAAAATTTATCCTTATAGGTATGTAGAAGGTGGTTGTTCTTTTCAAGAGGCAACAGGGGTTTTCAAAGTAAATGGAGCTTTTAGGTGGGCTATGAGATGAATTCTCTTCGAGATTTTTTCATTTTTGTATTGGGAGTCATCAATCAATTTTTTAATAAAATAGTACCCGTGTGATGTAGAATCGACACAGGGTTTTGATTTTTTGGGTTAAAATCATGGGGTGAAGAGGATGAATGGTTATTTAAAAATGGACGATAACTTTTAAGACATTTATAGACTCTTAAATTAAAGTTAGATTTTTGAAAGATTTTCTTATTCTCATTCTCTGACGTGAAATTATTCCCTGGGATTTGAAGATTCCTAGGATGGTGGATCTTATGAGAGGGGTTGCCTTTGGTGTGAAGGGCTTTGAAAAGGGATATATATTATGGTGTGATCGAGTCTTTGAGTGGACTACCTACGTATCCCTTAAGAGGAATCAGGTTAAATGTAGTTCCAAGGGGTGTGGTGGCTTGTATTGCACCTTGACTAAATGTTGGTAGTGTATGATGTTTTAGGGGCTTGTATTGAGGACAAGGCTTTTTATAGAGGAAATTGAGGGGAGGGGAAACTGATTTCCTCCTCATCCTTATAAGTGCATTCCAAATGTATCGGCTATTATGTCATGTTTTAAATAATGAGAACCTTGCGGAGTTCTAACACTTTATAGTGCTTTTTATTACTTGGCATCTTGGGAAACTGTGTTGGGATTGGTGTTGAATATTTGACTATGACCAAATTGAGATCTCAGACTGCCTACGTATCTCCAATTCAAAGAGAATGTTTGTGTTTGAATGTCTACGATAATAATATAGCGAAGAGCCAGGTTTATGCGGTTCTATTAAATGAAAAGTTTAGAAGTCTAGAGCTATTAATTGACTTCAAGCGAAAGGTTTGGCTCAAGTTGGGAACTTCTTTATAGTTAGGAATGTGTTTGGTTACAACATTTTCTCTTATCTTATTGTCCATGTTTTATTCTTTTGTCCCGTTTAGCGGTCTTTGTGAAATTTGAAGCTTCGACAAAGTTTGTCTCTTTGTCCTTTTGATTCACTTTCCTTGTGTTGGATTTGGGCATTTACTCATTTTTTGTCTTTTTATGCTTATAAAGGCTTCCTCCTTATAAAGGCTGGTCAGGCACGTCAAAGATAAGGCTTGCTCATCAATTAATACCATTCTTAGCACAAAGCAAATATAAATAAGTTATTTTCCAAAACTTTTGCATTTGTAAAACAAAGAACACATACACAATAATCCAATATTCCAAACCACCATAATAATAATAAATAAGGTCCAATTAAGGTTTGGCCCCCATTTAATCCTCTATAATGAGTCAAACCCCCGCAAATTGACTTTCTTAAAGTTTGGCCCCCATTTTTAACATTTCATCCATTCTGCCGTTAACTCACATATCTAATACCAATTATACCATCGCTTTAATATGGGGCGTCAAACCTTAAATTAAAAAAACGCTAAGAAAATTTAAAAAAATAAAAATAAATAACATAAAATAAATAAATATTAACCCCCAGAATTATTTTTAAAAAAATAAGAATTTATTCAAAAGTCAAAAATTTATTAATTAAGAAAACAAATAATAGAAAATTAAAAAAAGCCAGAAAATATTAAAAAAAACATAAAAAAATAAAAACCAAAAATAATGAAAAAAAATACAGAAAATGAATAAAAAACAGAAAATAAATATTAACCTCATAAATAATTTTTAAAAAACCCAGAAATTTATCAAAAAGTCAAAATTTTATTAATTAAGAAAATAAATAATAGAAAATTAAAAAAAAAGCTTAGAAAATTAAAAAAAATAGAAAATAATGAATAAATTACGTTTATTTTAAACTCAATTCAGTTTAAATGATGAAATTAAGTATTTATTTTAAAAAATAAATCTATTAACAAAGTTAGTTAACGTTGCATCACATTAGAAAGTGAATTCTCTCAACTATGAGGTATAAAGTGCAATTAAACTTGAATATTAAATAAATTATTTTTAACATTTTTCATGTGTGTCATTTGAACACGTTACACATTATAAAAAAGTATTTATTTTTTTAAACTGTTTTTTCTAAACGCTAAAAAGTAAAACGGTTTTTTAGAATTTTTAATTTTCTGAGCATTTTTTTATTTTTTGTTATTTATTTTCATAATTAATAAATTTTTTATTTTTAATACATTCTTAGGTGTTTTTTAAACTAATTTTGGGGTTAATATTCATTTTCTGTTTATTATTCATTTTTGTATTTTTGTATTTTTTTCATTATTTTTTGTTTTTCATTATTTTTTGTTTTTCTAATTTTCTAAGCTTTTTTTTTAATTTTCTGTTATTTCTTTTCTTAATTAATAAATTTTTGACTTTTTAATAAATTTTTGGGTTTTTTTAAATTAATTCCGGGGTTAATATTTATTTTCTGTTTTTTATTCATTTTCTATATTTTTTTCATTATTTTTGGTTTTTCATTATTTTCTATTTTTTAATTTTTTGTTATTTATTTTCTTAATAAATAAATTTTTGACTTTTTAATAAATTTTTGGGTGTTTTTTAAAAATATTTCCAAGGTTAATATTTCTTTTCTGTTTTTTATTCATTTTCTGTATTTTTTTCATTATTTTTTGTTTTCCATTATTTTTAATTTTTTTAATTTTCTGATCGTTTTTTAATTTCTGCCATTTTTTTCTTAATTAATAAATTTTTGACTTTTTAATAAAATTTTGGTTTTTTTAAATTAATTTTGGGGTTAATATTTATTTTCTGTTTTTTTATTAACTTTTTTTATTTTTTTTCATTATTTTTTGTTTTTATTTATTTTCTGTTGTTTTTTTAATTTTCTGGCATTTTTTTAGTTTTCTATTATTTATTTTCTTAATTAATTATTTTTTTCCTTTTTAATAAATTTCTGGGTGTTTTATTAACTTAATTATGAGGTTAGTATTTATTTATTTTCTGTTCTTTATTTATTTTAATGTTTTTTAAATTTTTTGAGCATTTTTTAATTTAAGGTTTGGCCCCCATATTAAAGTGAGGGTATAATCAGTGTTAAATATGTGGGTTAACGGCAGAATGGACTGAATGTTAAAAATAGGGGGCAAACCTTAAGAAAGTCAATTTGCGAGGGTTTGACTCATTATAGAGAATTAAATGGGGGTCAAATCTTAAATGACCATAATAATAATAATAATCCTAACCGACATAAAATAAAAGAGTATCGAGCTTATGCCCTTATAAATGTTCCAAATAATAAATGACTAAAGCTCAAAAGCACCTATGCTAGAAGCAACTGAGTCCGAATCTAGAGAGCAAGCGAGATCATGGGACTGCTATAGCAAAATCCAACTATCGTTGTCCAGGAGCACCCGGGGGAGAAAACATTTATATTTGTATCAAAGCCCGAGGTATGCAAGAATTAACTTGAATAATATGTGAATGTAACAATACAGTCGATGCACAATAATTATTCCCCCTTTCATCACTCACATGCATATAACATCTTACCTCTCATCTAAGTGTGATATCGTTCGCACCCCAATAAATTCCAAATAATGAATGGTGACATCAACTCTATTTGTAAACAGGTACATCGATAATTAAATATTTAAAAGTAATTCCTACATTTTATTTGACAAGATTCATTTATTTCAGTCTCATTATTCTTTCGATAAGACATAAACATCTATTATGCATTATAGGGTCTCATGTATAAATATTATCCATTTCCTTGGACAATTAAATTTATTAAATTTCAGTCCGGTCAAATAATATATATATATATATATATATATATATATATATATATATATATATATATATATGTTCTTTCATTTTGAGACACAAGGGCATGCACCATTGGTATCCATTCGTACTCTATCGGCAAGTCTGGAGGAATTCTCTTATTGCTAAGTCGACATCAAAAACACATATACATTGGGGACGGTCCCTACGCAGGACACCTGTATACAGCCCATACCCAGTGGTGATGCAGGAACGGTCAACGCCAATACCTACCTTTAGTGGGTGGAACCTCCACGTAGTACCTATACGGCCTACATATCGTAAAGCCATGTGCCGACGTGTAGTACGCCGCCCAAACGCGCGAACCCCCGAGACGATAGGACAGTTCATGAATATGGTATGTCCACATAATTTCATCGTAATGCATATTATTTATCTTTATAATATGCATATGCAATTTCGCTATAATTACCTTAAAAAGTTCAATTAAAAAGATCCACGACATTTCTCATTTATTAATAATTTTTATCTTATAAATTATTAACTACATCCAATAAATAATTATTTAGCCATCTAGTTATAGGTAATTATTATTAATTTGGATACGGGTATAATGTTGTTCCATATATTTAATTAACCCAAAACCCAAAATCTCATTTCTTTAACAATTTTGTAGCAATTGTACATAAGGAAAACACGCTATAATAACCAAATTTTGGAAATTGAAATTAAAGCGAAAAAGGGGACGCGGAGAGAGAAAACTACTGCATCACTCGAATGACCGTGGCTCTCGTTCGCGTGACATGGTTCATCATTGGAACGACCCATGATGTCGTTTGAGAGACCGCCTACTTCTTCCTCCTTTCTCCAATGCCGAAACACAGTCCACCCAGATCAGCTATAAACCCAGAAACCAATTCTTTTAGCCGTCCAGAATTCATACACATACAACTCCATTTTGAGTCCCAAATTATTCCAAAACATACATATGATTCGGGATTAATGAATTGGATGTCTTTTCCGGTTACACCCATTGGTTAATCCCCAGAACCGGATTTATTTATCATGGAATTCATAAAATTTTAGTCCACTATTTATCATCAACAACCTTTACAATGGTTATACATTCATCCCCAAATTGCTACCAAAACTTAAAGGAATCTAACCCCAATCATCAGATTTTTGATTCCTAATTTCTTGAAATAAATTCTACATGTAAATCATTCCTCTACATGTGGATTTTCATCACCAAATCAAACATTATAATTCTTAAACATAGTAAACCTTAATTTTCAGAAATCTAAAGGGGATAAAATTATGCATTGAGAAATAAATTATAAGCATAGATTATGCAAGAAAACTTTTGCCTATAATTTTTGTAGAGGAGAAGTCCTTGAAAGCTTTAGATTCCCCTTTGTTCTTGCCCTTTTTCCTTCTCTTAGTATTTCTCCCTTTTTTCTCCCGTGGCTGCTACTTTAGATTTTGATTTGTGATAATGGGGGAGTGGTTTACCCTTACTTAACCACTTAATTAATGACAATCCCGAGATGGGTCAAAACTCCAATTTTTGGACCCCCAAACGGACCCGAATTAATAACTCAATAAGCCCAAAAGTTACCCAACCTATATACTATTAACTCGGGACCATTTTTAAAGGCTTAATTCATCTAAACGAGTCCATACAAGTCACAAAATTTATTTCGAATAATTTATGTCGATAATATGTATCGTTAATTTCTGTTGCACGTTAATTATGAATTAATCTATATTGCATATAAATGTCACACACATGCACATTAAATTAGTCACAAATAAATATAATTACATAAAAACTTTGATTTTTCAAATATCAAATAGAATTATTTAATTATTTATCTGAGAAGAAAAATGCGGGGTATTACAGCTACGGACAATATTTTTTTTTAATAATTGAGGTTAAACGTCTCAGAGAATGTGATCCCGTCAGGTAAGCCAAGGTGGCTGCCCCACCAATGTTTATTTTGGGTGAGGTGATAGAGACCTCTTTATTAGGTATGAACTTGATTCTAAAAGTCTAAGAAGGCTTTATGTTATCCTTTGGGACTAAGTTGTCCTCTTGGATGTCTCGTTGATTTTTTATCAAATGTTATGGTTAAGGTTATGTTTTTTTTAAATTCTGATTTTTTCAATTTTCGATCCGATTTATTCCGAATTTGGAATGAAACTTCAGTTTGCCAATTTTTTTATTTTTTTGAAAAAAATCAGATCGAAAATCGAAAACAATTATGAATTTCCAATTTTCTAATTTTTCTGATCCAATTTTTTCGTAACTATGCCGATCTGATTTTTTTTAATTATTTCAGATTTTTTCGAATTATTTTCTGATTCTGATTTTTTAGATTTTTTTTATTTTTTTAAACTTTCTCATTTTTGACGTCATTGGGGAGAGGATGATGGTTCCAAAGTAGTGCTCTATAAAAGGAGATCTCCTGCTAACCTCTACATAAATGAAAAAATAAGTCAAATCCTCATGTATTTACATATTGGGTTAAAAAAATTCTTTGTTTCTATAAAATGAGAATATTGAGTAATTGAAAATCTTAATTTTATTTTTCAAAATTTTGGAAATTTCAAATTTTTTGGATTTTTAGTATATTGTGATTTTTAAATTTTTTTCGATTTTCTGATTTTTTCGAATTATAATTTTTTTTAGATTCCAAAAAAATCTATATTGTGGGGAACTCGATGTTTCTCAAGTTATTGATCGTTGCATCTCTCTCGATAAGAGTTATACAATCGTTTTGATATTTGTTAATCTTTTTGAGGTACTTTCAAGTATCTTTGGTCTGCATGGTCTCATTATTGCATGCCACTTGATTCATTTAGAATGTTCAATTCAACACACATAGTACACAATGTTAAGTACTTAAAATCACTACTCATCATGCCATCAAAGGGGGGAAAGGAAATTTTAGAGAGGTCAAAGAAGTCGGATCTTATGGGGATATGGGTGTGACACCCCGTCTAATTAAATATCGACTGATCAGGCCTTTATTAAATTAAAACATGTTTCTCATATGGTTCATGATGATGTTGGAAACAGCACCACCAGGTGAGGTGTTGACAAGCTCAATCTAGCAATAATAATGGTAGCACAAGAGTGTGTATATATAGTAGAAGGAGGTGAGGAGAAGAGGATGAACACTTGTATATAAGTGGATCAGCCAATCTGGCCTACTTCCACTGTGAGTGTGTGAGTAATTTCACTAGATGAAGGCATTAACAGCCATATATACAATCTCTCAAGCTTTCTCTCTCTACTGTGTAAACTAACAGAGTTTCAGCTAGGGTTGCAATTATGGATCCTTTTACACGGTAGAGGATGACCTCTATATATGGTGTTTGGGGGGGTGTAATGTAGCCCCCCCAAGCATGTGCATGAGGATCGAACAACTATGAGTATGACACATGGCTGATTTTATATAGATAATGATGACCTCAATATTCCCTCACGTGAGGGGAATGATTTGGTTATAACTGAATTGTCCACGCGTTCCAAACCTTGTATGTTCTTATAAATGCTCGGCCCTATGTCCTTGACTGGTGCAACCTCGGCCTGGTCAAGTACGAGGTTGGTGGAGTCAGATGTAGTTGCCTTGTGTACATGATGACCTCTGCCAGGAGTGTTGGCCGAGGTTAGGTATGAGGTAGCTATAACGTCGGCTGAGGCCGATGATGACGTTAGCAGAGGATTGAGCCCATGAGTCTTTGGTGACCTCGATCGATGAAAAGTTAAGGTTGAGGTTGCGGCAACGTCGACTGGGGCCGACCTTATGAGAGACGATCTTACTGATGGTTGTCATAAGCTTCTCATCACCTCGGTTGGGAAGCTGGCCGAGGTTAGTTACTCTGGGTAAGAGGGTGCACTTTAGGCATATCAATCACCCATATCCCTTAGTCTTATATGTAATTAGATGACTGAGGGGTATGTAGTTTAGGCCGAGCCTAGATTTCTCTGTGTGCCAATATTTTCATGACACATGTCACTTTCTGGAGTGAAGCGTGTTCCCTAAGATGATGTGATTTTGTCTTGCCTTTTGGGCTTCTTGGGGTAATGATGGGGCATTGGGACTCGCGCCCCATCATTAGGTGGGTTTAAAAACCCTCTTCTCTCTCCTTATTCCCTTTTTTCCCAAATTCTTCCAGCCTTAGCTTTCTTTGTGACTGCAACTTCTTTCAAACCTCCATTGTTGACTGCCTTTGAAGGTTCTCTTCGATTTCTATCATCCTTGTCCCTCATTTGTGACTAACTAGATACTATTTTCAACCTCTTTTCTATTTATGGTCATTATACCATCATTTTTGAGTTTTTCGGTGAGCTTTTGTGTTTTTAGGCAAGGGTTTACACCAATATTGGTGTTTGTAAGGCTAGGATAGTAGTGGTTGAGTGATTTAGGGACAGTTGTAGGTAGCTCAGAGGTTGTTTCTGCCAGAAATAGCCCTCTTTTAGGTTTCCGGTGGACCTCCGATCACTTTATCCGGCGACCTTATTCTTGAATGTTCTTGATGTTCTTCCTTTGAAACTTTCTAACTTCCCTTTTTGATCTTGAGTTTGAGTTCTTTCAAGTTGTGTACCTGTTTGTGGTTTTGAGTTCCAAGTGTAGTGTCGTCCCACTTATGCTCAGACCCTTGTACCAACTCATAGAAGAGTTCCCATCTCTTCATGAGAAGACCTTCGAGAAAATTGGGTAAATAGAGTTATCCCAAGAGGAAGCTCGTAAGGATGAGGCCTTTCCTCTCATACCCATCTTTCCTCCACCTCTTAAGGTTACCTACCCTGAGCCAGCCGAGCCTGCTGAGCCTACAGAGGTTTCTGTGGATCCAACACCAATGTCTGAGTCTGAGTCGTCCTCCTCAGACCCCATGTATGTAGACTCTTTTAAAGAGGCTATGGATTACACTCCTAGGTAGGGTAAGGTCCCTGAGGAAGCCGAGGTTTCAAGTTGTGCCTCGTCTCACCAAGGTGCTAGCACCTCATATAGGTCTTCTGATGTTAAAATCATAGGGCTAAGTGTGGTCATTCCCCCATCATTGATGCTATTCCTCTGTTGGCTGCCACTGGGGCTGAATTTTCTCAGAGGTTTCCTAGTGGTGTCCCTGCACCTGCTCAGGCCGATGTTGTTGGGGATGATGATGATGGTCTGGGGAGTGATATTGATACATCTGAGGAGACCGATAATGAGAGCTTCGTCAGCGAGTACGACCTTCTCTCTTTTAGGCACCTTTATTCCATAAACTCTTTCATCATCCTTAGGAAACCTCTGAGGGATGAGAAGGCCTTTGACGGCCGAGATGAAGAGATCTGGATATATGAGCAGATGTTCAAGTTGGGCTTTCGTCTTCCTATCCACCCTTCCATCAGAGCTATACTATCCCACATAAATCTAGCCCATTCATAATTATCCCCTAATTCCCAGAGGGTTATGATTGGGGCCATCATCCTTTAGAGGGTTGTCCACCACTCAGACCTTCCACTTAGGGTTTTCACTGGTTGTTACCCTCCTCTGATAAAAACCATCCCAACTATTACCACTTCTTATCTAGGAAATTAGAGAAGAAAATCTTATTGGTTACCCAAACTTCAAACCATAATTGGAAACCTCGGTATTTCTTTGCTTCTGGGGCATGGAAATTTGGTCCACATAAGGCTTCTGGAACGTCAGTTCCAAGGACCCCTCTGAGATGGGGGAAGGTCTCCCTTACTGGTAAAGTCGACCCTGGACTTAGCCAAGATAACTTCCAAAAGGTTGAGGATCTTCGCAATCAGGGTGAGCAGGGTTGTCTTGTAAAATATGAACATCTTATGAACCCCTATTACCTCTCTCAAACAGGCTTGGGGGTGGTCCTTTGATAGAGCTTCGTAAGTTTAAATTTTTCATAAGTTATACCTCTTACTTTTTATATCTCTGACTTGCTAATTCAGATACTTGTCTCTTGCAGAGCGCTCTGAAGGCATATCGGATGACCTTTGGGAAATGTCTGCACCAGGTCTGGTGAAGCTGATGCAGAAGAGAGATGGAAAAAATGTGCCCCTTCCTACAACCAAGAAGAACGTCGGCACATCACAGGCTAATATTATAAAAAAGATGAAGACCACAGCTGACCCGGAGCATCTGAGGCTGGGCAAGACTCAGAAAGGGGATCGTGCCATTCCCATCTCTATAGGAGATGCCCTGGTTACTTGTCTTGCTCAGCTGAAGATCAGTGATAGCCTCATTAGCCACATTCTGAAGGTTGTCGATGATATCGGCATAATAATGACTAAACAGGATAAGTGTTTCTTACGCTCTTCGGACGTCCCATTGCTGGCCGAGTTAACTCTCTACAGAATAATTCTAGTATCAGTTTTTTTTCTTTTGCTCTCCTTAAGTGTAACCTTGGCTCTTTTAGAAATTATAGCTCATGTTCATACGCCTGACCTTCTATTGCAGGGTTTCTTGTCCTTGCATTGTCTCATTGATTGGACTCTGAAGAAGATGCCCCTTATAGAGAAGGGTCAAGAAGTTGACCAAGTTCAGGCCTTGTTAAATGCAGAGGTTGAAAGGCTGAAGGGGGTCGTCAAACAGAGGGATGATGTCATATCTAAACTCAAGAGGGACCACGATAAAGCTCTGAAGGCTAAGGATTATACCCTTTAGACTAAGGTGAATGCTACAGTCAAGGCTGCTTTAGAGGATGCTGCAGAGAAGACCATTGAAGATTATAAGGTCTCTGATGAATTTGTTAGTTTTGACTTTGAATACCTTAAAATAGGTATTAAAGTAACTAGCAAATGGTCATCCACTAAGGATAAAGAGTCAGGGAGCCTGACTACTTCAAACTTTGAGGGTCTTGCTTTGGTGACCCCCGGTTTGCTCAGGCCTTGCAAGAAGTTGAGGAAGCTAATGCTGCTTTGGCTGAGACTGCTCCCCTAAAGGTCACTGAGACCAAAGATGCTAATCCTCAGGATGATGGAGTTGAGGTGACAAACGTCGAACGTAAAGACACGACTGTAGCTGCAAAGACTTAGGACTTTTCTTATGAAGCTTTTAATGAGTTGTAATTTTGGTTTCCTTTGTGTTATTTTTATGAACTTCTGATGGTCTTTTGATGTCTCGTGTTTTGTAATTCATCTTTTTATGATAATCATTAGTTCTATCTTCTTTTGTTTCTGTTGCTTCATATGATGTTATGCTTGAATGTCTTACCTCTTAAACTCTCATCAAATTGATGATGTTAAAGGTATGGGGTCATCAATCTATGATGTTTACCCTCATAAATTATCACCAAACTAATGTTTAAGGTCTGAGGTCACCATATTATGATGGTTCACCTCATTAATTTCACCAAATTAATGATGTCAAAGGTCTGAGGTCACCACATTACGATGGTTCACCTCATAAATTTCACTATATTAATGATGTTAAAGGTCTGAGGTCACCATATTATAATGTTTCACCTCATAAATTTCACTGAATTAATGATGTTAAAGGTCTGAGGTCATCACATTATGATGTTTCACCTCATAAATTTCACCAAATTAATGATGTTAAAGGTCTGAGGTCACCATATTATGATGTTTCACCTCATAAATTTCACCAAATTAATGATGTTAAAGGTCTGAGGTCACCACATTATGATGGTTCACCTCATAAATTTCACCGAATTAATGATGTTAACGGTCTGAGATCACCATATTATGATGTTTCACCTTATAAATTTCACCAAATTAATGATGTTAAAGGTCTGAGATCACCATATTATGATGTTTTACCTCATAAATTTCACCAAATTAATGATGTTAAAGGTCCGAGGTCACCATATTATGATGTTTCACCTTATAAATTTCACCAAATTAATGATGTCAAAGGTTTGAGGTCACCATATTATGATGTTTTAACTCATACTTCACCAAATTAATGATATTAAAGCATAATGTAACAAAGTATTGGCACAGAAATTTCTATATTTTCATTAACATCCTTTGTATAAACTGGTACGTGTATTACAAAAGGATAAAAACAACTGCAACATCATATGTAATATTTTTGTAAGTGGTCGGCATTCTAAGGGTTGGAGAAAGGTTCTCCTTCAAGATTTTTTAGTCGGTAGGTACCAGGCACAACCTCCTCAACTACTCTATAAGGACCATGCCAGTTTGGATGGAGCTTATTTGCTTTTTGCAACGTCTTCTTTAGGATTAGGTCTCCCACAACTATAGGCCTTGATTTTACCCTTTGATTATAGAATTTTGCAGTTCTCTGCTGGTATGCTGCTTGTTTTATCTCTGCATCCTCTCTTCTTTCCTCGATCAAATCAAGATCAAGTCTTCTCTCTTCCCCATTCCTCTGAGGGTAGTAGGTCTGAACTCTATGAGTGGGAAGTCCTACTTCTGTAGGGATGACACCTTCTGAACCATGTGCTAGCATAAAAGGAGTCTCTCCCATTGGTGTCCTTGATGTCGTCTTGTAGGCCCATAACATAGCATATACCTCCTATGTCCATCTCCCTTTGGCCTCTTCCAACCTCTTCTTTATCCCATCAAGGATTGTTCAGTTTGTGACCTCGATCTGACCATTTTCTTGGGGTCGTCCAGGAGAAGAGAAGAATTGTTTGATCCCTACTCTTTCGTAGTATTTCTCTAAGGAAACGTTCTTAAACTGGGTTCCATTGTCTGAGATGAGGGTGTTTGAAAGACTATACCTGCAAATGATGTTCTTCCAGATGATTTGGAAGGTATTTTGCTCAGTGATTGTGATCATTGACCCGACCTCTACCCATTTGGAGAAATAATTAATTGCCACGATCAAGAATCGATAGTTGTTTTCAACTCTTGGCAGGGTCCTACCAAATCAATGCCCTATATTGCAAATGGCTAAGGTGAGATGATTGACGTCATATGTTGATGAGGTTGATGTGGGATGGTGGAGAACCTCTGGCACTTATCACAGTTCTTCACGTATGCAGCTGCATCTTTGGCCAAGGTCGGCCACCAGTACCCCTGAGTGATTATCCTCTTAGCTAAAGGTCTTCCTCCTATGTGACTAGAGAAAGAGACCTCATGTACATCTTTCAAGATGTGTGGAACTTATGAAGGGTGGACACATATGAGGAGAGGGAGTAGAAACCCCTTTTTATACAAGATATCTCCCACAATTGAGAATTTTGCAGCTCTGAACCTCAGCTTTCTTCTTTCTGACTTTGACTCTGGTAGGTCTCCCTCTTTGATGTATCTGATAATAGGGTCTGTGGACATACCCAGATATATCCTCACAGTGGGAGAGGATCCCTTTAGGTCTCGTGGGTCCCTCTCAGGAGTGCTTCGACCGGCGTCAATGAATGAGGTGAAAAATATAGAGAGATAGAGTCGTCAGTCTATTTTACTCAAAACAAACAAAAGAAAAAAGGGAGCCATCCCGAAGGACAACATCCAAAGACATACTGATACATACGAAACTGAAATGATTCGAAAAGGGTCCGGAGGCTAAGTTACGAAATGGGAAGGTGTTAGGCACCCATTCCACCCTTACAGTCTTTCATGAGTTGTTACTATTTTCCTTTATTTCCCCGTGATATGTGTGCATGTGTATACGTAGTGGAGATAGGAGTCATTGACTTGTATCATGGAAGAGATAAAGTGAGTCATCCATAGGAATGTTCCTAAAAGTAATGTTAGAAAATAGGATTTATGCGATTATCCTAGCGTCGATCATTATAAGGGAATGATAACGCATGTGGAATAATATGCCATTAAGAACAAATATATATATATATATGTGTGTGTGTGTGTGTGTGTGTGTGTGTGTGTGTGTGTGTAAATACATAGAATTTAAGAGAGTTAAGTTTAAAGAATATAGAAAAATAGGAAAAAACTAGAAAAAGTACTCGAGTCTCGGGTTTTACCCCGAGACGCCTACGTAGCCTATAGAGGCATCAAAGTCCACGTAGTTCGTATGCAAAATGAGGGGTGGATTTATCCCATAAATCCCATCGGGGACGTCTCTTATATGGTTGTGTGTGTAAAAAAGTGTTTTAGTTGTGAGAAAAGTGTGAGAATTTCCATTTGGAATTTATGAGCAAATCCTCTTTTTCTTATTTTTTGGGTTTTATTTATATGAAAATAAGAGATGTGCAATAATACTAGATAAAAAGTATATTAAGATATGCGAGATGAGAGAATAAAAGTATTAAGTAGCAAAATAAACTAATGCGAATTTAGAATTTAAAGAGAGAATTGAGAAAGTTGAACCTTCTTAAAGATCTTGAGCTTGATCTTGGATGTTGGAGAGCATCCCTTGCACTTGTGATGATGGAGGATACTTGATTTACCAAGTTTGGTGAAGAAGGTGATGAAAGGTGAAGAAGGTGATGAAAGGTGAAGGTCGGAAAGGGATTGGGATGTGAAAATCACGCTGACTTCGATAAGGGTTTTTTGAGCTTGCTGAGAGTGATGGATCTCTAATTTTCCTCTTCTTGGAATGAGGTTAGGCCCTCCTTTTTATAGGACCAGGGCATTGCCGATTGGCATAGCACTGGTCCTGCCAATTGGCAGGTGAGTTTAGGCACACTGCCGATAGGCAAGGCTTGGAACCTGTCATTTGGCAGTGTCTTTCAGGTTCCTTCGGAAAATCGGTCGTGGAGGGCGAACCGTTGATCCGATTTATGCACTGGGAAAACCATTGAGAAGGTATTTCAGAGACCTTTGAAAATCCTTTAAATTTAGGTCAAATGTGGTTCGGAAGCGCTCGTCGATCCTTTGGACGGGGAAACTTCGGACATAAACGGATCGTTCGTCCGCATGGTAAGTTAGAATCGCGCATGGGGTATACCGTTAGAAAGGTTAGGAGATGTACTTTGACATTCCAAAGAGTTTGACCTGGTTTGAGGAGTTGACTTTGGTCAACCGGGGCCTGAAAGCGTTCGGTGACCTTTCGAAGTAAAATGGATCGTTCGTCCGTACCGTAAGTCAGAATTGTGCACGGGGTAAACCATTGGAAAGGGGTTTCAGTGCCCTTTGAAGATTCATTCAGTCTTGATCGAGCTGAAGAGTTGACTTCGATCAAACGAAGTCTGGGAGCATCCGGTGACCTCTTGATCGAATTTCGGGGGAAATGGTTCGTTCGTCCGCATGGTAAGTCAGAATCGCGCACGGGGTAGACCGTTGGAAAGGTTAGGAGAGACATTCCAAGGAGTTTGACCTCGTTTGGAGAGTTAACTTTGGTCAATCGGGGACTGGAAGCGTTCGGTGAATTTTTGGAGTAAAACAGATCATTCGTCCGTACCGTAGGTCAAAATCATGCACGGGGAGGACCGTTAGAAAGGGGTTTCAGTGCCCTTTAAAGATTCATTCAGTCTCGATCAAGCTAAAGAGTTGACTTCGATCAAACAGAGCCTGGGAGCATCTGGTGACCTCCTAATCGAATTTCGGGGGAAAGTGGGTCATTCGTTCGCATGGTAAGTTCGAATTGCGCACGAGACGGACCATTGGAAAGGGTATTCAGTTCCCTTCAAAGATTCATTCAGTCTCATTCGAGCTGAAGAGTTTGACTTTTGGTCAAACGGAGCCTGGGAGTGCCCGATGACCATTAGGTCAATACTCGGGGTATGACTTGGGTTTACAATGATGAAGGGAGGTGTTAGGGACCTAAGGACAAGTTAGGGGGTATTAGAAATGGGTGTTTACAGAGCCCCTCGGGGGTGAGTTTGGAACAAACGATAGCCGTCGAATAGACACCACATGATGCCTTTGAAAGAGGATGACCAGAGGGTCGAGGTCGATTCTGAGGACCTAAGGATGAAGATGACCGATTATGCGAGACAAAGCCAATTCTGAGGGCTTAAAGATGAGGGTGATGATTCTGCGGGTCAAAACCAATTCTGAGGGCTTGAAGATGAGGGTGACCGATTCTGCGGGTCAAAGCCAATTCTGCGGGCTTGAAGGAACATGATGGGGATGGTATTAAAGGAAGTGATGACCAAAGCAATGATGGGGGTGACCAATTTTGCGGGTCAAAGCCAATTCTGAGGGCTTAGGTTATGATGACCAATTCTGCGGGTCAAAGCCAATTCTGGGGGCTTAAGGTGAGATGACCAATTCTGGGGGTTGAAGCCAATTCTGCGGTCTTAAGGTGAGATGACCAATTCTGCGGGTCGAAGCCAATTTTATAAGCTTAAGGATGAGATGACCAATTATGTGGGTCGAAGCCAATTCTGCAGACTTAAGGATGAGATGACCAATTCTGCGGGTCGAAGCTAATTCTGCGGGCTTAAGGATGAGATGACCAATTCTGCGAGTCGAAGCCAATTATGTGGGCTTAAGGATGATCGGAGCCAATTATGCGGGCTTAAGGATGAGATGATCAATTCTGCGGGTCGAAGCCAATTTTGCGAGCTTAAGGTGAGATGACCAATTCTGCAGGTCGAAGCCAATTCTGCAGGCTTAAGTTGAGATGACCAATTCTGTGGGTCGGAGCCAATTATGAGGGCTTAAGTTGCGATGACCAATTCTTCCAATTGAAGCCGATTCTGCGGGCTTAAGTTGAGATGACCAATTTTGTGGTTGAAGCCGATTTTGCGGGCTTATGGTGAGATGGCCAATTCTACGGGTCGAAGCAGATTCTGCGGGCTTAAGTTTAAGTGACCAATTCTGTCTGTCGAAGTCGATTCTGCGGGCTTAAGATGAGATGACCAATTCTAATTCTGTGGGTTGAAGCCGATTCTGCGAGCTTAAGGTGAGATGACCAATTCTGCGAGTCGAAGCCAATTCTGTGGGCTTAAATTGAAATGACCAATTCTGCTGGTCGAAGCCAATTCTGCGAGCTTAAATTAAAATAACCAATTCCGCGGGTCGAAGCCAATTCTGCTAGATTAAGTTGAAATGACCTCAGGGAACTCTGTCGGGAAAATTACCTCGTGATTTTGATTCAAGCTGGGGAGCCAATTGATGGGGAAATGATTAGGTGGTTTAGGGTTTGGACATATTTCTCAAGAAAAATTGAGACCTTTGGGGAATAGGAGATGATCCTGAAGTTTTAGATATTTTGGAGGTCCTCTAGGGACGTTGCCAGGGAGAGATTCGCTTATTTTTTCAGAGTTCCACTGGGGAAATAGGGATTTCGCTTGAGGAAGTGCGAAATTATCTTGGTGAAATTTTCTAAATCCTTTCTGGGATTTTTAGAAATTTTCTGAGGATTTTCTAGGGTTTTCTAGTATTTTTTGGGGATTTCTGTACGAAAATTTAAGGGAGGTGCCAGTCGGCATGGTATGGAGGGTGCCATTCGGCAGTGGCATGGACTTTTGGACTGCCTCGAGAAGGCAAAGGGTCAGTGTCGATCGGTATGTGGGGGGTCAATGCTAAAAAACTGTTACTAAAGTCGTTTAATACAAGATTAAACTATTTAAGTAACTCCAAACTGTTTTTTTAAGAAACTCTTTTCTAGAAATCAAATCAGTTTTTAATCACACAAGATGTGTTTAAAATTTGCACGAGATCAGTTCAAAATTTGCTAACTAGTTTTGAAAAAACAAAACCAAAACAGTTTTAAATCAGCACACTTATCAGAATGAGATGAGGAGATGTAGAAAGATTATTAACAAGAGATTTTTAACTTGGTAAAACCTCACCCAAATGAGAAAACATCCACGACTCCCTCTACGGAGTAAACAGAAAAATCCACTAAAACAAAATATAACAGTTACAAACTATATAACACACATGCACACAAATCAAACCTATACAGGTTTAGGAATGTATCTACAGGTGTCCTTATAACTTTTATGCGGTTCTGATTGCTGATGTTGTTCTCCCAGTTTGCTAACTTCAACTTTGTTCCAGTCTTTACGTCGACTCTTATTTCAAGATCTTATTACCAACACTTTCAGTGTTGTAGTGTGTAAGTGTTTGTGATGGTGGTCTAACTCATGAATGCACACACTCGCGCTTATTTTTACAAACAGTCTTAGCAAATTACAAATCAAATCTATATGTTGTGATTTTCACTTTCTCTCTTCTTAGGAAACTTGAACCTTGTTTGATCTTTAAAATAAACCCAGAATCCACGGCTATCTTGCTCAGAAGACTTTTCAAGATCTTAATCAATCTCAGGGTTTTAAAAAGATTTTTGAAATTTAAAATCGCCAAGTATGATTGTAACTAGGTCAAAGGTCTTGTTTCAAAAGAACTAGAAACAGAAATGCTATTGTTGATTTTGATTATGAAAACATTTAAAGAAAATAATCGACAATAAATTTCTCAAGACGAGAAACAATATATGCAGATCTAGGCGTAATGTAACATAAAAATGCTCAGATCTAAAATTTCTATGAAACAGAAATGCAGATCCAGCTAAATGCTTAAGTTGGAAACAAGATCTTAAAGCGAAGAGGTTACAGCACGAAACCACTATCAAACCACTCTCAAAACTCTCAAACACTCAAGGTTGTGTTTGGTATATAACTGGTTTTGATAAAAAAAAAATTAGGGTTTGAAAAAGGTTTGGACGAATTTAGGGTTAGGGTTTCTAACTCTGGTTTAACTCTCTCTGTTCTCTCTTCTCTCTCTAAAATGACGAAAGTAGCAAAAGTCTTCTAATGGCTGAGTGTTACCCTCCTTATATAGGGGGATGAGAAAGATAGAGAAGGTATAGGTAAATAGAGGGCTGAGATTAAGTCAAACAACCTTGACTTCCATCCAACGATTAAAGATTAGGGGTTGGTTATGAGGCTTGTGCTTGGATGAGAGATGTTCGCAAGGATTTGGACAAGGATGCATGCATATCGTCGATAAGATCAATCCAAGGACTAATAAAACACGCTGGTTTACTCTCTTAGAAGAAACACACATACATCCAATAGGGAATCAACAGGTGTAAGGCAAACACTGGCTATCAAACGCACGCCTAAACTTAATTACATAGACACCCTGACTTCTCTAGCGCTTTCGGTTCCTACCCAAGAGAACTTTACATGGATAAAACCAACAATCAAAAATTATACAATGACTCCAAAACTTCTTAATTGCAATTTTAATTAAGAAAACATTGTTTTAAAATGATATAAAAATTCCCAAAAAATTATAAAAAAATATTTTTAAGGGAAATTAACACACACAACATACATATAAACAATTTAAACAATAAGAGAACAATGTATTCACTTCTAAAGTGTGTGAGTGTCAGTGAATATACCTTGGTCAATCAAACAAAAGGAATGAATTGAATTGAATATTATGAGGCTCTTTGGTATCTAGGATGGGGACTCAATTTTGTCTCTATTTCCAAACTAGATGAGCATTTATACAATGTAGACTCAAGTGAGTCAAGAGTATAAGGTGCTCCAATCTCCCCCTTTGGAAATATGAGACAAAATCTCCTTGGAGTCAACTTGGACTCGTAGGGAAACAAAAAGAAAATGAAAAACCTATTCCTATACAAAAATTTCTATCTACCCATTACCTAGAACAGAAAATTACATAACTCAACTAATTACAATTCAGTACCCTATTACAACTGTCGAGAATAACTGTACAGAATCCTGCAAATAATCACTAAGATCAAGCTCTTTAGAATATGTACAAAATAAATGAATTCTCATAATACTCAAATTTCTCCTCCATTTTGTCTCAAATGGACAAAGGAAAAAATTATGTAAATCCAAGAAATTATTCAGTACACACCATTACAATTGATTTATGCAAAGAAATGAATCTATTGTAATCCAAAGGTTTGGTGAACATATCTGCGAGTTGCAAATCAGTAGAAAGATAATTGATTTCTAATTCCTTAGTCTCAACTAATTCGCAAATAAAGTGATGCCTTATTTTTATGTGTTTTTTTTTGCGAGTGTTGAACAGGATTTTTTGAGATATTGATTGCGCTTTGATTATCACAATAGAGATGTAATTGTTCATCTTTAATACCATAATCACTTAGCATTTTCTTAAGCCAAAGTAATTAGGCACAGCAGCTTCCAGAGGCTATGTATTCAGATTCAGCTGTTGATAAAGAAGTGAAGTTTTGTTTCTTACTAATCCAACCTACCAAGTTATTACCAATATAGTAACATGCGCCTGATGTGCTCTTACTATCGTCAGTACACCCTGCCCAATCAGCATCAGTGTATCCTATTATAGTGCTAGGAGTATCATTGGTGTACCACAGTCCTAAGTTTAGAGTGCCTTTAATGTATTTTATAATTATTTTAGCACAAGTTAAATGGCTCTCTTTAGGATTATTTTGATAACGATCACACACGCAAACAGCATACATAACATCAGGATGTGATGCAGTAAGGTATAGTAAGGTTCCAATCATACTACGATAAAGGGTTGGATCTATGGATTTCCCAGTTTAATCTTTAGATAGTTTGACCGTAGTACTCATGGGAGTTTTAGCATCTTTTGCACTCTTAAGGCCGAATTTTTTAATAATCTCTAATGCGTATTTGGATTGCGAAACAAATAATCCTTCTGAATTTTGTTTGACTTGAAGTCCTAAGAAAAATTGCAACTCCCCCATGAGAGACATTTGAAATTCTTTATGCATAATTTCAGAAAAAGATTTAACTTCTTTTGGGGAGGTTGATCCAAAGATGATATCGCCAACATATACTTGAGTTATAATGATATGTTTGTTAAAATGTTTGACAAAAAGGGTTTGATCATTTCCACCTCTCTTAAAACCTTTGTTTAAGAGAAAGTTGGAAAGGCGCTCATACCAAGCTCTTGGGGCTTATTTTAGGCCATACAAAACCTTTTTAAGACGAAAGACATGATTTGGATATTTAGGGTCAATGAACCCTTTTGGTTATTCTACATAGGTCTCCTCAGTCAATATTCCATTAAGGAAGGCAGATTTGACATCCATTTGATAAAGCGTAAAGTGTAAGTAGCAGGTTATGGCAAAGAGAAGACAAACAGATTCTAATTGAGTAACAGGAGCAAAAGTCTCGTTAAAATATATTCCCTCTATTTGAGAGTATCCTTGAGCTACTAATCTGGCTTTATTTCTAATGACTATCCCATTTTCATCAGATTTATTTTTAAATATCCAACGTGTGTCAATAACCTTTTTGTGATCAGGCCTAGGTAAAAGATACCAAACATCATGAATGATGAAGTGAAGAAGTTCTTCCTGCATTGAAGAAATCTAAAGAGGATCATTTAATGCCTCATTAACACTTTTTTGGTTCCACAAGAGAAACAAAACATGCATAATGAGCAAAGTTTCTTAATTGAGATCTTGTACGCACAGGTTCACTAGGGTTACCAACAATGTTATCTATGGGATGGTCTTTAGTAACCCAATTTGGTACTTCAGGTATCTCAATTGGTAAAGAATCATCTATTTCTAGAGAGTCGTTTTCTAAAACATTTTGAGACTCTACCACAATAGTTGGTTCTTTAGTCTTACTTTTTATAGTAGTGTCACTTACAATAACGTTTATGGATTCCATTAAGGTCTTAGTGCGAAGATTATAGACACGGTATGCTCTACTGTTAGGAGAGTATCCTAGAAAAATGACTTTATCTCCACGAGTCTCAAATTTGGATAAGTGTTCTCTGTCTTTGCAAACATAACACGTACTGCCAAAGGTTATAAGGTACTTAAGATTGGGCTTTTTCCCATACCAAATTTCGTAAGGAGTTTGTTTAGAGTTCTTTCTAAGATAGACCCTATTTATAATGTGACACGCAGTACGAATAGCTTCTACCCGAAAATACTTAGGTAAGGTCTTTGCATGAATCATAACTCGTGCCATCTCTTGAAGGGTACGATTCTTTCTTTCAGCAATATCGTTATGTTGAGGAGTCTTAGGACCACTAAATTCATGTTTGTAACCATTATAGTCACAATACTCTATAACACCAGTATCAATGAATTCTCCATCTCTATCACTACGAATCCTATTTACTTGAGTATCTTTCTCATTTTCAATCCGAAGTAAGATTTTCAAAAAAGTTTGGAAAGTGTCATATTTCTATTTTAAAAAAGCTACCCAAGTAAATCTGGTGAAATCATCAACTATAACAAGAATGTAACTATGTCCACAGAGACTAACAGTTCGAGAAGGACCCATAAGGTCCATATTAATGAGTTCCAAGGGTTTAGAGGTAAGGATATCTTTGACTTCCTTATGAGGAGACTTAGCAATTTTTCCTTCTTGACAAGAACCGCAGATAATATTAGAAATAGGTTTGATCTTAGGAATACCTCTAACTATTTCTTGAGATGACAGTCTATTAAGGTTTTCATAATTTATGTGACCCATACGATTATGCCATATCTTATTGTCATTCATTATGTCAATGTTACAGACCTCGGTACTATTTTGAACAATATAACAGTTGTTCGGAGTCCTGAGTCCTGTAATAATGCACTCACCTTTTTCATTTAAAATTTTACAATTATTCTTTGAAAAGGTGACAGTATGATTTGAGTCACAAAATTGCGAGATACTGAGTAGGTTTGACGTAAGACCTTTTACTAGAAGAACATCTTTAAGTAAAGGTAATCTTTCTTCTTAGAGAGTTCCTTTACTAATGATTTGAGATGATATACCATCACCAAAGATAACTTTTCCTCCAACAAAGCTGGTTTTGTTTAAGAGGTTAGTATCATCCCCAGTCATGTGCTTTGAACATACAGAGTCTAAATACCAACCAGATGGAGTGTGTTCAGCTTTTAAAGCAGTAATAACAATATTGCACTTCATTTGGGGTAATAGCTCATCTTTTCTAACCCAAACATCTCTTGTTTTCATTTTGCGCTTATTTGCCCTTAATTGATAAAATTTGCGAGCATTAGATTTTTGTTGAAAAATGTTTTGCGCATGAGGCTGAAGTTTATGAAAAGTGAAAGCATTTGGTTTAGAAAAGTGTTTAGGAATCCTTCTTGGAAATGATCTTTTAGGTTTGGTCTTTCTCCTTCTATAGTTAGAGTTTTTGTCTGGTTGTCTAGGAAGAACATAATTGTTACGGCTTCTCCTAGAATAGTTAAAGTTTTGATACATAGGAGAATTATGGACAGGGTTGACTACACGTCCAGAGTAGCATCCTTCAAATGAATGACCATATAAGTCACAGTAAGAGCAGTATAGATTGCTCGAAGATGGAATCTCCTTAGGAAAGTATCTAAACATAGGCTTTATGGAATTTTGAGGTTGAACCTTATTCCAAGGGAGTACAGTTTGAAAGACAGAATCACTCTTCCTTATCGGGGGGCGGACATATTTAGTCTTAGGTTGACTTTCACATTTAGAGTAACTTGATTCCCCAATATCAAACTTAGATTGTTTTTTGTTAAACTCATTTTTCAGAGAATAAAAGTCTGGACAAGTTTCTACAGGTCTTTTGCCTCCTGACACAAACTTAATTGGTTCAATGATTTTGGTTTGAGTCTTCAAATTGGGGCAAAATCCTATTCCAATTTGATCATCAGAATTGGTTTTGGAATCAGCAACAAATCCATCAAAATAGTTTGAGTTATTTTCAAAGTTAGCAAATTTTTTGAAAACAGTTGCTGTCTTTTCTTTGGATTGTTCCAATTTTAATAATGTCCCTTTATATTTTTTTCTCCAGAGTTTCATTTTCTTCAATCAAGTTCTTCAATTTTTTATCAAAACTTTTAACTTCATTTTCATGAGTTAGACATTGGGTAGTATACACTTCAGCGTTAAGTTTAACCATCAAACTTAGGTCTTCTAATTTCTTAGTGATATTTTTCACTATCTTTTCTAATCTAGTGCTTTTCTTGAGGGTTTTTGCATAAAGTGTGTGAATGTCAGAAGGTCTTCAGTGTCTGAGTCACTAAGTGCAATGTGTGAAGTGACCCCTAAGGATTCAATTCTTGAACTCACGCACCCATTAACATTGTCATTATCACATTTCCTTTGACTCACACACCCCGTAGTAGAACTAGCAATATTCTCATAAATTAAAGCATCTAAATCAATAGCAGCATGATTCATAACAACCGAAGTAGAGTTACTAGCATCATTCTTATACTCAGGCATAGGCATATCATCATTATATATTATCTTGGAAAAGAAAAACATGCAAGGATCAAAACCATTAGAAGATTCAGGTTCATCATTATCAGAGTCACTTGAATCATCCCATATTTTGCAAATGTTTGCCCTAGTATGTTTATAAGCAGTGTTCAATTTCACTCTACAGTATTGTGCTATGTGTCCTAATTTTCCACATCTAAAACACTCAATGTTCTTGAAGTCTTTGGGTCTCATGTCCTTGTGATGTTTATCTTGACCTTTCTCATGAGGCTTGTAGTTAGACTAATTTGGATAATTTGGCTTGCCTTGTCTATTTTCCAATTTATTTCTAAATTTGATAATTTTCTTAAATTGTTTTGACATTAAGGCAGTTTGATTATCCAAACTATCTATATCACATTCCTCATCAGAATAATCAGTGGGAATAGTAAATTTAGGTTTCATCAACTTAGAGGAAAAACTCAAGTTTGAACTAGTCTGTTTCCTATGGTACTGAGTCATTTGTTTCTTAAATTCTAATTCCATTTCCACAGTTCGCAGTTTACTACTGAGTAATTCAGGAGTGAGATTTTGATCACATATTTCCTCAATAGCATATCTTTTGTTATCAAATTTCTGTGGTAACGACCTTAAAATTTTAGATACAATTTTATGTCTGTCACAAGTTATCCCATTAGCATGCAATTTGGTCACAATGTCAGTTAATTTCATGTAAAAGTCATCAAAGGTTTCACAATCTGACATAATTAGGGAGTTATACTACTGAACAAGAATATGAGTTTTAGCAGCCTTAACTCTAGTGTCACCTTCATGTGTAGTGATCAGTGTATCCCAAGCTTCCTTAGAAATGGCACAAGATGAGATCCTTTTTAACTTATGTTCATTTATGGACATAAAGATAGCATTCTTGCCTTTGTTATTGTTTTGAGAAGTTTGCTTCTCTTCTTGTGTGAACTCACTTAATGCTTTCTTAATCCTCTCATTACTTCCTTCAGTGGCTGGTTTAGTAGGATAAATGTAACCATTTTTAACAATATCCCAGACATCATCTCCCAAGGTTCCTCGTATGAAAGCAACCATTCTTACCTTCCAGTAAGCAAAGTTGTTTCCATCAAAGAGTAGGGGTCTGGTCAAGTTATCAAATTTTTCATTTTTCTCGTCTATTGTTTTGATTTTAAGAAAACAATTTCAGAAACACAAGATCTTTTAAAAGATTTCCAAAGCTCTGATACCAATTGAAAAACTGTTACTAAAGCCGTTTAATACAAGATTAAACTATTTAAGTAACTCCGAATTGTTTTTTTAAGAAACTCTTTTCTAGAATTCAAATCAGTTTTTAATCACAGGATGTGTATAAAATTTGCACAAGATCAGTTCAAGATTTGCTAACTAGTTTTGAAAAAACAAAACCAAAATAGTTTTAAATCAGCAGACTTATCAGAATGACATGAGGAGATGTAGAAAGATTATTAACAAGAGATTTTTAACGTGATAAAACCTCACCCAACTGAGGAAACATCCACGACTCCCTCTACGGAGTAAAAATAAAAATCCACTAAAATAAAATATAACAGTTAGAAACTATATAACACACATGCACACAAATCAGACCTATACAAGTTTAGGAATGTACCCACTGGTGTCCTTATAACTTTTCTGCAGTTCTGATTGCTGATGTTGTTCTCTTAGTTTGCTAACTTCAACTTTGTTCTAGTCTTTACGTCGACTCTTGTTTCAAGATCTTATTACCAACACTTTCAGTGTTGTAATGTGTAAGTGTTTATGATGGTGGTCTAACACATGCATGCACACACTCATGCTTATTTTTACAAACAGTCCTAGCAAATTACAAATCAGATCTATATGCTGTGATTTTCAGTTTCTCTCTTCTTAGGAAACTTGAACCTTGTTTGACCTTTAAAATAAACCCAGAATCCATGGCTATCTTGCTCAGAAGACGTTTCAAGATGTTAATCAATCTCAGGGTTTTGAAAAGATTTTAGAAATTAAAAATCGCCAAGTGTGATTCCAACTAGGTCAAAGGTCTTGTTTCAAAAGAACTAGAAACAAAAAATGTTATTGTTGATTTTGAGTATGAAAACATTTACAGAAAATAATCGACAACAAATTTCTCAATACGAGAAATAATATATGCAGATCTAGGCGTAATGTAACATAAAAATGCTCAGATCTAAAATTTCTATGAAACAGAAATGCAGATCCAGCTAAATGCTTAAGTTGGAAACAAGATCTTAAAACGAAGAGGTTACAGCACGAAACCACTCTCAAAACTCTCAAACACTCAAGGTTGTGTTTGGTATATAAATGGTTTTGATAAAAAAAATAGGGTTTGAAAAAGGTTTGGAGGAATTTAGGGTTAGGGTTTCTAACTCTGGTTTCACTCTCTCTCTTCTCTATTCTCACTCTAAAATGACAAAAGTGGCAAAAGTCTTCTAATGGCTGAGTGTTACCCTCCTTATATAGCGGGCTGAGAAGGATCGAGAAGGTATAGGTAAATAGAGGGCTGAGATTAAATCAAACAACATTGACTTCCATCCAACGGTTAAAGATAAGCGGTTGGTTATGAGGTTTGTGATTGGATGAGAGTTGTTCGCAAGGATTTGGACAAGGATGCATGCATATCGTCGATAAGATCAATCCAAGGGCTAATAAAACACGCTGGTTTACTCTCTTATAAAAAACACACATACATCCACTAGGGAAGCAACAGGTGTGAGGCAAACACCGGCTATCAAATAACTTAATTACATAGACACCCTCACTTCTCTAGCACTTTTAGTTCCTACCCAAGAGAACTTTACATGGATAAAACCAACAATAAAAAATTATACAATGACCCCAAAACTTCTTCATTGCATTTTTAATTAAAAAAAATTATTTTAAAATGTTTTAAAAATTCCCAAAAAATTATAAAAAAATATTTGTAAGGGAAATTAACACACACAACATACATATAAACAATTTAAACAATAAGAGAAAAATGTATGCACTTTTAAAGTGTGTGAGTGTCAGTGAATATACCTTGATCAAGCAAACAAGAGGAATGAATTAAATTGAAGATTCTGAGGCTCTTTGGTATCTAGCAAGGGGACTCAATTTTGTCTCTATTTCCAAACTAGATGAGCACTTATGCAATGTAGACTCAAGTGAGTCAAGAGTATAAGGTGCTTCAAATTTCGATCGCCGTGACCCTTGGCATACTATATAAAGGGTTCCCCTTAGTTTTCGCAGCTTCTTTCCTTCTCTCTTTATGCGATTTTCTTCTGCAAATCGCTTTAGCATTCCGATCTCTATAAAATGGTCGCTTTTGTGAGCACTGCATTACATCGGGAATGGTTTGTTGTTGATGATTGGGCAAACGTGGAGTGGAGGGCCAGGACGCCTCTTAAGTTGGGGAGCGAGAACTCTTTTGACGCATTCGAGCCGATTACGGATGAGCGGACCTTGCTGCGGGAGTCGTCGCATCATCGCTCTTCGAGGGTGGTGAACCCTGGAAGTTATGTAAGTAAAATTACTTTTGGCATTTTTTTTTCTTTTTCTCTTGGATTCTGACGAGATTTTTTTTCTTTTGGCAGTCCGATGTTTCTCTGGCGAATATGCGTGCTCGTGGGATAACGGGGCTTAAGGATATCTGGGAGCATCTTCCACCTGTGGTGCATTGGGTGGTATCCTCAGCAGGCTTTGGGAGGTTGGCGTGTGTGCTAGATGAGATGTCTTGTTCGATGGCAGTCTTATGTGCTCTGGGGGAGAGGTGGTGGGACACTACCCGCACTTTTCATTTTGGTTTTGGAGATATGATCGTGACTCCCATAGATGTGCAGCAGCTGCAGGGGCTGGATTACGATGGGGAGAAAATAGAGGTGGATCGCTCTTTACGGGTGAGGCCGGAGGTAGTGCGCACGAAGCTTGGTGATATGGGGAGGATAGTGTTGGGGACTCCATCCGTTTGTCACTACTGAAGGATATTTTATTGGGTAGAGTGATCGATGTGGAGGACAGGCTGCAGGTGAGGCAGATGGCCCGGTTGTTTATTTTGTTGGTGTTGGGGAGATTTTTTATGGCGTCGAGCGGCGACGTTGTCCACTTATGGTTTTTACCATACCTGAGGATATTTTTTAACATCCCTCTCTATGATTGGGGGAGCCTGACTTTGGCGACCCTTTATTTTTCCTTGGATGCCTCCAGCCGATGATGTCGGCAGTCTTTCACTAGAGCCATGTATCTTCTTGAGGTATTCTTTAATTTTGTGCATTTTCCTTTCATCCATTCGCATTTTCCTTATGCATCTCTTTTGATTGCGAATTTATTATCTTTAGCAGATGTGGTTCTATGAGGTGATCGGGTGTAATACCCAGCCGATTGTTTTAAAGGATGAGATCGTTGGGGACTTTTGTCGGTTGCATCAATGTCGCAAGGCCAATCGGCAGTCGAGGAGGTCTCTCTCTGTAGAGGCGGTGCGCCAGGTTTTGAATGGCCTGACCAATGACAGGGTAAGACTTTTTCTTCTTCAGTCTAAGACCTTTGGGTGCTCTGATTCCATATTTCCTTATATTTTCTAGGGATTTTTCAGGTGACCTTTTACCCTTAGGGTACGACTGTTCAGGACACGGGGTTGACTGGAGTAAATGCATAGATGAGACATTTGCTAGCGCATGAGTTTGGACACTCTTGGTATCTCGGGGAGAGGGTGGTCCGTCAAATTACTGAGGGGGAGGTGGTGGTGCCCCCTGTGAGGCCCCCTATGTCTATGAGGCGGGAGCGGCTGCTGTCAGAGGATGCGAGGATCACGGCGATGATTGGCGAGTCCTACCTGCTGTACACCGATATGGTTGTGCCGTATGATTATATGGACTTTGTGACGAGCTGGCTGATGGCGCCCAGCATATATGATGCACTACCCTTCCCTCCTGTGGGTTCGAGTCAGCCAGTGGGGTCCTCCAACAGCGGTGGTGGTCCGTCGACATCTGCGATGGCAGAGACCTCAGAGGTCCCCTTTGTGCGATTGCATACTCCTTCATACAATATCCGATGGGCTGATGGAGGGATGGTGCATATGCTGCATCATCCTCATGCGATGGACTCGGAGGAGTTAGGCTTGACAAAGGAGGTTCTTTGACCTGAGGTATATCTTTTCTGCTCTTTTCTTTTCCTTCCTTTTGGTTTCTTTTGATCTTTTCTGCTTGATACTGATTTTGCCTTTTCTTGTAGCATGTCCAGGTGTCCACCACTTGGCTGAGGGATATTAGGGACTGGATATCTTTGGAGACTGCCCATATTCGGGATGCAGTTCCTATTCCTTCTTTCTTGGTGTTGTCTTCCTCATCCGGAGAGGAGTCTGGTTCAGGTGACGGTGGTGCGTCATCTCGCCGTTGGTGAAAGAGAGACCATCGCAGAGTTGGAAGCTCTTAAGAGAGAGGGCAAGTGAGAGAATGTGGGTTTGGGCTGAGTCCCATTATTTTTTGCTTTTCTTTATTTTCCTGTAAAAAAGATGTAACACAAAAACATATATATGCAATGCAATGAAGTTTTTTTATTATCTTCTGTTAATGAATGAATGAATGCATGCACATGTGCTTTTTACTTTGTTGCTGAGACCGTAAAAAGAAATATTTTGGGATTTTGATAGAAATTTTTATTCAAAATGAGAATTTATATAAAGATGGATGGGGATTTTGAGAATATTAATTTATTTTGAGTTTTCTGAATTTTGATGAAAGAGGAAAAAGGAAAATTTCAAAAAGTAGGGGGTTGTCGATCAGCAAGCACCTTGTCCTGCCTTTCGGCAGGTCAGTCCAGTCCCATCAATTCAAAGCTTTGATTGGTACCCTCTTCAGCCTTTGGTACCTTATGGGGCAGGATTTCCTCCGATTTCTACAAGGGTTATGTCTTTTGTGGGGGGTTTTAAGTATAAAAGAGGGGTAAGAGTGGAGTGTTTTCCTCACACCCTCACATTCCTACTTTCTTATTCTGTGAGATGGCCCTCCCTGGTAGCGTTGAGTTTGCCAACTACCTCGAGACTTCGGAGGAAATGTGCTCCTATAACGTCGACTACGATGCTTACAACATGCGTCGAGTTTCTTTATGGCATAATCGGTCCATAGAGTGGAACATGCTGATGGAGACAGTACAGTTTTGCTACCCTGAAGACCATGCATTCTGCTTTGGCTTGGAAAAAGTCTGTCTGACTTATGAGGAATTTTTTACCATGTTGGGGATAAATCTCGGCGTTGCTGTAGCTCTGCCTAAGTTTTCTCGTTCTCCCCGGGAGTTGTTCGCTGGGCTTCTTTGTATTTCATCCTCAACGGCCAGATCACTGGTGGCTGGAGGTATGATTTCTCTTCTAGTGGTGTTGTGGTTCGTGCATTTGCAGGAGGTTGGTGATGCTGGATATGCCAGAGCTGTTATTCTAGGCTTGGTTTTTAAATTGGTGATGGTGACTGGGGAGCTGCTGGTGGATCCACAACTTGCAGCTATTACCTTATAGATGTCCTACCGTCGCAATTCTGCGGTGGTGATACTGGTAGAGACTTTAAACGACCTGGATGCCTAGGGAGAAGGTCATTCTGGCTTTCTGAGGGGTAGCCCTGTGATGATGTTCATGTGGTTATCTGAAAGATTCCACCTGGCTACTCCTCCGGAATACCCTTTGTCGGTTGTACCCAATTTCTTTTTGCGCCATTTCATCAGTGTTGGCCTGGATATTGAGAGCTGGGAGAAATGGTTCATGGATCATGGGGCTCTAAATCTATACTGGTCAGTTCCTTGGTAGAGACAGCTGCTGCCTATTCTGGAATTGGGAGAATACCCATATGTCCGACTGGTTAGTCTCAGACAGACCTCTTTTTATTTCCCTTGGCGGTTTTTGCTCTAATTTGGCTGGAGCAGATAGTGCCACCTCGGACACTAGACTTCTTTCCGGTAGAAGATTTGACATAGCGTCTATGCATGCGACTTGGCTCTTTATGGGAGAGTCGGCGTCCGTCGACCCGTCCCTCTCAGTCTGCTAGGAGAGTTTGTTACATCCCAGGTGATTATATGAAGTGGTTGTGGAGGAGAGTAGTTAACAAGATGTTGGAAGTGGAGACTGGACAAAGATGGTTTGCCTTATCTGATACCATGGAAGGAGGAGTGGTAGTTTTCCAAGGCTGGTTCAAGCCTATCGGTCCATGGAGCGTCTGCGACACTCCATTCAAGCAGGGGAAGTTTGGGGACCCTAGGATGTATATGATGACGATGAAGCGAGATCCTCTGGTAGCTGTGGGTAGGACTCTTAGAGAGTTTATTTTTTGTACTTGGGAATAAATTTGAGGATTTTATTTGGCTTTCTAAGAAGGTAGGGGAAAGGGAGTTATCCAATCCTATTCTTATGTAATTGTCCCGTAATTTCTTATTAATGAAATAAACAAGTTTTTGATCATCTAGTTGTGCCTTTTGATGAAATTTGTGTTTTGAATTATCTATACCGATCGCTAAGGCATGCATAATCCTTTTGTTCAAGTATATGTTAAAGTGAACTGTCATTCTCGGAGATAAGAAAAGAATAGTTTTTTATGAAAAAGAAGGGGCCGTGCTCATGTAAGACGTATGAGCTGCCTACATATCTCTATGGGTTTTTTAAATTTTTTAATTTTTATGAGAATGATTTTTGTAAAGGATCAGGCCCACGTAGTTCTGGGTGGAGGGAAATGAAGAGTTTTTTTTTCAAATAGAAGGGAGATGAGAAGAGTCGTAGCGCGCCGAGATTTTGAACTAGGGGTAAAATTTCTTGAGATGGTCTAGGTTGACTCGATGAGCCATTTCTTCTCCGTCTAAGTCGATGATCATGGCGGCACCGTCGAATACGATCTTATTGATAATGTATAGGTCACTCCAATTGGGCTTGAATTTCCCTTTAGGGTCCCAGATGGGCTCTACTATTTCTTTGAGGACTAAATCCCCTTCTTGGACACCACGATCCTTGATTCTCATATTAAATGAACGCGCTATTCGATGATGGTACCCTTGTATGTGATATAACGCCTTGAATCTCCTTTCGTCCAAGAGTGACAGCTCTTCGAGGTGGATTTGATGTCAGTCCTCTTCACTGACCTTGCCTTCAAGCATGACGCGTAACGAAGGTATTTCTATCTCCACAGGTAGGACTACTTTCATGCCATAGACTAGAGAGTAAGGGGTAGCCCAAATAGAGGTTCGGATTGAGGTTCAATATCCCCAAAGGGCATATGGGATTCGATCGACCCAATCTCAACAACTTTTGGTCATCTTACTGATGATGTCTTTGAGGTTCTTATTGGCGGCTTCGACTGCACCATTGGTTTGAGGTCGGTAGGGAGAAGATTTGTGTCTCTGAATCCCATACTCGTCGACCATTTTGTAAATTCTTCCTTGAAATGCAGTCCGTTATCTGATACTAGCTCGTTCGGGACCCCATATCGACAGATGATGTTTATCTTGATGAATTTGGCCATTTTCTTAGCGTTCAGCACTGCATATGACTCAGCATCGACCCATTTGGTGAAGTAATCAATGGAAATCAGGATGAACTCATACTCGTTAGAGGCTTTGGGTGTAACCTTCCCAATAATATCGATGCCCCAGGTGGAGAATGGCCAGGGAGAAGTCATGTTGTATAATTCTCGCGGAGGTAAGTGTTAAAGGTTGGAGAACTGTTGAAATTTGAGGCATCTTTGAACATAGGCGGTGCAATCCTGGATCATGGTGGTCCAGTAGTAGCCTTATTGGAAGATCTTCTTAGCAAGCATGTGATCGTTCATGTGGGGTTCGCATTTCCCGCTGTAGATTCTTTGCATCACCTCTTTAGCGTCAGCCCCTGCGATGCAGTGTAGATGGGTTACATCGAAGTTTCTCTTAAACAGTGCTTTATAACAGATGATGTATTGGGCGTTCAGTCTTCGGAGGGTTCCATGCTTAATGAGGTGCCAGATATCATAATACCAGTAATTGGCTAGCTCGGGATCTTCTTTGGTGATGAGCTCAATGTGGTAGAAGTGTGTTAGTTTATCTTACTTTTGGACCAAGAAGGGGGCCATTATTATTCCTTCGGGAATGTCGACCATGGATGCCAAGGTAGCAAGGGCATCGACTAGGTTATTCTTTGCTCGAGGTAGGTAGTGGAAGGCAATGTCTTGGAATTGGGAGGCTAGTTCTTCTAAGTGGGCATGGAAGGGTTGAAGTTTCTCATCCTTGACTTTTTATTTTCTAAGCATTTGACCAATGATGAGGGCAGAATCCCCATAGACATCTAGGCATTAAATTCCTTTCTTGAGGATAACTTTGAGGCCTATCGTACATGCCTCATATTCAGTCATGTTAATTGTGCAGGGGAAATCCAATTTGATGGCGATGGGAGTGTGGGAGTCATATGGGGCGATCAGAAGTATCCAAATGCCATATCCCTTTTTGTTGGTCGCGCCATCAAAGAACATTTTCCATCGAAGGTCATCTTGAGCAGTATAAAAGATGTTTTCATCTGTGAATTTGGAGATCCAGTCATCAGCTTCTTCCATGGGGTAGTCAGCGAGGTAGTCAGAGATAGCTATTCTTTTTATAGATTTCTATGTGACGTATATGATATCAAACTCAGCTAAGAGTATCAACCATCGAGCCATTCAGGTGGATAAGGCAATTTTCTCAAGCAGGTACTTGATGGGATCTATTTGGGATACAAGTTTAATGGGGAAGGCGAGCATGTAGTGTCGTAACTTTTGAGTCACCCAAATAAGCGCGACGCATGATTTTTCCAAAGCGGTGTAGTTGACTTCATATCCGGCCAATTTGTGACTGGCGTAATAAATGGCTCTTTCTTTGTGGGAATCTTTAAGGTATTGAGCTAGCAAAGCCCCAGCTGCAGTGTCGGTTATGATTAGGTATAAGAGCAAGGGGAAACCAGGTTATGGTGGTATGAGTACCGGAGGTTGAGTCAGGTATTGTTTGATTCGGTCGAAGGCTTCTTGGCATGCCTCATTCCAAACTTTGGATGAATCCTTTCAGAGGAGTTTGAAAATTGGTACACAAATGGAGGTGAGCTAGCTGATGAACCGGCTAATGTATTACAATTTCCCAAGGACACCTCAGACCTCTTTCTCCGTTTGGGGAGGTGGTATCTCAAGTATGGATTTTAGCTTGGAAGGATTTGATTCTATCCCTTTTTCACTGACCATGAATCCCTAGAGTTTTCCCTTTATAATGCCGAAGACAGATTTATGTGGATTGAGTCTCATCTGATACTGTCACAGTCGTTCGAAGAACTTTCGGAGAGCGGGAATATAACCTTATCTAGTTTTGGATTTGATAATCATATCATCCACATAGACCTTGACTTCTTTGTGAATCATATAGTGCAGGATGGTTGTGGCAGCCCTCTGGTAGGTAGCCCCAGCATTCTTAAGACCAAATGGCATAACAGTGTAGCAAAAGGTTCCCCATGGGGTGATGAACGCAGTTTTTTTTTATGATTTGGGTGCATTTTGATTTGGTTGTATCTGACAAAACCCATCGACGAATGACTTGAGAGCATGGCTGGCCGTATTGTCCATAATCGTGTCGATATTAAGTAGCGGGTAATCATCCTTTTGAGAGGATTTATTCAGATCCCAGTAGTCTATGCACATCCGAACTTTCCCTCCTGATTTTGGCACAGGCATTATGTTGTCTAGCCATGTGGGATATTCGATCACACGAATGAAACCCATGTTTAGATGTTTGACCACCTCTTCTTTGACTTTGAGCCGCCATTCGGTGTGGAGCTTTCTCAGCTTTTGTTTAACCGGCTTGCAATCTGGAAGAGTGGGGATCTCAAGTTGAGCAAGTTCAGGATCAATGCCGAGCATATCGTCATAGGACCATGCGAAGACTCCATGAATTCCTCAATAATTCTTCGCGTTATGCGCGCTTATGCTCGTCAAGGGTAGCCCCTATCCTAATCTCGTGAATTTGGCTACTAGAACCAAGGTTAATAATAACAGTATCTTTTTCATTAAATTGAACGCGGTTATGTTATTTGTTATTAACCTTATTTAGATCAGTTAACAATTATTCATTTGCAAAATCATCATCATCAAAAGTTTTATTAAAATCTAAACAGTTAATGTAAGGCACAACAAGATACTCAAAATCTTTGTTTATTTCAGTAATAGGAAAAACAGCATTGAGAACTTCATCAAAGGAGGTCTCGATTACATTTGAGCAAGGATATATAATAGAAGAAGAAATGGGTTAAACATTAAGATTAGGTGAGATTTCAATAGGTAGAACTGGCGCAGCATGCCAGTTGAGTAGAGGTGTATTAGCAGCTTTAATCAAGTGGGATGGATCTAGTGATGTAGTGCTTGAATGAACCATGCAGAGTGTCAGCCCTAGTGTCTGTAAGTTGAATGAGTCCTTGGAGTCACTTTCCTCAGTCTCTTCGGTATCTTTGATGAGTGATTGTACATGGTATTGGAAACTTTCGGCCCATGGGTAGCTATCTTGGAAAAAGATCTCCATTCAGGGCTTTATCTTCTTGTCTATATAGTCATACCATGGTTCTGGAAAGCCATAAAAGGGGAAGTCCTCGCCTTCTTTGATGAATCGTCCATTCAAGGAGTCACCTGGGATAGTCTGGATGCAGTCTAGTCTTCTCTTTGGTCAAAACTGGTGGATCATTCTGAGCTCTTGTTCTGATGGTTGATACCCCAAACCACAAGGAGGGAAAGCTTTCCTCAGTTCGATGGGCTCAAGTATCCTTTGATGTCTTTGTCCTAGACCCAGTCCGGGCATGAAGTGTATGTTTCTGAACATCTGAATCACATTGACATTGCCATGGGGGTCGTATTCTTGACAAACCCTTTCTTTAAAATCGTACCCTGTCGAGAGTAGGAGTGGCTCAACTCAGAATCCTGATAGGAGCATATCATTTGAATCGTGTTGTATCTCAAGGATTGGATTATTAGTACTTGCACCCTCGGTATTATCGTCGTCGCCTAAAATGGTAATGACTCGTCCGCCGGCGAAGAACTTAAATTTCTGATGGAGTGAGGAAGACACACCTTTGATGCTGTGGAGCCAAGGTCGTCCGAGTAACAGGTTAAAATAAACTAGAATGTTAATAACTTAGAATTCAATGATGGGGTTTATAGGGACAGTCCCTATTACAAGTTTTATGGATCCCATCACCTCCCGACAGGTATTATCATAGGCACGTATAGCAACAGAAGTTGGAGCGAGATCACTTTCCTTCAGTCCTAAGCATTTAAAGATTCTTAATGGGAAGACATTTAAGGCGGATCCATTATCGACAAGAGAGAGTGGTATGATTTTCCCCATAACTTCGACGGAGATGTTGAGTGCATGATTGTGGTTTGGCCCGATTCTGGGGATTTCTTCTTCAGAAAAGGATAGCATTCGAGTAGAGGTCAAGTATCCAACTGATTTTACCGCTTCTTCTGGTGTAGTAGAAGGAGGAACTATGGGTCCAGGGAGCAACTTGATAAAAGTGTTTCTGTGTAGCTGGGAAGACATGAAAAGCCCCCATAAAGTGATGTTTTCTTGAGTTTTCTTCAATTGATCGAGGATCTTTATTTCCTTGAGGGTAATTTTTGGCATAAGAAGGTTTTCAACGCCCTTCCCTTTGTCATTGGCTGGTAGTGAGATTGGGATCTAGTAATGCCTCCCTAATCTGGTCATGTGATTTACTGAAGAAGGGAAGAATATGAACCCTGTTTCTTCGTCAATCTCGGGTTGTTCTGCCACTTTGTTTATTTCTCTGAGGAGCTCCTCAAATGATATCATCCCATACATGTCGGCTATCGGGCTAATTTTCTCAAAAACTTATTCTTCATTCAGATCTTCGAATTCTTCCCCCCATCCAGTGGCAATAATTCTGTCTTTACATGTAAAGTCAATGCATTCCACAACTTCAATGGCTTCTTCATACAGGTCTTCCCATTTTATGGGGGTATATAAAGGTGAAGGGACCAGGCGCCCTTGTAATTTCAGAGTATCAAGTAACTCGGTCATACTGCAAATGTCATTTGTTTACCTGAATAATTCTGCCATGATCTGGAAGACGTCATCCAAGCTGACTTCATCGATTGGTACCACCCAACTGTCTGACTTTTGGGCCCATTTTCGTGCTTCCAAGAACAGCATGTTGAACCTCCGGTAATCAATAATCATCTGTGAGGGCAACGGGTACGAACAACGCTGCTTGCTTTGGTAAGGAGTGACAGTGCCTGGTTAGCAAGGCTAACAGGGTGTAGGAGGAAATATGGGCGAATTTGAAGAGGTTTGGGAGAGTGTATGGGTGTGATTTGAGTTGAGGAATCAAATTCTGGATTCATTTCTCGGAAGATAGCATTGGCATGATTTGGGAGTGGGTTGTGACTAGTGTTTGGCTTAGGATTGGCTGGTGGGGCAATGGCACCCCGGTCAATTAGACCTTGGATTATATTTCGAAGGTGAAAGCATTGGTCGGTGGTATGACCAGTGGTTTGGTGAAAGGTGCAATGGGCATCTGCCTCGAAGTTTCTCGGAAGTGGATTGGGCAATGGACGGGGATCCAATGGTTTGATGAGGTTTTAGCTTAACAGGGCCTGATAAACATTGGAGGGGGAGCATGAATCTCGATGTATTCCTTTCGGACTAGGATAGGGCGGCTTTCTGGTGCCCACGAGGTAGTTGGTTGAGAGATGTTATTGATGGTTGAGACTGCAGTACAGGCAGGTTTGTCATATTTTCTAGGGGTGAACTGTTCGGACACTTTCTTTGGTTCAACCTATGTTTTAGCAAGACCTTCCTCGATTTCTACTCCTGCTTCTCTGAGAGCTCGGAAGTGGGGATAGTATTATCCTCCCATGGTTGCTCGGACATGGAGTAAGAAGTTCTTCTTCACTATGCTGACTTGTTCTTCCTCGAAAGGCCGATTGGTCATGGTAGATATTTTTTCTCTCCATCGGGCTATGAAGTTACTGACTGATTCCCCAGAGTTTTGTTTAAGCAACTCTAAATCACGGTGGGTGACCTCAAGCTTTTCGTTATATTTATAATGCGACAAGAATTCACGGGCTACATCCTCCCAGCTACGAATTCTGGATTCCACGAGAGATAAAAACCATCGTAGGGCGCTATCCTTCAAAGTTTGCTGAAACAATTGGGCCATCACTTCTTCTGAAGGCCCTAGGAGAGTCATAGCACGGTGATAACTGCGAAGATGAACAATCGGTGGTCCACTTCCTCAAAATTTCTCAATATTCGGCATCTTAAACTTCTCGGGTAACCTTGCCTTGCAATAAGGAGACATATGGGTGTAGTCCATGAAATTTTTAGAGATTCTGACTTGGTCGAACTTCTTAGTCATCATCTTGAGATCTTCTTTGACCTTGTTCAACTCTTCCTCTTTCAGATCAACGATTATAGGCAAGTTAGCCTCAGGTTGGGCAAGGTTCGGCATAGGAAGCTGGGCAGGCGGCGGCCCATCAACAGGAGGGACACGGGGAGCGTGTTGATATTCTTCGAGAACCCAAATAGACTCGAGTGGACCCATAGCGCGAGGGAATAATACCTCGGGATCTTGAGGAACAGGAACCTAGTTTTATTGTATCTCCCGAACCTCGGTCTGAAGGTTGTCAATCTCGGACACGAGCTGAGCTAAAACTGTCATCAAATTTGGTTGCGTAACTGGTGCTTGATCTGTGTTCTCCATGGAAAGTAGATGGATACTGGACTCCGAAGAGGTAGCAGAGGAACAGACAAAACTCCGACATGATTTGACTGAAGACCGAAGTCAATAAGGAGCCAGGCCAAGGACGTGCGATCGACCCGAGAGGGCGTAAAATGGGATTTATTTTTGAAAAGAAAGAAGGAAAATATTTTTAACTTTTTTTTTTAGATTGAAAGACAAACTATTTTTGGATTTTTTATAAAGAAAGGAGAAATATTTTTGGATTTTTGATAAGGAAACGAAAAAGGTTTTGGGAGACGGTCCTAGCATGATTATTATGATTATTATGTTCTCACTTGTATTAAATTCTCCTAAATGCAAAATGAAATGCCGGACGGGAACCGAGCCTGGAAAAGTTGGGTTTGTAATATATGCAAAGCTATGGCTGGACTTGTAACCAGGCTCGCGTGCAGGGTCCCATTTTAAAAATGCGTGAAAATTTGGGAGGCAGGCCGACCCGAAATTTTGGCAGAGTTTCAGGTTGAAATCGATAATCTAATATGTGTGTCCTAGGCTTGACACCTATATGCGGGTATGCAGCTTGGTTGGGTGAATTATAAAGGGTTCCCCCCTTTGGCGTGGCTTTCACGATATATGTCTTGCTTTTGAGGGCAATCGGTACGTGTGGACAAGCCATTTGATATACCTGAGTGTACGTAAATTACCTCACTATATACCTCGTGGGGACGGTACGTGTGAGAGAGAATTTGATATACTCGGCATACGTGAACGAGTTCCCTGCGATATACCTCCCGTCATGACTTCGATCAAGCGGTACGATGCGAGGGAACCGTTCTATATACATCGAAGGTACTTGGCCAATGGAAGGTGAGAGTCATATCGCTTAGGCTAATTGTGCCCTGCCGAACCAGCGCCCATCATGAAGTGACCCTCCAGTTACTGGACAAAATTTGGTTAATCACAATGCTTTTTGGTGATATCGTGTGAATCGTGCATGATTCTCTTATTAGTATCTTATGATAAGAGTATCTTTCTTGATCATGCCCAACAAGGAGCAAAGTATGAGTACCAATGGTATACCAAGTATGGGTGATGCGTGCATTATGGGGATATATGTGATATTAGGTGCACGTGGTGTGAAGTGTATATGGAGAATTTTCTACAAGTGTGTGAATAGAAGCATAATCATGAGGCATACATGAATAATAAAGGGGAACATGCAAAATAGGGGAAAATATAAACAAATATGACACCCATGTAAATAGAGTCTAGCCCTCAAAATAAATATGTCCCCAGTGGAGTCGCCACTGTGGCAATCCCCGAATATATCCTCGTGATGGGAGAGGATTGCTTTATGTCCCGTGTGTCCCTCTCAGGAGCGCTTCGGCCGGCATCGGTGAATGAGGTAAAAAATGTAGAGAGATAGAGTCGCCAGTCTATTTTACTCAAAACAGATAAAAGGAAAAAGGGAGTCATCCCGAAGGACAGCATCCAAATACATACTAATACATACGAAACCAAAATGATTCGAAAAGGGTCCGGAGGCTAAGTTACGAAATGGGAAGGTATTAGGCACCCATTTTGCCCTTACGGTATCTCATGGGTTGTTGCTATTTTCCTTTATTTCCCCATGATATGTGTGCATGTGTATACGTAGTGGAGATAGGAATCATCAACTTGTATCATGGAAGAGATAAAGCAAGTCATCCATAGGAATGTTCCTAAAAGTAATGTTAGAAAATAGGATTTATGCGATTATCCTAGCGTCGATCATTATAAGGGAATGATAACGCATGTGGAATAATACGCCATTAAGAACAAATATATATATATATATATATATATATATATATAATAAGTTACAATGGTGTTTTCACTATTCATAATAAGATGGGAAGACACTTCACGGATCAGATCGAAGCCAACAAGGCAACGGTCCAAGGGTTGAGATTAAAATACACCTCTTACCATATTTTCCCCTTAAATATTTGACTTTACCCCCCTTTTTAACCCTTTATCTTCTTTCCTCCTCTTACCCAAAATTCAAACACATGAATAAAAGAGGAAATTACACACTTACTGTAAAATACCAATTACCAAAGCAAGCTCTCTCTCTCCCCGACCCTCATTTGGCAAGCACAACTTCTCTCTCTCATTCAATCTCACTCTCTCTCATATGGTTTTTGAGGTGATTTCAAGATCTGTTCATTTTTAGGTAATTTCAAGATTTGTTCTTAATCTCGGTTTTGATTTTAAACACGAGAATCATTGTTGGGTTATTTTGTGCAGTTACAACCATGGCACGAGAATGGTTCCTTTTGGGAGAACCAACATATGTGGGAAAAAATGAGCACCAACACAGCCAGCCATCCCTCGCTGCCTCCTCCTCCCTTTCTACTGCCCCCTCCAAAGTTGTCGCCTCTCTCTCCCTCATTTTATCTCTCTTCAGTTGTTTATTTAAGGTTTTATTATGTGGTTCTTTGATTTGTTTATTTGGTGATTTTATCTAGGATTTGGATATTTGATGATGTGGTGAAGATATTATGCTCATTTCTTATGTACATCTGAAAATATGGTGCGATTTGTGTACAATATAATTTCTTCATTGTGATTTCGGATAAGATATTGTGATAAATTAGGGCTTTGTAACTTAGATTTTGTGAACAAATTTGGTTCAAGATTTGTTTATATTTATGTTTATATCTTGGGATCTAATTATTTTTTTATTTTTTTTTCCAGATCAAGACCTGATTATACTTCAAAACCCTAAAGTTCAAACCCTGTTTACAGGTATACTCTTTTACATTTTATATTGTATTTTATTATTTTGTTTGGATATTATGTTTTAGGGTTTTTTATTTGTGATTTTGTATTATGTTTGAGAATAGGAACCTCTTCATAGAAATCAAGTTTGGGTTCCATTTTGAAATTGGTTAAAAAAAGTTGTTGGAATGAATTTGTACTTTTAGATTTCTTTTGTTACTTGCAAGGTGTTTGATAAAAATTCCAAGTGAGTTTGTATTCTTTTTGTTCGTAAAGTACCGATGTCTTTGTCTGTTTTGGTTACTTGCAAGGTGTGTCTATTAATACGTAAGTTATTACTTTGACTCTTACTTCTAAGACGCTTTGAAAAAGGACCCACATTTTTTCTCTATTTAAACCTTTACGTTTGGTGAAAATTTGGTATATGACATATTAAATATATGAACTTTGTTCTACGTTTCATTAAATATGCGATTCATTTTCTCTTTGCAGGATATTACTTTCATAGTTATTCCTTTTTAAACTAGTGACATGAACGCTTGGTGGAATTTATGGGCTGAAGGTATTTATGTAGTATGTATGTAAGTTATGTAGGTATTTATGGGATGAAGGAATTTATGGAAGTTATGTATGTTAGACGCTACCCTTTTTTTCTTTAACGACAATCGGTGACACCCTAACCCTAACTGATGGCATTTAGATGATCGTCGTTCCTCTAGAAGTACTCATATTTGCTTGAATTTAAATATGGTATCCCTGTTCCTATATGATGATTGGGGATGTTATAAATAACTCATTAATAATTGAGATGTCCAGTTTTGTGGCATTATTTCTTTCAGTCTCATTTAAATATCACAGTGACCACAAACCCTCATACCTTTTTAGAATAAAAAACTCAAATACTTCAGTTTTAGTTTCATGGTGTGTAACTAACAATTTTTTTGAGTGTTTTTCCCCAGTAAAAATCCAGGCTCACAATCATGTGCTCACAAGGTATACTCTCTCTCTCTCTCTCTCTCATATATATATATATATATATATATATATATATATCACATACACATACCCACACACTTTCAATTTGTTGATGGGGTTCAAATTGAATTTCTTTCTTTCTCATATTACTTTTCACAAAGGTTTGGCTGCCATAAGAAGTGAAGAATAAGAATAATGTCAATGTCTATGTCTATATGTGTCAGGTATATATACTTCCGTTATCGGTATTAAGTTTGGATTTATTTAGATAGTAGCAAAGATATGTTTTTATATTGTTTCACTTTTAAAGGCAATACTAAGGTAATTAGTAGTTTGATAGTGTTGCCACTAACTAAGCTTTGTTAATTATTGTTAACATTGATTGATTTCACATTGTTGTACTTGAGATAACTAAAGGTGAAATCTTAATGTGAGTAAATTGAAGTAAATAATGAATTTGGTCTTTAAACAACATGCTTTCAACTCTACGACTACGCCCCAATTCTATACTTGCTCCATCTGATGTCAACATGAGTAACATTTGAATTGAAAGTTACTGTTTTATTAAAAGTTCACTCACAAATGTAAATTTGATAGGTTTTTTACTTCTATAGGATTCTTTTGCAATTCTCATCTTGATAAGTGTTATGTTTATTAGTTTACACATTGTGCGTCAACAAACATATTCAATAACAAATATAAATTTGATAGGTTTTGTCCCTTGCTTGATTGGTTTACACATTGAAGTCTACAATTTGAAAATATTCAATTACAAACCACTCGCTTGATTTAAAATCCCAAAAGGTTGCTCAAGTATCACACGAGAGTCTAGACCTAATTTCTGTTCAGTTTTATTTAGGAAAGGATTAAAATTTGTAGCGTATCATGAACCACACCAAGCGCCAAATTGCTCACTGGTATAATTGGTGAAATGCCTATGGATTGCAACCCCATGGAATTGAAATCTATTGAATATAACATCTTCTTATAGAGGAATCTCCCCATTATTTTAGGTTCATGTTAAATTCATCTTAATCATGTAGTGGCCATGATATTTGTCTGATTTAAAGGTAAATCAATATTTTGTGTTGGCATTGGTTATGCGTTTTAAAATTTATTTTTTTATTGGGGGCACAATTTAAATTGACGTGGGTTTATTGTCGCAGTCCCATGTGTGTTTGTCTATGTCAATTGTGAGTACAATTCATTTGAATGACCATAATAATCTCATTAATGATTTTTATTGAGACTCACTTTATGGTATTATTCACCCAAATGTCGAACATAGGATCAAAACAACATAGGTTGCCATTGACATAAGATCAATACAACATAGCTTGCAATTGTTATATTGGAAATGTTAAATTTGTGGTTTTAATAAAGATTTGGTTAATATTGCAGATTGCGGTCAAAACCCTGGAGATCATATATTCATCATTCATGTCACGAGGTTTCCATGTAACTTCCCCAAAGTAACATTATGTGATTTGTTTTTCAAACATTTTTAGTCATTTTTTACAGTTAAATCGTTATTGTTGTTATACAAAATTGTTCTGTATTCTGTGATCTGAAGCTTCATTATTGTCATAGTTTCAATGCATTTTGAAGGATTTTTGGATCTGGGAAGAAGTGATTGTAGAAGGGTACCCATAAGCCCACATAATTTGGATATGAGACACATATTCAATATGATATTCTAACAAGAGTAGCCTTGAACTGGTATGCCATTTGCTATAATTATTCTAACAAGCTTACACTTTATCATAATATAGGATATGATTCACGTATCCAATTTGTCTTTACTTCTATTATTTTCAAAAGGTATTCCACTGCTGACTTTTTCGACTGACTCTGTTCGTGTCACACAGGTGCATACTATAGACATAATTGGACCATGCTATAAAATCAAAGTCTTCTTTAGGGTATTTTCAAGGCGTAAATTATTTTGGTGTGAGCACTTTCTTACTATCTATATTTCCTTTCAAATTTTTGAATAATAAATAATAGGGAGTTAGCATTTAGTTAGTTGCAAATACATCCGTCAACCAGTTTGTATCGTATTTGTGTCAATAAATAAGGACTTAACATTTAGTTAATTTCATACTCCCTCTCTCACTCTCATCTCTCTAACTACTCTCTCTCAGCCTTCATCCCCTCACCACCCCTCATCCCCACACCTCTCTGCTCACTGCTGCAACCACACACCCCTCATCCCCTCACCTCTCAGCTCATTGCCATGCACCCCTCGCCCCAGCCCTTGCGAGGGTGTAGATTAGAGATATGCTGCCACATATATGTCGATCCACAACAGTGGTTCATTGAACATTTTATGTTCGGCTGTCATATTTTATTTTGGTTGAACCCATGTTCTGAAATAAGGGATTGTGTATAATTTTGATGCATTGTATCATTCTATGCATATGCTACTAAAAATGCGTGCTCATAATCTATTATTTCAGCATCATGTATTTATATAGTTAAAGAGTTCTATTTACTCTGAAAAATTGGGGCATCAGTTTAGATTTGACAGTTTTTTAGTAATTTTGTGCTTTTTATAGTTTTATATTTAACATGTTTTAGTAATTTTCATTTATGAAAAATGGAGGGACGAAATATATGTTTGTTTTACTCATTCGTACACGTGTCAGTTTATTTATGTATGTATTTTTTAATGAAATGCATTTTTTTCTCAACAAAACAATATTTTGTATAGTCCACTTTTATCTGAATTGGATCTTCCGTTAATAAGAAAATTGTAGCCTGTTTTGAGGCTTAGTGTCTGTGTCATCCTATTTAAATGGAGGAAGGCGACTACCATTGATCATTTTTAATCCGTTAAAGTTGCCCAACAAGATTTGGGAGTTAAGATAGGCTGATTAGTATTATTGCTCACTAAATCGTTGAGTTGCCGACTAACCTGTTGGTTAATCCTTTGTATACAGGTGAAGATAAGATGCTGATCTTACTTGCCTCTGTATTGAGGAGATTTTGATAAGTTGTTTCTTTGGTTTAATACGTGGAATAACAACAAGTACGTTTTTTTTTCCGTTCAAACTGTGTCTTGTTTTGCTGTAAACTGTGGCCAAAGATGCATAACGCTCAAACCGAATTTTCCTTGAATATATAGATTATTAGTAAAATTATTTTATGTAAATAATGTTTTTAATGATATGCTATAGAGATGTTGCATAGATCGTAGCAGTGCCAATTAACGTTTTATGATACAGAGACATAGCAATAAAGGTACAAGAACTTTATCTGACACCGATGAATTTCGAGGGCTTTTGGGCAAAAATTAACCTACTAGAGTTGGCATATCATATAATCATGTGTGTGATCCCGTTCAGAATAAGAATACCTTTACCATGAACATCTCCAATGTTCTTATGCTTCATCACATAAGTTTCCTACTCCGTTTTCTCTGTAAGTTCTAATTTTCTATAATCAAAATCATCTACAATTTGTGGCTATGTGATCAGATCTTCATCCCCTGCATTTTTGAAATCTAATTCAAAATATTTTATAGTTTCCTCCTCTTCACTCTTTATTCTCTCTACAACCTTTGGTCCAATGGAATTATCCATAATTTATATCTCTCAAAAAGTTAATTTCACAGCAGCAACTATACTGATTGATGCTTTTATAAGTTGTATGCTAAATTTTTATAAGTTGTATATTATTGGAATTAGGCATGATATATTATACTAATCTTTTTATCCTTAATTTTTCAGGCTTTGTAATTTTATGGGGCTCACGTCCTCATGGACTATAGGACTCAAGTGTGGGAAATGTGAAGTTTGCCCAGGCACAACCAAGGACTCAAGTGTGGCATATTTCCATGGACATGAGGCCTTGAGCATCGGGCCAAAATTGATAACAACAAAATTTTGTTGAATTTTGTTCAAAATCTAGAAGGCGCATGCATTGACGGTGGATACAGGGAAGATGACCAAGGATCTTGCCCTCTGATACATGGACCTAAGGTTTCAAGGGAGTTCTACTTGAACACTAAAGAGTTCATTTTCTGTTCGACTACATTTTCTGTTCATTAAACCTTTTCTATTCGGCTACTATTATGTCGATCCAAGCAACTTTAAGTCATATTATACATAGTTTAGTTTATTATAGTCGAATCAGGTACATTAGATTCAGAATAATCCCATTATTTTCTGTTTAGGTATTGTCTTGAGGATATTTGCTTCATATTGATTCTTTGCTTCATGTATGTAAAGGCACTACTTGGATAGTCTCTATTTTAATGAAATGAATTGAATTTTCTCATATGAATTGTGATAAAAAAAATGGAGAACAAGTGTGTTTGCATTTACTTCATTTGCATTTAATTCAGTTATGGTTCTGTTCATTTTGTATATTTTTTCTTTATATTCTTTGTTCTAGGTTCAGTTATTGTCATGTGGTTGTTACTATTCGTCTCAGTTTTTCATTAGGTTTATTGAGTGGACCATCAAATCTGTAAAACGCAATGCCTATATAATGATTGCTATAACGGGTAAAGGCCTTCACAAAACTTTTCTTGAACATCTTTCATTTACACTTTTCTTGAACATCTTTCATTTTATGAAAATTCAATTAGCAAATACTCTCCCCATCTCGAATTAAGAGTCAACATCTGAAGTAATTTACATACGATTTAATACATTGACTTTTCAGGTACTGCTGAAGGACTCTTTGATCCGCTCCCATCACTTTAGTTTTTTCTACAATAGAACGTGGCTTTTTCGTATATTTGACCGAAGGTGAGCAGAGAGAGGGCGAGAAGCTAAGATTATTAAGGAGTTGGAAGAAATAAAAAGAGAAGTAAAGGAGCTTTGGAGAATTAACAGTGATGCAATCATCTTCACTTTACTCTATTGTTATTGTTGCAAGGAAATTTGAGAGCATTAACCATAAGAACAATACAATAAGCATCCGCCTCAAATCTAACTATATATGGTATATCTGACATGTATAAATTTTTGCAAAGATATATGCTTTTATTGTTCCATCCATTTCATGTGTATAATTTTGAACATTCATGATTTATAATGTCATTTTGCATAACACTACATCTGTTATATATATGCTTGGTTGCTAGATCTTGGAAGGAGAAATTTCAAACATAAAACGTGTGCACAGAACCGTCTTACACAAAACCTGCTCTATTACATCAGTGGAATGGAAGATACGAAATGTGTGCATAGAACCGTCCTCAAATCCCTTCATGAATGAATCACCACCTTGCATTGGGAATTTGCTCTCAAGGTGACCATCACTCTCCACTATTTTCTTTACATTTTAAATGCTATATCTTTGCCAAATGAATGTATCAATTTCAACCTTATACACATTTCTTATTGAATTAATGTTATATCGTATTGAATTGAGACAAGAATTGGAAAATAATAGAAATGATGATAAACCATCACTTGCTCGGGCAGGTCCACAGTCCACAGCCCAAGGTGTGAATATTTAAAGTAATAAACGAGCATAGAAAGACAGTGACAGTCCAAGTGTAGCAGATCAGGCCATGACGACAGTAGGTATGCTGTAGATTTGTGGGGGGGGGGAAGCTTATGTAGCAGAGGCATGTCCACCAAGCTTTAGTAGGCATGCTGCAACTTATGTAATAAAGTAGCTATATGTGTGAGTCTCCAATATGGTTACATGAGACATTGGGAAGTTAAAAGGATAAAAGGTCTCCACTTTCATTTCAGTGTTATGATGTTTCTTAGGACTTGATTAAATTCGTGAACCTGCAATTTCTTAGCACCTAGCACTTGGATTCAATTTATATACAGGGGGCTAGATATCCCTTCTTTTGTTATATTTGGTTTTGTGTTGTTTAAGGTTTGGGTTTTTGTGTCTTTACGCAGTGATCGCTTTGATTTTAAGTTTTTGATTTCTAAAGTATTGATTTTCTCTTAACACTTTTTTTTGGAATTTTCATTCTATTAAAACATTTGAACATACGTTGATGTAGGTGTGAGTGTGTCTTTTGCAGGTTGGCCTCGGGGTGTTTCAGACTTAGAAATTAAACATGAAGAAATTATATTTTGGCATGTCAAATTTCTTTTCGGATTTAATATTTCCCAAGAGGTACCAAGATTAATGGAAGGTTAAAATGTATGTTGTAACACCATGTATATAGGTGATCAAACGATTATGTGCTCAACCACCTACATCTATGATACATGACTCCTTATAAGGTGATTTCTTAGACCAAGTGAGAGATTTAAATTTACATGACCCACAAATCTCAAGTGTAACTTTGATCAGGTATGTTACTATTATCTTGGTACATATCTATCATTCATTGTCTTTATGGAGTTTAGAAGATATTTTTTTTTGGATTAAAAAGATTAATAATGTATCGATTACTTTTTACGTTAAAATGGCATGTTTGGTGTTTTCATCATAGCTTTGTTTTAAAAAATTTAATGTATCGTAAAAATATGATAAATTGACTTTATTTGTATCCTCTTCAATAAAAGAAGTAAATACAAGTACAACGCAGAGTTCAGCTACATGTGTTGTCACCTTTGTCCCATTTTTGCCTTTTTTTTGGTTTTGTGATAACACATGTTGATTTTGTTCTGAACAATTCATATTTTTTTTAATTAATATGTTTGTTTATATGAACAAAGGATTGATGTAAGAAGAGTTGCGGGGTGGGCTATCCACTTTTGGGCATATGATGAGCTGAAACGCATTTAAAGAGCGAGCTCATCGTCAGACGGGGCCTCTATAACTCTGAGAGCTAATCTGAAGAGACTGAAACTAATCTTCTTGGAAGTAACCATTTGGATTGTCATGTCTTGGCATATTACATTCACCCCTTTGAATTGGCTAACGCAGTTTCTTCTTCTTTTATAGTTTATTGTGATTATAGTGTTATATTTATTGCTCGAAATGGAACATGAATGTTGAACATGTGAATTTTTGTCCTAAAAAATATCATATGGAACTATGTACCCTATCAATTTGTTAATACGTTAATGACAAATAACATTTTCAAATGGACTATTAGGATTGTTGTTTTGGAGTATATTTTTAGTTCTTAAACAAGGTGGATAGTCTTGTAAACTAGGGGTGTTCGCGGTCCGGTCCGGTTCGGTTTTAAGGTTTTTTTCGGACCGGACTGACTTGATCGGTCTTCTAAAAAAATAGACCGAGACCGGATCGATAATGTCGGTTAACCGACCCTAGTCGGTTCGATTTTTTATAGGGTCGGTCCGGTCTAACCCATCAGTCCTCACATTAATGAATTACATCATTTATAATAATAAAAATATACCAGAGTTTATTTTTTTCAAACATTAAAAACTAGAAAATATCAAAATTTGCAATTTAAACAAAACTAGTATTGGATTAAACTATAATTTAAACTAATCAAAGATTGAAATAGATATTTTCACTATTTGTTTATCTTATATATATACATATATATGTAAAAATATATTATTTTATATATAGTCGGTCCGGGTCGGTCCTAACAGGGTTTTTTAATCTGTAAATCGTGGACCGGACAGACTAGGTCGGTCCTCCAAAAAAATAAACTGATACATAACCGATTAAGAAAAAAGATCGAAAAAAAGTAGTCGGTTAGGCTCGGTTCGGTTCGGTTCAGTCCGTCGGTCCAGTCGATTTTTCGAACACCCCTATTGTAAACAAAGCAAATTATGGCCAATTTTTTTAAAATTGCACTTTGTTTTGTTGCGGAACAATTTTTTTTTTTTTTGTCGTTTTGGAATTTCAAAATGTAGAATTTTTTGTCGTTTTACGATTATATAGTTTGAAATGTTTTGTCGTGCCTTCAGGCACGGGCATACCCTAGTGTGTATATATATATATACATAGAATTTAAGAGAGTTAAGTTTAAAGAATATAGAAAAATAGGAAAAAAGTAGAAAAAGGACTCAAGTTTCGAGTTTTACCCCGAGATGCCTACGTAGCCTATCGATGCATCAAAGTCCACGTAGTTCGTATGCAAAACGAGGGGTGGGATTTATCCCATAAATCCAATCGGGGACTTCTCTTATATGGTTGTGTGTGTAAAAAAGTGTTTTAGTTGTGAGAAAAGTGTGAGAATTCCCGTTTGGAATTTATGAGCAAATCCACTTTTTCTTATTTTTTGGGTTTTATTTATATGAAAATAAGATATGTGCAATAATACTAGATAAAAAGTATATTAAGATATGTGAGATGAGAGAATAAAAGTATTAAGTAACAAAACAAACTAATGCGAATTTAGGAGAATTTGAAGAGAGAATTGAGAAAGTTGGACCTTCTTAAAGATGTTGAGCTTGATCTTGGATGTTGGAGAGCAGCCCTTGCACTTGGGTGATGATGGAGGATACTTAATTCACCAAGTTTGATGAAGAAGGTGATGAAAGGTGAAGGTTGGAAAGGGATTGGGATGTGGAAATCATGCTAACTTCGAGAGGGGTTTTCTGAGCTTGCTGAGAGTGATGGATCTCAGATTTTCCTCTTATTGGAATGAGGTTAGGCCCTCTTTTTTATAGGCCAGGGCATTGTCAATCGGCATAGCCCTGGTCCTAGCAATCGACAGGTGTGTTTAGGCACACTGCCGATAGGCAGGGCTTAGAACCTGCCGTTTGGCAGTGTCTTTCAGGTTCCTTTCGAAAATCAGTCGTAGAGAGCGAACCGTTGATCCCAATCGCACATAGGGTGAACTATTGGAAAGGTATTTCAGAGACCTTTGAAAGTCCTTTGGACTGCTCTCGGGTTCGTGAGTTGACTTTGGGTTAAATATGGCTCGAAAGCGATCGTCGGTCCTTTGGACGAGGAAACTTCGGACGCAAATGGATCGTTTATCCGCATGGTAAGTTAGAATCGTGCATGGGGTGGGCCATTAGAAAGGTTAGGAGATGTAATTCGACATTACAAAGAGTTTGACCTGGTTCGGGGAGTTGACTTTGGTCAACCGGGGCCTGAAAGCATTCGGTGACCTTTCGAAGTAAAACGGATCGTTCGTCCGTACCGTAAGTCAGAATCGTGCACGGGCCGGACCGTTGGAAAGGGGTTTTAGTTCCCTTTGAATATTCATTTAGTCTCAGTTAAGCTGAAGATTTAACTTCGGTCAAATGGAGCTTGGGAGCGTCCGATGACCTCCGAATCGAATTTTGGGGGAAAATGGGTCGTTCGTCCGTATGGTAAGTCAGAATCGCGCACGGGACGGACCGTTGGAAAGGTTAAGAGATTTACTTTGACATTTTAAAGAGTTTGACCTAGTTCGGGGAGTTGACTTTATCCAATCGGGTCCTAAAAGCTTTCGATGACCCTTCGGAGTAAAACGGATCATTAGTCCATACCGCAAGTCAGAATCGCGCACGGGGCAGACCATTGGAAAGGGGTTTCAGTGTCCTTTGAAGATTCATTAAGTCTCAGTCAAGATGAAGAGTTGACTTTAGTCAAATGGGGCCTGGGAGAATTCGGTGACCTCTTAATAGAATTTCAGGGGAAAATGGGTCGTTCGTCTGCATGGTAAGTCAGAATTACGCACGGGATTAGGGCTGTGCTTTTTTTCCGAACATTTCAATTTTTCCAATGTCCGATCCGATATTTTTCGATTTTGGAACATATATAAGGTTTCCGATTTCCGATTTTTTGATTTCCGATTTTTCCGAATTAAATTGGATAGGAAATTGGAACTATGTTTTAAATTCCGATTTTCCGATTTTTCCGATATTTTAGCCGATCCGATTTTCCGAAATAATTTTCGATTAATTTTCCGAATATTTTTTCCGATTAATATTCCAAATATTTTATATATATATTTTACCTTGGATTTCCCTTGTCTAATAATAAGAATGTGTACATTTACATTTCCCTTATTTTTTACCTTACCCATATATATATATGCTGTTAGTTTTAGGGTTAGACATATCTTTCCTCTCTCTCTCTCTCAATACGGCGCATACCGTCGAATCCCCTCTCTCTATTTCAACTCTTGTCCGTCTACTCACCTCTCTTTCTCTGATTTCTACGCTTCTCAGATACGGATCTGTAACGATTAGAATGCATCTCTTCATATCCAAGTCGAACGAAGGATCAGTAAGCCCTTTTATCTGTTTCCCTTATCTGTAATGATCTGATCTGTGACGATCTGGTCTGTTTATATTGTTATAGGATCTGATCTGTTTATATTGTCATAGGATGGGATATGTAACGATAGGATTGTTATAGGATATGATCTGTTTATAATATAAAGTTTTGATCAGTAAGCTTTCATATCTTCGTTATGGGATAAACTTTATATTGTGTAACGAGCGGTTTATAAGATCTGTAAGATTATACATGTTTTTTGTTTCTATAGGATTGTTATATGATCTGTTTATACATGGTTTTTTGTTTCTATAGGATTATACATGTTTATAGGATCTGTAAGATTATATATTGTGTAACGATCGTTTAATTACATGTTTCTATACCTGTTTTATAACTGTATTATATTGAGATCAAATATTAATTCCTGATTTATACTGAGATCAAATATTAATTGTTGATTTATACCTGTTGTTTCTATACCTGTTTTATACATGTTTCTAAACCTATTTACATGTTGGGTTAATTTTAGAGTCTACACAAATGAAAAAATGGTTAAATCCTTACATATTTACATGTTGGGTTAAATATTTTTTTCGATTTCTTTAAAATGAGAATTTCGAGTAATCGAAAATCCTATATTAATTTTTTTTAATTTTGGAATTTCCAAAATTTCTGAATTTTTAGTATATGTTTTGAATTTCCGATTTTTTCCGAATTTTTTCCGATTTTTCGATTTTTCCGAATTCGAAAACTTTTTTGATTTTCCGAAAAAATTGGATAGGAAATTGGAACAAATATTTTATTTCCGAAAAAATTGGAATTTTTTCCGAAAGGTCATTTTCCGATCTGATCCGGCCGAAACACAGCCCTACACGGGATAGACCGTTGGAAAGGGGATTTAGTTACCTTTAAAGATTCATTTAGTCTCGTTCGGGCTAAAGAGCTTGAGTTTTGGTCAAACAGAGCCTGAGAGTGATCGATGGCCTTTAGGTCAGTACCCGGGGTATGGCTTGGGTTTGCAATGATGAAAGGAGGTTCTAGGGACCTAAGGAGAGGTTAGGGGGGTTTTAGAATGGGGTGTCTACAGGGTCCATCCATGTGGCTCCCATATTCAAATTGAGGCAAGTTCTGTCAACTTCTTCTTCTTCAATGATCGGCTTGATCCGAATTTCCACGGGTACCGCTCTTCTTAGGTTTGTCCTTATTGCTGAGGCTAACTTACAAGTGCATCAGCTCGACTGTTATCTTGTCGAGGTATCCTCTTAATCTTCACTTCCTTAAATCTTTTTAGCATCATTCTCACTTTCTTCAGGTATTTGGCCATCCTTTCATCTTTGGCCTCATACACTCCCAGGACTTGTTAACGACCAACCTTGAGTCACTGTAGACTAGGAGTTGGCCAACACTAAGGGCTTTTGCCAAGGAGAGACATGCTATTAATTCCTCATACTCTAACTCGTTGTTCTAACCTTTGAAATTAAACCTCAGCGCATATTCAATATCGGTACCATCTGGTGCTGACAATATCAGCCCCGCTCCACTTTCGCTTTCACATGACGACCCATCAACGAAGACGTTCCAAACAGCTTCATCTAAAGAGAAGTTTCCCTCTGATAGGGTCCCTTGCCTGAAGAGGTACATGTCTTCCTCATTCTCAACCATTCTTTTTCTGGCTTTGCTTGACTCGACCTCGTCCGGATCTTGGAAGACGTTTTTATCTCATTCATCTGCAGCATATTGTCTATCTACAATCTCAACTTTTTCTCAGGTAAACTCTGCTATAAAGTCTGCGAGTGATTATCCCTTGATGGTAACCCTGGGTTGATAAACAATGTCATACTCCCCCAACTCGATGGCCTAGGTCATCAGTCTACCTGAGTTCTCAGGCTTATGGAGGACATGTCTGAGTGGGGAATTAGTCAGGATGACCATAGAGTGGGCTTGGAAGTACAGCTTCATTTTCCTAGAAGCATGTATCAAAGCATATGCTAATTTTTCCATCCTAAGGTACTTTTGTTCAGATCCTTGAAGAGATTTACTATTGAAGTATATTGGCCTCTGCACTCCATCATCTTCTCTTACTATTACAGCACTAATGGCTGACTCAGAGACAGCTAGATATACATATAACTTCTCCCTCAGAATGGGCCGAGATAGGAGTAGTGGGGATCCTAGGTAGGACTTGAGCTCCTTAAAATCTTTTTCACATTCCTCATCCCATTCAAAGGCCTTTCTAAGCACTTTGAAAAAAGGAAGACACTTGTTTGTAGCTCTTGAGACGAACTTGTTAAGTGCAGCAACTAATCTGGTTAGCCTCTGAACGTCTTTGATAGTTCTGGGTGTCTTTATTTCTAGCAAGTCCTTGATTTTCTCAGGGTTAGCCTCTATTCCCATCTGATTGATATGAATCCCAGAAACTTTCCTGCTTCTACTCCGAAGACACAATTGACTGGGTTGAGCTTCATTATATACTTGTCCATGGTGTCAAAAGTTCTTACAAGGTCGGCCACTTGAGTGTCGGCCTTCAGACTTTTCATCAGCATGTCATCCACATACACTTATATGGATTTGCCTATCTGATCCTCGAACATCTTATTTGTAAGGACATATTTTTATAAGTCCGTTATCAATTTATTATGTCATATACCGCTAAACCGTCAAAGAGCATTCAAGAGGCATCTACATCAAGACGGATCTGAATTTATCAAGTTCTTCATAAAAAAAGACTCCGCGAAGTTTACTTGTAAGGTATTGTTTTAAATACCTTAACTTTCCACTTAGAGCTTTTGGGATGTTTTTATAAAAATATTTTCTAAGTATTGGAGCGGACTTTTTCGTCAAAAATTAAAATTAGTATTTTTTCTAAGTATTGAAGCGGACATTAAAATATTAATTTTTTGACGCAACAGTCGTTCAAACGACATCTGTACGTCGTTCGAACGACATGGCAGTGTCACGTGATCTCATTCGAGCGATAATTATCCTTCGTTCATGCGAGATTGCTATCTCATTCGAACGAGCTCGTATTTCGAGGCGGCACATTTTTCTTATAAATACTCATTAAATGGCTTGGTTTTCTTTAAGAAGTCTCAGCGTTTTACATAACAGAAAAACTGTGAAAGCAGAATTCTTTTGGCTTATTCCTTTTAGGGTTTTAATTCCTTTTTTATTTTCAATTCACAAAACTCCCATTTGCTTTAGTGAATTGTTTTGGTGTTCAAGAACCCAACTTTTGCTGTTGTTTACCTTTGTGGGGAGAACTCTACAACTGGAGAGCTGCGTGCTATTGTGGAGGGAGTTTCTATGGATTATTTCGGGCTACAGTCCTTGTGGTATAACTATGCATGAACCACTACAGATTTCTAGCCGTTGCTTTGGAGGTTTAACAAAGACACCGTGCGTTACATTTGTGGGCGATTATCAGGTTGTATGTAAGTCAATGGTCTTGTAAATTTTTTAAAGTTCTAGAAATAAAAGGTTTGCACTGCGAGGATTTTTCCTTAATATTTGTGTCACATGCTTTATTTATTTATGGGTTGACACACGCACACACATAGATGCATGTTTAGGGGCTGAATTAATTTGGTTTATATTGACTTCAATTATATAAGTATGCAAAATTAGAAACTTGCGAATTATTTTAAATCGATATCACACACCGCATTATTTCGGTTTTTCAAATTGGTATCAGAGCGGATTACGCTAATTTATTGCGTGATCCTGATTTTTCAAGGATTTATTTTTTTTGATACAATTTGACTTCTCACATCGTCAAATTGGTATCAGAGCGGGTAATGCTAATTTATCGCGTATTCCTATTTTTCGCAAAATTTGTGTGATATTGATTTTTTTGAAAAATCAGTTTTGTGAAAAATCGTAATTTTTTCGATGGAGCACTTATCTAATCGGATGCCCCCTTTGATGACACGAGTCAAAGTTTTGATGATATAAATCATTTGAATTTGATGGTTGCAAAAAAAATGAATTTTTGGAAAAAGAAAATTCTCGTTTTAAATTCGCATTGGATCTTTTGCAAACAGTTCAAAATCAAAGAGATTTTTATCGTGACAAATTTGTTTCCTTGGACCATGACTTTGTTGCTTTAAAACTGTCCAAGAAGGAAAGTGATGATAGGGTCCTATTTTTAGAAAAAGAATTGGAGGACCTTAAAAATTCGATGGTTTGTGTTTGTGCTAAAGATGACAAAAATATTTTAATCAATGAGTTTGTGGAACGTGAAGAGACTCTTAGGGATAAGTTTGTTTTAATTGAGGGTAAGCATGATAAACTGTTAAGTTTAATTGAAAATTTGAAAAATGCGTCCCTTAAATTGAAAGAGTCTAATTCTTTGCTTGAGCAAAAAATTTTGAAGTTAAAAAATGATTTGATAGACTCAAGTAGGTTTAATAGTGATGGTAATGGCTCATCTTGTTCTCATGCTTCTAATGTTAATGCCAAAACCATTATTTGTTTCATAGGGTCAACCAATTTCAAGGATGTTAGAAAAGGTCAACCCATAGGTGTCATTCCACCCGTTTACACATGTTCATATTGTGGTAGGAAAGGTCACCTTAGGCGTTTTTGTTTTGATTTTGGAAAATGTCCTTGGAAGCTTATGTCTAGTGTTCCCTTGGTTTCCAAAATCCCCACGCGTCATGTCACATCCGTTTGGGTTAGGAAATCACTTGTAGAGGCACTAGATTTTAGACAAGTTGATTCTCATTTTCTTGCACATGATTCTTCTCTTTCCATATAATGTAGTTGATTGTGTTTGCATGTTTGTCATCCGATAGTTATGCTTTTTGATATATTTCTGCTAGCGTTGTGACATGTACTTTTTGTATAAATTTTTGCTTTTGAAATTTTTTGAAAAATACAAAAAGATTTTATTTTGATAAAATTTTTGAAAATTTCAAAAATATTTTTGTATTTTGTTTGCAACGTTTATGGATGGACACTTAGGATGATCGAGTCACAACATCATTCCACTTTTTTCATGTGACTATTTGATAGTGTTTTGAGACAATGGGTCAATTCATCCATGTGCTTTATAATGTTTGGAGTCATTAAGATGTAATTAAGTGTTACCTCCTACATGTTTGACTCATGTTTTCCTTTATTGCACACATGCATGGATTTATTTGATTATTGAGCTTGTCTTATCACATGTTGGTTGGGTGTTTTCACTTCAATCTTGTCCTTAAAACGAACCAAGTGTGATAAAACTTGATAAGAAAGTTGTGCATGTAAGAGCCATTGGTGAGGTTGTGTGCTTTGTTTGAAAACGGTGAAGGGCTACGAAAGATTATTTTTTATCCTTTGCGATTAATCCGCAGTTTAAATTGGACCTAAAAAATTGAGGAATTTTACTATCCGGGCTCCAAAGAGGTTTAAAAGAGGCCGAAAAAAATTTAAAGCCAATAAAAAGAAATTCAAGCCAATTATGGGCCATTCAGGTTTTTGCATCAATTCTCCAAAGTTTGAGAATTTAGTTTATACACCTCTAAAAAGAAAATATATATGAGGGAGTTTGGTTGGAGATTTTATAACGGGTTTGCACGTCCTTGAAAATCTTGAAAAAGCGCTAAATAGTTTTGGTGGTTATTGGTGTGGAAATCACTTTGACTTTGAATTGTTGATTTGCGTACGACGATGTCATCTAAATTCAACAATTTCTACACCTAAGGATACTTTTGATGTTCATTCATTAGGAGTACACATATGCATCGTGCACATATGATTGATTGAGTTTATTTACCTATCGAATGTGTTCACACCCATTCATTCCATTTCCATGACTTGGTTGTTTTAGTCTAAATCCATGGTGTGATTTTTAGTATCTTATTTTTGTATGAAAAATTGAAAATCCAAAAATAGTTTGTGAAATTTTTGAGATACTCCTTTGCATATGCGTAGCTTGATACTTGTTTGCTATGCATTTTATCGTGACACTCCATGTTTTGATTTTTTTTTTCTTCTTATCTGTCTATTTGGGGACATCATAAAAAGGGGGAGAAAGAATTATCATGTTATGTTATGGGGGAGTTTTTGCATTATGGGGGAGATTTGATTATTAATGCTTTATTCTTATATCATTTCAAACTCTATGCGTCACGAAGGTATCTTCTTTATCTCATGTGTGTAGGTACAAAGATTGAAGATCATGATGTTGCACACCTTGATGAGAAAAGCTTTGAGATTTGGCGACGATGTTTGAAGAATAGTTTGAGGATTTACAAATTTATTCATGGGAGGGTAGATTTGTATAGGCATTTTGGTTTTTGATAATTCGGATTTTTTATTTATGTACCGGCATATACATAGGGGGATATTTGTAAGGACATATTTTTATAAGTCCGTTATCAATTTATTATGTCATATATCGCTACACCGTCAAAGAGCATTCAAGAGTCATCTACATAAAGACGGATCCGAATTTATCAAGTTCTTCATCAAAAAGACTCCGCGAAGTTTACTTTGGTAAGGTTTCGTTTTAAATACCTTAACTTTCCACTTAGAACTTTTGGGATATTTTTACAAAAATATTTTCTAAGTGTTGGAGCGGACTTTTTCATCAAAAATTGAAAATGAGTATTTTTTCTAAGTATTGGAGCGGACATTAAAATAATATTTTTTTGACGCAACAGTCGTTCAAACGACATCTGTACGGCGTTCGAACGACATGGAAGTGTCGCGCGATCTCATTCGAGCGACAACTGTCCTTCGTTCGCGCGAGACTGTTATCTCGTTCGAATGAGCTCGTATTTTGAGGCGACGCATTTTTATTATAAATACTCATTAAATGGTTTCGTTTTCTTTAAGAAGTCTCAGCGTTTTACAGAACCGAAAAACTGCGAAAGCAAAATTCTTTTGGCTTCTTCCTTTTAAGGTTTTAATCCTTCTTTGGTTTTCAATTCACAAAACTCCCATTTGCTTTAGTGAATTATTTTGGTGTTCAAGAACACAACTTTTGATGTTGTTTACCTTTGTGGGGAGAACTCTACAACCGGAGAGCTGCGTGTTATTGTGGAGGGAGTCTCTACGGAGTGTTTCGGGTTGCGGTCCTTGTGGTATAGCTGCGCATGAACCACTACAGATTTCTAGTCGTTGCTTTGGAGGTTTGACGAAGACACCGTGCGTTACACTTGTGGGAGATTATCAGGTTGTATGTAAGTCAATGGTCTTGTAAATTGTTCAAAGTTCTAGAAATAAAAGGTTTTTCCCTGCGGGGATTTTTCCTTAATATTTGTGTCACATGCTTTATTTATTTATGGGTTGACACACGCGCACACATAGATGCATGTTTAAGGGCTAAATTAATTTGGTTTATATTGACTTCAATTATATAAGTGTGCCAAATTAGAAGCTTGCGAATTATTTTAAATCGATATCACACACCGCATTATTTCGGTTTTTCATTATTTACAAGACGTTGGTAAGTAGCTCTTGCATTCTTCAGCCCAAAGGGCATGACCTTGTAGCAATAGGTTCGCTTGTCTGTGATGAATGTTGTCTTCTCTGAGTCTTCTGCATTTATGAAGATCTGGTTATACCCTGAATATGCATCCATGAAGCTCATGAGCTCATGTCCTGCTGTGGCATCCACCATCTGATCTATACGAGGTAGGGGGAAACTGTCTTTTTTGCCAGACTTGTTCAATCAGTAAAGTCTACGCACATCCTTCATTTCCCATTTGCTTTTGGCACTATGACAGCGTTGGATAACCACTCAGGGTATATGACCTCTCTGATGAACTTGGCCTCCTCAAGCTTCCTAACCTCTTCTCTGATGATATCATACTTCTCTCTTGAGTATACTCTTCTTCTCTGCTTTATGGGCTTAACATCTTCTATAACATTGAGTTTATGGCACATAATCTCAGGGTCAATACCTGGCATGTCTGCATGGCTCCAGGCAAAAATTCTTTGTCTCTTCCTCAAAAGCTTCACCAACTCCTCCTTGATCTCAGGTCTTAGGGCTTTGCCAATTTTTATGGTTTTTTTAGCTTGTCCTCATTAAGGACGATGGATTCTACCTCTTTCGCGGCCTCTCATTTCCTGAGATTTGGCTTGTCTTTAAGATCAAGTGTATTGATGTTGTAAGTGGTTGTTGCCCTCTTATGAGCCTCTCTCTCTTCTGAAGACTTGAAGTAGCATTTACGTGCCGATATTTGGTCGCCTTGCACTTCCCCTACTCCATAAGGAGTCGAGAATTTTATTATTTGGTGGACCTTTAAAGGCACAGCCTTAAATTCCTTAAGGCCTACTCGTCCTATGATGAGGTTATAGGCTGAGAAGACATTTTCATCCATCACAAAGAAATTGATTTTTCTAGTCAACCTCTTAGGCCAATTATCTCCCATTCTTACATCCATCTCATACATACCCAATGGATGAACCTTTTCACCGCTGCAGCCAATCAAGGGATGGTGATAAGGGACAAGCCTAGTTGTGCTGAGGCTTAGGCTCTTAAAATAGGTCAAAAACATAACGTCTGCAGAACTAACCTAATCAACGAGTATCCTCTGAACTTCGCACCCATGCACCTTTATGCTGATTACTAGAGGGTCATCATGTGGAGCTAAGATACCTTTGAAATCAAGTTGTAAGAAGTCCACTATGAGGGTATCCATATCTACTTTCTTTCTCTTCTCGTGTTTAACCTCTAAAGATGTCAAGTTCACAACCTCGGCTTTGGTTACTGACTTGGACTCCACCACGTGAGCTTTGCGATCAGATACCTCTGATCTACCCCCGCTAGTCCTCCACATATGGTGTTCACTCCAAAAGAGATCATACCAACCCTCTTCACTGGGACATTGTCATCTTTTGGTTGGAGGTTAGGGTCATCGTCATCATCATCTGAATCCTAGCTCTTCTGGTAGAGGCATCTTCCCGACACCTGTCATTTCTCTTCTTTTTAGGGTCATTTCTCCCTCCCTTAGGAGCTCTACCATCAACGTACTTTCTGAGCTTTCCAGACTTCAACATCTTCTTAATCTCGTCCTTCAACGCGAAACACTTATCGGTCAGATGGTCGTGATCTTGGTGGAATTCGCACCATAGGTTTTTGTTCCTCTTATGTAAAGGAGCCTTCACCTTCTCCGGCCATCTTAGGGATCTATCATTCTTTATTTCATTGAGGATGTGCTCGCAGCTCACAGTTAGAGGAGTATAGTGTGCAAACTTATCGTCTGCAGCCCTCTTCTTTTCATCCTTCTTCCTTTGAAATTTTCCACTGCTGCTTCCATTCTCATTCTCATCCTCATACTTTGCAGTCATTGCTTCTTCTGCGTTCATGACCTTTCTAGCTGTTACTAATAGCTCAGCCATATACTTATAAGGGTCTTCAATAAGCTTCCAAAGTAGCTTTCCCTTTTAAAGTCCTCCAATGAGGGTTGTCATTGCTATATTCTCTTCGTAATCTTCAACCTCCAATTTTTCTTTGTTGAATCTTGTAATGTTTGAATCTTATAATGTAGTCTCTGAGGCTCCCGTTCTTGCCTTGCTTTACTTAGAGTAGATAGGTTTTCTTCTTCTGAGGTCTTACCCCAAAATAGAAGTTGTGTATAAAACGCTCAGCTAAATCCCTAAAGCTCTCAACATAATTTTTAGGAAGAGGAGTGAACCAAATGTGTGCAGCTCTCGTCAAGGTGCTTGAAAAATCTCGGCACCTCATCTCATTAGGGATTGAATAAATGTCTGCTGCAGACTAATACATCTCAATGTGATGCACTGGGTTGGTACTACAATCGTACTTGGGAGGTGGTTTAAATTTGTCAGGGGTTGGGAAGCTGACAATACTTGCCACAAATAGGGAGCCCTCTGAAAATCCCTTTTATAGTGGGTCTCAACTTTTTATGAGGTTACCTATTTTCTCTTCCAGACATTTAATGGAGTTATTCCAAGGTTTAGCAACGTCGTCCTGGTCGAGGTTGTTCCCAGCCACCTCCAAGGGGTGGACCAAGGGTTCCCCAGCTGCTGCACAACGTCGGTTGTTGACCTCCTGGCCACAATCTCGGCCATGATGGGGTCGACCATGATGGGGTCAATATTCACCACCTTCCCTTTGTGAGCCATCTACACTTCTTGACCTGGATAACCTCTACCTCAGATCATTAACTGGGCTGAGCCTTTCAAAGGCCGACCCTCTGCTCAAGCGGTCAAAAGCTGATTCTCTTTGTCGGGCGTCATCATCTCGTCTTGCTCCACAACCTTAGCTCTGCTGTATAGGACGTATTGTGTTATTTGAAACCTCGTATGGATCCCAACAATCTGATGGAGCATCCTCTGCCTCAATATCATTGTACCTGTCCTCAGTACAAGGGTTTCCTTACCTCCCCAGGCGTAAATGCCTAGGGTCAACAACGTCCCTCCTCCGCTGAGGTGTAGGTTGGTCCTTTTGCGATGGATGGGGTGATCCCCTGGCCTCGGGATGTGGTTGAACAGCTGCCGGAGTAATCATCTCTGGTGAGACCCCGAGTGGTCTTAATATATTCTGGATTAACTGGGCAAATTGCTCCTTCATCGCTTGTTACCATTTTGGACTTGGGTGGTACCTGGCTGGAACTAGATCCTCCAACACCAGATGACGGAGGAGGTGGTGGTAACTCCGGTGCCATATGATGAGACTAGAGAGCTTGTAATGAAAATATTAGAGAGCTTGATACCTTTAAGGACCTCTTTCAATGGTGACATAGCGTCACACGTGGGGTGAGGCATGATTCACCACCAGAGTTTCCAGTGAGGTGAAGCTGCAAAAAGGAAGAGATGAATCTTTTCGTTCCCACAAACGGCGTCAAAATGATGATACTGGAAATAGCACCACCAGATGAGGTGTTGACAAGCTCAATCTAGCAATAACGATGGCAGCACAAGAGTGTATATATATAAAATGATGATGCTGGAAACAGCACCACCAGATGAGGTGTTGACAAGCTCAATATAGCAATAATAATGGCAGCACAAGAGTGTATATATATAGTAGAATGAGGTAAGGAGAAGAGGATGAACGCTTATATATAAGTGGTTCAGCCAATCTGGCCTACGTCCACTGTGAGTGTATGAGTAATATCACTAGATGAAGGCACTAACGGCCATACAATCTCTCAAGCTTTCTCTCTCTACTGCGTAAACTAGCAGAGTTTTAGCTAGGGTTACAACTATGGATCCTTGTACAAGGTAGAGGATGTCCTCTATATATAGTGCTTGGGAGGTGTAATTTATCCCCCCAAGCATGCAATGAGCATGTGCATGAGGATCGAACCAGTATGAGTATGACACCTGGCTGATCTTATATAGATAATGATGACCTCAATATTCCCTCACATGAGAAGAATGATTTGGTTATAACTGATTTGTCCACGCGTTCCAAACCTTACATGTGCTTGTAAATGCTCGGCCCTGTGTCCTTGACTAGTACAACCTCGGCCTGGTCAAGTACACGATTGGTGGAGTCAGATGTAGTTGCCTTGTGTCCATGATGACCTCTGTCAGGAGTGCTGGTCGAGGTTAGGTATGAGGTAGCTGTAACGTCAGCTGAGGCCGATGATGACATTGGCAGAGGATTGAGCCCATGAGACTTTGGTGACCTCTGCTGATGAACAACCGAGGTTGAGGTTGCGGCAACGTCGGCTAGGGCCGACCTTATGAGAGACGGCCTTACTGATGGTTATCATAAGCTTCTGGTCACCTCGGTTGGGAGACTGGCCGAGGTTAGTTACTCTGAGTAAGAGGGTCCATTTTGGGCGTATCAGTTCATTATTAGCATTATTATCGAAAACTTTTTAATTACTAACCATCTAAGTGAAATTTGATTGGTGCCAAATTTTATATTTCCTTAACAGATAAAAGAACAATGTGGGAAACTAAATTAAACATTCACAATATACTAGAGTCAACCATCACAATATATAATTGAATAAGGGTTTGCTTAATAAACCACTCGAATAAAACAAAAACAAAAAACAAATAATCCCTAATAATAAAAGAACTAAAAGACTGAAAATTATCAACGGATAATATGTCCATATATGGAATATGAAAATGAGATCCTACAATATATCTAGATGGAAGATTCGTCTAATCAAATCCTGTCAGCATCCACAATGCTACAGCTATGAGTCCCTAGAATGAAGTCACGCCCGGCATCCCTGTGGGTGAACACCGAAAAGGTTTTGAAAACATTTTACAGCAAGTGTTAGTACACAAAATATTTTAAAAATATTTAACAAGCATTTATTACATCAAAATTTAGTTATTGATTGCACATGTTCACATACACTCTCTCTTGAGTTTTCCTCACCCCTCATTTATAGTGCATGTCTAACGTTCTATACTTATCCCACCTATCTATACTACTCAAGCTAACTAGACTAAAATATTAAACCGAACTCATCTACACTTCTAAGTTCACATACCACCCATACAGTACATTAATTTATTAACATCTCTCATATATTAATTTTCAAGGTAATATTCCTCACGTTTTATCTTTTAAATCACAACATTAAGTTACTCCACTTAATTGAACATTCCGATAAACAAAAACTTAAATAACATTCACCTATGTCATTAGTTGAATCATATAATTAAGTTTCCAGACTTAATTAATTCTTTTTAGATACATTTTATCTATCTGTCTACTTGTCACCCATAAGTAGATAAATTGCACCGTATATATTTCACACACAGTATATACAAATAAATGTATCTCACTATAATATCCTCATTTCACACATTAAGGATTTATTGGTTCGGATGTTCCTTCGACCATAATTTATCATGTCCTTCGCATTGGTCCGGATAGCCCTCGCCCCTAATGTAAATGTTATATCTATATATATATATTGGTTCAGATGTTCCCTCAACCCCAATATTATTCATATTCGATATTGGTCTGAATAGCCCTCGGCCCCAAATCAAACTTTCATGTATTGGTCCAGATATTACCTCGACCCCAATACATCGAATATACTTTAGGTATTCACACCGCCTAAGTATTTATATGATAGGTATTCATACAACCTAATTATCCCTACTTGTACGTAGAATATATCTCTCGTATACTCGTCGTACTAATTTCTTTACGAATTATCCCACTTATTGTATTAATGAGTATTCACACAACTCTAAAGGCTTTAGTTACCCATTTATAACTTTTAGTAGTTAAGTCTAACTCACACTACTGGTCTATAAATCAATTTATTCAATTTTCTTAATTCTTTATCTTTCTTTCCGATCGATTATGACATAATTCAACCCAAATCTTTCTCGTTTTAATTCTCTAAAAAAATACTAAATTATGAATTAATTATAGGCCTACTGTAACATAATAACTCTCTTATTATCTCCTAACAAGTTCCAAAACTCTCAACGACAATCATTTAGAAGAAATAGACCCAAAAAGAAAATTTTGAGATTTTTTCCAGAGGACCGAACCGGTTCGCCCACCTGCACTTCGTCTTCTTCGCTCCGTTCGTGCATTTTTCCACCATTTTTAATTTTTAACTCTCATGATACTTCATGAAAAATCTAAACAAAAGTCCTAAACCATTTTCACATAGTTTATGATGATTTTTAACGTGATCTTTGCATCAAATCATTACTAATAACATTTAAGAAGGGATTTAACCCCCAAAACCTCAAGAACCCTTGGTTTTCATGTAACTCTTCTATCATTTATCAAAACTCATATTTAATTCACTTTACTCATCATGACTTCTAAAATTTCAATTCCTCTACATACATAAAACATACTACATGAAAATTCCTAACCATCATGCATCAAATTCATTCTTTTTCTCCTAAGAACATGCATCAAATCAAAGTTATCATGAAAACCTATGCATGGGCATTATAACTTCATATTAAATGCAATAAATAATTTACCTCAATTAGATGATCTGATTCCGTGATGATGAAGATGGGTTGATTGCCTCCTCTCTAAATCCCCACTCCAAGATTTATGTTTTGCAAGGCCAAAGAAAGATTTCTTAAGAAAAAACTCTCCTTAACCCTCATAAAAGCTCTCTCTTTTGTGTTGTAATTGTCTAACGTGTGTTTTTGGAGTCTTTAACCCTAAATCCCACTTTTTATCATCTGATAAAAGTCCCAAAATTCGTAGGTCACTTAACCTCTATTTTTCAAAGACCAAAATGCCCTCAATAAGCGCCGGTTCGATTTAAAATTAACCCGGGGCCCAAGCTATATACCCGGGTACAGTTTTCTTACTATTTTGACCCATTCGGGTCCATGACCTCTAAATTATCATCCGAGTCATTAAAAATATATATCCTTCCTCAACCTCAAATTAGTGTACGCGCGACTCTCGGTTGAGATAGAATAAAATACGCACATATCACTCGCTATGTCGTATAACTCTAATTATCAATTATTTACTATTCACACTTAGTGAATATTATATCATAATACTAATCAATATCTATCGCTCAATTAATATTTAATAATCACATTTTCACTCACGTAATTTAAATGCAACGTATTTTTTCCAATTAATTAAATTATAAATACGTAAAAATACGAGGTATTACAATGGGGAGACTTTATTTTAAAATGATAAATATGTAGAAATACGGGGTATCAGTTATTTAAAATGACCAGCCTTGGTGGTGAGGAGTTGGGATATTTATAGGTCGTCTTATTGACGGGCTCCGTTAAGGAGGGGGTAAGGAGGATAGTTTTTTTTTTTCAAATCCATTGTCATGTTTAATAATTATAATTTTTATTCTCAAAATTTTAACTGTAATGTAAGAATACCTTTTGGGGGGTAGAGATGCCTTATCTAACTGAGTGGAAGCTTCATGGTTTTAACACGCTGGGCGTAAATTGGGAATTCTCAAATGGTGGGAAGGATGTGGGTGAGGTGGGTCTAGGCCCATGAAGTCTCAGAGCAGAGATTTCAAAATAGAGAGAAGAAAAAATTGAGTGGGGTTGAATTGATGATTCAAATATTAAAGAAATGTGATCTCACCAACGGACATGTGAGAAAACTATTAGTTAGGAAAAAAGAAAGGGGTGGATTGATAATATGAACATCTCAGCCTGAGTCCCCACTAGAGTTGATAAATGGCGGTGGGTGGATTTTGTTTTACTTGTAAATGATCATTTCTCTCATTGTTTTTCTCTCTAATTTTTTATAGAAAAAGTTTGTCCATTATCGTCTGAGAACATAGGTTGGTTTAGGGTAAGCCCTAACATGGATGAAGATTCTAAGAAACTCATTGATTGGGTGAGGGCTTAGATGAATCCCTAAGCGTTGGATGCGAATATGGAGAAGGTTAAAAAAAATGGGGGTGGGCTAGGAAACTGCCGATTAGATCAGGCATAATAATTCTTATAGGAGAATGGACTTTAGAGCCATCTCATAATAAGGTCGTGCATTTAGAATTCCGTTAATTGGATTGGGTATATCAGGCCCTACATGAATGTGGGTGTCTGATAATCACCTGGAGAGGGGATGCAGGCCTTGGAGATGCGGTCTCTCATGGACGATGATGATGTTTGGAATGATACGTAGAAGCTTAGTCCAAGTAAAAAAAAAACACAAATGATGCATGCAAAACAAACGGTCCAATCCCATAGAGATGTTGGGTGGGTGTTTTATTCGGAGTCCTAGAGTGTGCTCCTTTGGCCATGTTGGCGTCATTTGTTAGTGCGTCTTATGAAAAATACATCTGGTTTACATAGTCCCGTGGGAGGGTTTGGTATGTGATCATAAACTCATTTGGAAAGTTTTTATGGATAAAAACATGATTTGGGTGAGGAGAAAAGAAATAGAAAATCATTTTTCTTTTCTCTCTACTATACACACACACACACACACACACACACACATATTTTTATTTGACCGCATGTGGACAATATTTTGTTTTTTTGTATTTTATTTGTTTGGTAGTATTTTCTCTTGATTAGAACTAAGCAAAATCCTATTGGATTCCGGTGAACTGGGGTGAGCTTTCGAGTTACCTATGAGAAGCAAAGAAATAGTTGTTTGAGGCCCGAACATTTCCCTAAAATAAAATGTGGGTAAGGAATCCAACATAAGAAAATTTTACTTTTGGCGATGACTTGTAAATTCATACTATTTTACCTTCTATAAAAAAATGGGGAAGACATTCAGCTTAGAATCTGAGGGGTTTAGATTAGCCTCCGACCGTCTACAATTTTTTTTTTGGTCAAAGCAATTGGCCCCTAAGTATCTATTTTTTTTTTTTTGCAATAGCGTAATTTTCGATATCTTTTCTCTATAAGCAAAAAGGGGATGTGACTCGATGATCGGTAGATCACTTTTTATTGCGATGGACCGCGATATACTAGGTTGCTTGGACTGAACAATCTTTAAGGTACATGTGAAACCACTTTACCTCAATACTGAATAGCTATAAAAGCCTATTCGATATACCCCAATACTAAACAAACTTCAAACGTTCCCCGTCACCGAGACTTTGAGATCTAGAGATAAGTTGTTCGATATACGAGATAAGTGGAGTAAAAGAGTGAGAATATTCATCGACAACCAGCCTCTCGGTTAACCGCTTTTGGCCTCAAGGGTATAGGGAATCAAAACTATGCGGTATGTGATGCAAAATAAGTAATCGTTATTTTTACATACTTAATTGTTTATTTTATCGCGAGGTCCTTCGCATGTACCTATAAATTTGAATGAATGTACAATGTTGTACATGAGGACTTATGCACGTATCTACGTTTCGAGGGACTATAAAATTAAGGCCTCTAAACAATTCTAAAATGTGCATAAAATAGTTATGTGGGGGAGTGATATTAAGTGTAAATAAAAGGGAAGTATAAGTATAGTTTGACTCGCGCTTGATGTATCCCTAACGGAGTCACCACTATGGTGTTATGGGCCCTGAGTTGGGTGAATAGCAGGATGTTGCGGATAACATGTTTATAGTTGGTTGTAATCCCCAATGGGATGCGATAATGATTGTCTCTTGGTCCACTATTTATCCCCAAGGTCGAATTATCGATTTAGTGATTGATGATTTTCCCTTGGAAGTTTTTTCGCACCATATCTAGTTTTTGTTACACGCCCCTGCTTCTTAGGCCTAAACCTAAGTTCTTCGTGCGAGGGGTTATCGATTGTTTAGAGTCACCAATTTATTTTATATAAAAACAAACAAAATGGTCTTGGTTAGACCTTTCGACCTAATCCTAAGGCATATTGAGGGTTGCGAATGATATAGAGATTCTCGTTGTGGGTTCGAAAATCGAAATATGAGTGGGGAAGGTATTAGGCACCCCACTTGTTCTTTATGCTTTCTCAATTATATGCTTAATATCGCTCTTTACAATAAATGATTACTTTTTAGTTTATTTTAGAACATATTATGAGACCTTAATTAGAGAACAGGTTATAAGTGTTAAGTGGCCTCTCACTCATAGTCTATGTACTCCTTCTTCGACTGCGAGTCTTGATTGGATAATGGTTGGGTGTGACAGTATCCTTACATCCTCGTTTGTATTATTGGAGCTTACATTCCATCTTTTCCATTTGACATTATGGTTGACCATTATCCTCTTGCCTCCATTGATAAACTTTATATTGCTCATGAAGGCATTACTCATGAAAAAACGAATAGGTTCGGTGTGTGATAATTGATTAAATTAATTCACAAGATTCCAATAAACCCTTATTCAATTAGAGTCCATATTTAAACAAAGTTAATCAACCCCTAAACATGCATATATGTGTGTGCGCCTGTTAAACCATAATTAGATGAAGCATGTGACACCATAAATATGCTGAGACACAGATTTCAGAAAAAATCCCCGCAGGGCAAAACCTTTTATTTCATTATAATAAGTAAATCGCAACTTACACGGATTACAATGAAATACAGTGACACACGAATAACCGCAGGCGTCGGTCAGTGTCGGCAACAATGAATCCACACGCAGTGAATCCACATGGACCTCAATCCAATCAGCAAAGGAAGAACCGCAACACTCCTTAATGGCACGCAACTATAAAACTTCGTAGAGACTCCCTCAACAATGACACGCAGCTCTCGGTTGCAAAGATCTCCCCACAAAGATGAACAAAAGCAAAAAGGTATTCTAGGGTTCCAAAAGGATTCACAAAAAATGTGGCAATGATGTGCGAATTAAAACATGAGTCTTGGGACTCAAAAATATGAAGACTTGATGTATTTGGACTCTCAAAAACGTCTCTCAAAGTCTTGCAAAACAACTCCCCCGAAGTTGGCTTTTATAGGGAAGCCAATAAAGAGTTTTAAAAATTTTGAACTCTATCTAGCGTCAGGTACCCCAAACCAGTTCGGGTGTACCGCGAACCGATTTGCCCCAGAACCGGTTTGGCCTGCGGTTCGCAAAATATCGCTGGTCTGGGGGGAAATTTACACAGCATTCTCCAAAGATTTTTCTCCATTTTCAAAGGGCCATAACTTCTTCATCGTAGCTCGGATTGAGATGCCGTTTATTCCAGTATCTTCGTCGCGTTGAGCTCTTCAACTTTCTAGCTAACTGGTCCACCGAACGGTGGCTATAAAATAACCAAACTACCCTTGAACATTACTATTATGCTTTTTTTCACTGTTTTGACTTCTCTTGAGTACCACTTGCATAAAGTCCCAAAAATCGTGGAACGTGAAGTCGTTGAGGCAGATGTGAGACACATGATGGAGATGTTGAATGCTTGATTCCAGGAATTCGGATTGAGTCCGTCATGTGAGATCGTGAGGTGACATGCCAAATGTAGCGGCGTACGACATACACAAATGTAACATGTTGGACATGAGAAAAATGTCCTTACAAATCTCCCCCTATGTCTATGCCGGTGCATACATAAAAAATCCGAATTATCAAATAGTAAAATTGCCTATACAAATCTACCCTCCCATGAACCCAAAACTGGAAAGATACAAATGAATAACTCTTCATCGTCTGTTCTTCAAATCTTCAGGAATCTCAAAGCTTTTCTCATCAGGGTGTGCAATTCAGTGATCTTTAATGTAATACCTACACACATGAGATAAAGAAAATACCATGTTACGTATCAAGTTTGAAATGAGATAAACATAAATACCAATTTATGATGAAAGCATAAGTCATATCTCAAAAACTCTCCTAAAATTTCAACTCCCCCATAATATGATAATTATTTCTCCCCCTTTTTTATGATGTCCCCAAATAGACAAATGAGAAGAATAGATCAAATAAGCAAAGTTGGGGTGTCACGGTATTCAAAATAAAGCATCAATCAGATGGCAAACGTGCTCTTGCAAAGAGATACTCAAAAAAATCTTCACAAACTATTTTTGATTTTTTTTTAATTTATTAATACAAACATAAGATACCAATTTGAAAAAAAATATGATACAAAAATCACACCATGGAATTAAACTTAAACAACTAAGTCATGGAAATGAAATGAATGGGTGTGAACACATTCGATAGGTAAATCAACTTGATCAATCATATGTGCATGATGCATAGATATACTCCTAACGAATGAACATAAAAAATATCCTTAGATGTAAAAATTGTTGAATTTAGATGACATCATCTTATGCAAATCAACAAATCAAAGTCAAAGTGATTTCCACACCAATAACGTCCAAAACTATGTAGCGTTTTTTCAAGACTTTCAAGGACGTGCAAACCCGTTATAAAATCTCCAACCAAACACCCTCATATATATTTTCTTTTAGAGGTGTTAAACTAAATTCTCAAACTTTGGATAATTGGTGCAAAAACCTAAATGGCCCATAATTGGCATGAATTTCTTTTTATTGCCTTTAAATTTTTTGGGCTCTTTTAAACCTCTTTGGACCCCGAATGATAAAATTCCTCAATTTTTTAGGTCCAATTTAAACGGCGACTTAATCGCAAAGGATAAAAAAAACTTTCTTATCCCTTCACCGTTTTCAAATAAAGCAAACAAACTCACAAACGGCTCTTACATGTACAACTTTCTTATCAAGATTTATCGCGCTTCGTTCGTTTTAAGAACAGGATTGAAGTGAAAACACCCAACCAACATGTGATAAGACAAGCACAATAATCAAACAAATCTGTGCATGTGTGCAATAAAGAATATCATGAGTCAAACATGTAGGAAGTAACAACTAATTACATCTCAATGACTCCAAACATTATAATGCACATGGATGAATTGACCTATTGTCTCAAAACACTATCAAATAGTCACATGAAAAAAATGGAATGATGTTGTAACTCGGTCATCCAAAGTGTCCATCCATAAAAGATGCAAGCAAAATACAAAAATCTTTTTAGATTTTTCAAAAATTTTGTCAAAATAAAATCTTTTTATATTTTTCAAAAAAATTCAAAAGTAAAAATCTATACAAAAAGTACATGTCATAACGCTAGCAAAAATATATCAAAAATCATAACTAGCGTATGACAAACATGCAAACACAATCATATATATGATATGACAAGAGAGAAATCATGTGCAAGCAAATGAGAATCAACTATTCTAAAATTTAGTGTATCCAAAAGTGATTTCCTAACCCAAATAGATGTGAAATGTCATGTGGGGGGTTTAGGAACCAAGGGAACACTAGACATAGACTTCCTAGAACATTTTCCAACATCAAAACAAAATCGCCTAAGGTGACCTTTCCTACCACAATATGAACATGTGTAAACGGGTGGAACGACACCTATGGGTTGACCTTTTCTAACATCCTTGGAATTAGTTGACCCTCTAAAACAAATAATGGTTTTAGCTTTAGCATTATAAGCATGAGAACGAGATGAGCCATTACCATCACTATCAAACCTACTTGAATCGTTTAAATCATTTTTCAACTTCAAAATATTTGATTCAAGCAAAGAATTAGACTATTCCAAAGACATGGATTTCTTTTTCAAATTTTCAATCAAACTTAATAGTTTATCACGATCACCCTCAATTAAAACAAACTTATCCCTAAGAGTCTTTTCACGTGTCGTAAAATCATCGATTAATTTTTTATCCTCGACGGCACAAACGGGAACCCTAAATTTTTTTAAGTCCATTAATTCCTTCTCTAAAACTAGGACTTTCTCATCACTCTTCTTTTTGGCAATTTTCAAAGAATCAAAATCAATACACAAATTACCAAAGTGCTCATGACAAATATCACTTTGAGTTTGAAACGCTTGCAAATATTCAATCTTACTTTTAAAGAGAATTTTCTTTTTCCAAAACTTTAATTCTTTTGCAAAGTTTCAAATTCAAACTTTTTAATTTTTCAGCACGGTCTTCAAATTTTTCAAAAATAGGCTCCTCATTAAATGGGTGTTCCATTGAAAAATTGCGATTTTTCACAAAACTGATTTTTCAAAAAAATTAATATCACACAATTTTACGAAAAATAGGAATACTCGATAAATTAGCGCAACCTACTCTGATACCAATTTGACGACGTGAGAAGTCAAATTGTATCAAGAAAAATAAATCCTTGAAAAATCAGGATCACGCGATAAATTAGCGTAACCCGCTCTGATACCAATTTGAAAAACCAAATAGGTTCGTTGTGTGATAATTGATTAAATTAATTCACAAGGTTCCAAAAAACCCTTATTTAATTAGAGTCCAGATTTAAACAAAGTGAATCAACCCCTAAACATGCATATATGTGTGTGCGCGTGTCAAACCATAAATAGATGAAGCATGTGACACCATAAATATGTTGAGACACGGATTTCAGGAAAAATCCCCGCAGGGCAAAACCTTTTATTTCATTATAATAAGTAAATCGCAACTTACACGGATTACAATGAAATACAGTGACACACGAATACCCGCAGGATTCGGTCGGTGTCGTCGGCAATGAATCACACGCAGCGAACCCACATGGACAACAATCCAACCAGCAAAGGAAGAACCACGACACTCCTTAATGGCACGCAATCATAAAACTTCGTAGAGACTCCCTCAGCAATAACACGCAGCCCTCGGTTGCAAAGATCTCCCCACAAAGATGAACAAAAGCAAAAAAGTGTTTTAGGGTCCCAAAAGGATTCACAAAAAATATGGCAATGATGTCTGAATCACAACATGAGTATTGGGACTAAAAAATATGAAGACTTGATGTATTTGGACTCTCAAAAACGTCTCTCAAAGTCTTGCAAAATAACTCCCCCGAAGTTGGCTTTTATAGGGAAACCAATAAAAAGTTTTAAAAATATTGAACTCTATCCAGCATCAGGTAGCCCGAATCGGTTCAGGTGTATCGCGAACCGATTCACCCCCCGAATCGGTTTGGCCTACGGTTCGCGAAATATCGTTGGTCTGGGGAAATTTACACAGCATTCTCCAAAGGTTTGTCTCCATTTTCAAAGAGCCATAACTTCTTCATCGTAGCTCGGATTAAGGTGTCGTTTCTTTCAGTATCTTCGTCGCGGCGAGCTATTCAATTTCTAGTTGACCGGTCCTTCGTACAATGGCTATAAAATTACCAAACTACCCTTGAGCATTGCTATCATGCCTTTTTCACTATTTTGACTTCTCTTGTGTACCACTTGCATAAAGTTCCTAAAATCGTGGAACGTGAAGTCATTGAGGCAGATGTGAGACACATGATGGAGATATTGAATGCTTAATTCCAGGAATTAAGATTAAGGCCATCATGTGAGATCGAGAGGTGACGTGCCAAATGTAGCGGCGTACGACATACACAAATGTAACATGTTGGATATGAGAAAAATGTCCTTACAACTCATAGATATCAATCATTATTAAAGCTTTATTAGGATGATGTTGCATATAGTGGTCATAAATTTGATCATCATTAGATCATTAATGAAAATTGAAGGTGCCGCCGTGAATGTCATGCAAATCGTGAGGGTCTTTGTAGTGTTATGGGCCTTGAGAAGGGGGGAGAGCGGGATGTTGCAGATAATGTGTTTATAGTTTTGAATGATCCATGGGGGATTGGGGGGTGTTTATCTCTCGATCCTCCATTTATCTCAAAGGTCGGGTTATCAGTTCAGTGATTGATGATTTTCCCCTGGAAGTTGTTCGACACCATATCCAGTTTTGCTTCACGCCTTTATTTAGGCCTAAGCCTAAGTTCTCCGTGCGAGGGGTTGTCGATTGTCTAGATTTGCTAGTTTATTTTATATAAAAACAAACAGATTAATCCAAGTTACCCCTTTTGGGCTAATTGTAAGGCAAGTTGAGGTCTGTAAATGTTTTATAGATTCTTATTTGGGTTCGGGAATTGGGTTACAAGTGGGGAATGTATTATTCGTGTCACTTGTTCTTTATGCTTCCTCAATTATATGATTAATATCGATCTTTACAATATATTATTACTTTTTTGTTTATTTTAGAACATGTTACAAGACCTTAATTGGAGAAGCCCTTAAAACGTGGATATATGCTTAGGTATGAAAAATGGTATTACTAAAAGGTGTTGGAACATCACTTAACTGGTGGGGGTACTCAAGAGTGCTTGTGTGTGAATATGTGTCTGAAATCGTGGCTTGATAGAGTTTTTTTACCCTTACAGTGTAAGCCAAAATTTCTGGAGGAGAATCCCCTTTGAATCGGCAACGTTGGGTGGAGCTTTATTTGGAAGAGCAAATTTTCACGGGTGTGCACAGAGGTTTGCCTCTATTTCTCAAACGAAGCGACTTTTCTGAAGTCCAAACTTCACTAAGGGTTTATGACAGAACTCGATATTTAGGGATGCTCGATCAATGTAGGGTTTAGGGGTGCCTTTAAGGTATGCAAGGGAGGTAGTGGATTACTTTTTTTACCTCTGAAATATGTGAATCCGAGATAAAAAATATAACAGTTATATTAATGGTTACACTCTCACTTATGTAATCTATCAAACATGCAAGGTATGAGCCTTATATGCAAGATGAATACTTTAACCATGAGAGTATTAACTTCTAACATACATTGCATCCTTTACTAAGAGTTTGAAAGCACATAATGCTTGACATTATATGTGAAGCCTCCATAGTATTAAATTCAATATATATTCAGCTATTAATATACTTTTATACTTCCAAAATCTCAAGGGAGAACTCTATTTTCAAATGGGTGGGATGATAATCCGCAACCTATTTAACTAGTGAGATATATTTATAAGTACGTTAAACTAGCTATCTCAACAGTAAACTAATTATCAAAGTGATAAACTAATTTAAACCAATTAATAAAGTAATAGACTAATTAATAAAGTAATTAAACTAATTAACTAATTAATTAAATAAATAAAGAATTAAACTAATTAATTAAATAAAGCAAAAAATAATAATAAATAAAGCTTATATTAAAACTAAGAATAGAAACCAAGTTTACAGATATAGAAAGAATATATGGTGAATGGGTGAGTTTTGTAATTGGAGGCGGGTCCTATTTATAGGAAAAATAAGTGGCATGTGGGCTGCCAGGTGTTTCGGAGCAATCGGAATTTTGGTCGGATCGATCCGATGACCCTCTTTGACTTTTGGGTTGACTTTGAGGTGTGTGAGAGGGGAATGGGATGTGGGATGGTTCCGAAATTCAAATTTTAATCTCTTCAAATTAATTTTCTCTTAAACAAGAATTAATTCAAGTTCAAATTTACACAACCCAAATTTAAACAAACTTAATTCAAAATTGAGTTCAAGTAAACTAAATTACCCAAATTAATTAAACACATATTAAACCATTTTTGTAGTTAAAATAATTTTACCTTTTTAACTTAAGCATGCATTAATGTATATTACAAGATAAAATAAAAAACCACGCCTGATGTACAAGGGACCTCCAAATGGGAAAAATCTCGGACGACCCAGCCACAAAGTCCATTATATATAAAATTATAAAAAGGACGTGACAGAAGACTTACACAATGACTCGATGCCCCTTGCAAGCCTTGGTACTCTTCATTCCTTCAACCTCTATTTAGTGACAATGCACAAGTCCACCTACGCCTCAGAGTCCACTGATGGGGCACAACAATTGTCATGCATACGAAGTCTACCGTATGTAAACTAACGAGCACATAATCCTCCATAAGAAACAATTCTCAATAGTGTAAGCAATAAACACGATGCCAAAATTCGATCTCAACACACACATACAAACACACACACACACACACATACACACACACGTATATATATATATATATATATATATATATATATATATATATTGGATCTAAACCAATTGGGTGTAAACTTGATTTTTATTTTGAAAGTTAAACCATGAATCAAGAATAAAAACTCTTTTGGACTTTTTGCAAGATATTTCACTCTTAGAAGAGGAAAAAGTTTCCCTAAAAACTACAATCCCGTACTCATTTAATGGGTGGAAAGGAGTAGTGGATAGTTGAGGAAATAAATACAAAGAAAAAATTGATTTTTTGAAAAACGTGCATAGTCGCTCGAATGAGGTATAGTCTCGTTCGAACTACATACTGAATTTCATTGAAGGAAAAATAAATGAGCCTTCTAACGAGATGACAGTGCAGACAAAAAATGAACATCATTTGGAGTCATTAAGATGAGGCTCCAAAGTTGTTCAACCGACATTGTAAAGTCGTTCTAAAGATAGCCAAAAAATAAAAATATTTTAAAAAAAGGTAAAGTAATTTTAAAACCAGTTTAAAAATCTTAACACCCAATAATTATATATCCAAGGCTCAACATAAAATATGTATTCATACATGAGAGATCCTTAGAATGTTGATGACTTATAGTGTGGGTTTTGACTTTTGCTTTCTTTGACAACAACTTTGACTTTTCATAATTTATTCATTTGACTTCTGATCGTCGTTTAAACTAAGGTGTTCCTTATTTTGACGTTGGCATTGTATGTGAGGAGTTCGAGTCCAGAACTATCTTTATTCAATTGCTATTTAATCCCAAAATTTTTATAAGTTGTGAAATTTAACATAACTTTTAATTCTTTGCTTTGACTTGAGTCTGAGCTATTTGGGGTTTCTTATTTACCAAGTTGAGATTTTTGGGAATTTATCAGCGGTGATTTTAGGAGGTTGATGGGTTATGAAAACGATCCACCTTTAAGGATCAGGGTGTCTATAGTCTTGAGTGTTGGACATGGTGTAACAAGAGTGGTTAGATCTCGCTAGAGAAAATGAGAAAGTCATTTCAAATAGATTGTATTCATCCTCACAAACCAAATAAATAATAGTAAATAAATTATAATCGCCACACACAAAAGAAGAACACATAAATATACGTGGACCAGCAAAATTGCCTACGTCCAGAGAGGAGGAGATCTTTATTAAATGATTCCTAAGTAAAATTTAACAGAAGTTTGAGGTCCTCAAAATCATGCCCAGCTGATAGGGTAGTTATATCTTTTATTGTAAGAGGGAAAGCTCCCTGCAAAGATGGACTCTCCCTTATCACTTATCAGCTGGTTGTAGTAAGATTATTAGTGTATACCTATCATTTACCGAATAATTATATCATATTTATTATGAATGTTTTCAACATTTGTTAATTGAATCTAGATATCAACTAAGAATACTTCAACATGCCCCCTAAGTCTAGTGAATCCCTCATAAGTTATTAGTTTGAATACTAGATCCCACAATACTTAAGTATACTAAACTCTCTTATGTATTGTCAAATTTCTAACATGAAATTTAAAGTTTTTTGTCATGTTTAATAAACCCGTTCCAAATGTTGGTTAAATGAGTTTGACCAATGATAATTAGATTATATTGATGAAAATAAACTATCGAGGTATATGAAATTTAAGAGACTTGTTATGTGACTTTTAGTTGTGATTGAATTTAAATAGTTATATCTTGATATATGAGTGTTATGATTTAAACAAGTCATTAATTCATAATTAATTAAGATTGAAAAGATTCAATAATATTACTTCAAAGTTAACAAAATAATGTTTTAAAAAAGTTAGCCCAAATAAGGCTTATCCCCAGAGGAAATGAAGATATATGTAACAACCCGCGTAATTTTTGGGGTATTTTCAAAATATAGAGGAAAAATAAAGTTTTTGATAAAATTATTTTTCTTGCACAATTATGTTGAGATTTATTTTCAAACGGTTTCGAAATCGGAGTTAAAACGGATTTTATATTGATTTTTAAATATTTGTCCCTTGTAATAATTTTTGGCGAAACTGCCAGATTTCCTGGGCGATCGATCGATCAACGCCAGGGGGTCGATTGATCGACCCCATCAGAAATCGTGCGCAGCAAGGTTTTTGGAAGAGTTTGTTTTAGATTCAACTTGTTTTGTTTTTGCCTTATAAAATAAGGTCTTGTGTGACCCTTTTGGAACAACTTTTTGGCAGCAAACATATTTTTATTTCCTCCCTTTTTATATACACAAAGTCCCTTTATTTTATGCATTCAACTTAGGTTTTAGAGGTGTTCTTGGGGCTATTCTGGTGTTGATTCTTGGGAGACGATTTTGATGGCTTAATCTGACTTTTTTGGGCAGAATTATGTTGGATTCTTTTGGTGGTTTAAGATATAGGGTTTTACACAATATGCTCCTTAATCTCGCGAGTGTTATTCCCTTTGAATTCATGTGATTGTTGAACTCATATTTGAATTGCTAAATTCATTTGGAAATCTGAAAATTATTATTGGAATCTAATTTTTGATTCGTGTGGTACTATTATTGTGTTTATCATGTTGTCATGAGATTTTAATATGGCACTAATGTTGGGAACCCGCCAAGATTCCTATTTCGGCTACTTGATAAAGTATGGCGTGGTATGGTGACGCGACTCCGGTTAATGTGTTGTTGAGAAATTATATTGATAAAAATTCCTATGAGATTCTCATTTGATTTTAATATTCATCCTCATATTGTTACGTTTTATTCACCGCTAATATATTTGTTGAGCATCTTTCCTGTCGTATTGTGTACTTCCCCATATATTCTTTTAGTTAGCAGGTTAGCATGGATTTAAGCACTATGGACCAATTGGGATGATTTTAGCATGGATTATTTTGAGAAGATTTGTATTTATTTTGATGTATAGAGCGTTGGAGATGTATATTTATTTCAAGATAGTTAGTTGTTTATTTTGAGAGACTTTTGGTTGTATTTAATTTAAAGAATTGAGATTAGTGGATTCCCTTTTAAATTGTGGAATTTAGATGCTTTATACCTTGTTGTTTGTGGATTTAGTTAGTTTATTCGAGCACCGCTCCTCTCCCTCCGAGAAGGGTGTTACAGAATGGTATCAAAGCTTAGGTATATGACAATCCTCGGGTCTTAGGTTTTGGGTCTGTTGCGTTTTTCTAGCTCATATTTGGAGATAGAATTTTAGATGATCGTTTCGTGTTAGGCATCTAGATTAGATGTGAGGTATTGGAATTTTGGTGATGATTTTAATTTGGAGATTGATAGCCTGATTTTAAGAGTTAGGCTTTCGGCGAATTTTGAGGGCGAATTTCCATTGTTAGTGGGGAAGTGTAACAACCCGCATAATTTTTAGGGTATTTTCAGAATATAGAGAAAAAATAAAGTTTTTGATAAAATTATTTTTCTTGCACAATTATGTTGAGTTTTTAATGATGAGAATTTCAAACGGTTTCAAAATCGGAGTTAAAATGGATTTTATATTGATTTTAAATATTTGTCCCTTGTAATAATTTTTAATAGAACTGCCAGATTTTCTTTGGCGATCGATCGATCGACATCGACCCCAGCAGAAATCGTGCGCAATAAGGTTTTTGGAAGAGTTTGTTTTAGATTAACTTCTTTTATTTTTGCCTTATAAAATTAGGTCGTGGGTGACCCTTTTGGAACAACTTTTTGGCAGCAAACATATTTTTATTTCCTCTCATTTTATATACACAAAGCCCCTTTTTTTTATGCATTTAACCTTGGGTTTTGGAGGTGTTCTTGGGGCTGTTTTGGTGTTGATTCTTGGGAGATGATTTTGATGGCTTAATCTGACTTTTCTGGGCAGAATTATGTTGGATTCTTTTGGTGGTTTAAGGTATGGAGTTTTACTCAATATGATCCTTAATCTTGCGAGTGTCATTCCCTTTGAATTCATGTGATTATTGAACTCATATTTGAATTTATAAACTCATTTGAAAATCTGAAAATTATTGTTGGAATCTAATTTTTGATTCATGTGGTATTATTATTGTGTTGAGCATGTTGTCATGAGATTTTAATATGGCACTGATGTTGGGCACCCGCCAAGATTCCTGTCCCGGCTATTTGATAAAGTATGGCGCGGTGTGGTGAGGCCTGGTGATTCCGGTTAATGTGTTGTTAAGAAATTATATTGATAAAAATGCTTATGAGATTCTCATTTGATTTGAATATTTATACTCGTATTGGTACGTTTTATTCACCGCTAATATACTTATTGAGCATTTTTCCCGTTGTATTGTGTTCTTCCTGATTCGTATCGAATATTGCATATTTTCGCCCGTTATCTTTATGCATTCTATCACTTTTATGGTCCTTAATGCCTGTATTTATTCTCATTAACCAGACAACCTTGTATTTAGATATATACATGCTTTGTAGGGGTTAATTGTACTTTTGTAGGTATTGGAACGCTAAAAGTGGGAACCCGTTGTATTTCGGAGAAGTTTCGTCATTGGACGCTATTTTAAGGGCATTTTAGTCAATTCATATTTCTTCTTCAGCTCATGAAAATTCCACGGATGCGTAGTTCGATGAGTTAGCGTCATGTGGCCACAAACGGTGTGTTGTTTGGAGTTCGAATGAAGAAGATATGGCCATTTCCGTTTGCAACCATTTCCTCCCTCTTCATGGACCAAAAACTGCCTGAAACAGAGTGTCGGTCGACTGGCCTTGGGCCCCCGGTCGACCGTGGTTTGAATTTAAGCCTTCGAATTAGGACATAAGATTTAGACCTGCTCGACCGATCGATCGATGGTCTTGGTCGATCGATCGATCCTCCCAGATATTTGCCAATTCGGTTCCTTTTCTTTTCTTTTCCCTTTTCTTTTCTATTTATATTCCACTTACTATATAAACTATTTTTGTTGTAATATTTAGATATATTATATTTTAGGTTAGTTTAGGTTAGGGTTTGGAGGTGGAGAGCTCATTCTCCTTCCTCTCTTGGTTTGACACCCATTTGGGTTATAAGTGTGCACTATTCACGTTCCCTACCAATTAATTTATTTTGTATTTCTTTAATTCTTGCTTTGTAGTTAATTTACTTGCTTTCTAATTTAGTTTACATTTATTTATATGCTTTCTAGTGTAGATTTATTACGTTTATTTATCGCGTTTTTATCATGCTTTCTAGATAAATTAGTCTAGGTTGTGTTGGATTGAACTCATTTCGGGTTGACATGTTGCTTTGCTTTAGTGATGGTGTTTATGGGTCTATTTTGGGTGTCCTAGTTATTTCTTCTAGGAGATTTTACGGGGCTTATCATGTATACTCCGTGCTTACGACTTTGCGTGCGTAATTTTCGGAGTATTTGTTGACGCCAAAATCGTATTAGGCTTTTATGCGAATTTAGGGGTGTGACAACACTTGATTTAATTAATTATCGAAACGAGATGCAGTCTAAATAACTCGTCGACCCATGTAACCATTTTATACTAATTAACTCAGATGAGGGATATTCGGCGCAACCTATTGTTTTTACTCTCTTTATTAGTCTAGCTTTATTTTCCCTCCCCTAGATTAATATTTCCCTTTTGTGCATCTTTTCCTTTTTGTGTATAATCACCTTTAACACTTTTATTTAGGAGTATTAAATCCTATAAATTCTCGCAACTCGTCTCTGTGAATTTTCGATACCCGAATTACCGCTACACTTATATCGCAAGTGCAGTCGTAATTTAGGTTTTTATATTGAGGCGGTGAACAGAAAACAACAATCGGCGTTTTGACGCGACGCCACTTTTAACCTTGATCAAAATGGCGCCGTTGCCGGGGATGATTTTGTTTTAGAATTTATTTGATTTATTATTTTGTAGTATTTTCTTTCTATTTGTATTATTTGTCTAACATTTTTGTAGGAATTCTACATTTGAGCGCCAAGAAACGCTTGAATTTCCCGCGCACATCTACTTTGTGGAATTCGCCACTTCGAGCCATTTTTGGGGTAAGCATGTCTTATTCCGATTCTTCTGATAATCATTGTTATAATTCTCAAAATGCCCGTAATCCTCTGACTTTCGGTCGATACTTAGAGTCATAAAAAATTACAAATTCAAATATGACATTGGGTAAGTATAACGAAAGTCAAAACTTGGGTTATTGGAATTTTGATGATGATGATGATAATGATTTTGGGCCTCTAATTCCTTATAATAGGAATTTTGAAACGAATTGCAATAGTTTTCAAAATTCCTATAATAATGAGTTTAAGTTTAAGTCCGATGGTAATTTTCAAAGTTCCCATTTTCAAGTATCCGTGCCTAGGCCTATGACTTTTGGTGAGGGCTTGCGTATGCTTGAGAATGAGAAAATTAAAAATCGTTATCGGGAAGAAAATCGTTGTCGGGAATATGAGTTGGATTTATTATTTAAACCCGACGATGATTTTTCTTCCTAGACTTTTGAAGTCGAACAATGTTTTGAACCAAATGAGGACTTTGTGCCTACTTTGGAATAAATCATTGTTGACTTTGCCCATTGCGTAATAGATATTGAAAGTGAGGATGAAAATGACGTAATATCTATTTGCAATGAAATGATTTCTTCCTTGGCCCCCAAAGAAGAACATTTCATTGAAAATGATCTTATTTCCTTCGAAACTCAATCTTCAAGAAATGATGATTCATCTCTTGAGTTTGAATTTCTTTCCTCCCCATTTTCATTCTCTGTTATCACACCATCACAAGTAGCCGATGATTCGGTTTCAAACTTTAATGTGTTAAACCTTTTCGCTGATGAGGAATACTTGCTCATGTCGCCTTCCACGATCGCGTCTTTGCCTTTGTGTGCGCCACCTCCCATTCCAATTTCAAAATCCTTGGGAGGATATTTGGCTTTTCTTGGTCCCCACAAGTTTTTGTCACCCGTTCAATCCAAATCCCCCATCATCCCTCCAAAACTCTTAATTGACGATGGTTCATTTCTTACGCCTTACACATACCTTCCGTTGTTCAAACGGAATTCATATTTTTTGGAGGGAATGCTCGAGAGTGAGGGTACACCGATTATCCTCCAAAGTCAAATCATTTTCATGGTGGACCCTCAACTATTTAGACTTCTAGTGTATAGTTAGTGTGAATCCTAAATAGTAGGTTGTATATAGTTAGCTTTTTATTCTTTTTACTTTTTCTTTCCTTTTTAATTTAGTCTAATGTAATTAGTTAACTTTTAGTTATTTATTTTTGCTATGCTCAGTACTAACTTGGTTTGTAGATTCTTTGGACTTATTCTTATGGGGATCGCTCCAATTTTGGGTAATATCGCTATTTTCCTCTCTTTAACTTGGTTTTTAATTCACATTGAGGACAATGTCAGGTTTTAAGTTAGGGGGTGTGGGATATTCTATCCATTCATTGGTAGTTTCTTTGAGTTGATTATATGTTATTCCCAAGCATGCTTTTCTTGTAAAAAATAAAATTTTCAATAAGATTTTCTTTCCTTTTTCTCCTTTATTGGGCATTTTGCCTTTGTTTTCGATGATAAATTTCAATAATTTCCCGATACAATAGACAACTCAATGATGCATGTTCTTGATTTTAGAAGTTATTAGACTTTAGTCCTCAATTATTGATATAATGAATAACTTCATGAATTAAACTTTAATCCCATAAGCACATGCGTTTTTCTTGTTTTATTGATTTGGTTTAAGTTTTTATAACTCGGTAATCTTTTGTTGCATTGTATATACGTACATCGAGTAAGCTTTGTACCTTTCATCGCGTGTGAGTGTATACACTATTCTTTCTTCTTTGAAAACGTTACAGTCGTTGGTAATCTTTCTACTCTTTCATTTAATCATTCATTAATTGAGTTCATATATGAAATGTATTACTTGAGCATGATTTTCATATATTGTTTTGACTCAAGAATTACGTAAACTTTTGGAAACGATGATAGGCAATCTTTGTTATATCACCCATATTAGCCTTGACCTCACCTTATAAGTTTCCCCTCGTCAACCCCTTTGAGCCTAAATATTAGCCTTTCATTTCATAACCTAAATCCCATAACCAACTTTGAATTGGAGTTATACACCATACATACACTTTCCATGCCTTTGTTTGGAATGTTGCTTGGGATTGAATGATGTTGTTCTCTTGCGGTTGCAATTTAGGCATATGAGAAAGAAGTGAAAAGCAAAAGAAAAGAAAAGAAAAAATATGAGAAAAAGAAGAAAAGAAAGAGAAAGAGAAAGTTGTATATGTCGTATATAGTTCAATAAGTTTTGATTACTCTTCAATTGTTATATCCAATGCCTTATTTGGAAGTTACTTTCCAATTTTGATTTTGCCCACATTTTCCCATTATCCCGAGTTTTCATTTTCGAACACTTTGAATCCGTATATACATTCCTTTCATTCCGTACCCTAGCCTAGCCTACATTACAACCCTATTAAAGTCCTATGTGATCTTAAGTGGATGAAATTCAAAAGTCAAAATAGTTTTGATAATCTGTGAAAACACATTTCGTCTCTTTTAATAAGAGGTATCTTTTATTGAGATTACAATTTTTAATTTCATATATAGCGTTCTTCATTTGTGACATGTGCGCGACCTAGTTTCCATTTACATTTACTCGCTTTACCCGCATGTTCCGTGTGTTACCTCGCTGTTTCGAGTGAATTCACTTGATGAGTGTGATGCCCGTGAGGATTGAATATATGCTTGCTTTAATTTTTATCCGGTTTATATAAGTTTTTTCTAAATCACACTTTGCATGTGCTCGCTCCCGTCCCACATTTTAAGGTTTCAATTCTATGAGGCGCATTCTATAATGTTAATGATTTCAGACTTTTATTTAAATTCATACAATGTGCTAATAATATATATGAAAACTTGTTCCCTATTATTGGGCTTGTCGCATGTTGGGTTGGGCATATTTTGAGGAAACCATATGATGTTTGTGGGTATTATCCTTGAAAACCTTCACGAGACGACACTCGTTCACTAGGGTAACCTAGGGGTTTAACAGTTTATTGCATACGCTAAATGCAATCGTGCTCCCTTCGAAAGTGGCATTTATATTTTGATGCATATATACATCATGTACTGCTTTCTGTAGACTGGTTTTATTTCTTTCATTACTAGGGACTAGCAATGTTTAAGTTAGGGGGTGTGATTCATATCGAATATTGCATATTTTTGCCCGTTATCTTAATGTATTCTAGCGTTTTTATGGTCCTTAATGCCTATATTTATGCTCATTAACTAGACAACCTTGGATTTGGATATATACATGCTTTGCAGGGGTTAATTCTGCTTTTGTAGGTATTGGAACGCTAAAAGTGAGGATCCGTTGCATTTTGGAGAAGTTTCGTCGTCGGACACTGCTTTAAGGGCATTTTAGTTAATTTAAATTTCTTCTCCAGCTCGTGGAAACTCCACGGATACGTAGTTCATTGAGTTAGCATCGTGTGGCCGTAAACGGTGCGTTGTTTGGAGTTCGGATGAAGAAGATATGGTCGTTTCCATTTGCAACCATTTCCCCCCTCTTCATGGACCAAAAGCTGCCTGAAATAGAGTGTCGGTCGACTGGCCTTGGGCTCCCAGTCGACCATGGTTTTAATTTAAGCCTACGAATTGGGACATATGGTTTGGACTTGCTCGATCGATCGATCGATGGTCTTGGTCGATCGATCGATCCTCCCAGATATTTGCCAATTCGGTTCCTTTTCTTTTCTTTTCCCTTTTCTTTTCTATTTTTATTCCACTACTATATAAACCATTTTTGATGTAATATTCAGATATAGAAGATTTTAGGTTAGTTTAGTTCAGGGTTTGGAGGTGGAGAGCTCATTCTTCTTCCTCTCTTGGCTTGACACCCATTTGGGTTGTAAGTGTGCATTATTCATCTTCCCTACCAATTAATTTAGTTTGTATTTTTTTAATTCATGCTTTGTAGTTAATTTACTTGCTTTCTAATTTAGTTTACATGCTTTATTTATATGCTTTCTAGTGTAGATTTATTGCGTTTATTTACCGCATTTTTATCATGCTTTCCAACTAAATTAGTCTAGGTTGTGTTGGATTGAACTCACTTCGGGTTGACATGTTACTTTGCTTTGGTGATGGTGTTTACGGGTCTATTTTGGGTGCGTTGTCCTAGTTATTACGCCTAGGAGATTTTACGGCGCATATCATGTATGCTCCGTGCTTACGACCTTGCGTGCATAATTTTCAGCGTATTTGTTGACGCCAAAATCATATTAGACTTTTATGCGAATTTAGGGGTGTGACAACCCTTGATTTAATTAATTGTCGAAAGGAGACACGGTCTAAATAACTCATCGACTCATGAAACCATTTTATTCTAATTAACTCGGATGTGGGATATTCGACGCAACCTATAGTTTTTACTCTCTTTATTAGTCTAGCTTTATTTTCCTTCACCTAGATTAATATTTCCCTTTTGTGCATCTTTTTCTTTTTGTGTATAATCACCTTTTACACTTTTATTTAGGAGTACTAAATCCTATAAATTCTATCAACTCGTCTGGATTTTTGATACCCGACTTACCGCTACACTTGTATTGAGGTGGTGAACATAAAACAATGATCGGCGTTTTGATGCAACACCACTTTTCACCTTTGATCACTTCCCCATATTTTCTTTTAGTTGGCAGGTTAGCATGGATTTAAGAGCTATGGACCAATTGGGATGATTTTAGTATGGATTATTTTGAGAAGATTTGTATTTATTTTGATGTATAGAGCATTGGAGATGTATATTTATTTCGAGATAGTTAGTTGTATTATTTCGAGAGACTTTTGGTTGTATTTAATTTGAAGAATTGAAATTAGTGGACTCTCATTTAAATTGTGTAATTTAAATGCTTTATACCTTGTTATTTGTGGATTTAGTTTGTTTATTCGAGTACCGCTCCGCTCCTTCCGAGTTGAGTGTTACAAAATGGTATCAGGGATTAGGGATACGACAAACCTCGGGTCTTGGATTTTGGATCTGTTGTGTTTTTGTAGCGCATATTTGGAGATAGAATTTTAGATGATCGTTTCGTGTTAGGCATCTAGATTAGATGTGAGGTATTGGAATTTGGGTGACGATTTTAATTTGGAGATTCGTGGCCTGATTTTGAGAGTTAGGCTTTCGGCGAATTTCGAGGGCGAAATTCCATTATTAGTGGGGAAGTGTAACAACCCGCATAATTTTTGGGGTATTTTTAAAATATAGAGGAAAAATAAAGTTTTTGACAAAATTATTTTTCCTGCACAATTATGTTGAGATTTATTTTAATGACGAGAATTTCAAACGGTTTCGAAATCGGAGTTAAAACGGATTTTATATTGATTTTTAAATATTTGTCCCTTGTAATAATTTTTGGGGAAACTGGGAGATTTCCTAGGCGATCGAGCGATCGACGCCAAGGGGTCAATCGATCGACCCCGACAGAAATCGTGCACAACAAGGTTTTTGGAAGAGTTTGTTTTCGATTCAACTTCTTTTGTTTTTGCCTTATAAAATAAGGTCGTGGGTGACCCTTTTGGAACAACTTTTTGGCAACGAACATATTTTTATTTCCTTTCTTTTCATATACACAAAGCCCCTTTATTTTATGCATTCAACCTTAGGTTTTGGAGGTGTTCTTGGGGTTGTTTTGGTGTTGATTCTTGAGAGATGATTTTGATGGCTTAATCTGACTTTTCTGGGTACAATTATGTTGGATTCTTTTGGTGGTTTAAAGTATGAGGTTTTTCACAATATGCTCCTGTGACACCCCGCCTAATAAAATACCGGGTGATCAGTCCTATACCAAATTAAAACAGGAATTTCAGTTGGTTCATCCTTAGCATCACTGTCGAAAACCTTTTTAAAACATACTATATACCTGGTATTCCAAAAAGCTGGTGCCAAGTTTTATCTTTTTAATTAAACAAAACAATAGATGTGAAAATAAATATAAACCATTCACATAGCTGAATTAAATGAACTGAAAAAATAATAAAACGACATGCCGAATAAACCATCGGCCAACAAAATAAATAGTCAAATACAAATATTCAACACCTGAATAAAAATATTAAAACTGAACTGAAAGTGTGGGCGACATGCCCTAAATAAAACTGAAACTAACAAATGATTCCTACTCTAGGAATGAAAGAACGATGCGTCTAATCCAAGCTCCTGCTAACATCCACATATGCCGCAGCTCCATGTCCCAGGAATAGAATATCAATCCTAGCGTCCCAATGGCTGGACACCTAAAAGGTTTTGAAAATAGTTTTATAGCAAAGGTTAGAACCCAAAACATTTTGAAAATATTTAGTAAGTGAATTAAATGCAGTAATTTAAAATATATGAATGGGCTCCATATTTAAGTTAGTGTCGCACTCTCTTGAGGACATTCTCACCTCTCTACTAAAGTGCACACCTAACGATTACCTTAACCCCACCTAGTTGTACTACCCCGTCCAACTAGTCCTTGTAATCCTCCCTTGCCTTTCCACTCTAATTCGAGTATTATTATCCATGGGTTATAAGTTATCTCACAAATTAACTTAATTAATTTCCTTAAAAAATATTATATAACTGTGACACAAGTTATATAAAATAATTACATCATACACTGTATTATTACCCGCATATAATATTTACTACCATTATATACGTACTTTTACTATAACATCTACACATATATCATATGTATATCCATCCCTTCGAGTGTACCCTCTCCGGATGATTCCCCCTAAAGTGTTATCTCACTAGGTGTGCTCACATAACCTAGTTCCCCAACTTGGAATCGCTCACCAACCTGGTCCAAAAATATAAACGTAGTGGAGGCGGTCATATTCCCACCCTGAAAGTTAGATAAACCCCTCACCCATATACCGAACGCTATGACCTGGGGATATACTCACCCTACTCCTCAAGCTAGGGGATTCACCCACATCGCGCAACCTCCCTTGATAGCACTAGAGTATATAACTTAAATAAATATCTAGTCCCTGATATTTAATACCCACACAAAGTACACACATGTATATATATACTATCACCCCACCGTATATATAGAAAATATAAATTCCGGCTTTACCGTGTACTAAAACCCGTAACACTAGCCTATATATTCCCGAGTCTATGGTCCGAGTCAAATTTAATTAATTCACTACTCCACAGAAATATATATGTACTATGGCTGATATAGCCAGCACACCCACAAAATTCGACTTACCCGCGAGCTCTAGTGAAAATAATTCTTATATTGTGACACCCTCACTGTCACTCAAAACTTACCCCATGCCCATAGGATAAAAGATAATTACCTCCATACTCTAGCTGCAATGGCTGATCTTCGGGTTCCTGAGCAGCTTCCCCCTTCCCGAACGCACCCATGACTTGTTGTAGTGGTTGTACATCCAGGACCTCATCCTGTAGTTGACCCCTGTCTCGCTTAGGACAATATCTCTTCACGTGCCCCGTTTCCCCAAAAATGAAACACCTCTTAATAAATTCACACTGACACTGATCCCTTCCTTGCTGGCCTTGTCGGACGTCCTGGTCGTCCTATCGATAGCCCCTAGCTCTGAATCGTTTGGTCTGATTCCCCTGCTGGGAATCCTGCCCTTGATGTCCCCTTGTCTGCTGCTGGGATACCCCACTGGTACTGTTCCCTCACGCTTTATCCGACTGACTGGATTCCACTCCCCTCTTGCTTCCTTTCACGTGGAAGTGATATTCCTGGTAGTGCAGGAGTGCTGCATTAATGACATATGTATAAGCTACTAAAGCGGGATTACCAATTAAATGTTGTTTGATCCTCCAGAACAACCCATCCATGAACCTTGCTTTCTTTCTTCATCGCTTTACCTTGTCCGGTACAAAATTTACCAAATGAGTGAATTCTTCCTCATAGTCGGCCACTAAACGGCCCCCCTGAGTCACCTTTCTGAATTTTCTCCTTATTTCAGCCTCGACTACTGGCGGGAAATACTTGCGGTCGAACCGCACCCAAAACTCTGTAATAGCTAATGTATCCCTTTCCTCAATTGTGGTGATCGACTCCCACCACTGTAGCGTTGCTCCCACTAACCTAAAAGTGGCTAGCATATGCTTCTGCACCTCATTACAATCTACCATGCGTAGGTGACGCTGGATATCTCTTTTCCACTGACACGCTAGCACCACATCTGAACCCCCTCGAAATTCTGGCGGATGCCCTTTTTGAAAAACCTCTCATACTTACTGCCACCTCGACGGCCTTGGGTGGGCCTGAACATGTGGTACCACAAATGCCTGTGGCTGATCTCGTGGAAAGTATCTTGCCATTTCGACCACCGTCGCTTCAACTGCCTGCGTTACTAATTCAGTTACCCGTGCTACCAAAATCATTTCTGGCAGTTACTGCGGTAACTCTTGCTCTTGATGAGCCTCTCTAGTCTCATCTCCCCTTGCTCCCCTAGTTGCTCTCCCTCTCATGGGAGACATCTGAAATGAGAATCGAATCGTATGAGTTCACCCTCAAATATAAAATAATTGGCAGAGGAACGTAAATGCGCATACGTATGAGAATACAATAATCCTATGATAGGGTTCTACATCAAAGAACGCTAAGCTGAAACGTGAAAAGCCCACAGATCTGAAGGACACTAGAACCTGATGCTCTGATACCATCTGTGAAACCCCGCCTAATAAAATACCGGGTGATCAGTCCTATACCAAATTAAAACAGGAATCCTAGTTGGTTTACCCTTAGCATCACTGTCGAAAATCCTTTCAAAACTTACTAACCACCTAATATTCCAAAAAGTTGGTGCCAAATTTTATCATTTTAATTAAACAAAACAATACATGCGAAAATAAATATAAACCATTCACACAACTGAATTAAATGAACTGAACAAATAATAAAACAACATGCCGAATAAACCATATGCCACAAAAATAAATAGTCCAATACAAATATTCAACATCTGAATAAAAATCTTAAAATTGAACTGAAAGTCTGGGGGACATGCCCTAAATAAAGCTGCAGCTGACGAATGATTTCTACTCTAGGAATGAAAGAATGATGCGTCTAATCCAAGCTCCTATTAGCATCCACATATGCCGTAGCTCCGTGTCCCTGTAATAGAATATCAATCATGGCGTCCCTGTGGCTGGACACTTAAAAGGTTTTGAAAATAGTTTTATGGCAAGGGTTAGAACCCAAAATATTTGTAAAATATTTAGCAATTGAATTAACTGCAGTAATTTAAAATATATGAATGCGCTCCATATTTAAGTTAGTGTCGCACTCTCTTATGGACATTCTCACTCCTCCACTAAAGTGTGCACTGTGACACCCCGCCTAATTAAATACCGGGTGATCAATCCTTTATTAAATTAAAATCAAGGTGAACAGTTAGTTCATTCTTAGCATCACTGTCGTAAAAATAAACTTTTCCAAATTTACACCCTAATTAATTAAGCTAAGTGTCAAAACCATTTTTAACCTTTCTAACCAAATTGTATTTTTAAAGAAAAACTTATTTATTTAATTATTAACCACCTTTTCAATAAGTAAGAATCATACAACAATTATCCTGGAACATAATCCAATTACTTTAAACATTGAACATCCAAAATCCCAACATTTAAAACTAAATGTAAAACATACATGCTGAATAAAACCCAAAGTAATAGTACTGGAAATAACTGAAATACAAATGTCCCAACAGAACAGATAAATAGTGGAAAGAGAGACACATGCCCCAATAACTGAGAATCATAGGAGTGGAATCGAGTAAATGAAATCGTCTAAGCAAGTGGCCTGCAACTCCCACCTAAGCTGCAGCACGTTCCTTCCAAGGGATCCTAAGCCAGACGCCCCTGTAGCTGGGCACCTGTAGTACATACATATATATACAAGAGAGAGAGAGAGAGAGAGAGAAACGGGTCAGAGCCGGATAGTGTATATGATTTAAAAATTGTTTAGCAAGTATTTAAATTGATACAGGCCAATGCAACAACATATTAGTGCGACACTCTCTTGAGAAATTCCCACCTCTCTTCTAATGTGCACTCATGTCGCACTACCCTTCCCAACGGTTTATCCTATCATTTTCGCACTAACCTTCCCAAAATTTAGCTTATCTTAAATTACTCTTAAGATTTCAAGACCGAACAATATCATTGTTTAAAAAGATACTTCCCATTTAGTAGCACAACTCTCGTTTTAGCTTCAATAATTTATAAAGTTTCCCAGTGTCATATTATACTTTTCAACCAAGTATTTACAATTTTATTCATCAATTATGTCCTACTTACCAAATCACAGTAGGCGGTTCCAAATCTCATAATTTCGTATATATATTAACTACTCGCGTAATATATATATATATAACGGCACCCCAAATAAAACTATGGTGCAGGCATACTCTGCTATCCAATCCCCGTATCGCTCACACTAAGGGATATACAAGTTCGGAATCACTCTCGAACTGTATCAACATATATACACAAACAATATTGAGGCGAAGCATAGATTCCAAGTCTCTAAGAGGTCAGTACATACCCTCACGTCTCTTAGGACCGTCTGAACTATCATTCCGATAGCCTGTACCAAGGATATCTATCTCCTAGGGTACGACTCAATATCCCCCATAAGGCAACACATGATAAGATCGTCCCAGCGCGGTAACCTCAGGGATAGCAAGTAGCGCGGGGATGATTTTCACACGTATATAATATATGCATACACAACCATATAAATATACCACTTGTTATCATATCAATATAGGTTTCTCTCATCACCCATAATTACAATATTTATCCTTACTTTTCACATTAAGTATTCCTTATTAGGATTCGTCGCTAACCTTAACTCGAAGGGTTTCTCCAACCCATTACGTGACACTCGTGGACCCTATCCTCCCAAGTATAAAATTCAGTAAGTGTCATTATTATGTTCCAATGTAACTCTCTTACACGCCTCACCCTTTAACATAAATTTACCAACCCTAAAGTAAATATCCCATAAATACTATTCTCGTCGAATATTAAAGATCCCAATCATTTATTCATTTGCCCTACTGGTCCTCCATGTCTCCCAAATCATTTTATTAAGAATGACCAAGAATTATATCACGACAATTTGAATTTAACTCATTTAAAAAGGGAAATAGGAGTCTGCCAGGAGGGGTCGATCGATCGAGGTTTGGGGCTCGATCGATCGAACCTTCGATCGATCGAGGCTCTAGGCTCGATCGATCGATCAAGCAGGTATTGCGATTTCTGCAGAATTGCAGTTACGGGTTCTAACACCTATTCTCATCCAATTTCAAGTTTTACATTCCCAAACGTCCAAAATCTTGTCCTACTAACATCCTAACATGATATGATACACATCCTACGTAAAGCATGTCAATTTACGTCACTAAACATGGATTAATCATGCCAAAATTCATTTAAAACTCAAGAACCCTATAAATCTCTAAATCATGGTTCTAATCTGTTTTACCCCATAATTCCTTTCTTTAATTACACCAAAATTTCATGGATTATTCTTTTACATCACAAAAGATTTCCAGAATAAGGTTTAAGTCTTTACTACATGCAAATTCCTATCACAATTTGGGTTTTCTTCCATATATTTCATCCCTAATCATTCCTAAACTAATATGGAAATTGCACCAACGAAATAAGCAAGATAAACACTTGCCTGGGATTTTCAGAAGTCTGGATTGCGACTGATTTTGGTGTGGTTGCGTTCCCTATCTCGCGATCTACGCGTTGGCAGTGATGGCGGTGCAAATGGTTGAGTTTTGAGCCTTGGAATTGCTCGAGAGCTCTCTCCTCTCTTCTCCAATGGACGTTCTAGGTTTTGGGAATTCTAACCCTAGGTGACAACCTCAATATCAGATATAGCCCCTCTAATTTTCGTGTGTTTAATTACCCAAAAATGTAAAATGATAAAAATGCCCTCCCGGGTTACTAATTAGGCCTAAAAACGTCCCGAGACCCAAACTACACCCCTGGGTACACTTTTCTGACTATCTCGACCCTTCTGGACGCGTTGGCGCACTCAAAACGAACATACGGGCAACTTATAAAATATACACTTTTTATTAATCCACATTTAGTCCCGACACGACACAGGCGCGTCCTGACTTAAATTTCCATAATTGTCATTTTATTCACACGTGACAATATTATAAAAATAAATCTCACATATTACTATACTCATCCAGTAATATGCAACAAATAATATATTCCCAATAATTACTAACTCTTGTCACGCTAGTAAATATTTAAAACAACATTCCGGATTAAAATTAAATTAATTTATCTCAAATAAATTTAATAAATCCCATAATTTAAAAGCTATAAAAATACGGGGTATTACATACTTCCCCCCTAATAACGGAATTTCAACCTGAAATTCGGAAAATAAGGCCTATCCGGTAGCACAATTCTGGATATCCTTTTCTGTACACAAACTAACTACACATTACGGCGCTCAATCACTATATCTCTTTCTTCACAGCAATATTGTTTTACATTCTGATTGGAGACACTTCACATTATGCTCCCAACCGACAACATTCGCGTAGGTCACGCCTACATGTTATAATTTCCTTATCTCACTATCATTAGGAGGCCGCACCTCCCTACATGACAAATACTCGGATTTATTCATATACAAAACTCCCATTCTGAGAAAATTATACGAACATTTGATCACTATTGCTCGCCTAAAACAGTCGTGGAATTCCATCATAGTTATCGGATGTTCTCTCGCCCGATCCAAAAACTCTGATTATCTACTCTCCTCTGAACATACGGGAGGAGAATAGTCGAGGTTCTTCCATAACAAAACCTTAATAAGCACCTGGCACGCGACAAACGGGTACGAGTGCTTCTACAGAGCATTCCTGAAATCATCGTACCAAGATTCTAAAATCTCCTTCACGTGTCTCCACAAATCTTTAATCACCGTGCACCTATTCCCTGGCTACAGGTGATACATCCTACTCGAAACGAAACCTTATCTCCGCTGGTTTCTGAAATCCCATATCAAAGGTGGGATTCACCAATCTCCTCCTGATTCAAAAATTTATACTGCGCCGGACCATGCACTGGCGCGATCCTTCCTTTCAAAGGAAGTCTGGGGCATACTAGTTAATATTGTAAGCCAACCCAAAGGAATATCAATCACTTCCTTCTCCGCGGTTTAATTCACATGTTCGGGATGAACCCTCGATCTTGTTTTGACGATGGCAACCCATCCAAGGACTGTACCGACTTTACCGACCTCTTCCAATTTCAGGAATTGTCGATAAACACAAAATTCTTTGGTTGATTCTCCTCTTTCAACCAAACCTTACCTATGGGCGGTGCATGTAGAGACTACTCACTATGTCCCGCTAAACATCGATTCTTCCTTGAAATGTCTCACATTATCTGACACGTAATACTCCCCTTCCTTCCTTGTAGTATGCCGAAAGTTCCACCCGTGCTCTTCTCTCCACGGAGTGCACTTTTGGATCTCCTATACCATACCAACATCATCACCCTTTGTACGTGCAAGTCGCTCTCATACTTGCCTACTAACAACTCCGCTCCGAGTGTTCTTCATAATCATTTAATTCTGCTCCATTCAAGGAATACTCTCCTTAAATGACTTCCCACAGTCTTCCAATTCAAATTTGGGTGTGCTATTCTAATTACACACCTATGTATGGATTATCGCCCCTCATGTGACGTTTAATCCACTATATCACTTCCACTTTGTTTTGTTAGCCCCACAAACACATTTTCCACACATCCATTGCCATGCCCCTTCATCTCGGACGAGTTTTAACATCGATTAACCAGGATGTCTACACACCCTATAAATCGGGCATACTAGCGTAAGCATCACATACGCTCCATACTAATAAACAAATTCTTTGTTTTCCCTGGTGCTTGCAGCGTGATTACAACACTTTAATCACCCTAAAATTCAAGATTTTAAATCTTCCTTATCATCGTTCCACCCCTCAACTCGTGGGGTAACTTTCAATGCTTTCTTACTACACAACCGGCTCCAATGGCTTTAAATCAAAATTCAACTTCCAACTTACATACATAATTACTCGATCCCATTTCGACCAGGGTACCGAACTCATGGGATAGTGACCAAACGTCTCCCTATTTCCAACCTTACACTAAGTTTCATGCGTGGGATGTCTCGCAAAGCGAAATCCAAACAAGGAACCCTCCCGATACACTACTGCCTAGTATTGTCGGTTATCGAGATCCGTTAGGTCCTCTGTCCATAGCATATACCCCTTTATTCCGTCTCTTGACAGAAAAGTTACAATTTCTCCCGTAATTATGTTTAACAAAGAACGTTTCACTAATTGCACTATTGTTCAGTATTGGATGGTGGTAATAGCATTCCATAAACCTCGAATACATACAATCGAAATTCTCGAAATTCCTTTCCCTAATAATAGGGGTATAAATATTAACTCCCACTTCTCTAAAGGATAAATATAACAATGCACTTTTCTTATCACTAAGTCCGGAGTGCTAAACATAATATTGAGTCAAATCTTTTCGCTCAACGATAAATCTCGATACATACGGAATTATATTGACAAAGTCTATACATACTTTGGCATCGAATATCTCGAGGCCACTATCTCCTCCGAAGTCCCTATGATAGTTAATATAGGTGCGAGTCCAACCTTCTTACAGGTAAAGCTCGCCACAACAAAACATGTTGCACTAATGCAACTACTCCGATAGCCTTGTAATAAATGCCCACTATCGTACTAACCATTTCTATAACGTTTTAACAAAGATAATATAATACTCATGTATCGCATCACTACAACGAGTAACCTCAATAAAGTATGAAACACTGTTAATATACTCATTCATCCTCCGTGGATAGCACTAAAGAAAAATCCCACTACACTAGGGAAAAATATTCACATTTTAATAACGTTTAAAATGATATGCATTAAGCTCATCTCACATGCTAATCTAGCAAGGAACAAAATATAGTGACTCACTCGTGTCACATAAACACGCCTCATCCTCTGAGGATACAACTTACACTTCTACCTTGTCAATCGTCTTGACTGCGCAAATGGTTTCCGGACGTAACACGTCTACTCAAACCAAACAAAATTACTTTAATCGTTGCCTTTTACTAGGCACCGTATTCTTGTCCTTATACTCACTTTGGAACATATTATCGCCAGCGATCTCACTCCGCACAAAATACCTCAACACATAATCCACTTATCACCTGTCCTACTAACCAGGTTAGGATTGTCCTTCTCTCGGACTTTAGTAAACTCGATTCCTGTTAACCGTCCCGGTTGTTCCTTTAACTTTTTAGGTCATAAAGATCGTGTTACTATCTATAATAGCACTTACTGAATTTACCATCACTTGGTAAGAATTCCATTATCCGAATCATTTAAATGGGTCCCCTGATGTATATCCACATCTCTTTTTGGTGCTATATCACCACCGTTGTATTCAGTCTTATTCTCGACTAAATTCTTCGATTTCTTTAAGCTTCCCACACAAGGAGCATTATCATCTTTATTGACAAAATACAACATTGTCAACCTCTGAATCAACCGTTCATCAGAATTTCCTCCTCGAGTATTATCAATTATTATTACGAGTTGGTCTCCCACTTGGAGTCGTTTCCTTCACTCCTATCTACATCTTTCAATACAAAATTTGCTAATGATTAGGCTTCATATCCACAATCGGACTTCTGTCATGCCCTCCTGCGATGAGTTCAGAACCACATTTGCTTCTCACCCTGAAAAGTTGAGGAAGGAACATACGGTCAACACTGTACCTAAGGTTCTCCTATAGGCATAGCATTCCACTTCTAAAATTGGTGGTTGACTCCAACCATTATAATTTCGTCCCGAAAGCCAAGAAAATTTTCTCTAAATTTTCACTTTCAGTTTGCCACACTTCGTCCTATATCTAAGCCTTTGGGTACATTACCTCCTTTTGTAAAGACACATACAATTCACATTTCTAAAATTTCCCATTGACAGTCTCTACACGTTTTTTTTTGTAATACGTTGGGTAAGTTTACCCTCGCACCTCATTTGACTATAACAGCATTTGGAAATCACTACTGCGCCTTAGTCGCCTTTCTAGTCTTGGCTTCTCGTGCCATAATGGAGGTGACCTCGACTACGGTCATCATCCTCTAATATATTTTATAATCTCACCTCAACCGAACCCTGCCTCCTGATGTACGCTTAACGGTCGTCTGCTAACATCCGTCATCGCTCGACACGCGCACACATCCGAACGAAATTAGTATTCACTAATGTATACACATTATAACAGGAGAACGAAATCTTGTCAAAGAAATCGACAATCCTAAACATAGGGCTCTATAACAAACAAAGCAACGCTGAAAGCATAATAAGCCGTACAGATCCTAAGGACACTAGAACCTGATGCTCTGATACCACCTGTGACACCCCGCCTAATTAAATACCAGGCGATCACTCCTTTATTAAATTAAAATCAAGGTGAACAGTTAGTTCATTCTTAGCATCACTGTCGTAAAAATAAACTTTTCCAAATTTACACCCTAATTAATTAAGCTAAGTTTCAAAACCATTTTTAACCTTTCTAACCAAATTGTATTTTTAAAGAAAAACTTATTTATTTAATTATTAACCACCTTTTCAATAAGTAAGAATCATACAACAATTATCCTGGAACATAATCCAATTACTTTAAACATTCAACATCCAAAATCCCAACATTTAAAACTAAATGTAAAACATACATGCTGAATAAAACCCAAAGTAACAGTACTGGAAATAACTGAAATACAAATGTCCCAACATAACAGATAAATAGTGGAAAGGGCGACACGTGCCCCAATAACTGAGAATCATAGGAGTGGAATCGAGTAAATGAAATCGTCTAAGCAAGTGGCCTGCAACTCCCACCTAAGCTGCAGCACGTTCCTTCCAAGGGATCCTAAGCCAGACCCCCTGTGGCTGGGCACCTGTAGTACATACATATATATACAAGAGAGAGAGAGAGAGAAAAACGGGTCAGAGCCCGATAGTGTATATGATTTAAAAATTGTTTAGCAAGTATTTAAATTGATACATGCCAATGCAACAACATATTAGTGCGACACTCTTTTGAGAAATTCTCACCTCTCTTCTAATGTGCACTCCTATCGCACTACCCTTCCCAACGGTTTATCCTATCATTTTCGCACTAACCTTCCCAAAATTTAGCTTATCTTAAATTACTCTTAAGATTTCAAGACCGAACAATATCATTGTTTAAAAAGATACTTCCCATTTAGTAGCACAACTCTCGTTTTAGCTTCAATAATTTATAAAGTTTCCCAGTGTCATATTATACTTTTCAACCAAGTATTTACAATTTTATTCATCAACTATGTCCTACTTACCAAATCACAGTAGGCGGTTCCAAATCTCATAATTTCGTATATATATTAACTACTCGCCTAATATATATATATATATATATATATATATATATATATATATATATATATATATATATATATATATATATATATATAACGGCACCCCAAATAAAACTATGGTGCAGGCATACTCTGCTATCCAATCCCCGTATCGCTCACACTAAGGGATATACAAGTTCGGAATCACTCTCGAACTGTATCAACATATATACACAAACAAGATTGAGGCGAAGCATAGATTCCAAGTCGCTAAGAGGTCAGTACATACCCTCACGTCTCTTAGGACCGTCTGAACTATCATTCCGATAGCCTGTACCAAGGATATCTATCTCCTAGGGTACGACTCAATATCCCCCATAAGGCAACACATGATAAGATCGTCCCAGCGCGGTAACCTCAGGGATAGCAAGTAGCGCGGGGATGATTTTCACACGTATATAATATATGCATACACAACCATATAAATATACCACTTGTAATCATATCAATATAGGTTTCTCTCATCACCCATAATTACAATATTTATCCTTACTTTTTACATTAAGTATTCCTTATTAGGGTTCGTCGCTAACCTTAACTCGAAGGGTTTCTCCAACTCATTACGAGACACTCGTGGACCCTATCCTCCCAAGTATAAAATTCAGTAAGTGTCATTATTATGTTCCAACGTAACTCTCTTACACGCCTCACCCTTTAATACATAAATTTACCAACCCTAAAGTAAATATCCCATAAATACTATTCTCGTCGAATATTAAAGATCCCAATCATTTATTCATATGCCCTACTGGTCCTCCATGTCTCCCAAATCATTTTATTAAGAATGACCAAGAATTATATCACGACAATTTGAATTTAACTCATTTAAAAAGGGAAATAGGAGTCTGCCAGGAGGGGTCGATCGATCGAGGCTTGGGTCTCGATTGATCGAACCTTCGATCGATCAAGGCTCTAGGCTCGATCGATCGATCAAGCAGGTATTGCGATTTCTGCAGAATTGTAGTTACGGGTTCTAACACCTATTCTCATCCAATTTCAAGTTTTACATTCCCAAACGTCCAAAATCTTATCCTACTAACATCTTAACATGATATGATACACATCCTACGTAAAGCATGTTAATTTACGTCACTAAACATGGATTAATCATGCCTAAATTCATTTAAAACTCAAGAACCCTAAAAATCTTTAAATCATGGTTCTAATCTGTTTTACCCCAGAATTCCTTTCTTAATTACACCAAAATTTCATGGATTATTCTTTTACATCACAAAATATTTCCAGAATAAGGTTTAAGTCTTTACTACATGCAAATTCCTATCACAATTTGGGTTTTCTTCCATATATTTCATCCCTAATCATTCATAAACTAATATGGAAATTGCACCAACGAAATAAGCAAGATAAACACTTGCCTGGGATTTTCAGAAGTCTGGATTGTGACTGATTTTGGTGTGGTTGCGTTCCCCGTCTCGGGATCTACGCGTTAGCGGTGACGGCGGTGCAAATGGTTGAGTTTTGAGCCTTGGAATTGCTCGAGAGCTCTCTCCTCTCTTCTCCAATGGCCGTTCTAGGTTTTGGGAATTATAACCCTAGGTGACAACCTCAATATCAGATATATCCCCTCTAATTTTCGTGGGTTTAATTACCCAAAAATATAAAATGACAAAAATGCCCTCCCGGGTTACTCATTAGGCCTAAAAACGTCCCGAGACCCAAACTACACCCCCGGGTACACTTTTCTGACTATCTCGACCCTTCCGGACGCGTTGGCGTACTCAAAACGACCATACGGGTAACTTATAAAATATACACTTTTTATTAATCCACATTTAGTCCCGACACGACACAGGCGCGTCCTGACTTAAATTTCCACAATTGTCATTTTATTCACACGGGACAATATTATAAAAATAAATCTCATATATTACTATACTCATCCAGTAATATGCAACAAATAATATATTCCCAATAATTACTAACTCTTGTCACGCTAGTAAATATTTAAAACAACATTCCGGATTAAAATTAAATTAATTTATCTCAAATAAATTTAATAAATCCCATAATTTAAAAGCTATAAAAATACGGGGTATTACACGCACCTAACGATTACCTTAACCCCGCCTAGTTGTACTACTCCGTCCAACTAGTCCTTGTAGTCCTCCCTTGTCTTTCCACTATAATCTGAGCATTATTATCTATGGGTTATAAGTTATCTCACTAATTAACTTAATTAATTTCCCTAAAAAAAATATCATATAACTATGACGCAAGTTATATAAAACAATTACATCACACACTGTATTATTACCCGTATATAATACTTACTACCATTATATACGTACTTTTACCACAACATCCACACATATATCATATGTATATCCATCCCTTCGAGTGTACCCTCTCCGGACGATTCCATCTAAAGTGCTATCTCACTAGGTGTGCTCACATAACCTAGTTCCCTAAGTTGAAATCGCTCACCAACCTGGTCCAAAAATATAAACGTAGTGGAAGTAGTCATATTCCTACCCTGAAAGTGAGATAAACCCCTCACCCATATACCGGATGCTATGACCTGGGGATATACTCACCCTACTCCTCAAGCTAGGGGATTCACCCACATCGTGCAACCTTCCTTGATAGCACTAGAGTATATAACTTAAATAAATATCTACTACCTGATATTTAATAGCCCACACAAAGTACACACATGTATATATATACTGTCACCCCACCATATATATAGAAAATATAAATTTCGGCTTTATCGTGTACTAAAATCCGTAACACTAGCTTGTATATTCCCGAGTCTATGGTCCGAGTCAAATTTAATTAATTCACTCCTTAATAATTTATTACTTTCCCGAGTCTACAGTCCGACTCTAATTTAATTAATTTACACATCAATTAATTATTACCAATCCGAGTCTATGGTCCGACTCTAATTTAATTAATTTACACATCAATTAATTATTACCAATCCGAGTCTATGGTCCGACTCTAATTTAATTAATTTATACATTAATTAATTTAACACTTGGTGTCACCCAACCATTATATACCCGGACTCGCTCACTTGGCCCGTACCATCATTAATACCCATAACTATATTTTGTGACACCCCGCCTAATAAGATACATGGCGATCACTCCAATATTAAATTAAAACAGGAGTCTCATATGGATCATTCTTAGCATTACTGTCGAAAATCCATTTAATTACTAATAACCTATTAGTCCGGTGTCAAAATTTTAACTTTACTACTCTTTTTAACAACAATAAATAAACACATCCATACAGTTTATGCGTAAATGAAATAAAGTAACCGAACACTCGGTCAAAATATACAACCATATCGAATGATGTACTAAAAGAATAAATAAATGCAGTTGGACCATTGGCCCGAATGTTTATACAATACCTCCTATCTAGATTACAAGAATGGAAGCGTCTACTGAAAATCCTGCACGCATCCACAGCTGCTGCAGCTGACGTCTGACTCGAAAGATGTGTCATCCAGGCGTCCCTGTGTTTGGACACCTATATATATATATATATATATATATATATATAATATAGGAAGAAAGGAAAAGTAGATAAACGGGTCAGAGCCCGAGTTTTGAAAATATTTTGCAAGTGCATAAATGCCTTATTTTTAGAAAAAGGTTTTGCCTCATATTTAAGTTTGGTATCGCACTCCCATGAGATACCCCTCACCTCTCCACTAACAGTGCACTCCTTGCACATCCCTCTAAACATCGTAGTCAAGCTATCCTGCTAAACTAGTCTATCACTAACCCACTATCAATCCTAGATAGTCCAAGCAATGTACTAAGGGCTAAACTTCACCCCAGTCTCAACGCTATGCCATGTTCATGCGTGGGGTGTCTCGCAAAGTGAAATCCAAACAAGGAACCCCCCCGATACACTACTATGCGGCAAGGTCGATCGTCGGGATCCATTAGACCCTCGGCACTCGATTTATCCATATATATATATATATATATATATATATATATATATATATATATATATATTACAATATACATCCGGATCTATCTCCCGGAACGAGAATTCATTTACAAAGTATTTATCAATACTTATCATTTTTATCTCAAAACTTTCCATTTCCCTTCTCATATCCAGGAAATGTATTTAAAAGCCAATTCATTATCATGAATTTCTTTAATAAATCATATACCTTTTTAAAAGCCAATTTTATTATCATAAAAATGCTTTTCCGTTTCAAAATATCCCATTTCCCTTTTTATATTCAGGAAATGTATTCAAAGCCATTTTCATTATCATAAAAATGCTTTGATCATATCATATGCTTCCACATCCCTTCTTCCACCCGGGAAGTGTTACCGAAGCCAATCCATATAACCCATTTCCCTTCCTATATCCAGGAAATGTAATTAAATCCAATCCATTATCATGAATTGCTTTAATATATAACGCGTTCTAAGACCGCCCGTCCGGATTTCTCCACTGTGCGCGCCTCTAAATGGCTATCATCTTCCAGGGCCTATAATCAAGACAACCTGGGATCCTACATCGCAAGACGTCGGGAAGCGGCCATATGCCTGCGGGATAGTCAAGACCACACCGGAATCTCCTAACCATCGCAGAAAAAATACAACAAATGCTCATATGGCCTATAGGACTATATCCACCCTGCATTCATTAGCCAGGGGGCTTCACCGTACGTACGCAAACTTCCCTTATGACAGCGATTTAGAGAGGTGTGTATCCTCATTTTTATTCTTTAAGAAAATCATTTATCTTTCCTTTTTGAAAACATTTATATTTACATTTTCAAAAGTCATTTATCTTAATTCATATATATACTTTAATCCCATAGTATATATATACCATATATTCCTACCTGAATATATAAAAATGGCCATATTTTCCAAACCATCTATCGATGACCCTCAATCCCAAAGATTCTCTCAAGAATCCTAATCATGCATTCATATACGCATGATACTCATCCCAAAATATTTTCTTACTTTAACAAGTAATATATATATACCAAAATCCCATCTAAGGATTCATTTGGATATCTCCAATTATACTAATTCACTCTAAGTGAATATACAAATATATATATTCCCAATTCCACAAGTCCTTTAAGACATAACCCTCTATAATACTCTAATTTAGAGGGCCCTTAAACCTTAGAATCAAAGAAGGAGAAATAATCCTAATATCCAAAATCTTGCGCTGAAAACAGGGCACCGATCGACCGGTCCTGGACCTCCGGTCGACCGCGGGTTGCAAATAAGCCTACGAAACAAAGCAGTAGGCCATTTTTTCTTGACGCGGTCGACCGGTCACACCAGGTTTCCCAAACTAAATTCCTCAAATTCATTTTTCAACAACCCAAATTCATTATCGGGGTTTCTAAACTACCCCAAAAATTATCCCGAACATTTACGCAATTAATTCTAGCCGTAATTTTTCCAATTCCCGATTTGATTTCCGAGTTGATGATTTCAACCCGGAGCTGCCATCTTGTAAAAATCATATCAAATCGTAGAAAAATTAGAAAAATACGCGGTCAGCGCCCACACGACCGTATCGAAAAAAATCTACAACTTTTGTGTTTTGGCCGAAAGCTAAATCAATTCTTTTCCTGGCCAAAATGGCCCCACAATGTTACGGGGTTACTATTCATCACCTTCTTCAAGAAGGTTTCGGCCATTAAAGCTTCTCCCAAGCTTTTGTCGCCTCACCCAACGTCCTACAACCTCAACCAACTACAAATACACATGTATTAAGGATTCTAAACATCCTAGAACCCAAAACCACCAATTAATTTAGGTTAAAACCTAAGTTCCACAAATTGAAATATTATTGGGGTTTAATTGTTTTAACTTCCAAAAACCCATTTTATCGACGATAATCCGCCCCAAAACCTTTAGGGTTTGTTTATACCAAACTACGGTATGAGATATTTATGCAAAAAGATAAATAAAGCAAGTAAACACTTGCCTCGTGGATAAAATCCGACGTCCTCGAGTCGAATCCGGCGGAGTTTGCCCGAGATCTCCATTTCTCTCCTCTTTTCTCTCCTCCTCTCTCTCTTCTTTCCTTTCTTTCTCTTTTCTCTCTATTCTCTTCCCTTCTCCCTCTTTAAATAGGAAGAAAATGGTTTTTAACCCTTAAAACCCAAAAACGACTCGTTTACCCAATTACGAGTTACTTTTACCTCTAAAATTACCCGAAACTCATTTTCGACAATCGAACACTCTTTTCCAACTATCTTGGACATTCTGAGACTCACGGCGCAGTCGAAATTTCGATCCGAGTTACTTGACCGCAAATCACTATTCCAACCCAAAATAAATAAATGCGGGTTTTTCAATTAAAAATCCTACCTCATGTCGCTTTACTCAACGGCGATATATAATTAAAATATTTCGACCTATATAGTCCCAAAAATAATCACAACATCCCTCGAAAATCATTTAATCCTCGAAAATCTCAAAAATTACTATTTAAGAAAATTCCCAAAATTCCAATTTATATTTATTTATGGAATTTAATCGTCTCCAAAAGGGCGGGTTGTTACATATTTCACCCCATAATTAATTAATTACACCTCGATTCCTTTAATAATGTAGTGTCACTCAAGTACAATACCCGAATATTTTTCGTCGATCCAAAATCAATACTCACAAATTATTTCCCGAAATTTATTCATCTCATGGCATACAATTATCACCCTACTAAACCCAATTATATCGCCTTATGATTGCTAAGGAATATGTGCTACATATGAATTTATCACTAAATAAGAAGTAGGAGAAAACTCTAAATTAGTTTTCCATTTATGTATATAAAACTGTCGGACCTGCCAGAATTCTGGAACCATCTATCGATCAATCCCCTGGGCCGATCGATCGATCGATCAGGTCCCTTTCTTTTTCGGCTTGCTGTTCAGCCATTGTTAACCCATTCAAGCTTCTACTTTCTCCCATAAATTATCCGATCATAAACCACCATATTAACATACGAAAACAGGTTCTACTCAACCTAGAGGCCTTAGTTTAATCACCAATTTCCACAAATCTTAACGTTTTACAGATTCGGATTTTACCCGGGTTTCAAACACCCAAACACTTTTCATTTCTAATATCAGAATTTAAATGTCCATTCATGTTGGATTTAATCATACGGTTCATATTCCTAAACTACAGAATCATGAAACCTACTAATATCATCCCAAATCTCATCAAGATTTACTATTTCCCAAATACCGATTTCACCCGAATACCCATTTATCCCCAAAACGGATTTTGGTTTACACATCACAAAAATATGAATTGATTATCACCAATTTAGAAACATAACAGTTAACCACTTGCCTGGAATGATTCGTAGAGTCTGATCCGTTGGTGTACTGAAGGTGTTGGTGACGAACACTCACTTTGTCCCTCGATTTGACTCCAAAGAGATCCCCAATTTGCTTTTTGAATTGTTTCCTCTGTGTCTCTTTCAAACCCTAGGTTTAGAGTTGTATTAACCGCTGTTCACACTTTTTCAATTAGGATTAAAACTCTAAATCCCATTTTTGGCCACATGGGCCAAATTAAAATGGCCCGAATCACCCCGTGTGGGCCCGGCTATGCCCAAGAATGTCCCGAGACCCGATTACTACCCCCGGGTACTCTTTTTTGACTATCTCGATCCATTCGGACTCAACTGCGCACTCAGAATTTTCATTCAAAATACTTTATAACATTCTCCAATTTTTGCCCTAAAAAATGCGACACACATTAATTCGAACAATTTAATTTAAAGTTGCCAATTATAAATAATTCTTCCCACTCAAATAAATTTTCCAAATCATAAATTTAAGTTTCTCCAATTTAAATAATTTTATTTCTCCCAGAAATAATTAAATATTAAATTCTCAAAATTACGGGGTGTTAAAGCTCCTTAATCTCGCGAGTGTTATTCCCTTTGAATTCATGTGATTATTAAACTCATATTTTAATTGCTAAATTCATTTGAAAATATGAAAATTATTGTTGTAATATGATTTTTGATTCATGTGGTATTATTATTGTGTTGAGCATGTTGTCATGAGATTTTAATATGGCACTGATGTTGGACACTAGCCAAGATTCCTGTTCCGGCTACATGATAAAGTATGGCGCGGTATGGTGAGGTCTGGTGACTTCGGTTAATGTGTTGTTGAGAAATTATATTGATAAAAATGCTTATGAGATTCTCATTTGATTTGAATATTCGTACTCCTATTGTTACGTTTTATTCACCGCTAATATATTTATTGAGCATCTTTCCTGTCGTATTGTGTACTTCCTCATATTTTCTTTTAGTTGACATGTTAGCATGGATTTAAGCGCTATGGACCAATTTGGATGATTTTAGCATGAATTATTTTGAGAATATTTGTATTTATTTTGATGTATAAAGCATTGGAGATGTATATTTATTTTGAGATAGTTAGTTGTATTATTTCGAGTGACTTTTGGTTGTATTTAATTTGAAGAATTGAGATTAGTGGATTCTCTTTCAAATTGTGAAATTTAGATGCTTTATACCTTGTTATTTGTGAATTTAGTTAGTTTATTCGAAACTCGCTCCGCTCCCTCCGGGCGGGGTGTTACAGAATGGTATCAGAGCTTAGGTATACGACAACCATCGGATCTTGTATTTTGGGTCTGTTGCGTTTTTGTAGCGCATATTTGGAGATAGAATTTTAGATGATTGTTTCGTGTTAGGCATCTAGATTAGATGTGAGGTATTGGAATTTTGGTGACGATTTTAATTTAGAGATTAGTGGCCTGATTTTGAGAGTAAGGCTTTCGGCGAATTTCGAGGGCGAAATTCCATTGTTAGCGGGGAAGTGTAACAACCCGCATAATTTTTGAGGTATTTTCAAAATATAGAGGAAAAATAAAGTTTTTGATAAAATTATTTTTCTTGCACAATTATGTTGAGATTTATTTTTAATGATGAGAATTTCAAACGGTTTCGAAATCGGAGTTAAAACGGATTTTATACTGATTTTTAAATATTTGTCCCTTGTAATAATTTTTGGCGGAACTGCCAGATTTCCTGGGCGATTGATTGATCGACGCCAAGGGTTCGATCGACCCCAGCAGAAATCGTGCGCAACAAGATTTTTGGAAGAGTTTATTTTGGATTCAACTTCTTTTGTTCTTGCCTTATAAAATAAGTTCGTGTGTAACCCTTTTGAAACAAATTTTTGGCAGCAACCATATTTTTATTTTCTCTCTTTTTATATACACAAAGCCCCTTTATTTTATGCATTCAACCTTAGGTTTTGGAGGTGTTCTTGGGGCTGTTTTGGTGTTGATTCTTGGGAGATGATTTTGATGGTTTAATCTAACTTTTCTGGGCAAAATTATATTGGATTCTTTTGATCGTTTAAGGTATGGGGTTTTACATAATATGCTCCTTAATCTCGTGAGTGTTATTCCCTTTGAATTCATGTGATTATTTGACTTATATTTGAATTGTTAAATTCATTTGGAAATCTGAAAATTATTGTTGGAATCTGATTTTTGATTCATGTGGTATTATTATTGTGTTGAGCATGTTGTCATGAGATTTTAATATGTCACTGATGTTGAGCACCCGCCAAGATTCCTGTTCCGACAACTTGATAAAGTATGGCGCGGCATGGTGAGGCCTGGTGACTCCGGTTAATGTGTTGTTGAGAAATTATATTGATAAAAATGCTTATATGATTCTCATTTGATTTGAATATTCGTACTCGTATTGTTTCGTTTTATTCATCGCTAATATATTTGTTGAGCATCTTTCGTGTCGTATTGTGTACTTCCCCATATTTTCTTTTAGTTGACAGGTTAGCATGGATTTGAGCGCTATGAACCAATTGGGATGATTTTAGCATGGATTATTTTGAGAAGATTTGTATTTATTTTGATGTATAGAGCATTGGAGATGTATATTAATTTTGAGATAGTTAGTTGTATTATTTCGAGTGACTTTGGTTGTATTTAATTTGAATAATTGAGATTAATGGATTCTCTTTTAAATTGTGGAATTTAGATGCTTTATACCTTGTTATTTATGGATTTAGTCAGTTTATTCGAGTACCGCTCCGCTCCTTCCGAGCGGGGTGTTATAGTATAATACCAAACACCAATCTAGAATGACTCATGATAGTGGTATCAACACACGCCTTATTGTCTTCTCAAACATGAAACAATATTATAGATCGAAGAATATTGAATGTTGAGTATCTCATTAAAGTTATTATTTATATTGAAGTTAATTTGTCATTAATAATGTAATATTTATTTTAAAAAATTATAAACATGTCTGATTAATTGTTTCTTAAACTTAATATTGTTTTTGAATTAATTTGAGGTCAACTTAAAATTGCCACTTACCTAGCACTTTTTATGATCTTAATTGAAAAGTATGTTAAGTTTAGGTGTGAATCAATAACCCGATGACTAGGGAAACACTTTTATATTACTTTGTCAATAGTCGAAAGTTTAAAAATTGGATTATGGGCATTGATGCATGTAATGCCTACCAATGGGTAGAACAATGTAAAAAGTTATAAATGTTTTTAAGATCTTTCAAAACATCGATCGTATGTTAACATTTATTTTAAAAGCTATCACTATACTGTCAAATAATATATTATCAATTATGTTGGAATTGGAAATCCTACTATCAAACAAGTATTCACTTTAAAATTTGTAATCCAAATTAATTTATCTTATGTGATAATTATAATGCGATCTTCCAATTGTATTAAACTACACTTGAGAGTTATTGTATTAATATTGTGTTCTTGTTTGAGTGAATTTTTCATCTCATTTTTAGTGTGTAAGTGGTATATACACATGTGGAGAAAGATTTAGAATGTATCGAGTTTGATCTTCACTAGTGAATAATATTGAACATGCAAATTTCCAAGTGTATTCTTAAGGTGTGGGTTTAGGCGTGTGCATCGAACCACGTAAAATGATTGAGATGAATATACAGTTTCTCAATTGAATACACCAACAAATTATTCATGCATGCATACACATACTTGTGCTACCTTTGTACTTGATTTGACATATTTTTTAAATAAGCATGTTTTCATAGCACCTAATTCACCCCCTCAGTTAATCCTCAATGTCAATTGGCGTGAGAGTGTGTGATATTTTTATGACTAAAAAATCAAATAGTAAATATCATGACAAACTTTATAATTCCTTTATTAGTGAAATTCAATACCTAGATAAATATCTTCGTTTAGTGTAAATAACTTAAAAACTATTTAATAATAAGATGGCAATATATCTCTAAGCTCACCTTACGTCTCCATGAAGAAAATAATAAAAAATAAAGAATATGCAAAGTAATAAAGTGAGTGGGATGGTTATTGTATAGAGTTCAATTATAAAGTATGAAAATTATCCTACTTCCCATAATTATAACGTAAGAATGTGAAATTGATGCAGGGATATATGTGGTTGAGCAAGTCTTCTTTACCAACGCCCACGAGGGAAAGAGGGAGAGAGTGATCTTATCATAGTAAACATGTTAGAGTGTTAGTATTCTAGACGATAGCCAAACTTGTGAGTAAAAACAGTTTTCACGAATGCCCTCCTCTTAAGGGGTGGTCTTATTTATACACATGAGAGTCCTATTAGATACCAATACAATGAAGTACAATATTATTGATGATCCTCGACTTTTGAGCCTATCTTCATAATGATCCACTTGCCTTGGTATCCATTAATCTATGACTCGCCTCATCACAATATTTAGAATCTACTAAAGCTCTTCAATGAAATCCGTCGCCACACATCCAAATCAAGAGTTTTAAATGAATTTAAAGGTTCATGTGCTCAATAGATAATGGGTTTGGATTTTGAAAACAAAGATCTATTGAGAACATACGAAAAGCTCTTTATTTTTTTTTAAAAGATATGTTGTTTAGTTCAATTTTTTATTTTTTACAATACATTAGAAATGTTAGTTAAATGAAGCATGAACACTCAAAATGAGTACCTCATTTGAATGAGATTTGTAAGAACATATATTTTAAAATACAAAAGATACTTTACATTTTTGGTGTTTGTTTTAAACAATTGTTATTAAAAAGAACACCAAGTGGTAACTAGATTGCATTACAAACAATGGCTGAATTTCAAACCATTATCATGAGCACTCAATTTAACTACGAACGTATATGCATTTTGCCCAATGAAAATGTTCAAAATCATACATTACCCAAATCGCAAGCCTAAAAACCTAAGCGTTTGTATATATTTCAAGCTCAAGCGACAATGATTTATCCTTCCATTATTTTTTTAAGAAATAAAACGTCAAAAAAAGTAAGGGGGACAAGACTAATATCGTGTCAACTAAAAATATTAATATTAAAACGAGAAAAACATTGCGATTGTAAATATATTCCCTACAAGGTCAAATTTTTTCCATACGAACCCAACAAAATTTTAAAATGATTTAAATCTTGAAATGTTGTGCTTAAAAATTAGTAAAATTCATTTAGCTAAAAGCCTATATACAAAATAGAGTAGGCAATGGGTTGCCAATATAGTCCATTGGGCTAAGTGGCCCATCCTTTACTCACCCTACATATAAGTACAATACATCATCACCACAACCGTCCTCTAGGGTTTTGGTTTTCATCACAGCAGACACTTCTTCTAGCCATCGAAAATGGTTAAGGGTCGCCAAGGAGAGCGTGTCAGGTCTGTAATCTCCACAAATCTCATACAAACCGATTTCATCATTATACACACACAGCCTCTAATTAAATTTCATGTCTTTTTTGCAGGCTCTATGTTAGGGGAACGATTCTTGGCTACAAGAGGTGAAACAAAAAATGATATTTTCAGATATCCTTTGGTTTATACTTTGTTGGGTTTGCTTTTTTATTGCTAAGTTTTGATTTTTTTTGTTAATAGGTCTAAGTCGAACCAGTACCCAAACACATCTCTGGTTCAAATCGAGGGAGTGAACACCAAGGAGGAGATCACATGGTACCAAGGGAAACGCATGGCGTACATCTACAAGGCTAAGGTGAAGAAGAATGGATCTCATTATCGTTGCATTTGGGGGAAGGTTAGTAGGCCCCATGGTAACAGTGGCATTGTTCGTGCTAAGTTCACCTCCAACCTCCCTCCCAAATCCATGGTATGTACAAACAAATAAATGAGTATTAGATTCAATTGTATCATTATATGATGTATGTATTTATATGTGGAATTGTCTTTGTTTTGCAGGGAGCTAGGGTTAGAGTTTTCATGTACCCAAGCAACATATGAGGTATTTGTCACTTTTTCATTTTCTATTTTTTCTATATCGGTTTGTTTCTCGATTTGCATTAGTGTAAGTATTGTTTTGTAATGGTCTTTATGCTATGGTAAATTTGGGTTTTTAATAGAGTAGTGATCGGGGCACAAGGAAATTAAACAAAGGGACATAGTCCCTCGGACATTTTTTAATACCCATTTAGTCCTAACTTTTATATTTTGTCTCAAAAAGTCCTTTGCCACATATTTTGGAGAGGGAGTGCCGCTGGCGTGGACCTTTAAAAATAAGAGGATATTGAGTGCTTGAGGGACTAAATGAGTTAAACTAAAAATATGTGTCCTTTTTAAAAAATATATATTTATAGTAGGGACTATTTAATAATTGACCCTTAAACAAAAAGCTACACATGTGTCACTGCAATACAGAATATTACGTTACTCATTCTGTGTCAGTTTACAATGCCTTATTACACTGCCACAACTTGTGTAATTTATTTGTGCAAGAAATGATTGATGTAGGTGTTCAAGTTTTAGACAAGTTTATAGTGGAAGAGTGAAGCATAATGTTTTGTGATTGACATGTTTAAATTTGATAACTTACTTGGGTACTATTTTCTATTGGAGCGTTTAAGATTGGTTGGCTTCATTCATGATTTCATGTCATTGAAGAATTTTCTGGTCTTGTTCTTGCCTAATTCTATCATGTGCATTGGATTCTTCTAGTCATGCTTCTCTCTCTCATTGTGTGTATATATACATATCACACACATATACATGTCTCTAGATTGAAGCTCGAATATAGCTTTCGATATTTTGTATACGTACGCTGTTTATCACATCTTATGATGCATTTTTATATGCTACTCAATACACAAGTTTTATGGTATCCTCTTTTTATACCTTGCTGGCTTCATGTGTACAATTCAGTATGTGCCTCAATTTTTCAAAATAATGTCATCAGTACACAGAAATTCACTACCATTGCAATGGGGGATTGTGGGATGCTAGAAAATAGGATACAATTGTAGTCGTCTCTGTTCTTTAAAAAATGTTGTTTTTGGTTGGTATATTCAGACGAGGTTAATTATAACAAATTTTGAAGTGTAATCTATAGGGGAAAATAAATTTACTTTCGAATGTGTAAATTTATACTTACTAGATATATTCTTATAACATTTGGTGCGTTCATATAGTTGAATTTGTTGTGGGATTGCAAGGGTTATTAGGTAAATGCATTTATCTGATTGATAATTTTTATTGAAGGCAAAATAACTTTATCTTTGGTATGTAGTTTTCTATATGGGTAACACTAGAGCTATCCCTTTTGGGTACCCTTTTTTGTTACTCCCGACATAAAAGTGTGTTGTACCTTGATTTGTTTTTTATGCCCTGGCAGGACTCGTACAAGTAAAGACAAAGCAGGGTACAACACTTTTATGCCGGGGGTAACAAAAGGGGTACCCAAAAGGGGTAGCCCTAATATTATCCTTTCTATATTTAATGAAATCATAACATAAACTTGGCACATGCATTTTTCTGCTTTCGAGACTACTATTGAAATGTCTTGTCTTGCTAAAGATACCTCTCACCATTTGAATGTAATGTTTATCTTGTAACATTTGATCATGTTCTTTGTCAAAGTAACTTTGGTAGAAGAGCAAATGGATTTTTTCCCCGTAACAGTACTCTTTCATGGTACTTCATAATAATAATGTGTATACTCTATTTGTTGCAGAGTCTAGAAGGGAAGAAAAATGGAAGGATATCCTGTTGGCTTCAAAAAGATTTAACACCAGATTGAGGTCATTAGCGATTGAGGGCCTTTTTTTAAACTTCAAATTAGCATTAGAGTTGAAATTATGTATTTTCTGGAGCGAAACTAGTCTTTCGTTTTTACATCAAATTTTTGATTGAACTGAGTTTTGTGGACTACAATCGTATCTGGAACAGTTGTTTGTCTATTATTTTGTACTGTGTTCGTATTCTGGGTTTGGTATCCCCTAATCATACTTCAGTTCGGACAAATAGTCCAATGGATTCTGTAATCCAATTAGTTTTGGGATAAAGCAATATCATTAAGGTGGGATCGAGTAATATAATCCCCGTGGAATGCAACAACTCATCCCATCCCACCTTTCATAAAATTCGAAAATGGCCTCTCTCTCTCTCTCTCTCTCTCTCACACAGACTACAAGACTTCCCAATTTAAGTGAAGTCATTGAAATTGCATTTGCCATGCATATTGTAAATTTCACAGATGGAAAAAAGGGCACAAATTAAAGCAGGGGAATGATGTGAGCAAAAATACAACCAGAGTTCAACAATATCGAGCCTATTGTTGAAAATTATGACGCATTATATAACGACCAGGCTGAAATTAAATCATACCTCCCCATGAGTTTGGTTCGAAACGAAAAAGAAATATATTATTACATCACATAGTTTGTGCTTTGTTTTATGTAATATAGTTATCAAGTAACAATTTGAGTTATTATTTTTTAAACTTTGTTTGAACAAGCAGCCCCAATGTAATAAAAAATGGGTGTTTATATTTCCATCCTGAAATATTATTCAAATTATCATTTACTTCAAATCACCATAAAATTCACTTTATATTTTCTTAACACTACAAAAATTCAACACTACAATTTTAAATCTCATTGTATAAATCAAAATAAAAAAATTCATTTTTTCCCTCCTCTCTCTCTCTCTTAAAAATCATTCCAAACCAAACCCTTGTTCAAATTTCATTCAAAATTCCAATCTTTAACTTGTATGTATTCAAATCATTATATTCAATTTCTCCTTATGCATTAATGTTCATTATCCATGCCTAATCTCAATCTAAACACGTATGAGTCTGAAAACCCTAATCTCCATTAAACCCATTTGAGCAAATAACTCTATTAACTTGATAATAGGTCGATATTAAATAAATATATAATGTATATTGTTGAATACCATGTTATTTACATAATTTTCGTTGAATACGAGTGTTAAAAGTAATAAAAGAAAAACCTATGATGTCTCCCACGGCATCCCATAATCGGAGAAGGTGGGTTTTCGTGGCCAATCCCCAACCGTGGAACTCATACTCACTGTGGTATGTGTAATCACCACGGCTAAGGTAAATCATGTGGATTACACGTCCCACGGTATGGTCTAGCTGTGAGTATGGGTTTCATGGTTGGGCTTGGCCGTGGTTACACATCTCATGATTTTCCCCCAACCGTGAGATTATTAATTCTTTTTTATTTTATTTTATTTTTTCAACTTGGTACAATTTTTGCTCACTTCTCAATCCATTTTAACTTGATGGGCCCCCATTTGTTCCATTCTTTGTTCATTTTAAATGCGTGTTCCCATATTTTTTCATTTCTAACAAGTATTCTCATTTTGTTGCTGATCATAAATGGGGAGGGAGGATAGACCAAGTACGACTGCATCGGAAATAAAACGAAAAGAGGAAAGATTTAAAAGTAAATATGTAGAGGATGCTGTATTACGTGAGGAAGATGTTGGGGATGAGGTGGTAGGTAATGAGGATGCGGTTTGTGATGAGGTAGTAGTAGGTGAGGATGCAGTTCCTGATGAGGAAGTGGTTGGTGGGGGGATTGGTGATGTTAGGAGGATAGAGTCAAGTGGTATAGGGGAGACTATTGGTGAGGTTGGGACGAGCGGTGGTGGTGAGGTGGTTGAGAGGGTGGATGAACGTGTTAGGGAGAGAGTAGCTCTAACGAATCATGTCGTTCATCTGTGTCATCATCTTCTGATGATGACGATCTATCTAAAGGGGCATGTTCTTCGGTCCCGATTGAGAAGAAAAAATCAAGGACCAAATCGAAAAGGTTTGATGCTCAATCGTTAGAAGGGTCCACTCCTAGTAACCCTGAGTTGTAAAAGCATTTTTCAAACCACGTGTCATATAGGGATGTGATCCTATGACATAAATAAATCCGGGAGTCCAAGTAAACAGAGCTACTAACGTAAAACATAAATAAATATACATACATGTAAAACTCCCTCAAATTTCGAAAACGCTCCCAACCTGCCGTAACAAAGTGGGGATGTGATCCTATGCCCAGTGGGATTTATACGAACAATATAGAAACGAACGACATAAAGGAATACTCACAAGCTACAACTACATGCATGCGAATATATGTATATATCTACATACGTATACCTTTGAGAATACACATTCCAATGTATAAACAACTTTTACTTTCGAAAACCTTACTTATCCAGATTAATTGACCTTAATCGTATTAAAGGCTTTCTTTACACGTACTTAGCATTCCCATTTATTTAACACACCCGGTTCAACACTTGAAGCCATTACACTTGATTCATTCGGACCCATTCCTTTATTGGAATTTAACCCTTTTATTCATTTAAACGTACTTTAGTATTTTCATTGAAAATCACCATTTCAATGCATGTATTCGTAGTGTTAGAAAATACTTATCTTTCGAAATCGTTTTTACAACACATTCTTGTGTCAAATATGAGTTTCACCATTTAGCTTGCTTAATCACGCATTTATCCACTTTCTTTAGCCTTTTTCCTTATCTTATGGACATTAGTAGATTTACGCATTAACTTGTGCATTTCACGTTTACCAGAACATTTTTTACATTCATTCAAGTTAGGTTATTTTAATTCATTTACCAAACAACATATTTCTTTATATGTTCCATGTTTCATTTAACATCCTCAGAATACCGCATACTTATACGGGCTCTACAACGACGGTTATGCGCACCATATGCTCTGACCAGTGGTTTAGGGCTTCACATAAGGGCTCCCGGGCCTTCTTGATTTATCCCGGGGCGATCCGAGTACCTTTAACGTCTTTTAACATTTTACAAATGTCCACATTATCTCCTTTTCCTTTTACCTGGCCGAATCCAAAAACCCGGAACTTTACCGCCCCAATTTGTCTTACACTTGAAAATTTACCACTTTGTCTTCTTTATACTTTAATCTTGATTTTTATTCCAAAAATCATATTCATTTAGGACCATATTGTGTAACACCCTTTCCAACTTTTTTATTTCATAAAAATGTTCTTGTAAGGACATAAATTTCCAATTGAGTCCTTGTATTGTTTTGACTTAATTCCGTGAACAAAACTGTGTTTGTAATATGTCATAGGGATATTTTATTTTGTCACGATCCCACTTGGTCTATGACGTATTGAAGAAATTGACAACGTTGCGGCAAAGCTTCAAAGAATTAATCATGACGAAGTTTAATTGGTGCAAGTTTACTCGTCTTCAAGTTAAATGAATTCCAAGATCACTCAGGTATGAATGCGTATAATTAATGGTGCTCGGAATTGTTTTTATAAAAGATAACGATGTATTTTTATAAATAAAAATGTTTTAAAATATTTTTAAAGTGTTTTAAATGGTTTACACAACATTTTATTCTGATAAACTCGAAATAGAGTTTGACTTATTTGGATCTCTTTTAAAAGAGACGTTTTAAACAAAAAGTCAAAGTCAAACTAACGCACTGTCTTTCAAACGATATAAGTTCTCGTTCGAATGAGATGCTCATGTCGCGCAAACGACGTGGCTCTGTCATTCGAACGACACATTTTTCGAGGTAGCACTTAATTCTTATTTAAAGCGTGTTTGCGTCAGAATTAAATGTGTGCGCATCTGGAAAAATAGTTTACCATCGAGTACGTAGTTTGCACATGTTTTCTAAGGTTTAAAAAGTATAAACACATCCTTAGAGTTTGCAAAGATCTGAGTTATCATTCGTATATGTTTACGTGATCTTGCTGCACCAAGAAGGTTTTGTTCTACCATTGAACATCAGGGTTTTGCGGTGAAGAAAAGAGAAGGACTTCTTGTTCGACATCGTAGACGAATCAAAGCCATTCGGTGGACACCGAGACATACGTGGACGTGTGTGTTGTGGACAGGTATCGTGGAAGACGAAATTTCTGCGCGGGCACTATTGAAGAATGTTAGAAGCTCAGAAGGAGCGTCAAGACCCGTGGGGATCGAGTCATTGAGTAAGGCTAATCTGTCTTTGTAAAACCTTTGTTCATAGTGATTGTCTGGCTTGGGCCGTCCGAGGTTGTTTTTCCGTTTTGGGTTTTTTTTCTCGTACATCCGACGTTGTGAGTATTCTTTAATTTACTTTACTTGCTTTAATAATTAGATGCATGTTTAGGATTAATCAAGATAAAATTGGTTTAAAATAAGAATTGGGTTTCACAACTTGGTTAGGTACACTTTAAAAGTTGAATAATTTTTGGTAAAAATTAGTTTGATTTGAAACACACATAAGGGCCACCCCAGGATTTCTCAGTTCCACTTTAAGTAAAATTACCATTTTACCCATTTATTTCCAAATCACACTTTAACTCCATTTTCACAAGTGTTATTTTCACCGAAACACTATTAAGTTACTTATAACAACTTCTTAAGTGTTTTAACCACTTAACACCTTTTTACACTCGGAGTAATCTTTTACTTGATTGGAAACCCTTTTACACCTTCACTTCCTTTTTATTCCATAAGTGTTAATATTTCATAATATTAGTAAGTTATACTCACTAACCATTCCACGTTTGCCCATTAATACTTAATTAATGCTTTTTATCGACATTCATATTCTTTACTTCTTCATTCAAGAAATACACTTATACTTAAGACTACTTCTATAAGAAAATTCTCATTTTCTTTATTTAACACGTAGTCTTTTAATTGTATACCCATTTTGTCTTTTAGTCCCAATTACACATACTTTGAAGACTAAAATTTTAATTTTTATTATCTCATGTTTAACCCAATAAAATCTTCTTTAAACTTGTTCATATATTTATTATCAAAATACTACAAGTTTATATGCATAGAAAGTGGACATTAAATACTAAAATTCTACCAAATGGATTAAACGTGCATTTCATGAAATAAAGACATTTAATCAATTTCTTTAAACTTGGCAAATGTCCATTTATTCATAAAGTCTCCATTTTTGCAAGAAACTGGAAAATATTTATTTCATAAATATTTTTACAACATTAACATCATTCCACATTTTTATTTTATAAAAATTACCATTACTTCTTTTCACTAGAAATACACCAAGAATGACATTTCTTACATTTTTATTCCCTAAAAATGTCTATTATCTCTTTTACTAGAAAACATACAAAACTAATATTTTCTTACATTTTTATTCCATAAAAATGTATATCACCAAATGACACTTTCTAACATTTTTATTCATAAAAATGTCCATGAATAGTACTATGAATTTTATAACACTTTTAAAACTCATTCAAACCTTCATTTAAATGCCCATTTTTCTGTAAAATATCAAGTGTGTACTTAATAAACTCAATAATTCATTATAGTCATTTTTCTACACACTTTTAAACTTAAATGATGAAAAATAGTAATCTGAATTTTTGTCTAATTCAAACCCACTTTAAAACCTTCATTTGAGACCCATTCGTTCATGAGATCATAAAAACCCACCAATAAACTTCATAGATGTAAACTATCACAAATCCTACATATTTTAAGCCTAAAATATGTAAATAATAAATATGAAATTTATACAAAATATAAACCTTAAACTAAGGTTAGCAAAACCCACCTTAAGGAGCTCTACAAATGGTGGAAATGGTGAAGGAGATGGAGAATCCCCCACATCCAAAGGTGGACTCAAGGGGGTATCTAAAATCCCACCAATGCTTGTTTCTACGAATCCCCTTTCTTCATCCTCATAGAAGCACTCATCAATCTACAATGAACCCTCTTCCAATACCCATCAAAGTATTCAAGGAACACTCTCTTCTTCAAGCCGATAATCTATCTATGATTTATTAAGGTGACATGAGGTGTTTAGAGTTTTACTAGAGGTGGTTTACATGGTGTGTAGGTGGTTAATGCCCCTAATAGTTCTGGTCAGAAACACTTCCATGGATGCTTTAAACTAGAGAGAGGGAGACTAGATGTCTGGTTGGATTTTCCTCTCCCAACTTGTAAGATATCTCTTATAACCCCAAACTAAATGTGTTTTTACTAAATGAGGACATTTTATGACCCCAAAGACTCCCCATATCAGGTATTGGATTTCCCACCAATCGATACATCAAGAGATCCAAGGGCCCTTAGGTTGATAAAATTTAAAAACTAATCCCGCCTGGCCATCTCTGAGACCCGCGGTCAACCGGGCGCTGTGAAATTTTGATACCATGACCTTATTATATATATTTTTAAGGTCCAATAAATGTGGTCATAATAATTTTATAGCCAACGTGGAATTCTAGAATAATTGCACGAAGTTCATTTCCAGTGTCGCGTGCTGACAAAATTATCGTGTATCCTTTCTCGTAGTCGTGGATTACTCGTTTCTTCATTATAATGCATTGCACCTCATCATAATAATTGAACTAGCTAGTTGAACACGAATGTTCATCCATGCGGGCCATACAACGTAAATTTTCCCTTTTTAGTCCCTACATGCGACGTGTTACCTTTTGTACAATTTGGCCTACTTCCTTATGGATTGGTTTCTTAATAATTTCTCTGAATAACCCAAATTATAATTAAAATATTTATTTCTAGGGAGGGGTATTACAAACTTCCCTCCTTAGGAAGTTTCGTCTTCAAAATTCTTAGCCCTCAGCTTTAGGATCCAATTGCCTACAACTAGTTTCCAATCCTAGGGTGTTCTCAACACTATGGTCCAAACCTAGAGGCTTCAATCTCATAAATCGTCATTTCCAATCAAATCACAACGAACCCTAAGGCCTCACTACAAATTCTCAAGCATTCCTAATATTTTCATTTAATAAAACCTTGAGGTGTTTGATATTCCCCAAACGTGGTATTATCGCTTATGAACTCATCATTATGGATCGTTTTATGTCAGTATTCACTACCTACGTTTACTCAAACAAATCTCAGGTCACGCCTAGCCTACACTGATACAACCTCAACACTTATGATCATACATGCCAACGATAGCTAAGCCAGTCACCTTATCACAAAGATCTACCTGTTCGATAACTCCTACGAGATCCTTATGCTAACCTAGAGTCATCTTAGGTATCACAACGCAAACACATACAAGTGATCACATCCTCGGTCCGTATAATTCCGAACCAAATGCAGCACTACCATCTAATGTCTTATCAACTCCCAATATTCATAATATTCTCAAGTCACAACCTCAGGACACACTACCCAATCGTAACTATCGGTTAACTAACGAAGCATATTAACCTAAAGCAAACAAGTACATATGCAAACTGTATGCAATAACATAAGACCACACGGACACACAAACCGGTGGGGAATAAAGGTGCATTTGAGGAAGAACATACTCATATACCCTGAAACATCAGCCACAGCTGGCCTAACCCGTGTCACTACTGAGCTCACACAACGCCACACTCGCATCAGAACTGATTAATAACTTCCCATTATCGGGATCAAGGAAGACACAAGAGTGCAACGAATCTAGCGACTGCTACCCCAAGGAAAAATAATCAAATTTCGACAGTGAATCGAACCACCCGAAGTGCGAACCCATAACGCATGCTTAAATTCTATAACTCTTTTCCGATACCTGCTAAGCGCCATAGCCTTGCAACGTATCCCGACTTGGGTTGCTAATCTTTATGAGTCCTACTCCAGAATCATCCGTCCATGACGAACGAACGGAACACAAACAAGTTTCCTTTAAGAAGTTAAAATTCTAGGCTTCCTTCCTTAGGACTAACGCTAACTATCCATCACCGGTAAGCATAATTATCCTAAAGAAGGACGAAGTTACCTCTCTTAACACTTATCATTAGTTATCAACCTACCACAGCTAGGCCTCTAAAATTTTAACACGCGGTAGCTAACCTTAGTTTTTGAGATCACTCTCATCAAGTGAACACAACGCTCACATAGTTTCGAACATGAACCATTGCTACGACCCTTAATACAACCTACATGATACCAAACCATAATCATTCTAATGGAACCTCAACTTTAAAGTATCACTTATGTCTAATGATTTCCCTCAACAGAGTCATTACTAACTATACAGGTAGCACACTTAGGTGCTATAATCAAGTCTAACACTTCATCTCGAGGAATATTTCTAAAAACCATAACAACCCTCATCGTGTTCTAAGTCTCCTAGGTGCACCACCTGGCATTGATCAACCTATTATCGAAATTATCCTCGAAGGTCATATCACGATACATGCCTGAATTCAAAAAGCCGTGGCACTAATTCCAAGGAACTTGCCACAAATTGACATGAACCAAACCTACTACAATCATAATTGATTTACCATCACTATGCAGATTCCAATACGACAGTGATTCCCCATGCATTATGGATGATGACACCACACTGAGTTATCTCTCTAACAACTTGCACATCTAATACTAGCAATCGCAAGTCACATCATGATCTATGCTACGCAACTTGGGGTCTACCTATACGAATACGAATGCGTATCACCACATAAACCTCGATGTAACAATGATTCCCAAGGGTTCTGAGGAGAGACACTATTGTCATTGTAATACACGGTATGCAACCTTAAATTCAAAATTACTAGGAAATGTCTACCACTATCATTAACATCTCACCAGATAAACCTTAGCATATATCTCAAAGGAATTTTTAACACAACTTCCCGTGCTTATCCGTGTTAAGGCCCATGCCTATGAATGCCACAAGGGATCTTATCTCTCAATGCCAAACTAAAATCACCAAACTCTAATTTAAAATCATCCAGGTTCTGGTAGGACACATGACGTCGAGTATTGCTCACGAGGAGGCCTACCTTACTAACGCCGCAAGAGATCCTTTTCTATAGTGTCACAGCTTAATTACTTAATACTAAGTGATCATGATCATCGAGGTTCACTCCTAGGTTATCCCAATCATTAATATCATCTAAATCCTCACTATAGTCAAGTCACATGAATCGGGACAAACTAAACTCAAGCCCGCACCCAAGGGACCTAACACTTTCTCGCCATGTAGCTAACGCTCATGAATACTTTCATCGATCAACAACCACTAAGGTGTCCACTCATAAGGATAACACCTTATAGTAAGATCGACTTAACCTCTAGCGTTTACCTACATTAATTTATGTGCTCATTAGCTTTACCATCAATTACGGTATCACCCCAAGGATCAAAACTGCCTAATTATCACATCGATATTGACTTCTCATATGTGACACTCCCAGGGCTACATATAATTTAAATAATGATTTCACCCTACATAATTATGATACTCTAACACTTAGTTTCCACTATTGATTATTCACTATTTGGTGCCACTTTCCCCAAAGGGCGGTATCTCATTCTATCAACATCTCCAAAGACTCTACGTCCACAAGGACTGGAGCACAAACACCTTAGACTATGAACCTCGGTGTCACCACTTACTGATTTACATGAACACCCGTAAATTATTAACACACTTAATCAGAAACGCAAAAGCGATTTATAACCATTAATTTAACTGCGTGCCGCTCTAATCTAACTTGTCGTGCTAACCTCCTAGACTTCACTGTAGAGGACACGAACTAAACCGTCATCAAGCTAGCATGACCGACCCCACCACAACGACGTCAAAAGATCCACTACCAACCTCACCACGTAACTCCCGAAAGGAACCTCGAACCTAGAGTTCTTATACCATTTGTAAAGCCCCGACCTGAATTTATGGGTTACTTGTGAGTCAACTCGGTTCGACCCGAGCGTTAGGTGTGAAGTGCAATGAAACAACCTAAATAATGTTGCTAGTCCAATTTTATTTTAGTTAACATTTCACTTGTTAGCATGCGATTTCAATTTCGAGATGAACTACGTGAGGGACCCATGGGGCGCACCCCAGAGTACAAGTAAATAGAGTTACTAACGTAAAACATAAATAAATATACTTACCTGTAAAACACCCTCAAATTTCGGAACCATTCCCAACCTGTCATAACAAAGTGGGGATGTGAACCTATGACCAGTGGGATTTATTCGAACAATATAGAAATTAACGTCCGGAAGAAATACGCTACAACTACATGCATGCAAAAATATGTATATATCTACATACGTATACCTTTGAGAATACATATTTCAATGTATAAATAACTTTTACTTTCGAAAACATTACTTATCCAGATTAATTGACCTTAAGCGTATTAAAGGCTTTCTTTACACATACTTAACACTCCCATTTATTTAACACACCCGGTTTAACACTTGAAGCCATTACACTAGATTCATTCAGACCCATTCCTTTACCGGAATTTAACCCTTTTATTCATTTAAACGTACTTTGGTATTTTCATTGAAAATCAGCATTTGAATGCACACATTCGCCGTGTTAGAAAAAACTTACTCACTTTTCGAAAATCCTTTTTACAACATATTCTTATGTTAAATATGGGTTTCACTATTTAGGTTGCTTAATCACACATTTATCCACTTTCTTTAGCCTTTTTACTTATCTTATGGACATTATTAGATTTACGCATTAACTTGTCCATTTCACCTTTACCGGAACATTTATTACATTCATTCAAGTTAGGTTGTTTTAACACATTTACCACACAATCTATTTCTTTATATGTTTCATGTTTCATTTAACATTATGAGAATCTTCCTATATCGCATACTTACTTGGGCTCTACACCAACACCTATGTGCACCATATGCTCTGGCCAGTGGTTTAGGGCTTTTCACCCAAGGGATTCGGGCCCTTATTGCTTTATTCTAGTGTCATCCGAGTACCTTTAACGTGTTTTAACATTTTATAAATGTGCACATTATCTCCTTTCTCTTTTACTCGGCCGAAGCCAAAACCCGGGACTTTACCGCCCCAATTTGTGTTACACTTTAAAATTTACCACTTTGTGTCCTTTATACTTTAATCTTGATTTTTATTCCAAAACTCATATTCATTTAGGACCACCTTGTGTAGTAGCCTTTCTAACATTTTTATTTCATAAAAATGTTCCACTTTAAGTAAAATGACCATTTTACCATTTATTTCCAAATCACACTTTTACTCCATTTTCACAAGTGTTAGTTTCACAAAAACACTATTAAGTTACTTATGTTTTAACCCTTTAACACCATTTTACACTCGGAGTAATCTTTTACTTGATTGGAAACACTTTTACACCTTCACTTCCTTTTTATTCCATAAGTTATAATATTTCATAATATTAATAAGTTATACTCACTAACCATTCCACGTTTTCCCATTAACACTTAATTAATATTTTTTACCAACATCCATATTCTTTAGATATTTATTTAAGAAATACACTTATACTCAAGACTACTTCTATAAGAAAATTCTCATTTCCTCTATTTAACACATAGTCTTTTAACTTCATACACATTATGTCTTTTAGTTCCAATTACACATACTTTGAAGACTAAAATTCTAACTTTTATTGTCTCATATTTAACCCAATAAAATCTTCTTTAAACTTGTTCACATATTTATTATCAAAATACTACAAGTTTATATGCATAGAAAGTGGACTTTAAATACTAAAATCCTACCAAATGGATTAAACATGCATTTCACGAAATAAAGACATTTCATCAGTTTCTTTAAACTTGGCAAATGTTCATTTATTCATAAAGTCTCCATTTTTGCTAGAAACTTGAAAATATTCATTTCATAAATATTTTGATAATATTAACATCATTTCACATTTTTATTTCATAAAAAATCCCATTACTTCTTTTGCCTAGAATTACACCAAGAATGACATTTCTTACATTTTTATCCAATAAAAATGTATTATCTCTTTTACTAGAAAACACACAAAACTAATATTTTCTTACAATGTTATTCCATAAAAATGTATATTATTCCTTTTTACTAAAAATACACCAAATGACACTTTCTAACTTTTTTATTCATAAAAATGTTCATGAATATGTAATACCCCGTATTTCTGCGTATTTTAATTTAATTAATTCTAAAATTAATTGGAAAAATACGTTTTATTTAAGTTACGCGAGTGAAGTAATTTAATGGCATTTATTTAGTAAACGGATAAGTAAATATTAATCGAGAGATAGATACTGATTAATATGTTTATGAAATTTACTGAGTGTGAATAGTAAATAATAAATGGTTATTATTATACGACATAACGAGTGATATGTGCGTATTTTAATTTATCTCACAGGGAGTCGCGCGTAGACTAGTTTGAGGTGAGAAATGAGAAATATATTTTTAGTAACTCGTATGATGATTTAAAGGTCACGGATGACTTCGATAGGGTCAAAATAGTTGTTATAGTGTACCCAGGGGTTTAGTTTGGGTGCCGGGCCAATTTTGAACCAAATCGGCATTTATTAGGGGCATTTTGGTCATTTTAAAAATAGAGGATAAATGACCTACGAAAATTAAAGCCTATATTTGATAGTTGGGATCGTGGGTTAGGGTTCATAACTCATAAAAACTAGAGGGGGCATTAGAGAGAAGAGAAGAACCATTCCCAAAAGGCTTAAAGAGAATTCTTGGAGTTTGGAAGGCATTCTTGCACCCTAAGCACTTAAGGAATGGAGGTTTGAAGAGGAAATATATAGATTCATTACCTCCTTAACAACAACAAACTCAATAGTAATCAAGGCAAGTTGTTTATTACATTTAAATGAAGTTATAATGACCATGCGTAGAGATTTGTTGATAACCGTGATTAAACCTATGTTCTTGGAGAAAAAGAATAGATTTGATGTAGGTTGATTAGGGATTTACATGTAGAAGGATTTAACACATGTAGAGGATTAATAATCAGAGGATACTTGATCATTCTTACGAAATAAATCTGGGTTTGTGATTGAATATGTGGGAAGAACACAAAACTAGGGCTTTGATGAAGTTTCATGGTTTCGATTCGTTCTTGGTTAAATTCTGTGAAGATTTAATATGTTTAAAACGTTAGAAACCATCCTAATGCATGTAGAAATGGTTAGGAATGTTTAGTTTTGACTTTGGTGTAGAGTAATGTAAGTTGGTACTGGATTATGGGCGAAGAACGCATGAACATATGAAGTTCGTGAATTTGTAGACACCGGACCGGTCCAGCCCTGGACACATCGGATCGGTTCGCTTACAGAAAAAAGGACGAGTCTGACCTCCGATTCGTTTATAGAAATTTCAGAAAACTTCAGTTCTTTCTATTTCTGACCTAGTTTTTCTAATCAATGATTATGGAAATTCTTAGAACCTTATTAAGAGATTATGGGGAAATCATTTATACTACCGTAGGCCTAATTGGGATTTGTAGTTTAGTCTTAGTGAGAAAATTAAGACGGAATCAATTGGGATTGTTATGTCGCAAGTTATCGGGGAAAGAGATAATAAATTACGACAACTTCGGATGAAATGATAAGTAGACCACTAGTGGAGTTCGTGTACAATAACTCATATAATATCACTTTTGGGCACTGTGCAAGTTGAGGTATGGCATAGTAAGCCTTGTTGTTCTCATGATTACTAGTTAAAGGTGGGGGACCATGTGCTATTGTGAAGATCGAAGATGAGTTAATACTTATAGTATATTAAGTGTGCAAAAATATATACTGCGCAAATAACCTACTTGTGTGCGATTGTTGCGAGGCAAGATCGAATGTATCTAAAAAATGATTAATCTACTAAGGTGAAAATAGTAGAAGGCTAGATAGTGCATATCTAAAATTAAGATTAAGTAGTGAAACTTAAACGGTAAGGCTTGGATAAGAACCTACGTGACAGGGTAACCTGGAGTTTAAAACGAACATATGTGGACTGTCCTTTATTAAGGGTATTCGATAGCGTACTATATGGGTGGTATGGAGTAGTTTACTTGGGAGCGCAATGATGCGATGCTCAAGTTATATACAATGTTGTTTATACCTGGTAGACTTTTTTCGAATTTCGGGACGAAATTCTGTTGTAAGGGGGGAAGTATCTAACACCCCGTATTTTTATGATATTTATTATTATTGTTGGTTTAATTAAATTAAAAAGGTGAGAAATTAATTTGTTAGTTAGTTAATACGAATTAAAATAATTATTAACTAGCGTGCCAAGGGTTAATACTGTGACACCCCGACTAATTAAATACCGGGTAGCTACTCCTTTATTAAATTAATTCAAAATGCCAAGTTGGTTCAGTTAATAGCATCACTGCCGAAAACATTTTAATAATTACTAACCACCTAGTATTTAAAAAGTAAGTGCCAAATTTTAAGTTAAGTCTGATTAACACGCAATAAAAGAATAATGGAAGAGTCAACATAATCCATTCACCATACGAAGTAATGAAATAACCAACAATAATAATACAAAATTCGGAGGAAAACTCCTCACAACAATCCCAAGAAATGGAAATAATACTACAAGTCTGAATCCTGAATAATTACATGCCAAAAGTCTGAATAACTGAAATAAATGCAAAGTCTCTAAAAGAAATGGGGTACATGCCCTACAACTGATAACTGATAAATATCGAGTCAAGATCGATCAAGCGTCTACAAGCAAAGTCCTGTAACTTCCACAAACAGCTACAGCTCGTCACCTGAATGAGAATCCTATGCATGGTGTCCTTGTGGCTGGGAACCTAAAATGTTTTTTACAAAAATAGATTTGAAAGCAAATGGGTCAGAGCCCGAAAGTGGAAAACATTTTGAAAACAGCAAGTGTTTTAATAACATTAAAACATTAAATGCAAAATACATGTTAGGACGTGCACTCACATGAAATTCTCACCTCTCGGCTACATGTGCACTCCTAACGTACATTACCCATCTAAATGACACATATATCTAACCAAAACGTAATAAGTTCTACCTCTTACTACTCGATTCCCATATTACATTCTAGCGTTACCAAATATAAATAGAGGGCTTTACTTAAACTCATACTCTCAATATGTAATACATTTCACTATTGGTTAACCCGTTATGTTTTCTCAAAACAATTTCCATAATTTTATTCACAAAATTTACATGAAAGTTCCCATTAATTAAGTGTATATTATTCGCATCATAAATATACAATATAAGCACCCCGAGACTGGCTGCGGTGCACACATACTCTGCTATCCATCCCGGTACATCACATACATAAGGATCACATATTCCGAATCTCTCAGGAATAGTTCACAGATAACAACATCACAAATAATGGAGGTGAACACAGTCACATCACATGGGTCACGCACATACCTGCGCTCCCACGATCAGCAGACTTATTAACATCCCAATAAGTCCTTCTCTGACCTATGTTCATCGAGGTAACCAGTCTAAATCCGGGCAACACAAGGATTAGAGGGCCCTAAGCGAACGCAAACCTCCCGTGATAGCAAGTATGGTAGGTATGTCATACACATAAAATCAATACATATACTAAGTATGCACACGTCTTAGTAATCACCATAATATATTGGTACATATCTCTTCTCGTACTGACATATAATACTACACCATTTATATGTTCCCGATTAATATAATTAATTAGGCCGTCAATAGCTCACATTGTAATAGACACTCACGTCCTACTTCATATTTTCCCTTAGGTTCAAACTACACTTCTAGGTTTGACTCCTCATAATATCCCAAACATCCCAAATATATCAATTACTCATCAAGGAAAGGCTATCTCTACCTATACACAAGGTTACGGGGCACTCGGGATCAAAACAGGCTAAAAAGCCTAAACTGTCAACTCGTTCGAAGTCTCGTTCGAACGAACTGAGTCTTCTAACGAGATCTCGTTCGAACGAAGTGGGATTTCTAACGAGATCTCGTTCGAACGATCTTATCGAACGAACTTCACCCTAGTTAGAAGTCAATGGTCAACTCGTTAGAAGCTCGTTCGAACGAGCTCGTTCGAACGACCTGGGCATGTCTTCTAACGAGTGGCCAGTTTCAAGCCCAGAATTCCTTATTTCATTTTTTCCTCTTTTATTCACTTCTAATCTTCTCTAAACATTAGTCCAACAATATATCAAGGTTCCTAATCGTCTCTAAACATACATAGGTCACCTACTAACGTTTTTGTGGGGATTACATCATTATAACCATCATCTAAATATCAAATCTCTACATATTTTTCCCCAATTTCAAACACATGAACCCTAGAATTTATAAGTCATCTAGAAGTCTAATTAAATCCGTTTTTGGTTTCATACTAATTGTAATATCATCAAAATAATCATCAACTACAAATCTACATGCAATTTCCTCATCAAGAATGTAATCTCTATTTCCAATTTAATGGGTTTTCCATTAACTCCCAAGAACAAATCAGATTTTTAACAATTCCTACACATGGAAGAAACATTCTCTATAAAAACGAAATTAAATCACTTGCCTTAATGGTAACTCTGGATTTGATGACTAATTTGATGAATAGATCTCTCTCCTCTGCAGATTTCTCCTCTCCTCTCTTTCTACAAGCTATTCTCTAATGGTGGCTATGGAGGCTAGGGTTTTGTCTTAGGAAACTTTTAATAACCTCCGTAGTCTATTTGGGTATTAGTGGGTTTAGTGGGTTAATGCCTAATCAGATATTAATTCCCAATTTTCGTAGCTTTTAATTCCTCAAAATTCAAAATTACCAAACTACCCTTATACGTTGCTCGTATGGCCTAAAAATGCCCCGAGACCCAAACCAAACCCCCGGCTAGTGTTTTCAGACTATTTCGACCCTTCCGGAAGCGTTGGCGCACTCAAAACGACCATACGGATAATAGAAATAAAATTCACTTTTTAATTATCATAATTATATACCATGACGCGACTGTCACACGCGTCTCATCAAAATTTCCAAATTGCCGTATTTCAATCTCACGATAAATTTCATAATTCAAAATTCATATATAATCATATATGCATATATAATTAAATACCAACTCGCATCTCGCTAGTATTTTAACCCGGATTAATTTCCAATTAAAACGCATTTAATTAAATTAATTCCATAAATTAATATCACAAAAATACGGGGGTATTACATACTCCCCCCCTAATAATTGAATTTCGTCCCGAAATTCAGAACTAGAAAGTACCTGGTAAGAACAACTTTGGATAACGTTCACGCATCTCATCCTCGCGCTCCCATGTGGACTCCTTGACATTAAGATGCCGCCACTGAACACGCACTAACAGAACGATCTTTGACCGCAGTTTCCGATCACCTCGGTCCAAAATAGCAATCGGCCCCTCCTCGTAGGAGCTATCAGGTTGGAGATCGATGTCCTCCAAAGAAATATGAGAATGAGCCAAATTGTCTCTAAGATATTTCCTTAGCGAGGAAATATGAAACACATCGTGAATCCGATGTAAATGCTCCGGTAATCCAAGCCTATACGCAACCGGTCCAATCCTCTCAATAATAGGAAATGGTCCCACATAACTCGGTGCCAACTTCCCTTTCTTCCCGAAACGCATAATCCCCTTCATAGGAGATACTCTGAGCAAAACCTGGTCCCCCACTTGAAACTCTCTGAAGAACCTCTTCGCATCAGCATAGCTCTTTTGCCGATCCTGAGCTATCCGAATGCGACTCCGAATCAATTCTATCCTCGCCGAAGTATCCTGAATCACTTTCGGCCCAAGTAGTTTGTTGTCCCCCACCTCCAACCAACATGCTGGGGAACGACAAGGTCTACCGTACAACGCCTCAAATGGAGCCATGCCAATGGTGAACTGATAGGAGTTGTTGTAAGCAAACTCTACCAGTGGAAGATACTGCTCCCATCCACCCCCAAAATCAATGATACTCATACGTAACATGTCCTCCAACATCTGGTTTGTACGCTCGGTTTGCCCATCGGTCTGCGGGTGATACACCGTACTCAACCGCAATTCCGTGCCCATGGCCTCCTGAAAACTCTCCCAAAATTGTGAAACAAATATCTTGTCTCGGTCAGACACGATATTTAAGGGCACACCGTGAAGTCTCACTATCTCTGAAATAAAGAGCTGGGCATACTGTCCCGCAGTGTAGTCTGTCCTTACGGGTAAAAAATGAGCGACTTTGGTCAACCTGTCCACAATCACCCAAATGGAGTCGTGACCTCTCTGTGACGTAGGCAATCCCGTGATAAAGTCCATGGATATGCTCTCCCACATCCACATCGGGACCTCCAACGGCTGTAGCAGTCCTGCCGATCTCTGATGATCCACTTTTACTAGCTGACAAGTGGCGTATTTGGAAACAAACTCGGCAATATCCCTCTTCATCCCGCTTTACCAATACTGTCGTCTCATGTCTTGGTACATTTTTTCCCCACCGGGATGTACCGCGAATCGTGAGCCGTGCGACTCTGCCATCACCTCGTGCTGCAATTCCTCCCCTTCCTGGACTACCAATCTCCCATTGAAGCGCAATCCCCCGTCTGAGCTAACGGTATAGGATTTGGCTCCCTCTGCTAGTAATCGAACTATCAGCTCCTGACAGAACGAGTCATCTGCTTGTGCCTTTACCACTTTCGTGACAATCTGCGGCGTAACAGTTATTACCAACATGAATGATCGGGCCACTGCATCCTGGTGTCCCAATTCTTTCCACTTGGCCTTCCACAGCTCTGCCACTTCATCTGCTAGTCTACGGCTCAACGCGTCTGCCACCACGTTAGCCTTTCCCGGGTGATACTGGATATCAAACTGATAGTCCTTCACAAACTCAAGCCACCTTCGCTGCCGCATATTCAGCTCCTTCTGCGTGAATAGGTACTGTAGGGACTTGTGGTCTGTGAACAATCGAAACTTTTCCCCCAAAAGGTAATGTCTCCATATCCGAAGGGCAAATACAACTGCCGCCAACTCCAAGTCATGAGTGGGGTAATTCTTCTCGTGAGGCTTTAGCTTACGGGAAGCATAAGCTATGGCCTGACTGTCCTGCTGCAATACACCTCCAAGTCCTTGCAAGGACGCATCGGTGTAAACTAAATACTCAACTCCCGGTCTCGGTAATGCTAACACAGGTGCTGAGGTCAACTTATCCTTCAATTCATCGAATGCCAACTGACAGGCATCACTCTAGATGAATGGCACACCCTTACGAGTCAGATGTGTCAAAGGACCTGTAATCTTCAAGAATCCCCGAATGAACCTCCTGTAGTATCCTGCTAGGCCCAAGAAACTACGAATCTCCGTTGGTGTCGTGGGCTGCCCCCACTCCCTCACCGCGGATACATTCCCTGGATCAACAGATATTCCCCGGTCGGAAATAATATGTCCCAAAAACTGGACCTCCTTCAGCCAAAACCCGCATTTCTCATACTTTGCAAACAACTCGTTCTGACGTAGTGTCTGCAAAACTTGCCTCAAATGCTCGGCGTGCTCCTCCTCTGTCTGGGAGTAAACCAGAATATCATCGATGAAGACAATGACAAACTGATCTAGGAAATCCCTGAACACTCTGTTCATCAAGTCCATAAACACTGCTGGAGCGTTGGTCAAACCAAAAGGCATAACCCAAAACTCGTAAGAACCATATCTCGATAAGAACGTAGTCTTCGAGACATGCTCCTCCCTGATACGCAACTGATGGTATCCCGATCTCAAATCAATCTTTGAGAAGAAAGAAGCTCCTCTCAACTGGTCGAATAAGTCATCTATTCTAGGCAACGGATACTTATTCCGTATCGTGACCTTATTCAACTCTCGGTAGTCCACACACAATCTCAGTGAACCATCTATCTTCTTCACGAACAATACAGGGGCACCCCACGGTGAAGTACTCCTCCAAATAAACCCCTGACCCAACAACTGTTCAATCTGATCCCGTAACTCCCTCATCTCAGCTGGAGCCATACGGTACGGTGCGCGTGCTATAGGTCTCGTACCTGGTAATAAGTCTATAACAAAGTCTATCTCTCGACTGGGGGGTAGGCCTGGTATCTCCTGAAACACATCAGAATACTCCCTGACAACTGGGATCGAATCTAAAGGAATCACAACCTCCTTAGAGGTATCCTCCTCTAGGTAATACAAATGAGCGGTCGATCCTCCCTCTGGCCGAGACATCGCCACTACAAACATCTCTTGCCCCGGAATGGAAAAAATAATGCTCCTACTGAAGCAATCAATCATGGCTCTATAATCAGCGAGCCAATCCATACCGATAATCACATAGTGAACATACATATCTAATACCGACATATCTGCAGGTAATACCAGACTACCAATCTCTACCCCTACTCCCCGGCATATAAAGAAAATAAGTGACCCACTCCCCAATGGTGAATCTACACATGTCACTGTGCTCTCTGCCATCGCTAACAACCCTAAGGCTTTCGCAAAATGTGTAGCTATAAAGCAATGTGTTGCCCCCGTATCAAACAAAACCCGACCCATAGTACCATGGATAGGAAACATACCCTCAATCGCGGGTGGTGCCTGCGGATCTGCTGCCTGGTGGACGTTATAGACACGTCCATACTGTAACTGTCCCTGCTGCACACGAACTGCTGGAATGGCTGGAAGAGCTGGCACCTGGGCTGGAGCTGGGAGGGCTGGTGGAAAAAGTGGCCTCTGTGGCTCATGTCGAGCACCCTGCTGCTGCTGCTGTGGGGCCCTGCCCCTATCAGGACAGTCCTGGCATTTATGGCCAGTCTTACCACAAACAAAACACTTCCTCGTAAAGTTCCCCCCTCTCGGTCCCTGCTGCCCTCGGCCCTGGTGCCCGTTACCATTCCTCCACTGGCCCTGCTGAAACTGATGCTGACCATTCTGACCCCGCTGGTTCTGATGGCCGTTCAGACCCTGATGGCCCTGCCGGAAACCTCCCTGTCCGTGCCTGAAGTTTCCTGACCTGAACCTCTTGTGATCCCCCTGCTGAGTACCCTGATCACCCTGCCTCTGTCCCTGAATAGATTGTGCCCCACTGGCACCATTTCCTCTAGTCCTACCCTCATGGCTAGACTCTCCCAATCGTTTTCCCTCAGCCATGTGAAAGCGGTGATCCTGGCAATGGAGCAATGCAGCGTTAACCACATCAGAATAAGTGGCTAATGAGAGGTTCCCTAACAAGTGATGACGAATCCTCCATGTCAACCCGTCTGTAAATTTCTGTATCTTCTTTTCCTCCGTCGGTATCTCATCCGGAACAATGTTCAGAAGATCAGTAAATTCGGCCTCATAATCGGCCACAGTCTTACCCTCTTGCTTGAGGCTCATCAACTTTCTTCTCATTTCCGTGTGAACAGCCGACAGAAAGTACTTGTGGTCAAACCGCACCCAGAATTCTTGAATAGTGAGAGTATCCCTCTCCTCGACGGTGGTAATAGACTCCCACCACTGCAGTGCTGATCCCACTAGCTTAAAATTAGCTAGTATCTGCTTCTGGACATCTGTACACTTATACATCCTCAGGTGTCGCTGGATGTCCTTCCTCCACTGACTCGAAACTACCACATCGGAGCTACCTGCGAACTCCGGAGGGTGTGATTTCTGAAAAGCATCACATACACGTTCCCAAGCAGACGGGAATGCATGAGCCTGAACTGGCGCGACTATCGGCGCCTAGAGTGGTGCCTGCTGAACTACAGTTAGTGCGGCATTTACCGCCTGAGCCACAATGGCTGCAACCTCGGCGGCATTCATCGTGCCCTGAGCTGGTGCGGGCTGTGGTTCTGGCGTCACATCCCTGGGAACCCTTCGTGCACGTCGTGGAGGCATCTGAAATAAGAATGAAGTTTATAAGTTCGCAGTTATAAACTTAAAATAGCTGAAGAATGTAGCATATACAAAAGAATACAACAGTCCTAAAGTATAGGGCTCTACATCAAAGGAAGCTCAGCGGAAACATAATAAACCGTTCAGATCTTAAAGGACACTAGAACCTGATGCTCTGATACCACCTGTGACACCCCGACTAATTAAATACCGGGTAGCTACTCCTTTATTAAATTAATTCAAAATGCCAAGTTGGTTCAGTTAATAGCGTCACTGCCGAAAACATTTTAATAATTACTAACCACCTAGTATTTAAAAAGTAAGTACCAAATTTTAAGTTAAGTCTGATTAACACGCAATAAAAGAATAATGGAAGAGTCAACATAATCCATTCACCATACGAAGTAATGAAATAACCAACAATAATAATACAAAATCCGGAGGAAAACTCCTCACAACAATCCCAAGAAATGGAAATAATACTACAAGTCTGAATCCTGAATAATTACATGCCAAAAGTCTGAATAACTGAAATAAATGCAAAGTCTCTAAAAGAAATGGGGGACATGCCCTACAACTGATAACTGATAAATATCGAGTCAAGATCGATCAAGCGTCTACAAGCAAAGTCCTGTAACTTCCACAAACAGCTACAGCTCGTCACCTGAATGAGAATCCTATGCATGGTGTCCTTGTGGCTGGGAACCTAAAATGTTTTTTACAAAAATAGATTTGAAAGCAAATGGGTCAGAGCCCGAAAGTGGAAAACATTTTGAAAACAGCAAGTGTTTTAATAACATTAAAACATTAAATGCAAAATACATGTTAGGACGTGCACTCACATGAAATTCTCACGTCTCGGCTACATGTGCACTCCTAACGTACATTACCCATCTAAATGACACATATATCTAACCAAAACGTAATAAGTTCTACCTCTTACTACTCGATTCCCATATTACATTCTAGCGTTACCAAATATAAATAGAGGGCTTTACTTAAACTCATACTCTCAATATGTAATACATTTCACTATTGGTTAACCCGTTATGTTTTCTCAAAACAATTTCCATAATTTTATTCACAAAATTTACATGAAAGTTCCCATTAATTAAGTGTATATTATTCGCATCATAAATATACAATACAAGCACCCCGAGACTAGCTGCGGTGCACACATACTCTGCTATCCATCCCGGTACATCACGTACATAAGGATCACATATTCCGAATCTCTTAGGAATAGTTCACAGATAACAACATCACAAATAATGGAGGCGAACACAGTCACATCACATGGGTCACGCACATACCTGCGCTCCCACGATCAGCAGACTTATTAACATCCCAATAAGTCCTTCTCTGACCTATGTTCATCGAGGTAACCAGTCTAAATCCGGGCAACACAAGGATTAGAGGGCCCTAAGCGAACGCAAACCTCCTGTGATAGCAAGTATGGTAGGTATGTCATACACATAAAATCAATACATATACTAAGTATGCACACGTCTTAGTAATCACCATAATATATTGGTACATATCTCTTCTCGTACTGACATATAATACTACACCATTTATATGTTCCCGATTAATATAATTAATTAGGCCGTTAATAGCTCACATCGTAATAGACACTCACGTCCTACTTCATATTTTCCCTTAGGTTCAAACTACACTTCTAGGTTTGACTCCTCATAATATCCCAAACATCCCAAATATATCAATTACTCATCAAGGAAAGGCCATCTCTACCTATACACAAGGTTACGGGGCACTCGGGATCAAAACAGGCTAAAAAGCCTAAACTGTCAACTCGTTTGAAGTCTCGTTCGAACGAGGCTGTTCGAACGAGACTTCGTTCGAACGAACTGAGTCTTCTAATGAGATCTCGTTCGAACGAAGTGGGATTTCTAACGAGATCTCGTTCGAACGATCTTATCGAATGAACTTCACCCTCGTTATAAGTCAATGGTCAACTCGTTAGAAGCTCGTTCGAACGAGCTCGTTCGAACGACCTGGGCAGGTCTTCTAACGAGTGGCCAGTTTCAAGCCCAAAATTCCTTATTTCGTTTTTTCCTCTTTTCTTCACTTCTAATCTTCTCTAAACATTAGTCCAACAATATATCAAGGTTCCTAATCGTCTCTAAACATACATAGGTCACCTACTAACCATTTTTGTGGGGATTACATCATTATAACCATCATCTAAATATCAAATCTCTACATATTTTTCCCCAATTTCAAACACATGAACCCTAGAATTTATAAGTCATCTAGAAGTCTAATTAAATCCGTTTTTGGTTTCATACTAATTAAAATATCATCAGAATAATCATCAACTACAAATCTACATGCAATTTCCTCATCAAGAATGTAATCTCTATTTCCAATTTAATGGGTTTTCCATTAACTCCCAAGAACAAATCAGATTTTTAACAATTCCTACACATGGAAGAAACATTCTCTATAAAAATAAAATTAAATCACTTGCCTTAATGGTAACTCTGGATTTGATGACGAATTTGATGAATAGATCTCTCTCCTCTGCAGATTTCTCCTCTCCTCTCTTTCTACAAGCTCTTCTCTAATGGTGGCTATGGAGGCTAGGGTTTTGTCTTAGGAAACTTTCAATAACCTCCGTAGTCTATTTGGGTATTAGTGGGTTTAGTGGGTTAATGCCTAATCATATATTAATTCCCAATTTTCGTAGCTTTTAATTCCTCAAAATTCAAAATTACCAAACTACCCTTATACGTTGCCGGTATGGCCTAAAAATGCCCCGGGACCCAAACCAAACCCCCGGCTAGTGTTTTCTGACTATTTTGACCCTTCCGGATGCGTTGGCGCACTCAAAATGACCATACGGATAATAGAAATAAAATTCACTTTTTAATTATCATAATTATATACCATGACGCGACTGTCACACGCGTCTCATCAAAATTTCCAAATTGCCGTATTTCAATCTCACGACAAATTTCATAATTCAAAATTCATATATAATCATATATGCATATATAATCAAATACCAACTCGAATCTCGCTAGTATTTTAACCCGGATTAATTTCCAATTAATACGCATTTAATTAAATTAATCCCATAAATAAATATCACAAAAATACGGGGTATTACAAATACTTACTGACGAATATTATTGAATATTACTGTGTGGTTATGTAATATGGAATTATAGATCGGATAAATTATCGTGAATGTGAAACGTGACAGTTTAGTATATTATATCGGGATGCGCGTGTGAGTCGTGTCGGGAATAATTTAATGGATTAAAGAAGTAAATTATTTTTAAGTAACTCGCATGACCATTTCGAGTGCGCTATTGAATTTAGAAGGGTCGATATAGTCATAATAGTGTACTCGGGGGGGTTTAGTTTGGGTCCCGGAGCAATTTTAGCCCTAACCGGCATCCCGGGAGGGCGTTTTGGTAAATTGCATTTTTGGGGTTTAATTAATGACGAAAATTAGAGATGGTTAATATCAGTTACATAAAGAAAAAGTTAGGGTATTATGAAGAAACTTCAAGGGAGAGTCACAGAGGGTGAGAGAGAATAAGTCCGAAGAGATTAAGGCCAAAAACCCATCGTCTTCCACCACCGCGACCACCTTTGCGTAGATCGAAAGATGAGGAACAAGTCTATACCAATTTCATCAGTGGATCAGACCATCAAAATTGAGGCAAGTGTTTATTACTCGCTTTTTATTAGAAATAGTTATGCTCATGTTAGTATAGGAATAAAATACATGATGAAGAATTGATTTGGGTGAATTTAGAGAACTTAAATCATGGATTGAGAGTTATTTTGATGAATAATTGAATCCCTTTGCATGTAGAATAGAAATCCCAGAATTTTATTTTGAAATTGAGAAATGAATCTGAGTTTTAATTTAGAGTTATGCATATAATTTGAGAACTAGGGTTCTTGATAATTAAATTGGGAATTTCAAATTTAAGTGATTATTAGTGATGACTTAATTATGTTATATTGTTGGAAATCATATATAGATGTTAGGTAGTTGATTGGAAATGAATGATTGGTGTGTGGGCTGAGTATTTTAGAGGTTTTAGGCTTACAAATGGTGGAAAATGAAACTGTTAAGGGTGTAGAACGTAACAAGTTTGGTGGGGAAGAAGACTGCTGAATCTCGTTTTGAACGAGATTGAGTTTCGTTCGAACGAGGCGCGATGTCATTCGAACGACATCTGACCTCGTTCAAACGACATGTCCAAAAATCTCAAAAATTTCCAATTCAGTCCAATTCGAGTTACACAGTTATTTTGAGTGAGGAAATCTATCAGTTGATGTGTTTAGTATAGAGCAGAATTGTTGGGAGGTAATTATATAATGATACTTTGAATATTTGAAAAGGAGAGTTACTTGGAAAATTCCAAAAGAGAGATTAATCGAAATAAATATGATATACGTAGTAATGAGAGAATAATACGTACGAAAAGTTTATGTTCTGGTTGGGTGAATACCTATTGGTTTTAAATAGAATGTGTGTATGTCTATGATATGAATATTATTTTGTGTGTATAGCATGTACCTACGCTGCTTGCTATCGGGAGGAGGTTTCACGCAGTGGACAGTCTTATCCTGGGTGACCTAATGGGGGGGGGGGATATTTGGCCTGTACCCAGAGCATAAGAACTTGGATACGTGATATCAGAGACGTAGGATAGTTTCGATGACAGAATGGGAGCGTAGGTATGTGCGTGACCCATTTGGCTGGTGTGTATGCTCGCCTATAATATTTGTGTTATGAGATTCATGGTTTGTGAGAGACGTTGAACCAATTGTCCAGGACATGATTGTAGAGTATGCATTTGATCCAAGTGGTCTTAACCTAAGGGTGCATGATTATTGTGTGTATATATATATATATATATATATATATATATATATATATATATATATATAGGGATGTTATGATTATATGTATATATGTGCTTGTGGATATTTCTACTTTGTGAAACTAGTAGATACGGTAAAATAATACATGCTTTGCGCCAAGTGGTCATAACCAAGGGGTGCATGATATATATATATATATATATATAGGGATGCTGTGAGTATATATAAAGAATATACTTGGGGAAAATTCTACTGTGTGAAATTAGTAGATATAATAATAATGAGAAATAGAATGATTTCAGTGAATAAAAGTTTACCCATTCGAATGGGGAATATAACGAAATTTAGTTAGGTGGGATAACTATTTAATAACGTATTGTATGGGAGATACGGGATACTCCTTTAGAATATAGTTAGAAGTATGAGGTTATGGCCTAGTTAGGAGTGATATTGATAACTAGGTGGGGTAGATGTACGTTAGGCGTGCACAATAGATGAGAGGTGAGAATCTCACGTGAGAGTTTGAAACTAACATGCACATAATACTTGCTTCATTGCAGTTTTAAACACTTGCTAAAACAAATATTTTTACAACTCAGTCTCTGACCCGCTCCTTGCTATTCTCTTCTTTTTTGCTATATATATGTATTTTATCAGGTACCCAGCCACACGGTTATCACCAGACTTAGACGCGTGGATCATTTAGCGAGCTACAGCTGTTGTGGAAGCTGTAGGTCATTGAGATTAGACGCTTCTATATTTCCATTCAGTTTATAGTTCAGGCATTTCAGCCAGGGAAAGTGTCGCCCGTTCCCAGCTTAGTTATTTCAGAGACTGCACTTTTCTTATTAGCATTTCTTTTCCTATTGGATTGAGTAGTATCATACTTTTGGTGTGAGACTTTGAACTTGAATGTTTTATCCAGTCTTATTTATTTCAGTAATTGTTCTTATTCAGTATTTATTTTATTCTGGTGTAATACAGTTAGCTTATGTTTTAAAATGGAAATTTATGAATGGTTAAATGGAGTATAATTAAATGGGAAAATGTTTTGACACTTGCTTAATTATTTATTAGGTGATGAATAAAGAGAAATTGTTTTTCGACAGTGATGTTGAGAATGAACCAACCGGTCACTTTGGTTTAATTTAATAAAGGACTGATCACCCGGTATTTAATTATGCGGGGTGTCACAACGAGTCAAAGTGAAAATCAATCTAACGAATTGAACGGGTGGGTGAGTCCTAAACTACAGAACGAATCATTAGGGAACAATTCACGCACTAAATTTAGTGAGTCCTATGATGACGAATTACCTAATTTTTAAGACTTGTATGCTAAAACCTTAAAAACATGTTCAAAACATGAAAACGGGTAAAAAATTTGACTAGACACGTGGAAACCTAAGTAAAACTGTTAGGCAGAATGACTAGGACTATACGAGTCAGTGTGTGCCTTAAGAAACTGAATTTAAAAATTTCATTTTCAAAATAAATGAACATTTTAATAAAAAATGTGTTTTGGGACAAAAATACAGATCCACATTGATTGAGCTAGAAGAATTTAAAGAAAGATTTCAAACATTTTCAAGAAATGTATTCTTTTTGAGACAAATGCAAAAACGTATGATAAAATCATAAGCTCTAGAAAAATCAATGCTGAAAACAAAATTGGCCTTGGTTTTGAAAAAAAAATCCTATGGGAATAAATGCTGCGACGCGAGAGTCATATACGGGCCGATCGTTTTGTTTTCGGCTCACCAACTCTATACGAAAACCTAAACTATGACTACACTCTTTTAAGGGAGTATAGCGGCCACTCTGGGTATCGAATCCACATAGACGAGTTGCTAGAATTTAATTGGTTTATTACTTCTCAATAAAAGTGTAAAAGGTAATGCTAACAAAAAGGAAAAGATAACAAAAGGAAAGGGTTAATCTAGGTGTGGGAATATTAAACTATGTTAACAAAGGAATAAAAACTATAGGTTGCGTCGAATATCCCTCACCACGAGTTAATTGGTATAAATGGTTACATGGGCTCACGACTTATTAAGATTGCATCTCGTTTCGACAGTTAATTAAATCAAGATTTATCACACCCCTAAATTTGTATAAAAGTCTAATAAGATTTTGGTGTCAACAAATATCTTGGAAATTACTCATGCAAGGTTGTAAATACGGAGCATACATGATATATCCCGTTAAATCTCCTAGGCGTAATAACTAGGACAACCCACTCGAAATAAACAAGTAAAACTCCATCACCAAAGCAAAGCAAAGAAACAAATCAACCCTTAGGTGAGTTGAATCCAACACAACCTAGACCTAATTAACTAGAAAGCACGGTAAATGACATGAATTAAATACAAGAAAGTAAACCTAATTAACAAAGAAATAAATGAAAGTAAGATAAAGAAATCATGTAAATAAAGAAATAAATGAAGAAATACCAAAAATGGAAACTTGGATTGATAGAGAAGATGATGAATAGTGTTCTACATAACCTCGACGGGAAAACCTCTCATTATGAGCAAACCCTCGGAGGGGGAAAATGGCACATAAAAAAAACTCTCCAAACCCTAGCTCCCAAAGAGAAAAATAATAAAAATCTATCTAAAAACAATTATATCGATTATTACAACAAAAAGTCCTTATATAGTAAGCTGGGAGAAAAGAAAAAAAAAAGAACAGGAAAAAGTTCCAAAAATCAGGAAAAAGTGCTAAAAAAAGAAAAGACTAAGCAGGTCTTGAGGTTCCCTGATTTGGTCTGCTTGAAATTCTCTTCCGCGAAAACTCTCGTAACTTCTTCATTATATCTCCGGTTTATGCATCGTTTGTTGCCACGCGAAGCTTGATTAGAGGGATACAAATTTCGTGAGATGTTGGACCAGCAACCCAAGATATGAAATGACTAAAAGGCCCTTGCGTGTACGGATATGTACGAAACTTATTCGGAATGCGTTCGAACTTCACACTTAGTACCTAAATACCTACAAAAACCAAGTTATACCTCATATAGAATGTTAACAATATAAAACAGAGGTTGTCTGGATAACAGGCATAAATATAGAGATTAAGGCACCCGAGGGATCTAAAAATGCATAGGTTCGAGGGTATAAATATGCAATATTTGATACGAATCCTACTCCCTAACTTATATATTTCTAGTCCCTAGTAATGAAATAGGAAACAAAAAGAATTACATGTAAATCAAACTAGGAGGCACGTACAAAAATGGGATAAAAAACAAAAAAAGCCACTTTCGCGGGCGATTCGATTACATTTAGCATATGTAATAAGCCGTTAAGCCCCTAGGTTACCCTAGTGGACGAGTGTTGTCTCATGAGGGTTTTCAGGGATGAAACCCATAAACATGAAATAGTTTCCTCAAGATATGCCCAACCCAACATGCGACAAGCCCAATAATATCGAAAAGGATTTCGTACACATTATTAGCATAATGAACGAATTCAAATGAAAGTCCAATTCATTAAACATTAGAGAATGCACCTCATTGAATTGAAACCTTAAAATGTGTGAGGGAAGTGAGCACATGCAAAGTATGATTTTGCAAAAACTTAAATAAATTGAATAAGCGTTAAAGCATGCATATATGTCAATCCTCACGGGGCATTACACTCAATAAATGAATTCACTATGAAATGCACGGGATATGCGGGCATAATGAGTAAATGTAAATGGAAACTAGGCCGCGCACATGTCACAAATGAAGAACGCTATATAGGAAATTAAAAACTGTAATCTCAATGAAAGATATTGCTCAATAAAAGAGGCGAAATGCATTTTCATAGATTATCAAACTATTTAAAATTTTAAATTACATATACCTAAGATCACATAGGACTTGAATAAGGTTATAATGTAGGCTAGGCTAGGGTACGAAATGAAAGGAATGTATGTATGGATTCAAAGTGTTCGGGGATGAAAACTCGAGATAATCGAAAATTGCGGGCAATATAAAAAAATGGAAAAATACAATCCATAAAAGGAATTGAATATGACAATGGGGAGAGTAAACACAACTTATTCAAACACTATATACACATTTACACACTTTCTCTTTCTTTTTCTTTTCTTCTTTTTCTCATGTTTCTTTTGTTTTTCACTTCTCTTTTTCACTTCTTTCTTTACTTTACTTTTCTCACTCTCATATGCCTAAATTGCAGCCACATAATAATAACATCATTCAATACCATGTAACATTCCAAACAAAGGTATGTAAGGTATATATATGGCTTCAAACTCCAATACGGAGTTGGTTATGGGATTGGGGTTATGAAATGAAAGGCTATATTTAGGCTCAAAGGGGGTTAACGAGGGAAAACATTTACGGCGAGGTCAAGGTCATATGGGCGATGCAACAAAGATGGCCTATGATCATTTTATAAATTTTAAGCATTTCTCGAGTCAAAACAAATTTTGAAAATCATGATCAAGTAACACATTTCATATATGAACTCAATTAATGATCGTTTAAATGAAAGAATAGTGAGATTACCAACAACTACAACGTTTTCGAAGAGGAAAGAATAGTGTATAACACTCACAAACGAAGAAAAGCACAATGCTCACTCGGTGAAGTATATATAATGCAACAAAATATTACCGAGTTATAAAAATCTTAAACCAAATCAGTAAAGCAAGAAAAGTGCATGTGCTCATGGGATTAAAGTTTAATTCATGAAGTTATTCACAATAACAATAATTGAGGATTAAAGTCTAATAACTTCTAAAATCGAGAACATGCATCATTGAGTTGTCTATTGGATCGGGCAATTGTTGAAATTTATCATCGAAAACAAAGGCAAAATGCCCAATAAAGGAGAAAAAGGAAAGAAAATCTTTTTGAAAATTTATTTTGTTTAGAAGAAAAGCATTCTTAGGAATAACATATAATCAAATCAAAGAAACTACCAATGAATGGATAAAATATCCCACACCCCCTAACTTAAAACCTGACATTGTCCTCAATGTGAATTAAGAACCAAGTTAAAGAGAGAAAAATAGCGATATTACCCAAAAGCGAGCAATCTCGTGAAATATAAGTCCAATGATTCTAAAAACATGTTATTACCAAAGCATAACAAAAAAAGGAATACAACTTTAACTAATTAGACTGGACAAAAAGTAAGAAAAAGATAAATTGATACCCCAACTGATGTGTAACATTGTCATAACTGCGCTAAAATTTGAACGCACCTCTGTTGGATGGTACCTTGATTCTGGGTGTTTTGAACACATGATCAGGATGAAACTAAACTGATAATCATGACTAACTTCTTAGAAGGTAAGGCCTTGTTTGGTGACAGACTCTTATCCCCAATCATTGGTAAAGGGAGACTTATAGAATAAGGTTTACCTATCCTAGTGACGTTCTCCCGGTGAAAATATTAAAATCCAATCTGCTAAGTATATCTCAATTTTGTGATTCTGATCACACAATTACTTTTTTCAAAACGGAGTGCAAAATTTTAAATAAATATGGTAAATTTATTCTTACTGGATATAAAACTCAGGATAATTGTTGCACAATTATTCCTAGTGATGAGTCCGGTAAGTTAATAAGATTAGATGACTCAGATCTGTGGCATAACCGATTGGGTCATATTATTTTTTACAACTTAAGATGATTGAGCTGGCAAGAATTGGTTAGAGCTTTACCTATAATATAATATCTCAAAATGCTATCTGCGGACCTCTTAAGGTTGGAAAAATAAGTAAGGCCCCTCATAAGAAAGTTTAGGATATTATAACTTCAAATCCCCTGGAATTTCTCCACATGGACCTTAAGGGTCCCTCCCGAACTGTTAGCTAATGTGGTAACAAGTAGATCCTTGTTATTGTGGATGATTTTATTCATTTTACTTGGGTCGCCTTTATGAAAAATAAATCAAATACCTTCCACAAAAATTTCAAAATCCTTTTGAAAATAAAAAATGAAAAGGATACCAAATTATCATGTATTTGAAGTGACATAGGTGGTGAATTCAAGAAAATTGGTAATGTAGAATCTTGTTTTGTTAATGGGTATCAGCATGAGTTCAGTGCTCCTAAAATCCATAGAAAAATGGTATTGTTGAAAGGAAAAACCATACAATCCAAGAAATGGCTGAGGTGATGTTACATGCTAAGGATCTGTCAAAATCTTATGGGCTGAGGCAGTCCAAACAACGTGCTACAATATTAATTATGTATATCTTAGGAATAATGCCAAATAGACTTCATACGAACTTTGGTACAAAAAAAGTCAACCTAAAATGCTTTAGAACCTTTGGAAGATGTTACATTTGTAAAGATAAGGAACACCTTTCAAAAATTGACTCCAAAAGTGACATGAGTTTTTTCTTTAATATTCTCAAAATTGTAGAGCTTATCGCATTTATAATTTTCGTACGAAATCTCTTATGGAATCAATTAAAGTAATTGTTAATGATACTGCTACTTGGAATGCTGGCACTGAATCAATTGTTATGGATGATTTAGAAAATATTTTTGAAATTGACACACCTTACATAGTTGATCTATTGCCAACTGAAGTCCTTGCAGTACCAACCTGGGTCTCTAAAGACCATCTCCTTGAAAGGGTTTTTAATAACCTTGAAGACCCTATGCGAACAAGATCATAACTTTAAAACATGACTAACTTTGCATTCTTTATTTTTTAAGTAGAACCAAAGAGTGTAAACGATGCCCTAAATGAATCTTTCTAGATTGATGCCATGCAAGAATAACTGGACCAGTTTAAGAGTCATGATATTTGGTATCTTGTTCCCCGGCCAACCAATAGAAGGTTATCGGTATTCGTTGAATTTTTAAAAAGAAAACGTATAAATGAAAGGTAAAAATTAGAAACAAGGGAATATCGGTCACTCAAAGATACTCTCATATTTAGGGAATAGACTTTACGAATACCTTTACCCCGATAACTAGGACCGAGTCTGTTCACCTTCTCCTCACAGTAACATGTCATTTATAATTCAAACTTTACCAAATGGATGTTATATCCGATTTTTTGAATGTTATTCTAACTGAAAAAGTATATGTTGAGCAACGTAAGGGCTTTATGGATCCTTCCCACTCAACTCATGTCTTCCGATTGAAGAAGGCTTTATATGGCTTAAACCAAGCCCCTCGGGCCTGATACGAAAGCCTCTCAACCTTTTAATTAATAAAGGATTTGAGCGTGATGGAAATGACTAGACATTATTTGTGTGCAAAATTAACAAAGAGGTTCTAATTGCAGAAATTTATGGAGATGACATTATTTTGGATCCACTTTCCAACAACAAGTTAATGATTTCTAATAAATTATGCATGGGGAGTTCTAAATGTGCTTATGGTGGAATTGCAATACTTTATTGGTTTACATGTTAAACAAATGAGTGATGGTATTTCCATATCACAAACTAAATATACGAATGATTTGGTTAAGAAACTTGGTTTAGACAATTAAAAAATAAAATTAACTCCCATGAGTATCACGTCTGAAATATCAAAAGACGAAAATGGGAAAATATTGATCTTACTCTATATAGAAGCATTATAGGCAACCTGCTATATTTAACATCCTCTAGATCCGATAATATGTATGCCGTATGTGTTGGCGCACATTATCAATGTGCACCTAAAGAGTACCATTTATGGTGTGTTAAACATATCATTAAATATATTTACGTCACTTTAGAATATGGTATTTGATATACTAAGGATACATATAGAACTATAGTTAGATATACTGATGCTAACTGGGCATGGTGCTCCGACAATAAAAGAGTAACTCAGGTGCTTGTTACTATGTAGGGAACAACCTAGTTGGTTGGAGCAGTAAGAAACAAAATTACATATCTTTATCCACTACTAAGTCTGAGTATATAACTGCAGGTAGTTTCTGTGTTCAATTGATATGGATCAAACAAATGCTTAATGACTATGGTATTATGTAAAATCAATTGACCTTATTATATGATAACCATAGTGCCACTAATATATCTAAAAATCCCGTGCAACATTCTAAGACTAAACACAATAAAATTTTACATCATTTAATTCCTAACTTAGTTAAATCTAAAGAACTAATTATCAAAAAATTTCAAATAGAGGAATAATTGGTATACCTATTTACTAAGCCCATTGATAACATCAGATTTGAGCTTATAAGGAAGTCCATTGGGATAAATTATAAATACAATTTATAATATCAAAACCAGACTAGCGAGGGCCAATTTTTTTAAAAAATAATTGGACTGAATGTAGTGGTTTACTTCAGTATAATATAGTTTGTTGCTCCACTAAATTTCTAATTTTTTAACACCCTTAGTCTCCACCACCCCCTAAAAAAACTTCCCATTCTCAATGAATATTTGAATACCATTATAGCTATGGTGGAAGGAAACTCCATTTGAACACAAATCTAAAAAAAAATCCAAATCATAATTTAATAATAGTGGTAGGGAGGATTAAATACCAAGGGAATACACAATCTTAGGTTGTTAATGATGACGAGGGAGGATAATATGGAGGGGTGGCAAAGTTTTCGGGCCTTGAAATAGAGACGCACACTATTATGATTTGTTATATTTTTAAAGTAATCAATTTTATTATTTTTTGATTATATTTATATCTATATTTATGTTTTTATTATGTAATTTTTAATTTGAAATAATTGGTTTAGAAAATATTTTTCAAACAAAATACGCGGGATACAAATGATTCTCTAGGCAGGAAACAATATTAGATAGAGAAATTTTTTTATGAGAGGTAATATAGATAATGGGAATGTTAAGTGATTGCTATTTTTTCTGACGTGGAGCATAATTACGGGGAAAATGGTGATTAAGATAACTAGGATGACACATCACCATCCATGTTAATTTTTACTCAATTCTCACTTATGGTGTTAAAGAAAAGGTTAACATTGAGCCACATTTTTTACTTCAGGGTTTAAATATAAGCAATTAATACTTCAAGCCTTATATTAAAATTTCCCTTAGCCGTAAGGTTTGTTTTGTAATTAAGTGTACAATGATGTTGATGGTTTTATTAAATAATTGAAAAAATGTGACTGTGTGATAATTGATTAAATTCGCAACTTTCTACGTTGGCACACTTATTTAATTAGTGTCTATTTTTAAACCAAAATAAATCAGCCCCAAATCATTCAACTGCGTATGTGCGTGTGTCAAACCATAAAATAAATAAATCATGTGACACAAGCTTAAGGAAAAATCCCTGCAGGGTAAAACCTTTTATTTCTAGAACTTTGAAAAGTTTACAAGACCATTGAATTACATACCATATTGATTTCGCCCATAAGAGTAACGCACGGTGTCTTCGTCAAGCCTTCAAATCAACAGCTAGAAATCTGCAGTGGTTTACGCGCAGCTATACCATAAGGACTGCAATCCTAGACATGCAGTCTGAAATCTTCACAAGGACTCCCTCCACAATAGCACGCAGCTGTCGATTGTAGAGCTCTCCTCACAAAGAATAAACAAGGGCAAAAGTTCTGTTCTTGAACACCAAAGCAATTCACTAAAGCATATGGGAGTTTTGTGAATTGAAAACAAAAAGGGATTAAAACCCTAAAGGAAGAAGCCAAAAAGGATTCTGCTTTCGCAGTTCTTCTGTTCATCAAAACACAGTGACTTCTTAATGAAAACGTTACCAAATAATGAGCATTTATAGAAAAATGCGTCGCCTCGAAAACAGAGCTCGTCCGAACGAGATCAGCATGTCGCTCGAACGAAGGACAATTGTCGTTCGAACGAGATCGCGTGACATGCTATCTCGTGCGAACGACATGCTATCTCGCGCGAACGACATGATATGTCGATCGAACGATTGTTGCAAAAAAATCATTATTTTAATGTCCGCTTCAACACTTAGAAAAAATACTCATTCTTAATTTTTGACAAAAAATCCGCTCCAACACTTAGAAAATATTTTGTAAAAATATCCCAAAAGCTCTAAGTGAAAAGTAAAGGTATTTAAAACAAAAACTTACCAAAGTAAACTTCGCGGAGTCTTAAATGATGAAGAACTTGAGTAATTCGGATCCGTCTTTGATGTAGATGTCTCTTGAATGCTCTTCGACGGTGTAGCGGTATATGACATAATAAATTGATAACAGAACTATGGAAATATGTCCTTAAAAATCTCCCCCTATGTCTATGCCGATACATATAGAAAAAATCCGAATTATCAAAAACCAAAATGCTTATACAAATCTACCCTCCCATAAATAAATTTGCAATACCTCAAAATTGTTCTTCAATCATCTTCGTCAAATCTTAAAGCTTTTCTCATCAGGGTGTGCAACATATCAATCTCCAATTTTGTACCTACACACATGAGATAAAGTAAAAACCTTCGTGATGCATCGAGTTTGAAATGATATAAGAATAAAACATTAATAAATCAAATCTCCCCCATAATGCAAAAACTCCCCCATAACATGATAATTCTTTCTCTCCCCTTTTATGATGTCCCCAAATAGACAGATAAGAAGAAACAATCAAAACATGGAGTGTCACGATAAAATGCATAGCAAACCATAATCAAGCTACGTGCATGCAAAGGGGTATCTCAAAAATTTCACAAACTATTTTTGTAATTTTCATTTTTTCATACAAAAATAAGATACTAAAAAAAATCACACCATGGATTTAAACTAAAACAACCAAGTCATGGAAACGAAATGAATGGGTGTGAACACATTCGATAGGTAAATCAACTCAATGAATCATATGTTCATGATGCATACATGTACTCCTAACTAATGAACATAAAAAATATCCTTAGATGTAAAAATTATTGAATTTAGATGACATCGTCTTATGCAAATCAACAAATCAAAGTCAAAGTGATTTCCACACCAATAACTTCCAAAACTATGTAGCGCTTTTTCAAAACTTTCAAGGACATGCAAACCCGCTATAAAATATCCAACCAAACACCCTCATATATATATATATATATATATATATATATATATATATATATATATATATATATATATTTTCTTTTAGAGGTGTTAAACTAAATTCTCAAACTTTGGAGAATTGGTGCAAAGACCTAAATGGCCCATAATTGCCATGAATTTCTTTTTATTGCCTTTAAATTTTTTTCGGGCTCTTTTAAACCTCTTTGGACCCCGGATAATAAAATTCCTCCATTTTTTAGGTCCAATTTAACGGTGGCTTAGTATTCGCAAAGGCAAAATGAACCTCTCGCAGCCCTTTCCCGTTTTTAAACAAAGAACACAAACTCACAAAACGGTTCTAATATGCACAATTTTCTTATCAAAATTTATCGCGCTTGGTTCGTTTTAAAGGACAGGATTGAAGTGAAAACACCCAACTAACATGTGATAAGACAAGCACAATAATCAAATAAATCCGTGCATGTGTGCAATATAGAAAATTACGAGTTAAACATGTAGGAAGTAACACTAAATTACATCTCAATGATTCCAAACATTGTAAAGCACATGGATGAATTGACCTATTGTCTCAAAACACTATCAAATAGTCACATGAAGAATGGAATGATGTTGTGACTTGTTCATCCTAAGTGTCCATCTATAAACGGTGCAAACAAAATACAAAAATCTTTTTGGATTTTTTAAAAATTTTATCAAAATGAAATCTTTTTGTATTTTTCAAAATTTTTCAAAACAAAAAATATATACAAAAAGTACATGTCATTACACTAGAAAATATATATCATGAAACCACAACTAGTGTATGACAAACATGCAAACACAATCATCTATATGATATAACAAGAGAAGAATCATGTGCAAGAAAATGAGAATCAACTATTCTAAAATCTAGCGTATCCAAAAGTGATTTCCTAACCCAAGTGGATGTAACACGTCAACACGGGATTTTAGGAACCAACAAAATACTAGACTTCGAATTCCTAGGACCTCTTCCAAGATCAAAACAAAATTTCCTAAGGTGACCTTTCCTACCATAATATGAACATGTGTAAACGGGTGGAACGACACCTAAAGTGTGATCTTTTCTAACATCCTTGGAATTAGTTGACCCTCTAAAATAAATAATGGTTTTGGATTTAGAATTAGAAGCATGAGAACACGATGAGCCATTACCATCACTATCAAACCTACTTGAGTCTGTCAAATCATTTTTTAACTTCAAAATTTTTGACTCAAGCAAAGAATTAGACTCTTCCAAAGACAAGGATTTCTTTTTCAAATTTTCAATTAAACTTAAGAGTTTATCGCGCTCACACTCAATTAAAACAAACTTATCCCTAAGAGTATTTTCACGTGCCGTAAAATCATCGATTAATTTTCTATCCTCGACGGCACAAACGGGAACCCTAGAATTTTTTAAGTCCTCTAATTCCTTCTCTAAAATAAGGACTCTCTCATCACTCTTCTTTTTGGCAATTTTTAAAGAATCAAACTCAATACACAAATTAGCAAAGTGCTCACGACAAATATCACTTTGATTTTGAAATGCTTGCAAATATTCACTCTTACTTTTAAAGAGAGAATTTTCTTTTTCCAAGACTTTAATTCTTTTGCAAAGTTTCAAATTCAAACTCTTTAATTTTTCAGCACGGTCGTTAACTTTTTCAAAAATAGGCTCCCCATTAAATGGGCGTTCCATTGAAAAATTACGATTTTTTACAAAGCTGATTTTTCAAAAAAAATCAATATCACACAATTTTGTGGAAAATAGGAATACTGGACAAATTAGCGTAAACTGCTACGATACCAATTTGAAAAAATGTGACTGTGTGATAATTGATTAAATTCGCAACTTTCTACGTTGGCACACTTATTTAATTAGTGTCTATTTTTAAACCAAAATAAATCAGCCCTAAATCATTCAACTGCGTGTGTGCGTGTGTCAAACCATAATATAAATAAATCATGCGACACAAGCTTAAGGAAAAATCCCCGCAGGTCAAAACCTTTTATTTCTAGAACTTTGAAAAGTTTACAAGACCATTGACTTACATTCCATCTTTCTTTCGCCCTCAAGAGTAACACACGGTGTCTTCGTCAAACCTTCAAAGCAACGGCTAGAAATCTGTAGTGGTTCATGCGCAGCTATACCACAAGGACCGCAATCCTTGACACGCAGTCTGAAATCTTCACAAGGACTCCCTCCACAATAGCACGCAGTTGTCGGTTGTAGAGCTCTCCTCACAAAGAATAAACAAGGGCAAAAGTTGTGTTCTTGAACACCAAAACAATTCACTAAAGCATATGGGAGTTTTGTGAATTGAAAACAAAAAGGGATTAAAACCTTAAAGGAAGAAGCCAAAAAGGATTCTGCTTTCGCAGTTTTTCTGTTCATCAAAACGCTGTGACTTCTTAATGAAAATGTTACCAAATAATGAGCATTTATAGAAAAACACGCCGCCTCGAAAACAGAGCTCGTTCGAACGAGATCGGCGTGTCGCTCAAACGAAGGACAACTGTCGTTCGAATGAGATCGCGCGACATGCTATCTCGCGTGAACGACATGCTATGTCGATCGAACGACTGTTGCAAAAAAATCATTATTTTAATGTCCGCTTCAACACTTAGAAAAAATACTCATTCTCAAATTTTGACAAAAAAGTCCGCTCTAACACTTAGAAAATATTTTGTAAAAATATCCCAAAAGCTCTAAGATAAAAGTAAAGGTATTTAAAACAAAACCTTACCAAAGTAAACTTCACGGAGTCTTGAATGATGAAGAACTTGAGTAATTCGGATCCGTCTTTGATGTAGCTGTCTCTTGAATGCTCTTCGACGGTGTAGCGGTATATGACATAATAAATTGATAACAGACCTATGAAAATATGTCCTTATAATAATCAATGTTATTTTTCATTAAAATGATAATATATGCTCTAAAATGACACATTTTAAGATTCAAAAGACAAAAAAGTCCTTCATAAATATTCATGTCTTATTCATTGTATGCCAAGACCGAATTCTTATTATTTTCAAGATATTAATTTAAACACATGCGTTTAGACTATTTTTGAACACATTACTAAAATTTATAGAATTTACACATAATAGAGGTAATATGACTTTATAGGAATCTAAAAAATTTGATAACAAAATGAGATTCTTACGTGACTTTTAGAAAACGCATAATTAAAGTTATTGGTATTTTGTTAGCCCCAACAAATATAACCCATACTCATAATTCCATCCACATCAACCTAACTAGGATGTAAACGGGCCCATCAATTTAGTTCAATGGGTTATAAATGGGCAAAAAATTATTAGTTAAACAAGTTTAGTATCAATATGTTAATGACCTCCATATGTAATTATATAATTTGCCTTTTCCCTCATCATTTTCGTCCACTCTTCAATCTTGAATCCCTTATACCTATTATTGTCTCTCTACCTCTCTCACACAACACCAAGGTGAACACTTATAGATCGCCATTATCGTAAAAAAAACTCTCTCTCACACTTCCCCATGGATCCCATTTTCAAGAATCCCTCTTTATTTCTCTATACATATATATTATATTAGGAATGGAATATTTGTATGTGTTACTTGTTGTAATAATAAACATGAACAATGCAAGAGCTCACATCTACTCATTGTGCCTTTAAGATTTTTAGGATTTCTTTTTTCATTTTTTAAACCAACTTTGAGTCTAAGTCAAAAAGGTCTCCGAAAAGCTTCATATGTAACATTTCAAAATCATATTTCAACAAATATCTATCACGAAAGTTTCAAAAGAAGAATGAAATAATAGTATAGAAAACGTTTCTCATGACCTACTTAGGAGAAAACCCTCCCGTCTCCCGCTGTCTCCCACTGCTTCTTCCACCGCCTGGACCCCCCCACCCAATACCCACCCTGCCTCCCTCCTTTATGAGCACGACTGCAACTACTTCACCTCTGCAGCCCCATGTTACCAGCTTCATGTAATACCCCGTACTTTTAAAGATATTTAAATTACAAAGGTGGGCGTAATTTGGTAAATTGAGGAATTACTGCGAATAGTAATTATGGAATTTATGAGTGAAATTGAATAAATTCAGAATATAAAGTAAATAGTAAATATTAGTTTGTAAGTGCCAGATTAATATTTACATGGATTATTTTTAATTACATGTCGCAAGTTGGGTAAAGCGACAAAGAAAATATTTTAAATTGGAAAATACGCATATTGAACATGTTGGGGCAAAATTAATGAATTTTAGTTAAGTACCTCGGATGGAGATTTCGACTGTGCCATTAGGTTCGGAATGGCCGAGATAGTCAAAATAGACTACCCGGGGGTAGTATTTGGGTTCCGGACATTTTTGGACTAGTAGGGGCTCGTAAACGGGTACACGAGTCATTTAACAATTGGGCATTTACCCAATTTCGGGTTTAAAGACTTAAGCAGCCCCCTTTCCCTTTCATTTCTGCCCTAAGAGAGAGAAGAGAGTAGAGAGAAGGAAGTGAAGAAGAAGAAGAAGAAGAAGAAAGAAAAGAAGAAGAAGAGAAGGAAAATCCGGCCAAATTCGCGGGATTCGACTCGAGAATGTCGGATTTATTCCACAGGGCAAGTGTTTAACTTGCATATTGATTTAGTGTGTTAATTTCTCATATTTTAGTTGGTATAAAACTAAATATTTTTGGGTTGAAATTTCGTGGATCAAAGGGGTTTTCGAAAGATTAAAACGGATATAACTCGATTAATACCCAATTTGAGAAACTTGAAATTAATTGAAATTAATTGTTGGATCTGGGTTCTAGGATGATTGGAACCCTTTGAATGTGTGTATTTATGGTTATTTGAGGATGAATGATGATGAGAGAGGAGATAAAAAGCTTGGATGTGTTTTAATGGAGGTTTGGATTTTTGGAGAAGAAGGTGAATAGTGACCAGCCCACTTCCGGGCTGTTTCGGATAGGAAGACAACCGATTCAGCTCTCGGACAAAACACGAAAGTTGTAGATAATTTCGATACGGTCGTGTGGGAGCCAACCACGTATTTTTCTGATTTTTATTCGAATTGTTATGATTTTTACAAGATGGAAGTTCCGGGGTGAAATCACCAACTCGGAAATGTACTCGGAAATTGGAAAAATAAAGGCTAGAATTATTTGGAGATAAATATTTGGGGTTCCTAAAAATAGTGTGGGAACTTCTAAATATTTTTTTTAGCAAGGCGTGTACCTTGGGTTAGTTGAAAGTAAAATCCAAGATTTACCCAAATAGGGGTGTTCGTGAGGAAAAATACTTAAAGGGGTATTTAAGTGTGATTTGAATGTTAAATAAGGGAACATGTATTGGGGTAGTGTTTTAATTGTGTGACGGCTTGTATTATTGTGAATGAGAATATTCAAGGTTATTGGCTATCGTTACGAGAGTTTGGAGATTATAGCCATAAAAGATTGAGAATAGATAAATAATATATATTGGTGTCGTTGGTATTGTCATCGTGCCGTGAGAAAATATCGGAAATGATGTATTGAGGATTAGTTAAAATTGATTAATGCGTAGGATATTCGAGAGATAAATATACTACGTGGAAAATTTATTATACGGGTTGTGCGTATGCTCGAATGTTATTATATACATGGGTTAAATAATTACCTATGGGGAATTATGTATAGGTGAGAGAAATACCTATAATTATAATATGGTTGTGTGAATACCAAATTGATGATATATGTATATAGGTGGAATGTGTACCTATATGATTTTTTTTATTATGTGTATGACATACCTACCATACTTGCTATCACGGGAGGTTGACGTTCGAAAGAGGACAATCTTATCCTGTGTTGCCTTCGGGGGGATTTTAGATTTGGTACCTCAAGAACATAGGGTTGTGAAAGGCTTATTTGTGAGTTGATAAGTCCGCTGCTTATGGGAGCGTAGGTATGTGCGCGACCCGTAGGTACGTGAACTATGTTCGCCTCCAATACGTGTGATTTGTATTGTTACAGTTCCTGAGTGATGTGGAACGGGTAATCCTTTTTGTACGAGATGTACTTGGATTGGATAGCAGAGTATGAGTGCACCGCAGCTGAGGCTAGGGATGCTATATATCTATATATGTATTGCGATTAACATATATGTGTACTTGAGATAATTCACGGATGCTTAGTAAATGAGAATGACTAAGCCACTTATATTATAGTTCGGTGGATGATTAATATACTGGTTGTGTATAGTATACTGTTGATATATATGAGATGAGATATCATATAACCTAACCTTGTATAAAGTGAAAAGAATGAATAAAGTGTGATATTACTTCCGGTAGATTTATATCCGGATTTATATGAATGCAAATAATAGGTTCTAATGAGAACTATTAATAAATACAAGATGGTATAAATATGTTATGTACTGAAGGCCTAATGGATCCCGGTGATCAACATTGTCACGTAGTAGTGTATCGGGGGGGTTGCTTGTTTGGATTTCGCTTTGCGAGACACCCCACGCACGAACGTAACGTAATGTTGGGAATGGGGAGAAGTTTAGTCCTTAATACCCGAATCGATGAGGTTTATTAGAAGATGGGTAATTACATTAGTTAGGTAGGGTAGCTTAACTAGGTTGTCTAAAATGGTATGCGCTAGTTGTGCACTGTTAGAAGAGGGGGTGAGGTGTATCTCATGTGAGAGCGATACCAGTTTAAAATATGAGAAATAACATATTTTAAAATATGGATTTTATGCACTTGCTAAAATATTTTCAACAATCGGGCTCTGACCCATTTTCTCTACTTCTCCCCTCTCTTGCTATATATATATATATATATATATATATAGGTGTCCAGACACAGGGACGCCTGGATAATAATTTATTCGTGTCAGACGTTTGCTGCAGCAGCTGTGGATGCAAGCAGGTTTATTGTAGACGCTTCCATCATTGAGATCTAGATAGGAGGTATTGTAGTCATATTCGGGCTAATGGCCCAACTGTACTCATTTATTCATTTACCGCCTTTTGTGTGGAATTCGATTTGGTTGTATTATTTGGACCGAGTGTTCGGTTATTTTACTTTATTTTATTTCAGTTGTTGCATATAAACTGTTGTCCTTATTTTATTTGGATGGTTTGGGTTAAAAAGATTAGTTAATTTAAAATTTTGACATCGGCCTAATAGGATATTAGTAATTAATTGGTTTTCGACAGTGATGTTAAGAATGAACCACATGAGACTCCTGTTTTAATTTGATATAGGAGTGATCGCCCGGTATTTTATTAGGCGGGGTGTCACAGGTGGTATCATAGCATCAGGTTCTAGTGTCCTTAGGAATCTGTGCGGACGTACTACGCTTTCAGCGTTGCTTTTGATTTGATATAGAGCATTATGATTAGGATTGTTTATATCCTCTTGTGAGATTTCGTTCTCCTGCCATTATGTAAGATTATAGTAAATCTTTTGCGCGCTCATTCGGGATTCGTGCGCTGATTGACGAAGGGCGACCATGGAAGTCCATTGTGAGGGCAGGAGGAGACGGGGCTTAGTTAGAGCTATAAGTTGATGTTGGAAATGAGGATCGCGGTAAAGGTCATTTTCCTTGCGGCATTGTCATTGATTGCTGCAATGACTACTATAGGATAGTAGTTATAATTATCTATGCACCACTATAGTAGAGAATGGTGCTAAACTTGAATTTCCCAGTGAAGTTAGATGGGGAAAAAGCTTAAGAGGTCTTTGATAAGGATCGTGCATTGAAGTTGAGCTAGGCGAAAATAGTGTAACTTCACTTCTAGGAAGTTGAAGGATCGAAAGCTTGGGCCTAGAGTTGGGTATGGAAATACCCATATGTGAAAATTTGAGGAAATTTTTTTCACTCGTTGGAGCAATGTGAAATAGTGGGAATGATGGTCACCATATATAGAGGCGCATAATATTTTGCTCATAAATTAATCTTACAGACGGTTTTAAAATGAAAATTCCCGTGATTTAGAATGAAGTGAATGAAGTTTCTAGGTTATTCACATAAGAATCGGTCAGAGACCAACGGTGAATAAAGAGTGACATGGATAAGTGAAGTTAGTACCGGAGTAAGGTAGGTACAAGGGAGGAAGAGGCTTCTCCAGTGGAATGATAGACTCACTAGTAATTGGACTTATGTAGAGTGAGTTATAGTTATTTTAGTGCAAGGTGTGAAATATGCAAAAAAAAAAAAAAAAAAAAAAAAAAAAAAATTAAAGTTGTGAGACTTTGTGATTTTAAGAGTCAAATGGGATAAAGACTCTTGGGATTCGAATTGAAATTTTGGATATAATTGGGATACGAGCTAGTTGTGATAAGCTTAATATTTATTTATGTTATAAGTAAGTGAATACTTATAAGATAAAAATCGAATATGTTTATTCGGGAAATACGGGCTAATGTTACGAGAGATATACACGATTAGCCGATTATATTGTATATATACACGAGCATATTGAGACGTATATGTGATATGTTTAAATACATATGCATGTGATTGGTATATTTATATGAAACATACCCCTCTAGTGCTATCATGGGAAGTTATGCATTTTGGGTGAGGCCCCTGGCTTGAGGAGCAGGGAGCGTATAGTCTCCGGTCATAATGTCCATTTTATATTGTGTGATTTTTATCAGGAATGAGACGTGGTGGGTATGCTTCGTTCTCATTTCCTCGGAGGAACTATGATTGCTTCCCATTCATTGTGATTTGGTTTTTACCAAGTCGGTGCGATAGTCCGATCGCTGGTACCCAGGATGATGTGTGAGTAATTCCCTGGAAGATGATAGCATTGAGAGACTACATCCATTGAGTTATAGCTCTGAGGGATGGTTATTTATACTTATATAGTGTGTGATATATAAGTATGGATATACTTGATGTGTATAGTATAATGTATATATATTTATTTAAGATGTGAAACATATATATACGGACATAATAACGCATGGAATGCGAGATAAATGCTGGATGAGCTCGCCTTGATTACTTGTTTAGATGAAAATTTGATGAGGAGATGTTTCATTACCATGATTTGAATGCATGGGGACCTTATAGATACAATTTAAGGTATGCAGGCTTTATTATTGAGCTGTGAGTTTAAGCTCATTGTTGTTTGGGCTAAGGACTTAGTGTTAGTACAAGCGCTTGGTGGTGTGGCTCCTGTAAAGAATTAAGAGTTTTGACCACATTTTGTCGATAGGAGAGATGGGATTATCCGAGTGGCATATTTGAACTAGCGAACCTCCACGACCGACAAAGTTAAGTAATAGTGTATAGGAGGGGTTCCTTGTTTGGATTTCGCTTGCGAGACGCTCCACGCATGAACCTTAATGACGTCGGGAGTGGAGAGATGTTATATAATGCAAGGATGCTAGTTTTGACGATAAGTCACCTAGTGTAGAGCAAACACTATCGAGTGAGATCCGTTTGATGACGGTATAATCATATAGAGTTATAAGTGCTATGGAGAAGCACTGAAAATTATTCTCTCATCGCAAGTATGTGGGTGAGTTAAGGTGAAGGAAATCGATTTGAGACGTTTATTCAGGCCTTGAATAGAAGGAAAATTCAGAGGAAATACATTTTGGGTATAATGTTCATAGCGCTTTTGCAGAGAGTAGGTGCCCAATTAGTTAGATTTTACATTTCACTAAGATGGAAGGATATAGTGGTAGAAGTACGCTGGTAGGTTAACGAGGTAAAATTTAGAACATCCCGTTGGTGTCCCTTGGACCTTTATATCTCTATGACCGACGATGCGAGGGAGTAGTGTAACGGGAGGGTTCCTTGTTTGGATTTCGCTTTGCGAGACGTCCCACGCATGAAACCGAGCAAATGTCAGAAGTTGAGAGAGGTCTTGGGCACTAGGGAAATATTTAGAATAGTACTCATATTACGTGTGTTAGAGACACCTTAATCTTAAGACTACCACGAAGTAAGGGCAATAAGGCACTGATATACGAAGACTATTGTAAGATAACCACAAGAAGATCGATGGGATAATCTTAAGAAGGATTGAATTTCCAAGTATAGGGTGAATTAAATTTTGAATTATTCGGGTTAAGGGATACCCATGTGTTAGTACCAGGCCAATGAAATGAGGCCCATTATTTAGAGTGAGTGTGATGTATCAAAACGTTTGCAATGGTGGTGCATATATGCACGGATGATAGGGGGTATGGGTACCCTGATTAGTAAATCCCAAAAATGTCCGAGATTGAAAGATGTGAAAATATATATGTATAATATATGCCTGAAGGGCGGCTATAAACAAGGTTAAACGGTATAGCGTATTGAATGTCGTGCGAGAATGATGATAATGCAAACATTTATGTGCAACGAGAGCTAACACACCCGAGATGGGATTGAAAGGTTGTGGAAAGTCATTTAAAAAAGTACCTCTTAATGAAAAGGTTACCCAATTTATTGTGAGAAAGTGGAGCGGGGTCTTACTCAAGCGAGTATTAAAGAGTGACTTGCGCGTGACTGTATGGTTAGCATACTCCAAGTAAAGGAGTGTATGTAGTACCAAATTCTGGAAAAGTATATGATAGTTAATACTTTAATTATTCGGCATAGGGAATATACCTTGTAGATTACAAGAGAGATAGTAATCTGAATATTTATATAATACGTAGTGATGAGAATAAAACACATATGAGAAGTGTACAATTAGGATGGGAATATGCCTATGAATCTTAATAGGATGTGTGTATGCCTATTATGTGATATTATTATTAAGAGCACTAATGGGTGATAACCCCGGGGGTGCAAGAACATTATTGATTAAGTGCGCTAATGGGTGTTAACCCGGGGTGCAGGATTAATATATATATATGTATAGGGATGATGTGACTATATGTGGATATATATGGATTTACGAATATTTCTACTGTGTGAGACTAGTAGATATGGTATTAATAATAAATACTTTACGCTAAGTGGTCTTAACAAAAAGGGTGCAAGATTAGGGAAAATATATAGAGATGATGAGACTATATATATGAGCATACGCCTTGAGATGCGTGGAATACAGTGAGAGACCATTGTGTTAGGCTATATCTAAATTTGGTTAGGCTAGGACATAATGTATATACCGATCCTAGAGTAGTGGTACAGGCTATATCTGAATTTCGAGGACGAAATTCTGTTGTAAGGGGGGAAGTATGTAATACCCCGTACTTTAAAGATATTTAAATTACAAAGGTGGGCGTAATTTGGTAAATTGAGGAATTACTGCGAATAGTAATTATGGAATTTATGAGTGAAATTGAATAAATTCAGAATATAAAGTAAATAGTAAATATTAGTTTGTAAGTGCCAGATTAATATTTACATGGATTATTTTTAATTACATGTCGCAAGTTGGGTAAAGCGACAAAGAAAATATTTTAAATTGGAAAATACGCATATGAATTTTAGTTAAGTACCTCGGATGGAGATTTCGACTGCGCCATTAGGTTCGGAATGACCGAGATAGTCAAAATAGACTACCCGGGGGTAGTATTTGGGTTCCGGACATTTTTGGACTAGTAGGGGCTCGTAAACGGGTACACGAGTCATTTAACAATTGGGCATTTACCCAATTTCGGGTTTAAAGACTTAAGCAGCCCCCTTTCCCTTTCATTTCTGCCCTAAGAGAGAGACGAGAGTAGAGAGAAGGAAGAGAAGAAGAAGAAGAAGAAGAAGAAGAAGAAAGAAAAGAAGAAGAAGAGAAGGAAAATCCGGCCAAATTCGCGGGATTCAACTCGAGAATGTCGGATTTATTCCACAAGGCAAGTGTTTAACTTGCATATTGATTTAGTGTGTTAATTTCTCATATTGTAGTTGGTATAAAACTAAATATTTTTGGGTTGAAATTTCGTGGATCAAAGGGGTTTTCGAAAGATTAAAATGGATATAACTCGATTAATACCCAATTTGAGAAACTTGAAATTAATTGAAATTAATTGTTGGATCTGGGTTCTAGGATGATTGGAACCCTTTGAATGTGTGTATTTATGGTTATTTGAGGTTGAATGATGATGAGAGAGGAGATAAAAATCTTGGATGTGTTTTAATGGAGGTTTGGATTTTTGGAGAAGAAGGTGAATAGTGACCATCCCACTTCCGGGCTGTTTCGGACAGGAAGACAACCGATTCAGCTCTCGACCAAAACACGAAAGTTGTAGATAATTTCGATACGGTCACGTGAGCGCTGACCAAGTATTTTTCTGATTTTTATTCGAATTTTCATGATTTTTACAAGATGGCAGTTCCGGGGTGAAATCACCAACTCGGAAATGCACTCGGAAATTGGAAAAATAAAGGCTAGAATTATTTGGAGATAAATATTTGGGGTTCCTAAAAATAGTGTGGGGACTTCTATATATTTGTTTTAGCAAGGCGTGTACCTTGGGTTAGTTGAAAGTAAAATCCAAGATTTACCCAAATAGGGGTGTTCGTGAGGAAAAATACTTAAAGGGGTATTTAAGTGTGATTTGAATGTTAAATAAGGGAACATGTATTGGGGTAGTGTTTTAATTGTGTGACGGCTTGTATTATTGTGAATGAGAATATTCAAGGTTATTGGCTATCGTTACGAGAGTTTGGAGATTATAGCCATAAAAGATTGAGAATAGATAAATAATATATATTGGTGTCGTTGGTATTGTCATCGTGCCGTGAGAAAATATCGGAAATGATGTATTGAGGATTAGTTAAAATTGATTAATGCGTAGGATATTCGAGAGATAAATATACTACGTGGAAAATTTATTATACGGGTTGTGCGTATGCTCGAATGTTATTATATACATGGGTTAAATAATTACCTATGGGGAATTATGTATAGGTGAGAGAAATACCTATAATTATAATATGGTTGTGTGAATACCAAATTGATGATATATGTATATAGGTGGAATGTGTACCTATATGATTTTTTTTATTATGTGTATGACATACCTACCATACTTGCTATCACGGGAGGTTGACGTTCGAAAGAAGACAATCTTATCCTGTGTTGCCTTCGGGGGGATTTTAGATTTGGTACCTCAAGAACATAGGGTTGTGAAAGGCTTATTTGTGAGTTGATAAGTCCGCTGCTTATGGGAGCGTAGGTATGTGCGTGACCCGTAGGTACGTGAACTATGTTCGCCTCCAATACGTGTGATTTGTATTGTTACAGTTCCTGAGTGATGTGGAACGGGTAATCCTTTTTGTACGAGATGTACTTGGATTGGATAGCAGAGTATGAGTGCACCGCAGCTGAGGCTAGGGGTGCTATATATCTATATATGTATTGCGATTAACATATATGTGTACTTGAGATAATTCACGGATGCTTAGTAAATGAGAATGACTAAGCCACTTATATTATAGTTCGGTGGATGATTAATATACTTGTTGTGTATAGTATACTGTTGATATATATGAGATGAGATATCATATAACCTAACCTTGTATAAAGTGAAAAGAATGAATAAAGTGTGATATTACTTCCGGTAGATTTATATCCGGATTTATATGAATGCGAATAATAGGTTCTAATGAGAACTATTAATAAATACAAGATGGTATAAATATGTTATGTACTGAAGGCCTAATGGATCCCGGTGATCAACATTGTCACGTAGTAGTGTATCGGGGGGGTTGCTTGTTTGGATTTCACTTCGCGAGACACCCCACGCACGAACGTAACGTAATGTTGGGAATGGGGAGAAGTTTAGTCCTTAATACCCGAATCGGTGTGGTTTATTAGAAGATGGGTAATTACATTAGTTAGGTAGGGTAGCTTAACTAGGTTGTCTAAAATGGTATGCGCTAGTTGTGCACTGTTAGAAGAGGGGTGAGGTGTATCTCATGTGAGAGCGATACCAGTTTAAAATATGAGAAATAACATATTTTAAAATATGGATTTTATGCACTTGCTAAAATATTTTCAACAATCGGGCTCTGACCCATTTTCTCTACTTCTCCCCTCTCTTGCTATATATATATATATATATAGGTGTCCAGACACAGGGACGCCTGAATAATAATTCATTCGAGTCAGACGTTTGCTGCAACAGCTGTGGATGCAAGCAGGTTTATTGTAGACGCTTCCATCATTGAGATCTAGATAGGAGGTATTGTAGTCATATTCGGGCTAATGGCCCAACTTTACTCATTTATTCATTTACCGCCTTTTGTGTGGAATTCGATTTGGTTGTATTATTTGGACCGAGTGTTCGGTTATTTTACTTTATTTTATTTCAGTTGTTGGATATAAACTATTGTCTTTATTTTATTTGGATGGTTTGGGTTAAAAAGATTAGTTAATTTAAAATTTTGACGTCGCCCTAATAGGATATTAGTAATTAATTGGTTTTCGACAGTGATGTTAAGAATGAACCACATGAGACTCCTGTTTTAATTTGATATAGGAGTGATCGCCCGGTATTTTACTAGGCGGGGTGTCACACTTCAACCCGTCCCCTTCGAATACATACAAAGATAAACTAATAGGACTCCCTGTATCGAAACAGGTTGCTCCCATGAGTGACTTACCAGCCACTCAAATTCTAGCTCAAGCCCCACCCACACAATCCCATGTTGTTTTCCCTTATTGGGATATGGATTCAACCGTGGATGACTACGATTCCGATGACAAAGCTTTGTAAGCAGACACGACTCTTGACATATTCCAATTGTGCCCATTTTGAATCAGGAACTTCGAATACTCAGACAAAAATGGCGCTTGTCCCTCATCATAAAATTATTGGGTAAGTTTCTATCCTTCCAACGGCTTGCGATTTTGCCTGTCACGCTTATGGAAATTACAAAATGGAGTTTTTATTACGAACTTGGGAAATAATTTTTTTCTTGTTAAATTTTTTTGTCAAAGAGATTACATGTCCATAATTTCAGGAGGTCCATGGTTTCTATAAGATCATTTTCTGTTAGTGCAAAGATGGCAAAAGAATTTTTGGCCGTCTAAGGCAACTATTAAAGATATGAGTTTATGGTTTCAAATTCACGAAATACTAGTGGAATACTATAATATGAATATATTACATCATATAGCAGCGTCCTTGGGGAAACCACTCAAGATTGACATTCATACTGAGTCAGTGGGACGGTCTAGGTATGCTCGAATGTGTGTGGAATTTTACATTGAAAACTCGCTTCCACAGAAAATCAAGATTGGTCGCATCCTCCATTCTTTGGTATATGAATTAAAAACTGAGATTTGTTTCTCATGTGTAATTGTCAGCCATAATCTTCACAACTGTCATTGCAAGAAATCTACCGCTACCCCTACTGCTAACCAACCTCAACCGGAGCAACAATGGTGTATTATTACCCGATGTCCTCCCCATCGTCGATCTCGTCCATCAAGAACTGACACCATAACTAATTCTAATCATTATCCTGCTCGGTTTGATCCCAATACTCAGGTACCTGAAAATGCTCTGTCCTAAGTGCATACCACCAAGCGACGTATTTGGAAACCAAAATATGATGTGTGTCCAACTTCTCAGCAACAAAATGATGAGTACAGTCCACAACATGAGGAGAGGAACCCATCAGCCCCTTCGATTCACTTCCACTCAAATAACACAGGCTTATCTGACCGTATCGAGCAGCCTATGGTCTCCTCCCCGATCACCACATACCAAGCAATTAAAGTCTCCCCCCACTATAACACATTGTTTCCTATTAAGGACACCTGTCCAACTATGTGTGAAGGCCTCAATTACCCTATTTTGTCAGCTTCTCCTCATGTTTTTGTCTTACCCCTACTGTTGTACCGACTTATCCTCAGTCTACAATACTCCCTCTTTCCTCTCCTTCTACCAACAATGTCCTCTCCGATCCAACTTTTGAACTAATGAACATCCCTTCAATAGAATACCACTCCGAAATTCTTACTCACCATGAGCAAGCAATACTAAACACCCCACACCATGAATTTGACCCCTCAATTCCAGAACCATCCCTACCACCAGGTTTCAAATTTTCAGCCCCACGAACTCTCACTTCCCCTACTCAACAACTTCTAAGGTGCCATAATCAACAGGGATCAAACTCCACAACAAAATCAGCAGTTCCCATCCGAAAGAGACAAGCTTATTCTATAAGGTTTAGGAGCCTGGCTCCTCTATCCTCTCCTCAAGACACTAAAGGGATACAAGCATGAGCGCTTAAGAACCCGCATACCTTTCATAGTAGATCGGGTCAGGGGGGATTGATAACATTCATAACATTAATTTCCACGCTTCGCAATCACCCCCCCAAACGATGAGTATTGTCCACCCAACCCCAATGACATAAATGAATTTATAAATAACGATCGAGGGAGAAACTTGAGGCGAGCTCACCCATTTCCATACCTCATGAAGATTATACTTTGTAATGCTAGAGGGGCTGGTAGGACATATTTTTATACAGAACTCATGACATTTGTTCGCTCACATCAGCCTCACATATTGGTTATCTTGGACACTCGAATGGATGCTTAAAGATCAATGTGCGAGATTTGTCGGTTACATTACCAAAATCACGTCGTCTCTTCGGATCTAGGTCAATCAGGTGGTATTGAGGTTCTCAGGGCTGAAGGTCTGATAGTTGCTCATGACATCTTCATTTCCAGTCGCTTCATTCATATGCTTATTCAATAAGACCCTACGGTGCCTCCTACAGAATTCACTGTTGTCTACATGCCACCCCAACCTGCTGAACAAACCCATCTATGGAACTCCCTTCACCACCTCCACACTTCTGTTCAACATCCTTGGCATCTTTTGGGTGATTTTAATTCTATTTTAGGCTAACATGAAAAGGGGGGGGGGGGGGGATGTCCATTTCAAGCTACGTGTGCACGTCATCTTAAAATTTTTATGCATTCATGCAATATCCAAGATCTAGGGTTTACTGGGCCTACGTTCACCTGGAAATCCAATAGTGTTCTCAGGCACCATATTCGAGAGTGACTTGACCATGGACTTGGTAATGAGCATTGGATGTCCTTGTACCCAACTACCCGAATTTCTCATCTTCCAAATGCTGGGTCTGACCACTGTCCTTTATTGTTAGACACCCACCCGTCCCTTTCCAAACCCCCAGTGCAATTTATTTAGTGCCCTTAGTGGGTATCCTATATGTCTTTTACTAACCTCTTACATTATCACTGAAATCTTCCAATCCATGGATCATACGCTTTTTCATTTTTGTGTAAGGCGAAGTCTTTTAGTGGGTTTGCACGGCGGTGGAAGCAATATATTTTTGGGAATATGTCTCATTCAATAATTGCTTTAAAAAAAGAGATTCATACCCTCAGAATGTGTATTAACGTCCGGATCCCCTGTTAGTTTCCCGAGAGTTCCACTTACAATCATAACTTATGCACTGTATGACTTTACTAAAATAAGTGGCTTATAGACGGGGACTATAATACTAAATTTTTCCCTGCTTCTGTCATGCAACACCGGCGTAATAACTCGATTCTTTCTATTTTCAATTCGGACACTGGATGGCATAATAGTATCCAGGGTATTCATGTTCAATTCTAACACTTCTACGAGACCCTTTTTACTACCACCAAGCCCCTTGTTCTCCGTCTGAAGATAATTTTGTCCAAGTTAAAGCTGCTAACGTTACTCGACTACTGGAGCCTATCATCGATGCAACAATTTGGATAAACTTGTGTACTATGGGGAAGAATAAGAGTCCGAGAGGGTTGGGTTGACCTATGAGTTTTTTTAAAACTATTGGGACATTTGGGAATCTCTGTACTTAATTTAGTTAAATCTTTTTTCACCTCTAGTCGACTCCTCCGTGCCCTTAATAAAACCCTTCTCATTTTTATCCCCAAAATTCAGCAACCTACTCAAGTTAAGCACTTCTGTCCCATCAGTTTATGTAATGTTATTTATAAACTTATCTCTACGATCCTTGTTATTCGCATGCGACCAATCCTTCAGTATCTTGTGTCCCCTTATCAAAACGCCTTTATCGCCTCTCGTCATATTCAGGATAATATCCTCATTTCCCATGAGATTTTACATACCATGCATAAATCTAAATCTACCAAAGGTAGTTGTGCTATTAAAATTGATTTATCTAAAGCCTACGATCAAATGGAATGGCCTTTTATCCAATGGGTTCTCAAAAACCATGGGTTTCCAGATGTTTGGATTGGATACCTTATGTATCTTCTACATCATTCACCACGTTCATTAATGGCCATATGGGGTCCACTTTTTCTCCAAATCATGGACTCCAGTAAGAGGATCCCCTCTCGCCTTACTTATTTATCTTGGCGCTAAACGTCCTTCTGCGATGGGTGGATTTAGACTGTCTTTTATAATATATAACTCCTCTCCGACCCTCTCGCAAGGGACCCCCTATTCCTGGGATTGCTGTTACTGATGATTGTATTTTTTTCCTCCAGCCTATGCAAACTTTAATGGCTCACTTCCATCACATTTTAACTACTTTTGTTTGTTTTTGTGTCAGACCTTTAACAAGGATAAATCTACAATTACTTTCGTCCCTTTTACTCCGCATGCCGTTAAACAAACTACCTTGGGCTAACTGGGAATTCATGGGGCTCATGGGTACGATAAATATCTTAGATTTTCTCTTACTACAGGTCCGATTACGCGCCAAATGTTATCTAAGCTTACGTAAACTCTCGACCGGTGATTACTTGTGTGGCATAATAATTTCTTGTCACATGCTCATCGAACCACTCTAATTAATGCAGTATCTACTTCCCTTCCATCTTATTATATGTCTGCATATCCTATTCCTCCTCATATTCTCCCTACGTTATCCAAGAAAATTAAATCATTTTTCTAGAATGCTTCCAACATTTCTCATAAAACAGCCACCGTCCTTTGGGCTACAATTACCCTTCCCAAACAATATGGTGTACATTCTTTAAATCAAGCATACATGATTAAACTACTTTGGAAAATTTTTATCGAGCCACACAACCTTTGGACTCAAACTATGAAACATAAATATTTTCTTCACACTAATTTATTGGCGTCTCATAGTAAGGCTACAGACTCGTGGTTTTGGCGAAAAGTTTTTGCTTTCATCCCTTCCTTAGCCATTGGTATCAAATGGTGGCTTGGTTCCGACTCTATTTCATTTGGAAATCATATTTGGCTCTGGTAGGATTCTTTCTCTCATCTTTACCCGCATATTCCTCCTCACATTCTAGCTTCTCCCCTACACACGTTCATTTCTAATGGCCAATGGGACATACCAACTTTAGCTCTGTGGTTGTCGTTGGATGATATTTACCGAATTCGTGCCTTGTATGTTCCCTCTCAAGAATCACCGGATGTTCCATTTTGGTGTCCTAGTACTACTGGTACTTTTACTCTTAAATCGGCCTATCATTGGCTACACACTCACCTATATGTCCAGCACATTCATGCACTTCCTTGGAAATATTTATGGAAAAGTAGCTTACCCCCCAAGCTCCAGTTTTTCCTGTGGTTTCTCATTCAGAGGGCTTTACCAATTGCGAACTTACTTTTTCACTACCATAAATTAACGACTCCTCTGTGCTCTCTTTGTGAGTTGGTTGACTGTAATTCAGATATATACTATGACTGCCCTGCATTGCTCCAACTCTGACGCTCGATGCCTCTGCTGGACCTTAGTCCTATATCCATCTTTACTGCGCTCTCCCACATACAGTCTACAGCTTGGGTTGCATTCAATCAACTTCGACCATTTTTTATTCTTTGGTTATTCTGGATCACGTGCAACGAGGCGATCTTTCAACAGATATCCATAACTTTGTCATCTTTCAAGTCCACCTTATCTCAACGCCTTCGTAACTACTATTAGGCTCGTTAATTTATTTGGCCTAGTATACCTCCCCCCTCTTTTGCTTTTCCTATTGCTTGGTCCAAACCTGCCTACTTTTTTCAAATGTAATACGGATAGAGACAAATCGCATCTTACGGGTCATACCGCAAGTGGTGGGATTATCCGCGATGCTCAAGGAAAGTTTGTATGTGATTTTACCCACCATATAGGCTTTTCATCATTAGTGTTAGCGGAGATTCGGGCCATTAAAATTGGTTTGGATCTTACTTTTGCTCAGGGTATTACTTGCATCGAAGTGGAAACCGATTGTCAAAGTGTCTTTAATATGATCCACAGGAACCAAACCCAACATCCAGATCACATGAATTTGATCCAGGCCATACGTGATGGCTTCTAGAGATTTCAACATGTTACCCTATGTTTATATTTCAGGGAAGCTAATGCTTGTGCCGATGTTCTTGCTGCCCACTCGATTTCAAAGTTGTTTCTCTCTACATTGTATGCTCAGATTCCGTTACTTCCATTTTTTCACCACGATGTGTAATATTTCAGTAATGCGGTTTATAGTTTCTAATATTACTTGTAAGATTTCCTTAGTTTAATTTAATCTTCCTGCTTTTGTCAAAAAAAAAAAAGTTTCATATAATAATCAAATTAATGATTTTTTAGGTGAAGGTAAAAGACGTCTAAAGGACTTTTATCTTATATTTTTTTTTTTGTAATTTAGCCTTGTGGTTTTTGAGACTTCTGAAAACATGGTGATATATATTATTTTTTTTTATCAAAATACACTTCAAATAATGCATCCTAGTGTATCTAGAATTTACTTCATTCTAAGGTTGAAACTAAATATTATGAGTTTTGCATAATCTCTACAACGAAGCTTAGTCCCATTGGTTGCGTCTTCCTCTATGAAAAACTGGGTAAACACAAACTTTGGACATGACCTCAGTTGTTTCATCAATCATGAACACATGTTTTTCAATTTTGATATTTTGGAAGCTAACGCAACCTTCATCGTTGAAGCTTTGCTCTAACAAAGTTTCACTTTGCTGTAGTGAGCACCTAGCGAGCGCTGTCATAGAAATATTTTTGAAATGTCTCAGGTGAGATTTGATTTTCAATCGTGTATATTATGTTTTAATGCCATACGTGTGTGTGTGTGTGTATATATATATATATATATATATATATGTACTTCTTATTTATTTTTGTGGACCAAAATCACTTAGGGTTATGAGATCTTGTGTCTACAAGTTTAAATTGTATACTTATGTGCTTCTTCTCTACCAAACTATAATGTTTAAAAATGAGTTTTTCCTCAAACTTTATCATCAAATATATATATAGAAAAACCTCCTTCGTACGCAATAACTCCTTGCTATATCGTGAGAGAAAAATTGAGGATTTTATTTTTCTGTAAACTCATGCTTCATTTTATTCTTAATTATTTTTTTCGTGTGGGGTTCTAAACATTTTCTGAGATTTTTAGTGTGTCCAAATATTTTTTATAGCATCAACCTTTAGGGTACTCTCACATAATCAAGGTGTTGTTAAATTTCCTACTCTTGTTTCCAATTTATATTTGATCAAAGTTCATATTTAACTTTAAAGAATAATCGTGAAGCGGTTAAGACACAATATTATCAATGAGGCTTACAAGTTGCAATGTGGCAAGTGGTGGTATGTGATCCATACTTTATCTTGGTACTATAATGTGAAAAAGTAATATTTGGGAGTGTATGCATCCCAATATTCCCCCCTATACCCTATAGAGGTCTTCATTGAGAACCTCTCTCTCCGGGATCTTTATTCTGTAAAAAACACTAAATCTCGAAGGCCCGCCTAATTTTTAAATTAACTTGACATCAATATTTTTAAAATTATTAATATCACAAAACAAGTAGATTTGAGCTCTTTAAAACACATTTCTAATTGTTCAGCCCATGCACGAATTAATTTTTGAGTTCTTCAAAAAATAAAAACATCCAATTTTTGCATAGAAGCACTACGTATTTGTAGTCTCCGAGACCTACTAATCGATAGTGCGTTGGGATAAGTTTGTCTCTTTCCCTTTTTAGTATTCTCCTATAATACGAAAGGATGACCTAATTTTTGGGGATCACAAAACTTGTGCAACATCCTTGCCCCTACAGAAACCTAAATCTAATATCATTTTCATCAAGTTTTCTTACCAAATACTTCTGTACTTACCTCATTTTCACCAAAACCTTCTCATAATTACCAATATCATCATATAATATTTAATTATATGTATTTTTATCGTATTTTTTTAATTGTTAAATTGATTATTGGATGTTGCTGAGTTTCTATTTCATATGACACGCGGTATATCAATTTGTGAATTGAGATGTTGGAGTTTTGATATGGTGTTTTGTAGATTGAGACATGATCGCGAGATATACATTACATTACATAATGGACTTACGTTTTGATTTTACTACATTTTGATAAATGTTAGCAAACGCATAACAATTCATTTAGACAAATATTTAAACGACTTGGTATTATGGGCGACTATGGAATGGTCAGTGGTTAGGTGTCGGAATTTCCTTATTTGGACTATTTCCTCGGCATCGGGTCCCATTCTTATAATATTGAGTCATACTCTAATGAATTAATAATTAGGATTTAATCATGAGCTACACTTATTATTTATTTAATTTGATAGTTAATTAATGTATTACGATGATTAACTTGTAAAGTATGTTAACCTTTGAATAGGTTCGTATGATGTTTAAAAAGCCTAATTTGAGCTTATTATAATGATATTTTATTTTATTGGGTTAGTATATGGATTGTGCCAACTTTTGGGCCAATTGGAATTCATTTTGGGCTTTTTTAATTTGGGATATTTTAGGACCCTAGCCTAGTTTCGGGATTAGTGGTTTCATATAAATTATTATCTTAACATACTTATCATAACACGCATTTGGAAGAACCCTAGCTGCTAAGAAAAAGGTGGAGGAAATCCTAGCTTGGATAATTGAGTAATTGACATGAAGAATTGGGGGAAATCAGGGATTGATTCTTCAACCAATTCAAGGAAAGTTTATATTGTTTAAGAGTGTTGTTAGATTTGTGTTAAAATGATAATGATGCATTGGAATCCACTAAGATAACATTATAAATATGATTTTCATTCATAATCAAACCTTAATTCGTAATTAAGATTAATCTAACGAAGAATCCTAGTTTTGTATAAACGAACTCATGTTACTTTGTTAAAGAATCAATCAATTGAGAATAGAACCATTGTAACATGACTTATAAATTATTAGATGTATATTATGCTTTCTTTAATATGTAAAAACCCTCATGTAATCATGTTAATTGTTGATAATTCGTAGGGTAATTAAATCATTATTTAGACGAACATAAACTTAGGGTTAAAATGTATAAATTTTGAGATTTAATCTTTAATACTAGCCAAACCTGGCAAAAATAGGTTTCTAGTAGTCATATGATGTTTATATGTAAAGGGGTAGGGCCAATTCTGAGATATGAATGTTGTTAGAGTTGTGGGTTTTTAGCTATGGCCATAAAAGGAGAAAACAGTGGGAAGAAAATGACCCCGACCTCATCGAATCGATTTAGACCTGGGCTGGATCCATCAAACCTAAAGGGTTCCCAAGTTGGTTTAGACTAGATGCTTGTTCGATTAGAGTTTTAATTACAAATTTGTTTTGGGACTTTAAATCATTTTAAATAAATATTGAGGCAATAAAATTTGATTTAAGCCTAGGTTAGAGTCTTCAGAATTCGAGTCAAAATTTGTATCGTCGGGTAACGTGTAGCAATTGAGTTAATTGGATGAAAAGAGGCGAATGCATTTTTGACCCATCAAATAGGGTGGTAATTGATTTAAAATGATTGTTTAAACAATAGGTTGAAATATACTTAGTTTAGGAACCTTGTGCTTTGGGAGATATTTATAGTATTCGATGATGCGTAACTTTTGCATAGGATCTATGATAGGTTAGAAAATGTTGATATTCCATAGAGTAGTGTAGTTATTGATTTTAAATAATCCTTATGAACGTTAGGTGTGAGACAATACCTAGACTTTGGAACCTTAGGAATTCGGGCTAGTATTGTACATGAACAATTATAGTTATAGTTAACATGCATATTAACTTATAAAAAAAGATATTTCATGTGTAACCCAATCAAGTAGGGTTTGTGCTAATTTGTTTGACCTATGTACAATCATACCGTGGGTGTGTGTGCTCGTGGGTGATGAACTAGGATGTGTTTAATGGGGCATGCATGACGTTGACTTCACATGGTATTTTAGTGATATAGACGGATATACCTAAGTCTTATTTACCTCGATCCTATGTGCTGATGTGTACGTCTTAGAAATGGGAGAACAAAAGGATCCTCTCATAGAGCCTTGGGTATGGGGCCCATACATTTGGTGTGATGGCGTAGTGATTTCCCTTTATTGATACTTTGAGTTTATATGGCCGGGAAGACCTATAAATATACCTATTATGAACGAGTGATGCCCAAAGGGATTAGGGATTAGGCCGTCGTACTTTTATTTTTGGGCTTGGGCATAATCCATGTGATCTGTATAGTGAGTTAAGGATAGTAATTGTTATTCTATATTGTGTAATTATTTTATTGTTGTACTTTGAGATGATTGTACCGGTTATGTTCATACTAGAGATGTATACACTTGAGATTATGACTCAAGAATAATATTATTGAACATATTGGAGACGTATATACTAAACTGTGACTCGAGAATATTAAAGACCGATACATTGGAGATATACTTTTACTTACATAACTTGAGATCATAATGTAAGAGGATAACATTTAGTAAGTGAAATACGTTAATTTAAGAGTTTATCATAGAATAAGAGATTCTTATTGCCATAGATGAACTTAATATTTTAAAGTAATGGATACTTAATTAAAAGATGAAATTATATCACATGGGCTTCATCCAGGTCTTGGGTTTATAACCGCATGCTTATTTTGTTTTTTGGGCTGGGTAGCTTAAATAAATCATAATTTCTTAAAATAGGAGGTATATATGTTATTATTATTGTGACCCAAGTGTAGTTATATTCTTAAGCACTATAGGCGTGCTAGAATAAATCCCCATTGTTGAACTATTTTTATGGGTTCTAATCCACAGTTGCTGCCTAAGACTTTAGCTACTCGTTGGATGAGTTTCTCTAGTGCCAGTTCTATTTGTCAATTTCTAAGATGTAGATGTTGAGCATTACAGCTCATTTACATTCCAATTTTCTTTTACATTTAAATTTAATTGTTAGTTGTATTATTTCATATTTCTCGAGTCAGATATTTGTACGAGATGTATTTAGTATTTTGAGTCCAACATTGAGATATTTAGATATATTTTATTACAAAGTTGGATTATATTCTATTGTTAGTTGGATGGTATCAAGGATATTTTAATTTATTCAACATTGTATTATCTCGTGTTGTTTTTACTTATATAGTTTTTATTCATTTTGTTAGTCTGAGAATTCTACTAATTGTTTCTGACTCCCGTGATGTTTATATTATAACTGACCAATATTTATAAATTTTACGAGGCGTCACATAAACTTTGGGGAAATTTCACAACCCTTCACATTAAAGGTTGAATTAAAAATATTTCTCACCCTTTCACTTTAAATAATTTATTTCTTTATTTGGTGTATTTATTAATGATGCTGCAAAGAGCACCACCAAATAAAGAGGTAGTAGAGCTCAAACAGGCATAACAATGGCAACAAATAACAAAACAGATATTTATAAGGAGATGAGGAAAAGAGGAGAAACACACCAATATAAGTGGTTCGGCAATTTCCTACGTCCACTGCGCAAGTGAGTGTAAGTATCATTATCAGATGAGGTCTCTAATGGCCTTAGCAATATAATCACTCCACTTTCTCTCTCTATTGTAAATGCACCAGAGTTTGGCTAGGGTTTGTAATTGAGGACCCCTTACAAGGTAGGAGAAGAGAAGTATATATAGTGCCTGGGGGTGTAGTGTACCCCCAGCAATGCAATGAGCATGTGTAGAATGATCTAGCCAATCTAGTGTAGCCACTTGTCACTGTCACATGTAGAGGATGATGATGAAATATTCCTTCATGTGCCAAGAAGATTTGGTCATAACAGTTTATCCACGTGGGATATGCTATGTTGGGATCTTGTACTGCTCGTACGGTAGATGTTGTCTGGGGGGTCTCGGCCAGGCCGAGTATGAGACCCCCATATATCTCTGCTTGATGTTTTAGTGCGTGGTCTCGACTGGGTATGTTCGGCCGAGAGTCTATCAATCTGGTCCCGACTGAGGTCGAGACGACCTTGATATTGGAGAGGGCTGAGGCTGAGTTAATAAGTCAGTCCCCTAATGGGATTCCTCCTTGGTCTCTGTCAATATTAGTTAAAGCGAGGCGACCTTGATACTAGAGAGGCCTGAGGCTGAGTTAATAAGTGAGTCAAGTGATGGGAGTCTTTCTTGGTCTCTGTCATCCTAGTCTCGACTGAGGCCGAGATAACCTTGATATTAGAGAGGGCCAATGCTGAGTTAATGAGTCAGTACCCTGATGGGAGTCCTCCTTAGTCTCTGTCATCCTAGTCTCGACTGAGGTCAAGACGACCTTGATATTGGAGAGGGGCGATGTAGCTAACTATGTTCATATTCTAAGACGAGGCTGACGTCTTCTATTCTAACCCTTAGACCGAGGTATCAAGTTCAATGCATGATGGCCGAGGTTGCTGCCATTATGTCCGAGGTTTCCAATAACAGACTGATGATCTTACACTGATAAATACAAATGTAGTCTCGACTGTAGTGATCAGGACGAGGTTGATTAAGCCCTGTCCAACCCTTATCTGGATGACCTCACTAATGATACGTGAGGCTCTTGTGATGACTCGACCGTGAGATGCGATGCTCGTCGTCCTAAGAGACGAGGGTACATTTTGGTCATATCATTTATGTCTATATTTACAATTTGATGACGTAGACTTTTCTAATTTACTTTTAGCATTATTTTTGGACAAACAAGTTAGTGTGAATATCCACATTTTTCATTATAGATCCATATTCATCAAGTTTTTTCATAAACTAAAAAAATAAATAAAAGCATGATTGATGTGACGTTTGGTAAATTAAGTACATTTATGTATTTTCCATAAAAACGGGTTCATACTTTTATCACTTACAACGACCCACAATTTTTTTTTAAATTTTCAAAAATCATGTAAATCCTCCTCTTCTAGCTCGTGTGCGAATTACGTGGGCTTTGATCCCCTTTGAAGGGTACATATGCATTTAAAATGTACCTTTTATTTGTCATTATTTTTCCATTTATTACATGTATATATTATGTTTTCTTTTTACATAATCACCTTGTTCTATATTTGGTAGCCTATCAAATTTTACATGTTTTTTACATCTCATAGATAGCTATACTTACTAATGGTGACGTGGAGGTAAATCTAGATATACTCATCACATAGTCAGTTTTGTACATATTCATATGTTTGCCATCACCTATTAATTTTTAATATTAGTCACATCCACATATGCTACACACACTTCGTCACATTTTGTCATACTCACACATTCTACGCACAATTGCTTTCATTTATGTCAGGAAAAAATTTCCAATTGAGACCCCTAAGATATGGCGATCATCCTCGCTCAAACTCCTTCCTCCTTAAGTACAAAAACTCTACTGGCAGCTTCACTGCTAATCCAATAGATAACATCCCTAACCTCTCTTTTCCAGACAAGGAAGCTTTAGTTTCCTTTTCCTTTGAATTTCTTGATGTTAGGTCCATCCTTATTGATGAAGAGGACTCAATGTACCCTAGGAAGAGGATTTTACTGACTGAAGATGATGATGTTGAGGCTAGTGCCTCTCCCCCTAAGACTATGTCCTTAAAGAGGATAGATCAAGAAGTCCTTAAGGGCACAAACTCGGACTTAGCCATCCGAGAGAAGAACATGAAAGACAAGGCCCCTCAATCCTCCAAAAAGGGTGGTCTCCCTCCACCTGTGAGGTTTTCATAGGTGGTGTCTATGACCAGGAATCCTTCCCTGGCCTATGGTCTCTTGAGTAAGGTTGTGCTCGTTGCTGATCGCGAGCAAGTCAAATAGCTCACCTAATGAGAAACTAACATCCCATGCTGCCCAACCGCTATCACTGGTAAGCCAATAATTTTTTTATGAGATCCTTTTTATTTTTTCTCTTTTTTTATATGGATCTCACTAATGTCTTCCTTATGTATTTTCTTGCAATTTTTGTCCGATTTGTTCAAATTTTGGATGGTCGTCTGGACTAGACCAAAATTAATGATGATCTTAGTGAAGCTCTTCCAAAATCAAAGAAGGCCTTCTGAAGACCAATAATGATCGACTGAAAGTTGAAAATGATCAACTGAAGGCCGAGAAATCTCAATTAATAAAGGAGGCAGAGGGCTTTCCCTTGGTTAAGGAAGAGAACTATGCGAAAGGCTATGTTGAAGCTTAAAGGATGCCAAGCACAAACTAGCGTACATTTAGAAATCATGTTTTAAGAAAGGCTGGGATGCAACCTTGGTGAGAACAAACGTTCCAGTGGAGTCCAAACTCTTTAGCAATCACAAAATAGGCTCTCCACCAAGAGTTAAAGATGAATCTACCACTAGAACCCCAACCAACCAAAATAGGGATGTGGCATACAAGGACAAGGCCCCTGGAGATGAGGATCAGGTGAAGAGAAAGAATACTTAGTTTATGACTGTTTTTCTTGTACCTTTGTCCCTCTTTCTGTTTGTAAGGGCTTTTCCCATTATGAAATTATTAATGAAAAAAAAATTCCCTTTATTTCTATATAATCTAGATATCTTGCTGAGTTTTGTTCTTATTTATTATTTAATTTCTATAGTCTATTACCAAGGATATCCCCTCATTTGTAAGCAATTTGGATGTCCCGCTTGGTCGGGATGCTAGTGATCAGGCTCATCAAGCATTCTTATCCGTCTGTAAGGCTCTCAAAAAGACGATTGGAGCCTACGAGAGTCAGTCAACTTTGGTGGACAAGCAGAAGGATGATGTAAAAGCCTTATGGGATATGGGATCCTTGATTCAAGAGGAAGTAAATAACTTGAAGGCTTAGCTCACTGGGACAAAAGACATAGGAGATGTGGGTTCCCTCTTTCAATATAAAAATGAAGGTCTCAAGAAGAAGCTTATTGATATCGAGTAAAGTAGCCGAAGAGCTCATGTTATGGTCATGCGACTTAGTCGCAATGTGACTCGTCTTTGCTACTTGTTCATGAGGGGACTACGAGCGGCGTGGTCGGCAGGCTATGATGAAGATTGGGAGGATGCCCCTATCAGACTGGAATAGGCCAATAGTGTTGCCTATAAACATTGTTGGATAAAGGCCTTAGGGATATTAAATGTGTGACAAACCGCTCACCAAAATAAGGGGTGGCCAGCTCAATACTCCAATATAACAGGAGTCCCGGATGGAATCATTCTTAGCATCACAATAAAATATAGAGTATCTAGGATAACCACCCAATATTTCAGAAAACGGATTGCCAAAAATTTTGTTTTAAAGTTCAAGAAAGAATTTAAACAACCTAATACTGAAAAGATAGGGGAAACCCCAGAATGTATATATACTACAATAACAACGAGTATATAGAAAGAGGAGCGAATAAGCTGTCGGTCCACAGACTCTACAACAATGTTGAACAATTTCAATAAATTATATAATACATTACATTAAACAATTACAAAGGCTTGGGCCTCACGCCCGAATAAAAGACTTGATCCTAACTAGAGTACACAAATGAAAGCGGCTATACCATATAACCAGTAATACCCGCAAAGCATCATGGCTCGCCAAAATCACCGTAACAGGAAAGTCAGAACAGGCGTCCATGCGACGGAGTACCTGAGCAGATACAAAATGCATGCACAACAAGAAATATGAACGGGTCAGGGCCCGGTTTTATATGATTACCAGATGAACAAAGAGTATGACAGTTATGAATGATAATTCATGATGAGAAGAAATAATAATCTACCTATACAATTTAAAACATAAGCTAAGACAATTTAATTAATCATAAATCTAATTTAATAATGCAAGGGAATAAAAATAATTAACATTAATTTAAAAGCTTACATCACATATTCTGATCCTTCTCATAGTTCCATTCCTTATTAGGAATTTATAATTATCATTAAGCACTTTGTGGCTTTTATCTCAATTACATGCCCTTCATGGCATTCCATTCCTTATCAGGAATATATTCATCATCAAATGCTCTTTGTGGCATTTCATTGTGCTCTTTATGGCACTACATCATGCTCTTTATGGCATATCTCATACATCAAATCCCACTTGATTATGAATAGTTATATTTATATAAATATAACGATTCTAAGACCGCCCCTCCGAGTTTCCCCACTGGGCGCGCCCCTAAATGACCATCATCTTCCAGGGCCTATCTATACAGGACAACCTGGGCACCTATAATGCAAGACGTCGGGAAGCGGCCATATGCCTGTGGGAGAGTCAAGACCACACCCGGAATCTCCTCACCAGCGCAGAAAACATAACATAATCGCTCATATGGCCTATGGACTATATCCACCCTTCATTCATTAGCCAGGGGGCATCACCAAACGCGCGAACTTCCCTTATGATGTCATTTAGAGATGTGTGTATAAGTAAATTAACATTTACCATATTCATGATTAAGTAAATTATCATTTACCATCATTATTACCATTTCCATTTTAGTTTCTTTCCATATATATGATTCATTTTATCCGAAACCATAATCATTTACATTATTGTAAATACCTCATATTATACCCGGAGCCATACTTAATACATCTTATCGTTGTAACCTCGATGAACAAATAAGCTTTCAATTTATTCACCCAACACCCTATTGTGGTATTGTTATAAACCATCAATACTAACCTAGATCAATTGAGCTTATAAAGTCTCCCAAATATAATACTACAACTTCTAGCTTCATATTTATCAACTAGAAGAAAGAATGCCCTAACATCAATTTGGCATATCCCCGGAAAAGCCCCCACATAACCTATTTCTAATGTAGGGTGGATATTTAATTCACCTAGGACTCTAAAGCTCTACATTTACTTCATTCAAGAAGGGTCCTAGTCCCTATTGAAGAAAATAAATTTAGGAAACAAAATAAAGTTTAAGGATGAAAAACAGGGGACCGATCGACCGGTCCTGAGACCGCGGTCGACCGCGTCTCCAAATTTTTCCTAAAAAGAAAAGCAGAAAGCTCAGATTTAAGGGGCCGATCGACCGGTCAGGGGACCGCGATCGATCGTGCACGATATTTATGCCTTTGTGGGAAAGCAGTAAGCCCTCCCGCGAAGGCCCGATCGACCGGTCATAACAGACCTAGGGTTCTTTCTTCTTCCAAATACTAAACCAAAGTCTCAAATCTCTTCCATTTTGAACACAACCAACAACCTTTATCTACCCAAAGATTATCCTACATGATTTATAATTATTATAATTCACAATTTTATCATCAAAACTAAGATTAGGGTTTAAATCCCATAGATTCTATTTTTGATCCATAAATGCAAATACACAACTATCACACAAATTATTCATCTTAAATCACATATTAGCAAGTAGAAAACTTGCCTTGAAGTTGAAATCTCAGATTTCTTTGTGTAGTAGCAACAATCCATCTTCAATCTTCATTTTCTCTCTTCTTTCTCCACTTTTCTCTTCTTCTCTCTTTCTCTATCTATGTTTAAGACATGTGATAGGGAAAATTAGGTGATTTAGAAGACTAAAAATTGGGGCTTAACTCTAAAGTCTCCAACTTAAGTGGTTAATAATACCACATTAAAATGACTCGCAAATACGCATATAAGTCAAACCCAGGTAAAAGTGCCCGAAATACAAAAAATACAATATGGCACTTATTTTGACTTTCTCGTACATTTCGGGACTAACTACGCCCTCTAAAATGGCATCCGGTAATTTTATAAACCATTTCAAATTCCATTTTCATTTAAACCATAATGTCATTTAAAACACATGACACTATAAAACACAGAACCGAATGATATTTACTTTCTCTTGCAGTAAATATGCAATAACCCAGTAAATATTAATCCTCAACTCATTAAATTAATATTTACTCCAGTTCCAACATTTTATATAATTACCTTATGCGGTAAATTAATATAAAATTAGCCTCCTAAAAGCGAGGGTTGTTACATACTCCCCCCCTTACGAGGGAATTTTGCCCTCAGAATTCGGGTGCACCCTACTCCTATGAAGGGTATACTATTCTAAACTATCATTCTAACACCCTTATATAACCCTCATTATTGCGGCGTCCCATATGGACTCGGACTAAGGTCGTATATATCGATCTCAGTCTACATTCTTGGTGCTCAACTATAGCACCAATTTCTTCATCACTAACTATCGCTACTAACTTCCTACGGTTGAAGAAGATGACCACATGACTCGGCGCAATTTTCCTTGCCTCTAGAATCACGTTACATCCCACCTCGGGGATACCTACACCAACGATACATGGCTTAACCCCAACACTACTTAACTTTTCTTCGCATAGGCATATCCCGTCAAAACCTATGGCTCAAAAAGCTTAATCCTTAAAGAAATGTCTCGAGACTACTCCAAGTCCATGGAACATATTACCCGTTGGTTCCATCCAACGAGTATGCGAATTAATCAACCAGTTACACGAAGCCACTCATGACGCCATACCTTAGGAATTTCCATACGGTTCCCATACCTTCATGGAAACTTTACCAGACCTCGACACAAATATCTAGTCTCCGTTCACCACCAATGGTAAGCGCTTCTTGCGGTTCTACCACTCCTCCATAAAGTGCAGGGTGTACTCTTCTGAATATAGTCCACCCATAAGGCCGGAAAGCAACGATTTGGTCGAACGATTGATAATTTCTCAAATAGGATCATGACCAGCTCGATGCCAGAAATTCAAAGAAATTATCTATGAATATACCCTTATTCGTTCCACTATTACTCTTTTTCACATGAGTAGGTGAAACAGTTAATCACAGACATAAATGCTATTGCTATGCAGTCTTTCGAGTTATACCCGTTCTACTTGGCTTTCCATGCCTTCCCTAATAATTTCGATGGGTGTTCCTACTCGACGCAACTACTACACCAGTCGCACTCCCTTAACGAAAGGAAATTTCCAATCGATAGTCCTTTATGAACTTCACACACCAACTCAATTCCTCCTCCTACACATTGCAATAACTTGTCGCTTGTAAGAAAGACCAAATTTCCTCCACAAGAAGTAGTGCCTCATTTCTTTAAGGCGATCACCACCGCAATGAATTTTAAATCAAGCGTGTAATAATACTCCCCACAAAATTTAAGCTTGTGAGACACATAAACAATGGGTTCATGCTCCAGTATTATTACTCCCCATTCCTGGCAGAGATTTATTCCTTAAATCCACCCTCGAGCTTAACAACACAGACTCGGGAGTAAAGGTCATCTCATCCTTGTAACTCCCCGTGAGTTAAGTTACCAACGTAACACTCTATCTAATAAAGGCCTCATCTCCTTCAGCCTAAACTTTCAAACCACTCAAAATCTCATACTACTCGTTCCTAGGGACCTAATCCCTCTTAGAGTTAACCCACAACCTATACGGGGTAACCTCCCTACCGCCTTCCTAAATCAGCATCACATGCCCTAAAGGCCTTACGTCCTAATAATCCTAAGATCAATTTATATATATCCTATTAAGTCGTAGACGTATAATACTAAGTATATCCCTAGCGCAGAAGACTTTTCTCAACTTTCGACATTCGCTCAGTTTCATGCGTGGGGCGTCTCGCCGAAGCGAAATCCAAACAAGGAACCCTCCCGTTACACTACTACCTCGCATCGTCGGTCATCAAGATAGGACGGTCTAAGACACATGTTCGGGACAATAAAATTCTAATTTTAACCCTACTAATAAGGTTTTACTTCTATGTTTTACCAATCAAATAATCAAAGATTTCAATTAATCGGACATTTACTTTCTGTAAAGTCTTACAAATACATATCCCATTATGTAAACATGGCCTTCTCATCAAGGCATAATCCATAAGTCTCAATTCGACTTCATATCACAGTCTCCCTCACATCGATCAAAGGAGAGAACTATATGTAGTGCTTCTATCTCGCACTTTAGTAGCCCTTAATCACTCATCTACGTGATTCTCGGCTAAACCTTCCAACCCCACTTCTAGCAACAAAAATAAAAGAAAAGAAAGGAAAAGAATAGTGTCTCTCCACTCACAACGTCGTTAACTGTTCATGCGGTGGAGTGTCTCGCAAAGCGAAATCCAAACAAGGAACCCCTCCGACACATGCCTACTTAACTTGTTGGTCATTGAGATAAAGCGTAACAAGCACAAACAAGGCAAACGAACAATCAAACACTCACGCAAGGTAACTAAATAAATAACGAAAATCTTCTATCTACCTTGATCCACCTCTATAAAGCCTCAACCTGTATCCTGGAGAGAAATTATAGAATAACTAGTTCCATCCTGAAACTAGAAGTAGGATAGCCTCGCGATCTATTTTCTTGCTATCACCCCAAACAATCCAAAATATCTTTACTCGCATAATATACATAAATTAAGAGAAAGGAAAAAATTGCATCTCTCCACTCCCAACGTCATTAAGGTTCACGTGTGGAGCGTCCCGCAAAAGCTGAATCCAAACATGGAACCCCTGCTATGCATTACTACTTAACCTTGTTGGTCGTGGAGATAAGTCATAACAACCACACACAATGCAACCATATAATAAAATACTCAAACTAGGTAACCCATAATGCAAGTAACACATATGACACATATACATTTAAAATATCATCACTCGCTTCATAACGAGTGAAGAAAACGTAAAACTTCCCTACCACGGAAGTCATATTATTACCCTTTCTACAATAGTGTCGATACCATTACAAGCTCGATATACACACCCGAATCTAGAGTCAACACAATACTACTCTTATCACTTTATGGGGGACGCACCACCCACTACTAAGGTGGAATTCCCACCAACATTCTTGCTAATCACTCCGGGTTAATACTGATGGTTCTCAGACGCTGTATTCGAGTCTTATCCGAACCAATATTACTTCCATCAACTCCCCAACTAGGCACTTTATATTTGCCCTTGATTTCCAATCAACATAAGTCAAAATGAGTGGTTTTACATTCCACATCATAGCCATTATGCCGCCGTTTTCTGTCAAAAATTTCACACGCGATCCCTTTTTCTTTCCCAATAAAAGAGAACATGCTATCGGCCTCCCTTTTCCGTGAAACTCTTCGTTCATTGTCGACCTCTGACCGAACCCCATGTGAACGTTTGATAATTCACATTCTTCTCAATTCAGTTATCCTAGATAAAACTCGTTGTTGCAAGTGTCCACCGGGCTTCTTCATGGGTAAACTTCCTTCACCCACAATTGTGGTGACTACGTTCTCACCGTCTCAACACTACTCCTACGGGTGAAATATTCTCCTCCATCCTTTTTATCTGGACACTTCTATACCCTTCTCTAGGCCAAAACTCCTGGACCTTACGCATCCCCCAAACGAGGATGCATCTCCTCCACTTACTTCAACATGTGGACCTCGTTATGCATCTCCTCGCTTGGAATCCCAAGCTCAGTATCACTCTCTGCTTCTAGCGGTACTTGGAAAACTATGACTACTGTAACTAGTGGTCACAGTAGTAAAATAAAGAATTGCTACAAAAGGAAGCAACCTCTAAGGCAGTCCTCATCCCCGACCACAATTTATAGTTCTTAGTACTTAGATCTAATGACACCTTCACAACGACCTTCCTTGGCGTCCTTCTTCAATCGACCTATGAATCTCACAAGAATGGGAAAAAGATTCAATGGGTACTACCTCATGGAAGAAAAATGAAATTTCACAAGAGAAATCAATGATCTTAATCCTAAGGCTCTATATCAAATCAAAAGCAACGCTAAAAACATAAGGCATCCACACAGGTTCCTAAGGACCCTAGAACCTGATGCTCTGATACCATCTGTGATAACCCGCTCACCAAAATAAGGGGTGGCCATCCCAATACTCCAATATAACAGGAGTCCCGGATGGAATCATTCTCAGCATCACAATGAAATATAGAGTATCCAGGATAACCACCCAATATTTCAGAAAACGGGTTGCCAAAAATTTTGTTTTAAAGTTCAAGAAAGAATTTAAATAACCTAATACTGAAAAGATAGGGGAAACCCCAAGAATGTATATATACTACAATAACAACGAGTATATAGAAAGAGGAGCGAATAAGCTGTCGGTACTCTACAACAATGTTGAACAATTTCAATAAATTATATAATACATTACATTAAACAATTACAAAGGCTTGGGCCTCCCGCCCGAATAAAAGACTTGATCCTAACTAGAGTACAAAAATGAAAGCGGCTATACCATATCACCCGTAATACCCGCAAAGCATCACGGCTCGCCAAAATCACCGGAATAGGAAAGTCAGAACAGGCGTCCATGCGGCGGAGTACCTGAGCGGATACAAAATGCATGCACAACAAGAAATATGAATGGGTCAGGGCCCAGTTTTATATGGTTACCAGATGAACAAAGAGTATGACAGTTATGAATGATAATTCATGATGAGAAGAAATAATAATCTACCTATACAATTTAAAACATAAGCTAAGACAATTTAATTAATCATAAATCTAATTTAATAATGCAAGGGAATAAAAATAATTAACATTAATTTAAAAGCCCACATCACATATTCTGATCCTTCTCATAGTTCCATTCCTTATTAGGAATTTATAATTATCATTAAGAAATTTGTGGCTTTTATCTCAATTACATGCCCTTCATGGCATTCCATTCCTTATCAGGAATATATTCATCATCAAATGCTCTTTATGGAATTTCATTGTGCTCTTTATGGCACTACATCATTCTCTTTATGGCATATCTCATACATCAAGTCCCACTTGATTATGAATAGTTATATTTATATACATATAACGATTCTAAGACCGCCCCTATGAGTTTCCCCACTGGGCGCGCCCCTAAATGACCATCATCTTTCAGGGCCTATCTATACAGGACAACCTCGGCACCTATAACGCAAGACGTCGGGAAGCGGCCATATGCCTGTGGGAGAGTCAAGACCACACCCGGAATCTCCTCACCAGCGCAGAAAACATAACATAATCGCTCATATGGCCTATGGACTATATCCACCCTGCATTCATTAGCCAGGGGGCATCACTAAGCGCGCGAACTTCCCTTATGATGTCATTTAGAAATGTGTGTATAAGTAAATTAACATTTACCATATTCATGATTAAGTAAATTATCATTTACCATCATTATTACCATTTCCATTTCAGTTTCTTTCCATATATATGTTTCATTTTATCCGAAACCATAATCATTTACATTATTGTAAACAACTCATATTATACCCGGAGCCATACTTAATACATCTTATCGTTGTAACCTCGATGAACAAATAAGCTTTCAATTTATTCACCCAACACCCTGTTGTGGTATTGTTATAAACCATCAATACTAACATAGCTCAATTGAGCTTCTAAAGTCTCCCAAATATAATACTACAACTGCTAGCTTCATATTGATCAACTAGAAGAAAGAATACCCTAACATCAATTTGGCATATCCTCGAAAAATCCCCCACATAACCTATTTCTAATGTAGGGTGGATATCTAATTCATTTAGGACTCTAAAGCTCTACATTTACTTCATTCAAGAAGGGTCCTAGTCCCTATTGAAGAACATATATTTAGGAAACAAAATAAAGTTTAAGGATGAAAAACAGGGGACCGGTCGACCGGTCCTGAGACCGCGGTCGACCGCGTCTCCAAATTTTTCCTAAAAAGAAAAGCAGAAAGCTCAGATTTAAGGGGCCGATCGACCGGTCAGGGGACCGCGGTCGATCGTGCACGATATTTATGCCTTTGTGGGAAAGCAGTAAGCCCTCCCGCGAAGGCCCGATCGACCGGTCATAACAGACCTAGGGTTCTTTCTTCTTCCAAATACTAAACCCAAGTCTCAAATCTCTTCCATTTTGAACACAACCAACAACCTTTATCTACCCAAAGATTATCCTACATGATTTATAACTATTATAATTCACAATTTTATCATCAAAACTAAGATTAGGGTTTAAATCCCATAGATTTCATTTTTGATCCATAAATGCAAATACACAACTATCACACAAATTATTCATCTTAAATCACATATTAGCAAGTAGAAAACTTGCCTTGAAGTTGAAATCTCAGATTTCTTTGTGTAGTAGCAACAATCCATCTTCAATCTTCATTTTCTCTCATCTTTCTCCACTTTTCTCTTCTTCTCTCTTTCTCGCTTTTTCTCTCTATGTTTAAGACATGTAATAGGGAAAATTAGGGGATTTAGAAGACTAAAAATCGGGGCTTAACTCTAAAGTCTCCAACTTAAGTGGTTAATACCACATTAAAATGACTCGCAAATACGCATATAAGTCAAACCCAGGTAAAAGTGCCCAAAATACAAAAATACAATATGGCACTTATTTTGAATGTCTCGTACATTTTGGGACTAACTACGCCCTCTAAAATGGAATCCGGTAATTTTATAAACCATTTCAAATTCCATTTTCATTTAAACCATAATGTCATTTAAAACACATGACACTATAAAACACACAACCGAATGATATTTACTTTCTCCTGCAGTAAATATGCAATAACCCAGTAAATATTAATCCTCAACTCATTAAATTAATATTTAATCCAGTTCCAACATTTTATATAATTACCTTATGCGGTAAATTAATATAAAATTGTCCTCCTAAAAGCGAGGGTTATTACAAAATGTTCCCATGTATTCTCAACTTTGGTATATTTACCCAGTTGACTGCCCAACGTATAAGCATCCTTCTTTTGGTAGAGAAGAGAAATGGATCCCAATGGATGCTGTTCATCTTCATCTCATCAAGATCTATTTGGACTCCTATAATAATGATAATGAATTTCGACTAGACCCAAATGATAAACAAAGAAGAGAGATCACTGAATTCCTTACCCACCGACCATAGCCTGTTCATTCTTTTTTTTTTGTGTTCAAATTTTTTTGTAATTGATATTTTTTGTAACTTGTAACTGAATGTTGTAGTCAAGTTTATTTAATACCAATTTTATGAATTTTTCCATTCCTTTAAGCCAAGCATGTGTTGTATTTGTCTTATCTTACCTTTTAGGTTTTGTCGTCACACTACCTTAGGCATAAAATAGACTATGGAAAAAATGCACCTGGTCAAAGGGCGATCCAACCATTCAGGATTTTATCCAACCAAGTCGAGTTCATTTAATGCCTAGGGATCCCCTGTAGGGATTTTGCTTGGCTGAGCAATTCATAAGGTCATTTGAGTTTTTCATGACAAATACATGAAGACCTTAGGTATTTTGTAATTAACAAATTTATTACTGTAATTAAGCTAAGGTAATTCTGATTGGCATTTGACCGTTAATGCAAAATGTGAGCCTGTCACTTTAGAACAATGCAAAGTAATTAAAAAACTAAGTAATTGATCGAATAACTTGGATCTTTATTAATGACTTCAAAATAAACTGCGAGCATCATAAGTCTTAAAATAAAAATTTATAAAAATTAAACATGCTGGAAATAAAATTAAAAATAAAATTTCTTGAGGTTGGTCGCGTTCCAGGCTCTGGGTATCACTTTTCCCTCCATTGTTTCCAGGTGATAGGTGCCTTGAAAATCATCTATAATTACTTTGAATATTCCTCCCCAATTGGGTCCTAACTTGTCGTTCGAGGGCCTTTTGGCTCTGTCGAGGAATTTTCTGAGGAAATAATCCCCGACCTAGAATTTCCTTGGATTGACCCCTTTGTTGTACACTTTTTCCAACTCTTGCTAGTAGGAGGACATCTTAATCATGGCCCGTTTCCACCATTCTTTTGCTAGGTCATGTTCAACTCCAATGGCTTTGTCATTTAGTCCTTGTTCATCAATGTTTATCCTCATGGTCGACATACTAGCTTCTAGTGGAATCACAACTTCCATTCCATAAGTAAGAGAGAAGGGAGTTCCCCATTGGGTCTCCTCGACGTAGTGTGATATGCTTAGAGAACACGAGGAAACTCACCTACCCAATTACCCTTTGCTCTCTCCAGCCTCTTCTTCAAGATGTCGAGCTTCATTTTATTAGAGGCCTCCACTTTTTAATTTCTTTGGGAGTAGGACACAAAACTAAAATTGTGTTTGATTCCATGGTCATTACAGATACCTCGAAAAGGCCAACTTTAAAACTATGTGCCATTGTCAGTTACGATCATCCTGGGTACCCCAAAATGAGTTGCGGTGTTCCTCCAGATATACTTGATCATATCAGCATCTCTGATATTCGTCGGCGTTCAGCCTCAATGCACTTTTTAAAATAATCCATGCTGACCAACAAGTACTTGTAATTTCCTGGTGCATTAAGGAGTCCTTACAATGTCCAACCCATACTGTGCGAATGGCTATAGAATGGTTAGGAACTTCAGATCGCTGGCTGGTTGATGAAGCATGGGAGAGAACTTTTGGCACTTTTCACATTTTGGCAATACCTATATTTTAAGATCATTTAAATATAATAACGATGAGTATGGAACACATTAGGCAATACCCTAGGATTTAAGTAATGAAATACTAGTGCAAAAATGAAGAATTACTAACCTATAAATCTCTCTCAAAAGATGAAATTTTGATTAACTTGCAATAACAACTCAAATGGGGTGAGACTTTCCCACTGGGGTTCCCTAACCAATAGGTTAGGAATTGGGTTAGTGACCATTCAAGCTTGTGACATATTATTTAAAGAAATACCGGCCAAGATAAATAGAACACATCATCATGCCATGTTTTGTGCCATGCTTCGTCATCAACATTCCATGGATCTTTCAGGTATGACTACATATTTTATGTTGAACCTTTGATGTTTTATTATTGGTTGTTAAGAAGTTTTTAATCTAAGTATAAAATATTTTTATACATTTTTATAAGTCATTTTGGGCGTCATTCGACACCTAATCAAACGGAACTTCAAACGAGTCAATATTACCCTTTGCTATTTTCTCATTAGATAAGTTGTTCTAACAAGAACATGTACCTCGTTGTAACCAGAATGGGTACATCATTCTAACTAGAATGGGTATCTCGTTCGAACGAAATATGTTGAACTTCTAACGAACCATTTTTTTTGGAATCTCATTAGATAACTTGTTCAAAGTCCGTTCTAATGAGATTGGTACACACATTCGAACGACCTTGTAAAGTGGAAAATTTTGAAATACCTGACCTTTCTGGAATCTCATTTGAATTCTCGTTTGATACCCATTCCAACAAAAAGGGTACCACGTCGTTCGAGTGACTTGACGCATTTGTCAAAAAATGAAAGTTTATTTTTCACCCCCACTATTTCCTTTAGCATCCATTTTAAGTAGTACGGAGAAACGGTGGGCGCAGATCTATGAATCAAAGATGTTGTGCAGATGTCTATAGGACCTAAATTATCAACAAGCTCTCAAAGCATGTTTAAAATTCGTTCGAGAGTCGCTCCATCTATTGGAACACTTAAAGCAGCTCTTATATCAAGCACTACCATTCCTCTCGATAAACCGTCTGTAGAAATTTGTGAGCAAAAACTCTTCCAAAAAGTCCTTTGATGATTTGTTAATCATTCATGATTAATTTTTCCAAACGTAAATCCTTGTTTTACACCCAATTAGTTTAAGATCCAAGATTCTTCATATATAAGTTTTGAGATTGTACTTTTGGCACTGTTGTTTATTCTCTACATCTTGTTGAGAATTTTCTTGCAAAGAATTTTGTGATCGTTGGTTTACATACGGTGGATTACATGTGCATGACAGTTGCTGAGCCTTATCGGTGGATTTAGAGTCATGTGTGGACTCACACATTATTGTAGTTTTGCGGGTGGACTACTGTGTGTCACTAAATCGAGGTTGAAGGAACAAAGAGCATCAAAGCTTGCGAGTGCGTCGAGTCTATGGTGTAAAACTTCTTTCATGTACTTTTGTAATTCCATAAGCCTTTTGTTATGTTCTTTTATAATTCCCCACTTAGTGGACTTTGTGTGGCTGGGCTGTCTGAGGGTTTTCCCATTTTTTTCGTACATCGGGCGTTGTGGTTGATTTATTTTATTTTGCAATACTCACATAGACGTGTGCTTAGGTTTAAGATAAAGTCTGTTTAATCATAACTCTTTTAATTGTTGCAACGTTTAACTTTGGGTTAGTTTTATTTATTTGTTATTTAATTTCAAATAATTTTGTTTAAGAAAAATTAATTTTAAAACCTGGTTTGTCTAATATTGGAACCACCCCATCACTAATATTAGTCACCTCAAATTGGTATCAGAGCAGGTGCACTAAATTACCATGTTAGATCTTTTTAGTCTTGGATATGGAAAATTTATTATTTTCGAGGTTTATAGTTTTTGATGGTTCGAACGATTCCCCCATTGAGCGCAACTTCATTGCGTTCATGGCTAGTCATGTAATTTTTAATGAAAAATCTTCCCATGAAGATATTTATTTACATGACCCTTCTAGGCCATTATTTAAGAATCCCAAGTTTGTAATGGTAGAGAGAGTGGATAAGTGAGTGAGGATGAAGAAGAGGATGAAGAGAGTGAGCTTTAAGTTTACTTTTTTAAATTGTATGCATAATCATTGAAATTGAAAAGGTCAAACTTGAAGTTGGAAGTCAGGGTGAAAGAACGTACCATAGGAAATGATGAGAGTATTTTAACTAAAGATCTTAGGGCACGTTAGAGGAATATTCGAGAGAAGCTAGAGTATGTCGAGGGTGAGAGAGATAGCCTTCAAGGTTTAATGAAGGCCATGAAGAAAGATCTTCTTGAGTTTGAGGACTCTAGGCATTTACTTGAGTCTTGGATAGTAGAGCTTGCAAATAGATTGATTGACTTGAGTTGTCTAAGATTTGATTTGGAGTCTAGGTTCGAAAATTTGGACAAGATGTTAGGCACCGTCCAAATAAAAAATGATAGACGTAGTATTGGCTTTGATATTCAAAATGCTTGCAAGTAAAGTTAGTGTCGCATTAATGCTTAACAGAACACAACCTCGACTCTCCAAATTTCTGATCTTTTGCTGACCAAAAACATCATTCGGATAGATCTGCTCATATAAGAGAAAAAGTGCTATAGAGAATGCTTTTGAAGCCCAGCCAACTATAGCACGACTAGAATCTGTCTCAGTTCTCTTAGATGTGTGAATGTGAGCCCCCACTTGATGTATGTGTTCTCCATTTTACATATTGTGAATTTTGGACCTTTATATATATATATATATATATATATATATATATATATATATATATATATATATATAAAATTTAGTTTTGACTTTTGATCCAATTTTCCCATTTTAAGTATTAATTTATTTTTCTCAGTCACATGTACTAGTCAATTTTTTCAATTTTCTTGCATGAATTAATTTTTTATATGTTCATTTAATATTTTTCATGGTTCAAGTGCCAAATATTCTGTTATCTTGTTTTTTTAATAATTTATTTATGTTTTTCATGTTACACAGTTCATGAACAATCATATTCAGTTAAGTCAAATTGTATTTGGATGGATGCTTGGTTAAAATTTGTATTTGTTAATTACGTTTTGTATTAGTTACTTTTTGTATCATTATTCAGTGATTTAACACCATACTGTGTGTAGATACGAGAATGTGACGAATCCAGCTGGAGGTGAATGGACTTATTCTACCGCATGAAAATCCTTGATCAAGCACATGAAAATGACTGAATAATGATTCATCTAGCTGCCCAAACCTCTTCTCAAGTTATTAATTCATGTAGATGGATTGATTATTTGAATTCCTTGGTTAATAAGTTCATAGTTCATGGCTGCAAATCACTATTCAAACATATCAAGAGTCGCTAAAAGAGTCGACACATGCTTAGAGTTGTACTATTTCATTGTTGTAAAGAGTCGACACTGACATTAGAAACATCGTTGACAATTTCATTTAGGAGATGCGTGCAGCCAGAATGGTCTAGGCAGCTGATTCATTTAGGAATATCATGCTCCCAGGATGGTCTAGGAAACTGATTCATTTGTGACAGAGTATATTCTTTGAAAAACATAGTTTGTGGTAGAGTATATACACCCAACAATTTATTTTTAAGTAACAATCTTCACAACCCTTTAATACGTGGCACTTTTTCCTTTTTTTTATGTAAAATAGTTTGAAAAATTTCATAGAATGTAAACTCTAATTTGTGAAAAAACATCATTTTAACAACTGAACATGTGTGAATTCTTGTAGTGAAATTAAGGAGGTACCAAAGGAGCAAACACAGGAGGTGCGGGAGGGGTAGGGGCTATAAGATGCTTTCTAGGGGCCGGTGGCCGGAGATGACTTCTAAGCAGGCTTGGCAGTGAGATTCTTTCTGGGAGCCTTGCATTCTTCATGTATTTTATTTAGTTATTTCATCCTACTGTTAGTACTTATATGAATCATTAAACTTTTATTCTTTTATGCTTATATAAAACATTTCACTGTTATTTTGTTATTTTTTATGTTGGCATATTTTCCTATTTTTCTTGATATATATTTACATCATGTTTGGGTCATCCTCCGAATCCTCGTCTCACTTGTACTTCTTCTTGCCAGCCTTTTTTCAAGGAGACTTAGATCTTATCGTGGGATTGTGCTCATCCTTTCTATGTTATCGGCTACCTTTTTCGACATTATTTATAATTTTTCCTCATATGATCAAGGTCCCAACCTCTTTTTTTAGGGACAAATAATTTTTAGTGGTCTGGCCGTGATCTTTGTGGAACTCACATACTTTTTCTTATCTCTCATGTTTGGTGGAGCCTCTAATTTCCTAGGCCATTTTAATTTCTCATATATACATGCCTTTTTTATATACATGCCTTTTCTATATATATACATGCCTTTATATATATATATATATATATCACTCTATCTTATTATGCTATCTTTACTTTGTACACACCTAATTTTTTATGATTTCTTCATACTTGTATATTCCTCTCTCTACATAAACTGTGAATAAAATGTGCAAAATATACTAACAAGGTTCATGCATTTATTACACTAAATTCATAAAGAAAATATTTTTAACCCATATTTAGAGGTCGCTTCATGATAGGTCATCGGACTAGCAGGGAGCAATGAATCTAAGAAACATGTCTCCACTCTCCTTTTGCCATGTACTTCAAAGTGTACCTAATGATTACCCCCATCGGACCTCTTAATATTACTTATGACAAGATCTATATTGTTGGAATGCATTCATAAACATATAGTACATTGAATTCCTTCTCACACGTATGGTCACAACGAGGTATATAGTGTGGCGGTTCAGCTACACTCAGGTATAGTAAATGGCTTCCACACACACCAATGAATGATTGGCCTTATAGGCAACATGTATATTGTGGATTCATTCCATGGGGGAGAACCCATACCTAAACCATATATTAACCCTCATATATAAATCTTTCTTTATAACACTTATATCTAGATTCCCTATTTCAATGAAAAACTTTACCAAAATTTTAGGTCATCGTACTATCTGATATATTTTTATTATTGATTCATTTTTTTTGGAAATAAGTACTTTTATTCACTTTGAGTAGAATAAATTTCCTCTTCTAAATAGAATACATCATTGACTGAAGGATAAGAATAAGAAGCATAAATGGGGTTCTTTATAGAACCCTTACACAATCATAAGTGGAAGAGCAAATTAAAGACAACTTAAAGAAACTAATGAAAAACAATAGGAACCAATGACCACTAGACATTCCTAAAAGTAGGAAAACCCCATATATCTACTCTAATAAGACTCTTGATATGCTTATTTAAGTCCTTAAAACTTAAGGAGAAATTTCCTTATTCTCTGAACTGCCTAGATTTACAAAAAACTCATCCACTTAATTTGCCTCCCTATAGATATGAACAATTGAGACCTTTATCCTCTTCAAGAAACTATTGGTTTTGTGAACATACCATTTGATTTTCCAGGTTGATTTGCCTTTGTGGAAAAGAACATCCACTAGGACTTGTGAGTCACTTTCAATGATGAGTTCCTAGTCTTTGAAGTCCATAAAGAATGTTAACCCTTTTAGCAAAGATAACGACTCTAATTCCATGTTAGTGACTTATCCAAAGTGATCATGGAAAGCCCAAATCATTTCCCCTGAATGGTTTCTAAGGATTCCTCCTCCTCCTCCTCCCTTACATGGATTCGTCTAGCACTACCATCAACATTGAGTTTTAAAACACCTGAAGAAGGATTAATCCACTTGATATGCATCCTCTTCTTTTGGACTTGATCTTTAGAGAAAACTTTATTAATGAAAATCTCTTTCTTGATATGGAACAGTACTGAACTCACACTTGGGGAATATCCATCATATCTACATTTATTTCTAAGGCACCATATGCACCAATAAATAATTACTAGAACTACTTTGCTTATAATTTGGTTTGCTTGATCCCATGAAGCCACCATTGAAAGAGTTGATTTCTAACACCTCCTCATTTTGTTCATTGAATCCCAAATTCCTTTGTCATTTGATCCAAAATCCTTGATGCTATATCTCCACCCTAAAAAATGTGGTATGAATTTTCTTCTTTAGGACTGGAATAACAAAAGCATTTTGAGGGAACTTTATTGCCTATTGATTTGATCTTCTCATCTTATATGTTGGAATGAGGTTATTCATTAGTTCCCACACGAAGACTGATATTTTGATAGGGAGGTTTATAGGCCAAATGAATTTAGAGATGAACCTTGAATTACTTCTCTTTCTGTATATGTTCCAAGCTGATGAAATGGAGAAAATTCCTGGGCTTGAAGGCTTCCAGATCAGAGAATCAGGTCGTTTGAGCATAATTTCATCAAAATTCAAGGCTTTATTGGCCACCTCTGGTTTCAATATTTGAACCACCTTCTCCTTATCCCACTTTGGATCTTGGTTCCAGTAGTCATTAATTTGACCTGCTTATTCCTTAGTTGCCTTCTTACAATAAGAAATTCCCCAATTATCCTTGACAATATTGATTTTACCTTCACCTATAGGCCACAACACATGTTCTTTTGTCTTGTACCCAACTGAACACATACTGTTCCATGTATGAGCACATCCCCTTATTGGAGTAGAAGAATGGTGATTCTTCATGAAGTAGGCTGCCTTCATGAATTGATCCATATCTTATTTCTAAAACAAGATCTTGTTTGTGAGTCTTAAATCCAGTTCAACCTTGCATTACAGTCACGATTACCCCTTATCCCGGACTCGAGTCTTGTCCAACTTTTTGTCTTACATCATAGGTGAAACATAAATGCAAGTGAAAATAAAAAACATAACAACTAAACTAGCGGTCTTTTACCTTCTCCTCCCCTATTTTGTATGTCCCCCTATCCATTAAACTGCTTGAAAATTTAATTGTCCCCTCTTTAAAGATTTTTTCTACCAGGATTAAGGTCATTTATTCTATATTGGCATGTTGTATTATTAATTGCGATCCTCTACAAATCCATCTCCGAGGTTTGTCACATGGTTCTCATCATCAACCTCATATGCGAATATAAAAATTTAGTTATGAAATAACCTCACAGAGAATCAGAATCAAAATCTTAATACACAACTAGATTAGCTAACTATAATGAATCATATGATGACAAAGCTAGGCAGTGTTCAACATAAGGTATTTACGCTTCAACAAGAGAGGGATCATAGTAGAGAGGTGTATGTACCAAGTTTCCAAATTAGAAATGATTCAAAATGGGAATTATATTATGTTATTTGTCAGAGACTACTCAAACCCATTTGTGCTCCCGATGAATATCAACTGGTTGTATGGAAACTAGTTTAGATTGTTAGGGTTCCTATTCTTGAACTTGTTGCTAATGCCTTAGGAATCCAATCCATTGTAAATCGTTTACCCTACCAACCATGGGATATTTTACAGTTCATAATGATCCAAGATATGTTGAATGAAAGAAGACTTCAATTTTCTCTCCTAGAAATTTGACTAGGTTATGCTATCTGGGAACTACATCGATTAGCTTCACATGTTGCCTTACCCGGAGGCTTTAATTCTTGAGAAAATTAATATTCTAGAAATCAAGAAGTTCAGATGAAATGTTCCTCCCATTTTCAATGATAAAATTATCACTGAACAATAATCCTCTTGGATGCCCGAAAAAAACATGGCACAAATGTTCCAACAAAGCTTGAAGAAAGCACACTAAATTGGTTCCTATCCTTAGAAGAATCCTGAATCCATATTTGGGAAGATGTTACAAGGAAATTCATATCTCAATATAAGTACAATGATGAATGAAAGGTAATATGTCATGATCTTAAGTTGCTTAAATATAATGTTGGAGAGAAACAATTTCATCACTCGGTGGAGATAAACTATAGCTACTGTGACTAATAATCCTTTAGAAGATGAACAAGTGAGTATTATAAAAAAGAACTTCTTAACCTATATCACGAATGTCTTCAGTAACCAATATTACCATCAATCCAGAGCTGCTTGAGAAGTCAGGGTTGACATTGAAGAAATCTAGGCAAATCAATTATTAAAAGTTAGAACAAATTCGAATAAGAAGTTAAGAGATTTTATCCCTAAAAAAGGAGAAAGTATCCATTCCTACAACAGTTAACAACATATTTTAAAACCCTACCATAAGCTTGATTTCGAAAAACCTGTCCTCCCTTTCCTGTAAGGAAAAAATTTATTGCGACATTAATCGGACCTAAAACTTCATCTACTGATCTCCCAATACAAGATAAATATTTCCCATCTAACTTTCCTCACCTTAAAACTGACTCAAGATTATTTTCAAAGCATTTTTACTCGAGCTTATATAGATTTTAAAAGTTGGTCCAAAGACCAGATCATGAATTTTTCAACGTTCTTACTCAGTTAAAGAGTTTTAGCGTGGAAATCCCCAAGAACTTGACCTTGTAACTCGATGATTGTGTGAAGCTCAGTGATATGTACATGGATTCCATCGACCTAACACGAAAATCTGACGAGTGGGTTGTTCACCCAATAAAATTAAATTTTGATGGAAAAAGGGACAATTATGACCAGGAAAATATTAACCAAGGGTAAGTATACGGTCCTTGTTATTTCCTAAAACAAGTGCATAAATTTGGTCTTAACAAGCGTATACAAATTACAAGCTATAACATATAATGAGATATAAATCATGACAATGCTTGTTTAGAGAAAAAACTATAGAGATATGAGAAAAAGAGACTGAAAACATATTTACGTGGTTTGGCCCAAGTAGGTGCCTATGTTCATAGGTGAAATTGTTGATTGTATTGATTCCATGGCAAAAGTCACGGATTAAGGTTGGATACAAGTTCTCAAGTTCATTTTATACTTTTACAACATAATGGTATGGTAAAATTATCTTGATCCCTGTAATATGAGGGTGTATGTGCTATTTATAAGAAGTTAGAAGAAAGATAATAGAGTGTGACATGTGTCATGACTTTATAGGCCAGGAAGGTACGCCCTTTATATGAAAGTGGGAGAATAATCATAAAGTTTGATATGGGAACATGGGGAGAATATTTGTATATCTCCCCCCAAGGGTATGAATTGTTGATGTCATCCAATCACACAGTACATTGTTGCTTAAACAGAGTTACATACCATTGTTAACTTATTATCAAATGGTTCAATTAAACTACCTTACATTGATGCTATGGTCGACCAGTTTGGTAACTGAGCCGACCTCAATTCTGTGAGTAATGTGTCATGGTGTCTTCTGTTGATTGGTCCACGAGCTAAACCATATTCATAGTATAACAAAATACGCCAAGACTATTCTCATGATTGAAGATTGAAGCAGATTATCTGGAGTATTACGTCTTCTAGGTATTCGCTAAGAAGACTAAGTGAGTGAAATATTAACTAAGATGTGTTGGCTCGTGTTTTGGTCGAATTACATATATCTTCTCGACTAAGGAAAATTGTTGGCTCAACCTCAGACGAGAAAAATGACTTATAATTATTTTCAATCTTTGGATGGGTACTGTCGCATGTCAATCATCTGCGGTTATGTTAGAATCATAGTCGTGCACGTGCCTAGGGCAGCATGCACACTATTCGAAGGCGTACCAGTTGTGTTTCCAACACATGACAGTAGGCTATTTTGTCAAAAGTATTAATTACCGTATCAAAATAAGTATAAAAAATGAATCAAAAATCATTTCAACTTTTTTGCACGCACAAACTTTTGCGTGAGATCTTTCTAAAAAGAGAGAAAACCATTTCCAACTCCACATCCATTTTCTCTAGCTAACTCTTCCCATTTTCTCCCATTTCCTACCGACTATTTGCTTGAAAACTCTTTTTTGGTGGTGATTTCTATTTTCAATTATTCTTTGCTAAATCTTAAGCATTTTTGAGTCATCTTTTGCATCTTTTAGGGTTCCAAGTACGCTTATTTGCACATTAAAGCTTTCTAGGGTTTTTTCTTTAAAATTTCTTTAATTTTTACTGCGATTTTCTATTGTTGTTAATTGTTGTTTCTAGATTTAACTATTGATTAAAGTTTACAAGTCTTAGGTTTCCATTGAGTTGGTTGTCCTAGGGTTTTCCAAATTAGGGCTTTTTAGGCATTTTAGTTTTTTTTACCCCAAATCCTTTATTTGAAAACAAATAGCTGCCAAGACTTTGTTTCTCTCAAGCACTATACCTTCATGAGTGGAAAATCCTTAGTTTAGAGGGTGCTGAAGAGCATTCGCAATTTTGATAATCTTTGCCCTAGTTTTCATGAGGTTATGAGGCTAGTTCTATTGCAAAGAATGCATATTGAAGACGAACCAAACCATCCTAAATTTAACCCGTGGGTTCCCTCATCTGTAAGTTTTACTCCAAAACTCCCAAACATAGGAGTGCATCAGGCCTGAGTTTGTAAGACCTGTGGGCACTGAAGAGCTCGACCACCAACCTGGCGGTAGAAACTACACTGATACTAATTCCAAAGTGCCTCTCGTTGACCTTGTTTCGTTTGAAGTATAAATCATGTCTAGGGCCCCACCACGTCCTTCAAACTCACATGTTGTTGTGCCTCCTTCCGAGGTGAGTAATTCTAGGAGTTCCACTAATTTGTACGAAACTATGAACATAAAGGCCAAATACCATTATTTTTAAAATATATGAGGATAAGCTAGATGACTTAAGAGAGAGGCATGTTATCCCTATTAGCATTAGATGATACTGCCCAGTTGTGATAAGAGAATTTATAATCAAGGTGATGGTAGATAACTTTTCTTTCCAATGTGGGAACCTAAAGTTGGAGTTCGTCTGACCTTTCACCCTATTATAAGGTTGAACTTAAAGGGTTATAAGGGTTTCCCCAAATCAACTTCCCACAAATTCCTATAGAATTTTTTAGGAGCAATGATGTTTTGGTAGTCACACACTAGCTTCAACCTTACTTGGGATGTTTTTAGATTTATATATTCCATAAAGGAAAATGCCAAGGCTCCTGGGTAGTATTGTTTTTCTACCAAAAGTCACAATTAAACACAGTGAAAGTTGTTCAGATGAGCAACCATAGTTGGAAGAAATAATATATGTTCTTAAAAAATAACTGGGAGTTCTTCCTCCATAAGAGGATTCAGACCAATTCTGTCCCTTGCAGGTGATATGGTCCTGAAAAAATTGGTATATTATATTTAACTATTTTCTTCCTGATTACCTTTTGAATTATTATGTGGTAATACTTTTTGTCCAACCTTTTCAGTGAAGAAAGATCCAAAATTGCCCTCTGCATTGAATGACATGGTTAAGAGATTTCGTGTGCCTGAACCCCCAAAATTCAAATATCTTTTATTTATATCAAACTTCATAAACCTTGGGTATCACACTACTCTGGGTGTTGTTCTTCCTTAGGAGATATTAATGCCACTGCCAAAAGAAGACCCAGTGTGGTAGAAGAAGATAAATTTTTTTTGCTAACTTTACTAGGTCGTCTTCCATTATTCATATAACGTGACTAACTATTGAGATTATGCACATTTTTAACTCACACCACTTTAGGTTTCATCATTTAACCATCATGTGGAATGAAACCTCGACAGATTGACCGTAGCAACATAAAGGATGCTTGTCAAAATAAACTTGAGCATGATGTGACACCCTGCCTATTCAAATCCTAGGTGATCAATTCGTTACTAAATTAAACAGGAATCATTAATAGTATCATTCTTAGCATCACTATCGAATTTCAAATTAATTACTCATACCCTAATAGCCCGGTGTCAAAAGTTTAAACTTACTTATTATCATGAAAAAATAAAATGGAAGAAATTTATCATTCACCATTTCAGTGCACATAACAATGAATAATACGACAACGACATAAGAAAATAACTGAGACTAGAATAATACTCTAGAGAAAATCTAAATACAGTCATCATGAGTAAAGTCTAAATCAATACTGGAAATAAACGAAAATACAAAGTCTCTGAAAATAGTATCCAACTATGATTGGGCGACATGCCCGCCTGAGATAACTAAGGATGCATCAAAACTGAAATGAATATGGAAGCGTCTAATAGCAAGGTCCTGTAACCTCCATAGCAGTTGCAGCACGTCAAATGGGGAACTCTTATGCCTGACGTCACTATGGATGGGTACCTAAAATGGTTTTTACAAAAAGGATTTGAAACGGGTCAGAGCCCAAGTAAAACAGTTTGAAAAACTTTAGCAAGTGTTTAAAATGAGATAAGATAAGATATTAAATACATGTTAGTGCTGCGTTCCCTCACTTAAGATCCTCACCCCTCAACTAATGTGCACACCTACTATACTACTCTAACCCACCTAGTTGTGCTACCTGCCTAACTAGTCTGGTTTACATCTCTTCGGATCTAATCAATTATAGTGCCCATCTGCATTACCCATACACAACGTTACTACATTTTCCCAATTCTTTATACTTATTAGGAATCTCTACCAGTTGATTTAATTATCGTATACTTAGATGAATTTAGATATCACTATCTACCAGTTAATGATTTAGTTCTCATACTCTTGAATAATTTAGATATCATAATGTATCTTATCTACTAACATACTCGTAGAAGAATCAATCACACGTACATAACATCACTATTATCATATATACGTATATAACACCCCTAGGTGGAAACCTGCGGTGTGTGCATACTCTGATATTAAGTCTCGGTACGCCACATACTACATAAGGACACTGGCTCGGATAGTCTCCCCTGAACCATAAATCAAATCACACAATATTGGAGGCGAACATAACTCTAAGCCTTTGGGATGCACTCATACCTAACGCACCCAAATGACCGGTCACACCCTCATTCACACAAGTGGTGCTTAATCCCTAAGGTCTATGTCCTGAGGTACAAGTCAATATCCCCCTAAATGGGCTCATTAGAATAAGATTATCCACGATGCGAAACCTGATGTGATAGCAAGTAGCCTAGGTATGATCACACATACAAATTAAACAAAAGGTATACGAACCACCCATATATAAGAAATCAATATCTGAATAAGTTTTAATTACCCGTTAAGCTAAATAAATTATTATTCTTAAAACCCCCTCGTGTGACCAACCTCAAACCCAAATTAGCCTACCGGTAATTAGAATATCCCTTAATAGAATCTTCTATTAATTCGAGGGTCAACTTAAATGTTTTCCATGAGTTCTATGTAAAAAGGGGAAAAACTTTGCAATTCTGGGAAACCAAATCGATTCGGCCTTGGTTTGAATCGATTCTCTTTCCGAATCAATTCGGCTAAGGAGAAGAATCGATTCGCCTGTAACATGTCTCGTCTTATTCACAAATCCCAGTTACATGATTCAACATTTTTAACCTCAAAACCTCCATAATTCATTCCCAATATCCCAACCAAACATACTAAACATTATACCATAACATATACATGATTTCTAATGCAATGGAATCATTAAATCATCAAAGAACACCTTTAAATTCAATTAATTCAAGATTAAACATTCAAAACCCTAGTTTTTCATTCATGTTCTAGAACTTTGACATTTATCCAGATGTCCTCCTAAATTTTGTGATATTTCTCATCATTTTCAACCTACATGTATAAGGGATCAAATATAACACCATTCCTACCTAAGAATATGATTTATATCTCAAAATTTAAAGCCAAATTTCATGAATTTCACAAGATTATCACCCTATTCTAACATGGATGATATATCAAATCATAGTTTAGCAAGATTAAACACTTACCTGTGTTTGAAGGTCTGATTCCTTGTAGAAGAATGGTATGGTTTTGATCCTCTCCTCCCGATCCACGCGATGATGGTGTTTGTGGTGCAAGAATGGTGTAATTTGGCCTTGGGACCTCCTCTTTTCTCCATCCTATGGCTTCTCTGTGGTTTTTCATATCCTAACCCTAAATCCTTCATCATAATTGATTATAAAAACCTATGAAATTCTTAGGTCTCATTTTACCAAAAATGCAAATCGCCAAAATACCCTCCCGGGGTGCCGGTTTGGCCTAAAAGTGCCCCGGGACCCAAACTAAACCCCCGGATAGACTTTTCTGACCATCTCTACCCTTCTGGACACACTGGCGCACTCAAAATGACTATATGGAAGATCAAAAGTGAAATTTTATTTTATTTCCAAAATTAAGTCCCGACAAGACTGACACGCGCGTCCCGACTAAATTTACCGTAACTCATGTATTTCTCACTCACGACAATTATTATATTTTCTTATCATTATTATTACTCATTCACAAAGCAATGTTCAATATATCTAAATATTAACCCTTATCTCGCTAATTAGTATTTATTTTATTGGATTAATTTCCAAATATAATTTAATTAATCCCAATTAATTCCTAATATAAAAATCAATAAAATTACGGGATGTTACATATTCCCTATATTAATGGAATTTTTGCCTCAAAATTCGTAAAAAGTATATACCTGGTATGAATAACTCTGGATACTTTTCGCGCATCTCATCCTCGCACTCCCAAGTGGACTCATCGGCATTATGATGCTCCCACTGAACCTGCAAAAGTGTAACTTCCTTCGACCCCAGTCTCCTCTCGCTATTGTCTAAGATAGCAACCACCGTATAAAATATCAGGCTGCAAATCGATATCCTCCAAAGAAATGTGCGTGTGAGCCAACTCATCCTGGAGATATCATCTCAGCAAAGAAATATGAAATACATCATGAATCCGATGCAAGTGCCTCGATAACCCAAGTCTGTATGCAACCGGCCCAATTCCTTCAATGATAGGGAATGACCTCACGTATCTCGGTGATAAGTTCCCTTTCTTTCCGAACCTCATTATACCCTTTATAGGAGATACACGTAGCATCACTTGATCTCCCACATTAAACTCCAGGAAGTACCGCTTAACATCCGCATAACTCTTCTGTCAGTCCTGGGCTATCCATATACGACTCCGAATCAACTCAATCTTGGTCGATGTATCCTAAATCAACTCTGGTCCGAGAAGCTTATTTTCCGCCACCTCCAACCAACAAGCGGGTGAACGATAAGGTCTATCGTACAATGCCTCAAATGGTTCCATGGCAATTGTGAATTAGTAGAAGTTATTATACACGAACTCAACTAGTGGAAGATATTGCTCCCAACCTACCCTAAAATCAAGGATACACATCCGTAGCATATCTTCCAACATCTGATTAGTCCTTTCCATCTGTCCGTCTGTCTGTGGGTGATAAGCCATTACACTTGTGGGCAATTATTTAATCAAATTCAATTTATGAATTAAATAAATTCAGCCGTTAAACACAATCAACTACGTGCGTGCATGTGTCAAACCCACATAAGTAAAATATGCGACACAAAGTTCAGGAAAAATCTCCCCAGGGCCAAACTTTTTTATTTCTAGAACTTTGATAAGTTTACAAGGCCATTGTCTTACATACAACCTTATAATCACCCACAAGTGTAATGTACGGTGTCTTCGTTAAACCTTCAAAGCAACGACTAGAAATCAGCAATGGTTCATACGCAATTATACCACAAGGACACGCAGTCTTCAGTAAAGAATCAACACGCAAAAGATCCTCAATGACACGCAGTCATAAACTTCACGGAGACTCCCTCCATAATAACACGCAACTCTCGGTTTTAGAGATCTCCCCACAAAGAATCAACAATAACAAACTATATTTTGGGTTCCACAACAACTCAAACAAAAGCTATTGGGATTGTGAATTGTAAAACAAAAGTTATGAACCCTAAAATGGTTGGAGAATAGTATAAAAATGTATTATGTGGAAACCAGTTTTTCTCCACACAAAAATCATGAAGTTTGACACTCAATTTATATTAAAAATCAAGGCGGTGATGTGTCAGAACACAACACCTATCGTTCGAACGACACGATGTCGTTTGATGGAGATTCGTTCTCATTTGAACCAGAAACGATGTCGTTCGAACGACATCATACATGTAACTAAAAAACGCTTCAGTATTTTAAATATCTTATAAACCTCAAAACTTAAAACTTTTCACGAGATCAAAAACATTTATCCTAAAAAAACTTTTATGATAAAACCTTTTTGAAAAATTAAAACCATTTAAAAACATTTCAAAAATCATTTTTCATAAATAAAAATATTTTATCTTTCACAAACATATCCCAACACTTTTAATGTAAAATATAAATGAAACTTAAACACATTTTACCGAATTCATCCTTGTTGGACTTGAATGTTGAAGTATTCTTAAAATTCGGTTTTGTCTTTGTACATGTAAGCTTCTGAATCTTTCGACGACTTGTAGGAACTTGTAGCGGTATATGACATAATTAATTGTGACGGACAATGTCCTTACGAATCTCCCCTATGTCAATGCCGGTACAAAGTAAAAATATCCGAATTATCAATCTCAAATGACCTATACAAATCTACCCTCCCATAAAATCAAACGTGAAAAGATAAACTGTCAAGTCTTCAAAATTTTCAAACTTGGTTTCAACATTCAACTTTTCAAAACTTCAAGCTTTTCTCATCAGGGTGTGCAATCCAAAAATCTTTAATTGTACTTACACACAAGAGACACAAAAAAAATCTTGTGACGTATCAAGCTTGAAATGATATAAAGAATAAACATGAAAGCATAATCAAATCTCCCCTATACTAAAACTCCCCCATAAAATCATAATTCGTTCCCCCCTTTTTATTTGCCCAAATTAAACAAGGAAAAGAATAAATCACATAAAACAAATCGGGGTGTCACGATAAACAAAGCAAACAAACTATTTTTGATTTTTCAGATTTTTCATGCAAAAACGCAAAAATGATGTTACAATAATCACACACCATGAATTTGTACTAAGATAACCAAATCATGGAAACGAATGAATGGGTGTGAACAAATCCGATAGGAAAATCAACTCAATTATATCGTATCTGCAATATGCATAAGTGTACTCCTAACGAATTAATATAAAAAAGTTTTCCTTTGGTGTAAAATTATTGAATTTAGATGACATCATCTTAATTATATTAACAAATCAAAGTATAAATGATTTCCACACCAATAACGTCCAAAACTATTTAATGTTTTTTCATGACTTTCAAGGACGTGCAAACCACTGTAAATTCCATTCGAAACTCCCTCATTAAAAGATAATGCATTTTATTTTTCTTATGAGGTGATGAAACTAAACCTATTGGTCCATTTTTGGCATAATTTACTTTTTATTACCTTTTAATTTTTTCGGGCTCTTTTAAACCTCATTTGACCTCGAATAATTTTTAATTCCTCACTTTTTTAGGTCCATTTAAACGGTGGCTTAATCGCAAAGGAAAAAATAAAATACCTATCGTCGCCCTTCCCTATTTTTCAAAACAAAATCTCACAAACAGTTTATAACATGCACTACTTTTTGTCAAGTTTGATCGCATTTGGTTTGTTTTATAGACTTAATTGAGATGGTAACACTCAACCAACATGTGATAGACAAGCACAAAAGTCAAACAAATCCGTGCATGTGTGCAATAAAGGTCAAGAAGAGTCAATCATTTAGGTAGCAACACTTTATCTTCTCAAAGACTCCAAACTTTGTAAAGCACATGAATGACACAACATATTGTCTCAAAACACTATCAAATAGTCACATGGATATGGCACGAAGTTGTGACTTGGTCACCCTAAATGCCAATTAAATAAGGTGAAAACAAAATACAAAACTCTTTTTGGATTTTTTTCAAAATAATTCTAAACACTAAAATAGTACAAAAATTACACATGTCATAACAACTAGTGCATGACAAACAAGCAAACACAATCATCTATATGATATGGAAAGAGAAGATTCATGTGCAAGCAATCGAGAATCAACACAATCAACCACATGAGTGCATGTGTCAAACAACCATAAGTAAAATATGTGACATAAAGTTTAGGAAAAATCCCCTCAGGGTAAAACCTTTCTATTTCTATAACTTTGACAAGTTTACAAGACCATTGACTTACATACAACTTGATAATCGCCCACAAGTGTAACGCACGGTGTCTTCGTCAAACCTTTAAAGAAACGTCTAGAAATCAACAATGGTTCACACGTAGCTATACCACACGGACATGTAGACCAGACAAGAAATCTTCAGCAAAGAATCAACATACATAAGATCTTCAATGACATGCAGTCATAAACTTTGTAGAGACTCCCTTCGCAATAACACGCCTCTCTCGGTTGTAGAGATATCCCCATAAAGAATCAACAACAACAAACTATGTTTTGGGTTCCACAAAACAACTCACACAAAAGTTATTGGGATTGTGAATTGTAAAACAAAAGTTATGAACCCTCAAATGGTTGGAGAATAGTATAAAAATGTATTATGTGAAAACTAGTTTTTCTCCACAAAAAAATCGAGAAGTCTGACACTCAATTTATATTAAAAAGCAAGGCGGTGATGTGTCAGAACAAAACACCTCTCGTTCGAATGACACGATGTCGTTTAAGCGAGATTCGTTCTCGTTTGAACAAGGTACGATGTCGTTTGAACGATATCATACACGTAACTCAAAAAGGCTTTAGTATTTTATATATCTTGAAAACCTTATAACTTAAAACTGTTCACGAGATCAGAAACATTTATCCAAAATAAACTTTTATGATAAAACCGTTTTGAAAAATTAAAACCATTTAAAAACATTTCAAATGTAAGATTCTTAATCCTTCGACGACTTGAAGCGGTATATGACATAATTAATTGTGATGGACAACGTCCTTACATGGAACCCCATGTAATATCACTATCTCAGCAATAAAAATCTGGGTATACTATCCCGTAGTATAATCAGTTCGAACTGGAAGGAGGTGAGCTACCTTATTCAACTGATCCACTATCACCCATATGGAATTGTGACCTCACTATGAAGTAGGTAACCCAGTAATAAAATCCATGGAAATTATCTGCCATTTCCACATCGGGATCTCTAACAGTTGTATAACACTCGCCGGTTTCTGATGGTTCACTTTTACCAACTGACAAATGGTACTCCTCGAAACAAACTCGGCGATGTCTCTCTTCATTCCATTCCACCAGTACTGTCGTCTCATGTCTTGGTACATTTATCCCCTCCAGGATGTACCACAAACTCAAACTCGCGTGACTCTACCATTAGTGTATGCCGTAACTCCTTACCCTCTAGGACAACCAACCTCCCATTGAATTGTAAACCTTCCTCCATACTCATAGAATATGACTCTGCTCCTCCGACTGAGAGTTGTGTGATCCTCTCCTGACAAAAAGGATCTGTTTCCTGTGCCCCTACCACCTTCGTGACAATCTGGGGGGTGATGGTCATGACTGACATGAAATATCGGGTAACTGAATCCTGATGTCCCAACTCCTTCCATTTTGCCTTCCAAACATTAGCTACATCCCCTACTCGCCTACGGATCAATGCGTCTGCCACCATGTTGGCCTTTCCCGGGTGATACTGGATGTCAAACTGATAATCTTTCACAAATTCAAGTCACCTGCGCTAACATATATTCAACTCTCTCTAAGTGAACAAGTACTGCAGTGACTTATGGTCTATGAACAAGTGAAATCGCTCTCCCAGCAAATAGTGTCTCCAAATTTTCAATGCAAACATAATTGTCGCTAACTCAAAGTCGTAGGTGTGGTAATTCCTCGCATGAGGCTTAAGCTTGAGGGAAGCATATGCTATGGCCTAATCCTCCTACTATAACACCCTCCTAATTCCCTATAGGGACGCGTCAGTGAAAACAAGATACTTTACTCCCACCCTGGGAAGTATGAGTATGGGTGCTGAAGTCAACTTATCCTTCAGCTCACCAAAAGATAACTAGCAAGCATTATCCCAAACAAACAATATTCCTTTATGAGTCAAATTAGTCAATGGACCAACAATCTTCGAGAATCCCCTAATAAATCATCTGTAGTTCCCAGCTAACCCCAAGAAACTACGCACCTCTATCGGTGTCGTGGGTTATCCCCACTCTCTCACCACTAACACCTTGCTCAGGTACACCGATATCCCCAACTCAAAAATGATATGCCCCAAAAACTGTACCTCACGTAGCCAGAACTCGCATTTTTCAAACTTTTCATACAATTGATGCTCACGCAGTGTTAAGACTCGACGCAAATTCTCGACAAGCTCCTCCTCCGTCCAGGAATAAATGAGAATGTCATCAATGAAGATGATAACAAAATGGTCCAAGAACTCTCTGAACACCTTATTAATCAAGTCCATAAATACGTCTGGCACATTAGTTAGCCCAAATGGCATAACCCAAAACTCGTAGGACCCATATCTCGTCAAGAAGGCAGTTTTAAACACGTCCCGCTCCCGGATGCACAACTGGTGATAATCGGATCTCAAATTAATATTACAGAAGTAGGCGACTCCTCTTAACTGACTTAATAAGTCATCGATTCGGGGTAACGAATACTTATTCCGTATCGTAACTTTATTCAACTTCCGGTAATCCACACACAAGCATAAAGACCCATCTCTCTTCGTCACAAATAATACTGGGGCACCCTAAGGCGACGTACTACGAATTATAAAACCCTGCCCCAACAGCTGCTCAATTTGATCCCTTAGCTCCCTCATCTGCATATGAGCCATACGATATAGTGCACGAGCTATTGGCCGAGTGCCCGATGCCAAGTCAATGATGAACTCAATCTCTCTACTAAGGGGTAATCCCGATATCTCCTAAAACTCATCGACAAACTCACATACGACTGGGATCGAATCAAGGGAAATCACCACCCCCTGAGAGGTATCCTCCTCTATGTAGTACAAATGAGTGGACGATCCTCCTCAGGACCTGGCATCGCCACTAAGAACATCTCCTAGTCGGGGATCGTAAACACTATACTCCTACTATACCAGTCAATCATGGCCCTATACTCAGCTAGCCAATCTATGCCTATAATGGTGTTGAACTCTGAGATATCTAATATAAGCATATTAGCATGCAAAACTAATCTCCCAATATCTATACTCACACCTCAGAATATAAAGAAAATCAGCGTCCCGCTATCCAGTGGTGAGTCAACACACATAACTGTACTATCTACCATCTGTAATAACCCTGCGACTTGTGAAAATATAGTATCCATGAACGAGTGAGAAGCCCCAGTGTCAAATAAAATGCGCCCTAAATTCCCATGAATAAGAAACATACCCTTAATAACGGGTGGAGCCTGTGGAGCTGCAGCCTGGTGGACGTGATATACGCACCCATACTGTAACTTTCCCTGCTGAGGTAGGGTTACTAGAACGGCTGGTGCTACAGGTAAGGCATATACGAGTGCTAGTGATGGGAGGGAGGTGGGGAAAATAGGTCTCACATGATAGAGAGTAGCCTAGTTATGATCACACATACAAATCAAACAATAAGTAGACGCACCATATATATATATGTAATGTCATCATAGGTATACACATAACCTATATCATATGCCCCATACGTAGTATAGTATCTCTCGAATATTCTACTTGACGTAATACTTCTCATAGTGAATTCCCGAGTGTTTCTCAATCTTAAATGGTTGCCAAGTGTCCCTTAGGTAAATTCAGTAGGCAATCCCACTCAAGGCCTACTGTTCTTGGTTCTACATTCCCCTAATATCCCATAATTAGAAATAAATATCTGAAAAAGCTTTAATTACCTATTAAACTAAATCAATTATTAGTCTTAAACCCACCTCGTGCGACCAACCTCAAACCAAAATTAGCCTACTGGTAATTAGAATATCCCTTAATAGAATCTTACCGTTAATTCAAGGGTTAACTCAAACTTTTTCTGTGAGTTCTATGTAAAAGGGGAAAAACTATGCAATTCTGGGAAACCGAATTGATTCGGCCTTAGTCCTAATCTATTTTGTTTCCGAATCGATTCCGCCTAGGAGCCGAATCGATTCCTCTGTAACAAGTCTCGTCTTCTTCACAAATACCAATTAATTTTGTTTCCGAATCGATTCCGCCTAGGAGCCGAATCGATTCCTCTGTAACAAGTCTCGTCTTCTTCACAAATACCAATTACAAGATTCAACATTTTTAACCTAAAAACCCCCATAATCCATTACCAATCTCCCAACCAAGAATAATAAACATTATACCATCACATATACTTGATTTCTAACATAATGGAAGCCTTAAATAATCAAAGAACACCTTTAAATTCAATTAATTTAAGATTAAACATTCAAAACCCTAGTTTTTCATTTATGTTCAAGAACTTCAACATTTATCTAGATATCCTCCTAAATTTCGTGATATTTCTCATCAATTTCATCCTACATGTATATGGGATCAAATATAACACCATTCCTACCCAAGAACATGATTTATATCTCAAATTTTAAAGCCAAATTTCATGAATTTCACAAGATTATCACCATATTCTAACATGTATGATATATCAAAATATAGTTTAGCAAGATTAAACACTTTCCTCTATTTGAAGGTCTGATTCCTTGGAGAAGAATGGTATGGTTTTGATCCTCTCCTTTCGATCTACGCGATGGTGGTGTTTGTGGCGCAACAATGGTGTAATTTGGCCTCGGGACCTCACCTCTTCTCCTTCCTATGGCTTTTCTGTGGTTTTGCAGATAATAAACCTAACTCTCTCATCCTAATTGATGATATAAACCTATGAAATTCGTAGGTCTCATTTCACCAAAAATGCAAATGACCAAAATACCCTCTCGGGGTGCCGATTTGGCCTAAAAGGGCTCCGGGACCCAAACTAAACCCCTATATAGACTTTTCTGACTATCTTGATCCTTTCATACACACTAGATCACTCAAAATGACTATATCGAATATCAAAAGTGAAATTATATTTTATTTCCCAAATTAAGTCCTAACACAACTAACACGCGCGTCCCGACTAAATTTACCGTAACAACCGTATTTCTCACTCACGACAATTATAATATTTTCTTATCATTATTATTACTACTAAACCTTATCTCTCTTATATAATATTTATATTACTGGATGAATTTCCAAATATAATTTAATTAATCCTTATTAATTCCAAATATAAAAATCAAAAAAATTACGGGGTGTTTCACATGAGGCAAAGAAGAAAGCATATGCTGAGGCTAGGGATAAAAATCAGGGCAATGATAAAAAAAGGGCAGAAGTTGAGGACATGAAACATGTCGAGATTAATAAATGAAAGAAGGTCGATGTTGTTGTCATGGCTAAATCCAAAAAGAAATCTCTCATGTCTTATAATCTTTCAAATATTAGTGATAAGAGGCCAATCGAGCATCTAACTAGAAAAAGTGACCCCAAGAACCAGATGGTAAATAAGATAAGGCCCAATGATCCGCATTGGAGAGGGTACAAAGCGATGAGTGACCATTTCATCGGCTCATCCAAAAAGTGAGATCATCCTCCCGTTATGGTGAAGTGGAGGACTTGAAATTCGAACCTGCTAACCTCATCACCAAAGAGTAGCTGAGGAGGGATTCATACTCCATCATTCATCATAAGAAATATATTATGAACTTGCTTGGCTACAATGGGCATAATTCAGTCTTTGAATTCTTGATAGGCTATGATCATTACGCTCTGTGGAAGTTAGTTAAACATCGTCTGTCCGTGGTAATTCTCTAAGTTTATTCTTATCTTCCTTTGTAAAATATTTCGCTACTTGTTGATCCCATTGTCTTTTCTTTTAAGGTGGAATGGTGACAACCATCTTTAAAAACAAACTGTTACTAACCATCAAGTACATAGGGAGCAGGGAGAGACAATTGAAACACTTACACTGAAAAACACCAAGATGAAAGAGGATATAAAATAATATGCTGATGAGATACAAAAGGCCTATGGAAAACTTCTGGAACAAGATGACCAAGTGGTCTCCAGGACATGGCTCTTCGAACGGTCAAAGAAGAAAATAAGAAGTTGAAAGACCAGGTTGTCACTGATGCCATTAAGTTTCAGAGTTTTGAGGAGGACCTTAATAAGGCTAGTGAAGAGCTTGACAAGGCTAATAATGTGCGCATTAAGACTAATAAGGAGCTTTCCAAAGCGATTGAGGCTTTTGTCAAAGATAAGGAGACCGAGGTTGCGAAATCAAAACTTCTACTGATTATAACATGGAGATAACACCTTTATTCATAGAGGGCTATGAAAAACTTAAAAAGAGGGTTATAAAACACTATCCTGACATTACATAATTTGGTAGAAAGTGGTAAGGTAATACCGAGGAAGCCATAACTTTGACAACCAAGAACTAGATAGAAGGACGATTCAACCAAGGAGGATGAGGATAATGGATAAGCTAATGAGTCTGTTACTGAGGAGACCACTCTTACACTGGGCCCAAAGGTTGCCAAGGACACTGTCATGATTGATATTGCTACTGCCAATGCTCCTTAAGCCACTTAAAAAAATAAAGATGCTCCGATGGATTAGAATCTCCAACACTTATCTTTTTATGAAGCTCTTTTGATTTATAATTCCTCCTACTTGTATATTGATCAATATTTGTAATGAAAATGTATAATTTTACTTTCCTAAATTTGAAATCAAGTATTATTCAACTTATTATCTGCATGCATGTACGTATTGCTCATTGTGTGTGACAATCTTAAGTTATTTTGCTTGGCCATGTTATTAGTCTTCATTGATGATCAAGTATTTTAAAATATTTTCATAAGTTAATATGGTCAGATATATAAGATCTACTATTATTTGTGGTCTTATAGTTGGTTCTTATAAATTTGACCTGATGGACTAGATTTTTAAAGTGGGGCCTGCACATAGTTTATTCGTGTGGTTTTGTGGTCAGATATTGTCTACCTAAAACTTCCTTTCTAGAAACCAGGTGGATAAATATGAGTTATCTTGACTTAGGATATACCAATGCTTATGCCATCTTACTGGTCGTGGGGACATATCTTGTCGTCCTACCTTGTGTCAGCATTGGTTTATAGAGTCGTCCAAATGTGTTAAGATCTATCCTTGAGTTAATTAACTTATTACTTACTTGTGATCAGATCTTATCGAACAAACCATGTGACTATACTGAATTTCCAAGATTTGGCTATAATTCTTGATCATATTTTTTCCAAGATAAGGTCATTCATGAAGTGTTGCTTGACCAATCATTCTTATATATTGAACTTTGAGATCTTTTTAGCTTGATCTTCTCATTCATCTCTCACATCGATGAACTAGGCAATGAACAATGAAGAAAACTTGAAATTACAACATATGTATAGGAGGAATTTCTGAATTCTCATTGAATATTGAAGATTGACTAGAAAAATTGAAAAACTATTTGCATGATTTTCTTCTTTTTTCAGCTGTAATCTTGTCTTCACTATTAATAATATTTCCACAGATGTTCTACATTACACGTGTTTTTATATTGTTCACCTTCCAATATCTCGATCCGTTAAGTTATAAGTCGCACGACTGTAAAATTTTTTATGATCCATGCTAGTTCGCTTCTAGATTAATCCCATTATGAAGACACTTCTTCAATATGTAGTCTCCTTATTTTAAGGTTCTAAGTTTCACCCTCTTATTATAGAATCATGCAGTTCTCTACTGATAGGCTACTACCCTCAAGGCTACTTGTTCTTTAACTTCTTCTACTAAATCCAGATTGAGTCTTCTCATGAAGTCAATTTTGGGGGATTTAAAGTTAGCACCCTTTGTCTGGGCAAGTCACTCTCAGTGGGAACCACCACCTTAGATCCTAATGCCAACATAAATAGGGTTTCTCCTATGGCCATCCTTGGCATGGTTCTGTAGGGCGATACTACGCTCTGAGGTTAATTAATCCAATCCTCTTTTATATTATCCAGTCTTCCCTTCATCCGTTCAAGTAGTGTCTCGTTGGTAATATCTGTTTCCCCATTGCACTTAGGATAAGGAGGATCAAAATGAAGCTTCTTGATCTTCGAATGAATACAGTAGTCTAGGAAATGCTCACTGTAAAATTTTGTACCGTATTTGTTATAAGGCATATGGAATTCCATATCTATAGATGACATTTTTCTATATTAAATAGAACACTTATGCATAAGTCATTTATACCAATGGTTCATATTCCACCCACTTCATAAAGTAGTCTATTATCATGACCAGATATCGTAATATTCCTTCTATCTTTGGTAGTGGGATGACCAAGTCCTTACCCAATTGCAGGACAAGGGGAAGTGATCAATGGTATCTCTACCCCTAGGCTCTTGTGCTTGTTAACACACCATTGGCACTTATAACACTTCTCACTTAGTTGGCAGAATCCTCCTTTATAGTGGGCCTTTTAGTAGCCATGAATTTCCATTATCTCAAAAAGTGATAGGCCTACTGAATGCGCTTCGCATGAGCCCTCACGAACTTCTCTAATTAGCTTCAGCACTTCAATGGGATGAAAACATCTGAGCAAAGACATCATGAATTCCATTTTGAATAGAACTCCTCTTTCTAACATGTACCTCTTTGCCTTAAAGTAGAGTATTCTTATTTCCTTTGGATCCCCCAACACTATATCGATCTCTAAATAAGCTCCTATAGGGTTCATCTAATATGGCCTCATGCACAACTCTGTGATGAAGACAAACTATCCTTTGATTCTATGGTGTGACAAGATCTCCATAGTAATAGGTATTTGCAGTTCAGCTCTTGTTTCTAACGCAAGACGAGCATCTGCATCTACTTGGGCCTTTTTGGCGCTTGGAATTCTGACCATTTGTATGGATGAGAACCTTGACAATAATGTTTTCACCTCTACTAAAATATTTCATCATGGAGTCTTCTCTTTGTTTATAGATTCCAAGTACCTATTTCACCACCAACTGAGAGTCATCGTGAGACGATAATTGTTCAACACCCATAGTGATAATGCCAATAATAATCTTGCTACCAGAGATTTGTATTTTGACTCATTGTTGGAGGCATAAAGGTTGAACTAGAGGTCATAATTGACGTCTATACCATCAGGTTTGTTGATGATTAGCCATGTTCTACTGCCGTTGGCACATGACGAGCTATTTATAAATAACTTCCGCATGATAAAATCTTTGTCAAAATTGCCTTCAACTAAATAACCATACTTAAACAGCATTTCATCTTTTTCAAGTGGCGAGAACTTTCTTCTTACCGAGAGGATGACTCTAGTTGGTCGTTGGTCTGCTCGGTTGTCCTTTTTAGTATCTTCTTGATAGGTTGCTCTTTGGAAGTGAATAAAATATGACATTTCTTATCCCTTAATCATCATTCTAGGCTCATATGACATTTCATACTCTCCTATTTCTATAGCCCAATACATCAGTCTACCCGATTTATCAGTCTTATGAATAACTTATTATAAATAAAGGTCTGTATAAACAACAATCGTGGCTTCATTCTTTGAGGGGCTTTAATCAAAGCCAATGGTAACTTTACCAACCTAGGATACCGGATTTCAGCTCCATGGTATGCCTTGCAAGTATAGTATATAAGATTTTGTACCCATCTTCTTGCCGTACTAGTAGGGGTGAAAATGAGGCGAGCCGAGTAGAGATTAAGGTTGATCAAGCCTGATTTGTAAATGTAAACAAGCCTAAATGTACGTTCAAGCTTGGTTCATTTATCTTATGATCCAAGCTCGAACGAGCTTCTAAGAAAATGAATACGAGCCGAGCTCGAGTAGCTTGGTTATTTTACACTAGTTTAGTATGGATATCGATGATCGAGCCGAATCCGAGACGAGCTCAAAAGGATAACGAGCTTAAACTTTTGTTCAAGATTGGCTCATTTATTTCACAAGCTTGGATCGAACGAGGTTTTTCCCTAACGAACACGATTTGAACTTGAGTAGCTTGGTTCATTTTACAGCCCTACGTACTAGTGCCAAGATGACTACTGACTCCGACACTTCTAAGTACAAATATAACTTGTCATTAAGGATTGACCTTGAAAATAATGATGCGTATATGGGATACTTCTTCAATTATAGAAAATATTTATCACACTCTTCATTACACTCAAAGGTATTTCTAAGCACCATAAAGAATGAAAGACATCTATAAGTGGCTCTTGAAATAATCGATTCAGTGCATCTACTCGTCTCATCAATCTTTAGATTAATTTTTTTCTCTTGGGAGGATGTATGTTGATCAATGCTTGAATCTTCTCTGGATTAGCCTCTATGACCCTCTAATTGACTATAAACCCAAGGGACTTTCCTTTTCGAACTTTAAAGACACACTTTGTTGGATTAATCTCCCTTTATTACTTCTCTAGCTGATCAAACATTTGATCGAGATCAATAATATGATCGGATGCCTTCTTACTCTTTATTAGTATGTCTTCCATATACAATTCCATAGTCTTCCCAATTTTCTCCTCAAAGACCTTATTCACTAGTATTTGGTACGTTTCTTTAGTGTTGTTCAACCCAAAGGTCATAAAGTTATAGAAGTATGTACCTCGAATGGTGATGAATGAGGTTTTCTAATGGTCTTCAAGCTTCATCCTGATTTGGTTATACCCCAAGAAGGAGTCCAAAAAGTTGAGCATCAAGTGACCAATGGTGACATCGAATTGATGATCAATCAGAGGCAAATGATAATGGTAATTGGGGTAGGATTTTTTGAGGTCGATAACGTCTACACACATGCACCACTTAGCATTTTTCTTCTTGATAATGACCACATTCAAAATCCACTCCGGGTAATTAAGATACTTAATGAAATCTTCTTTTTTACACCTGTCAACTTCCTCTTGATTTTTCATATTCTTCATTGGGATGAAAACACGACGCTTCTATTTGACTTCATTTATAAAACTGAGTTCATGGAAAAAGAAAATTTAGATTTATGTTTGGCATATCCTCGTGATTCCAGGTAAACACATTTTTTTCTTCCTTAATAAGTCTGTCAACTCCTTCTTGAAAGTTGGATCCAGTGATTAGCCGATATGAGTTTCACTCTCTAGATATTCGTCATCCAATATCACATGTTCAAAATATTGGACAACCTTGCCCACGACCTCTTAATCTTCATATCAAGGATCCAAAGTGTCTATTTGATAAATATCGATCAATTTCTATAATATCATTCACGAGCTTCCACATGACTTCCCTTTATTACACCACCTCCATAGTTTGTAGGGAATTTTAAGGATTGATTAACAATAGACTAAACAACTTCAAATTTCTTAAATCCAAACCATCCAAAGATTACGTTGTAGGCCGAGTGGACGTTTTATTTAAGGATGAAGAAAGGTATCATCTCTCTTCAGCATGTAGGAAGGACCTATGCCTATGATGACGTCCAATCCAATCTTTCCCAATGGGTACACATTCTCCCCCTAAAAACCTATAGTAGGCCTATGATATGCCTCTAATTTTCAGTATTTTAACCTTAATTTCTTAAAATAACTATAGAATAACAAGTCTATCGAGCTGCCATTATCTACCAAAATTCTTACTACTCCACCCTTATGCACTATCATGGTGAGGACCAAAGGGTTGTTATGTGGATAAATCACACTAGAAAGATAATATTTTAAAAAACCAATGATGAGAAGATCTTTTTTACCTTTCGAGGAAGCGTCTCCACAACATCGAATAAATTGATGTTTCTGACATGAGCACATAACTTCGCCTTATTGAGGTAGGTTTTCCTCTCTTCTGGTTCATCTTCAGCACCAGTGTCCCCTCTAACAATGAAGTGACACCCGAGAGAGATCACACCAACCTCATTCACAAGCTCCTTAGGATCCTTACGGAGACTTGGGTCATCCTCCGAGTCCTCGTCTCAGTTGTACTTCTTCTTGCCAGCCTTTTTTCAAGGAGACTTAGATCTTATCGTGGGATTGTGCTCATCCTTTCTATGTTCTAGACTACCTTTGGCTACTTTATTTATAATTTTACCTCATATGATCAAGGCCCCAACCTCATTTTTTAGGGCCAAATAATTTTTAGTGGTCTGACCGTGATCTTTGTGGAACTCACATACTTTTTCTTATCTCTCTTGTTAGGTGGAGTCTCTAATTTCCCAGGCCACTTTAATTTCTCATATCTCATCAAGGACGTCATGGATGCCCATAATGAAGGGGATATACTCATCATGCTTTCTTAACTTGGTGGATTTATTTGTGTCCTTAGACATTTCCTTCTTTTTCAAGCTCTCACTAATGTCGAACTTAGCTTGGCTTTACTCTTTTTCTTCCATTTCTTCTTCAACACTCATAATCTTGCCATCCTTCACCAGCACCTTGACCATCATGCTCGACGGTTCCTTATCCAATGCCCAATATTGTTTCCTAGGCAATAAATTACTCATAATGGACATAATTACTATCTTCTCTTCATAATCAATTACTTCAAGATTATCGATATTAAAGTATGTTATGAACTCCCTTTTTGTTTCATCCTCTTTTAGGTGGATGCTTAACAAGTGACTCACCCTTTTTCCTAGCTTTGTACCGAAGTAGAAATTGCTGATAAATAGATAGGCCAATTATTGAAAATTTGAGATCTTATACCAAATTTAGGCCGCCCTAATGATAATAATGTAAAAGGCCTCACAACGTATCTCGTTCGGTATGGAATATACTTATGAAGCAACCTGGTATTATTCCACATCCAACGTAGGATTTGATTTTCCATCATATTTGGGAGTGATGACAAGTTATTTGAAGTTTATGGGCGTTAGGTAACTCACTATTGTGACTATGAAAAGGGATCCTTAAACAAAACCCCTCTGCAAAGGGTTCTTCATCTTGATAATCTCACCCACACTATCTTCCAATCATTGAATATATTATTTTGATGATTGTTCTTCTTAACCATTCTTCACCGTGACTGTCTTATCTACTCTGCCTCGACTTTTAGTTGCTCAATTCCTTTGAAGTCTACTCGTCTCTATTAGAACCTTGCACACTTTCCCTTGAATTGGATGATCAATCAACCCTCATGTATCAGACATATTGGACTGTTCATTATGTTCTCTAGGATCTCTTAGTTCCCTATACTAGTGTGGCCTTGCTGCTCTTGGGCCTAGCCGATTAAATGCAAAACCTATGCTTCGCCTTTCTAGAGTACTTTGTCTTTCTATGGAATACTTTTATTCATTGTCATATCTAACTAATGTGATGGTGGATATTGCCCTAGGATGATAGTATATATATATATATATATATATATATATATCATCCTAATACAGTGTAAATGGACTTATTACCTTTGCCTCGCGACCCTAAATGCAAACTCCTAGGATTTTTAGTTACTCTTTCATAATGAGAATGTCTCATATCCTTATATGGGGACGAAGGTGGAATTTCCACATCCTGTCAGAGTTTTCACCCTCGTTATGGTAATGGAGTTCATACTGGGCCTGTTTTGTCCTGTAAAAAATCGTTGCGTTAGTTGCTTCAAACATTCCCACATAGCATATTAGACTCTATCCAGGTACATTAAGATCCTTTCTAGGTCTCTCATAGGTAGGAACTCCTTCAACAACATGACTATTTTTAGGGTTTTCATTATTTTTACAGTGTTTCCAGATTAATAGAGCTTTGCCATTTTCACATCTTGCCTCTTTGTCCGTCTGATCAAGTTATCCGTTCAAGGTTAGACCCGGTGATTGGACCTTATAACATATTTGATGCTATGTCCAGTTTAAGTTCCACACCCTTAGTTCTTAGGCCTAGTCCCAGGTGTATGTAGTGCAATAAGGGGTTCGTTTGGTTTGTTCAGAGTCTCCAGTTTATTTTATACAAAATTAAATAAAATATTCAGGCTAGCCCTTTCGGGCTAATCCTAAGGTAGGTTTCAAGTTTGTGATTGGTCTAGAGATTCTTGTAGTGTGTGTTCAAGAGTCGGGGTTAGATTGGTGAAGGTATTAGGCACCCTATTTTTTGTATGCCTCCTTTATTCTCTATTCTTATTATTGCTCTTTGCATCAATCGACTGTTTTTTAGTTATTTTTATAACTGGTTGAAAGGCCTTAGGTTGAGCATCCCTTAAGCTTAGATGGGTGCTTAGGTAGGAACATGGTATTATTAAGTGATATACATAAGTGTGGTATCATCCATATATCACCTAAGAAAAATGACTAATACAGACTCATCCCTCAGAAGATACCAACATTCACCTAGACCACATGAGTGGTCTCATCCCATAGATGTCTCGTCCCATATAAAACTCATATGGATGACATCCAAGCAACCTATCAGGTTCTCCAGTCTCATCTTGTTGAAGAGACCAACTTCATCTACATCAACATGGATGTTAGACTCAAACAACACCTATGTTACAGTACAACAATCCCATCCTGAGGTGGATGCATTATTCATATACAACCACCCAGCCTCTTATTGGCCCACAACATTTAGTAAGGCCCTCTACAGTCTTATCTCAGTCGAGACCTCATACCTCCGATATGTTTCCATAGGAATGGGCACTATGATAAGGGAAAATTAGGCATATCTACGTAAGACCGTTAACGAAGATCAACAACCCATGTGGTGAAATATTCTTTATGATGGTTATACTTTGTGCAAATACAACTCGCACTCTCTCATTGGCCATGACCTTAGTTGGGCATGTGATGCATGCTTGGGGGTGATACTATGAACCCCAGCCTATATGAGACACAATACGTCCTCTTCATTTGGTTTGAGTTCTAAAAACCCTAAGGTTACTCTATGAAAGTTGTAATAGAGAGAGAAAGGATGATTATATGTCTTTTATGGCCTTTAGTGCCAGATTATAGTGAAAATCAGTTTGATACTCTTACAAAGGAGAATACAATGTCCGGTACTATAATTGGTGTTCTAGTGCCAGATTTATTATTGAAAAAAGGTGTCATTGGTGAAGGATGTTTCTCATTGGATATGGTAGTTTGGAGTTTGTTCATTAATGGTTCCTCATATGTGATCAATAGTAGGGATGGGATGATTTTGTTAGTCCTAGATAAAACCGATATTGATTACAATGAGAGTTTTAATTTTGAATAATTTAATAACAAGGTCGAGTATGAAACTTTATTGGAAATACTTACACTTGCAAAGTCACAGGGTGTCGGCTAATTACTTTCCCCCAATTATTCACAACAATGGTGAACCAGATTCTGGGAGTATATAAGGCAAAGGATGTAATAATATCCATTCACTTGCAAAGAGTGAAGAAAACACTTGAAATCTTCAAGGGGTAAAGATGAAGAGAATCCCAAGAAGTAAAAATGGAAGACAAAATGCCTTTGCAAGACTCGCATCATCCATAAGAGCAAAAGTATGCCGAAAAATTACAATTGAAATTCTCCTAGATCCAAGCATCAAGTGCGAATAAGCCAACACCACAGAATGAATCAATTCGAATAAGGAACATCTTTGATGGACCCATTCATTGAGTACTTAAAGTATGGGAATCTTCGAGAAACAAAGCCCGACAAGATAAAGGTACGATATCGAGCCGTTAAATTTACTATCATAGGATATGTTTTGTATAAAAGAGTCTCTCTTCTATCACTCTTGATGTGTGTGCATAAAATATTAGTTAATTATGTGCCCAAATATGTTCACGAAGGTATCTTCACAAGCCATGTCATAGGACAATAATTGGCAAAGAGAGTTGTCACTTAGGGTTACTATTAGCTAAACTTAACTAATGATGCGTCTAAGTACGTTCTCAAGTGCAACAAGTGTCAGTGCTTTTCCAACATACCCCATCAAGACTATCAAACATTTTCTCATGTCTCAGATCCATGGACCTTCGTGATGTGGGAAATTGATTTGGTCAGCCCATTACCAAGATTTAAGGGGAACCTTTTTTTTAATTGTCGTGATTGATTATTTTTTGAAACGGGTAGAGGCAGAGGCCATGGTAAATATCTCGAAAAATAAGTGTTTTACATTCACTTGGAGAAATATCTTATTTCAACAATGACTCCCAAACACTCTTATATCAGACAATGTAAAGGAGTTTAAGAACAAGTCAATAGTTGCTTAATGTGGAAGGTTCGACATAAAACAGTTCTTCTCGCAACAGGATGACCACAAGAAAATGGGAAAACTGAGGTGACTAATCGGGTGATAATTGATGGAATAAAGAAGAACTTGGAAGATTCCAAGGGAAAATGGGTTGACAAAATTCACATTATGCCGTGGGCTTACCGGGCGATCGAAAGAATGCCGATAAGGGAGATACCTTTTATGCTGGCATAGGTTCGGTGGCAGTCATACCAATAAAGATTATAATGCCGAGTCGTAGAGTCTAAATGTATGATCCTAAAATTAACTTATAATAAACAATACTTGATTTGGATCTCCTCAAAGAATGAAGGGAAAACGACAGTCGACTACTAATAGAGAGTCACAAAATTCCACAACAGGAGAGTTAAATATCGTTCAATCAAAGTTGGCAATCTCATACTCAACAAGGTCATTTAGAAATCCAACAAACCTCATCCTAATTGGCATGGACCCTGCAAAGTTACTGAAGAAGTGGTACCAACCACTTATCAGTTGGAGAATCTAAAAGGGGATCCATTCACCAATCCATGGAATGCTGATCATTTAAAGAAGTACTATCAGTGAGAATATTTGAAAGTAATAGCTTGGAAGTAGTTGTCTATCTTGAAATGAAATATTATAGAGAGAAATTTTAAATGAAATAAAGTGTTATCTCAAATTCTCTAGTTATATCTTCTGAGTATCGTACACAATAATGTAAATCTCTCTTGACGGTACGAGAGTGTTTTGGAATCTCGTCTCCTAAACATATCTCACTAAAAACCCTAAGATGTGATAAAATTGAACATCATTTTGTTATGATGATACTTAACATCATTTTTATGCTGAATAGTTAAATGTAAATCTCTCTCTTAGCGGTACAAGAGTGTTTTGAAGTCTCATGTTCCCTAAACATATCACACCAAAAACCCTAAGAGATGGGAAACTTGAACATCATTTTTTATGGTGAGTAGTTAAATGTAAATCTATTCTCGGAGGTAGAGAGTTTTTTGGAGTCTCGTCTTCTTAACATATCTCTGTAACACCCCATGATTTTAAGCCGTAAAAATCTTTGATAAATTCAATATTTTGGGAAAATAAATTTTTGGAATTTAGTTAATTTTAGGATGTAAAAATGTTGGTTTTGATATATATATATATATATATATATATATATATATATATATATATATATATATATATATATATATATATATATATATATATATATATATATAATAAATTTTTAAGTGGAATTTAATTCTAGAGTAAAAGTGGGAATTTTTAGATTATATATAAAATCGTGGGGATTTGGGTTTGTCAGGCTGACCAAACTGGTTCGGCCCTAGGTGTAAACTGGTTCGCGTCGGCAGTGGTGCAACATGTGGCTTTTTTTAATGTTTCTGTTTAACTTAAACTGTCCTACTTTTATCTATTAATTATCCTCGGGTTGAGGGTTTTTAAAAAACTTTGATATCATTCCAAAAGAAGTATCCTCCCATAATTTTATCTCCTTTCTTCTACAAAACCTAAAACCCATTAAACACAAGTTTCAATCCAAGTTTTGAAGATCAAAATCAAGTTTTCTCAAGAACGTCCAAGAATGAGTCTTTACTATTTTTGCGAGAGGAGCGGAACCGTGTAATCGGATTTTCAAGATGAATTATTTACAAGAATGAATACTTCTATTGTTCCCCTTGATTGTTATGTGTTTTAGATATTGCCTCAACCATAATTAATCATGGTTTCTTAAAATTTATTAAGAAGACTAATTAGGGAAAGTGAAAATAATTATGGGGCTATTTTTATTCAAAACTATAATATGATTTAAGACTAAAAAATAATCACATGCTTAAATTAGAGATTTAGATTCCGTTAGAATTGTGGAACGTTTCGTGTATTAAAATTAAAAACACGAAATTATTATGTTGTTTTGACTCATATAATTATGGTATTAATGTGTAGGTTTTATAATGTAAACATTATGATGTAATGTTATGAGTACGTATGTTAATGTGGAATTTTGTGTTAACCGGTAAAATATCACTTATATGGAAATTACGAAATTTGGCGACTTGTGGGGATTTTGATAGAACTTATTTAATTATGAAATTAAATGGACGTAATTGGAATGAGATTGGAATCGAAGAATTAATCGGGAGAATTGTAGGTATAAATTAAAAATATGCCTTATGTGAACACCGCTTGTGTTCATATTTTGACACCGCGGGGACGTTGGGATTTCAGGATATTTATGTTTTTACCTTTATTTCTTAGGTTGCTTGTAGGTATGGGACTAGTAGGCAGGCCTCATTGTGGTTGACACTCTCTAGGTATGGGACTATTGAGTGTAGTTTCATATGGTTGAGTATTTTCTGGGTGGGGTTAGGTAGTACCCCGTTTCGTTGTTCCATTAGCCTAGGTGCGAGACTAGGTGGCAATTGTCAGTAGGTATTCTTCCTAAGTGATAGGTTAGGAAATATTCATGGTTTTTGTGATCTCTAGGTATGTGGCTAGGGATGGTTTAGGGTGGGTTACCCGAATAAAAGGTGGGGCTAATAAATAACCATGATAATTTGAATAATAATTAATAATTAATGACTAAGACAAGAGCGTGTATTAAAATGAATTGGTGTCGCGAGTGTGGTCAGGGCTAACAATTTGGGCAAAATGGCTATAACGACGTGGGTGTGTGGCATCACGAGTATGTACAGGACAAATGAAATTGGAGAAACTGGCTATAGTGATGTGTCGTGCGTGGAACCTCATTGTACTTGCAATGCTAACAAAATTGGATGAAATGACTATAGTGAGGGGAATGTGTGTGGTGTAGAATTATGGGCATGCCAGGAGTATGTACATGACTCGTAATAGGTGAACTAGCTATACTGGTGTCGCATTAATAAAACTGGTTACATTAATAATTGTGAAATTATAATGACATGTTACGATAATATAATTGGACTTAAATTGTGGGGTGACTTAGTCATGTGGGTGGTTAGTGAGATTTTACTTTACTCGCATGTTGTTATATCATTTAATTTAAAATACTATATTGTAATATTTATCATGCATAATGCTTTTGTTTAGGTTCACCGACCCTAATTGGGAGGAATAGATAGTGTTCATGCGGTGGGCTCCGACCTATTATGTTGACTAACATTTTAGGTATAGTTTCTGGAGTAATTGCACAAGATGGATTGAAAACTTGTGGAGTGAAGTTGGAGATTTAGTTTTAATTCTTTAGTAGTTTAGATTATTTCTATTCCGTCGTTTTACTATGAGACAGTTATTATGGATTTGGTGGGCCATTCGGTTCCACACTTGTTTATGGATTTCAGTCGTTGAATTATTTAATTTGAGTATTTATTTATCGTTTGGAATTGGATTTCATTTTGGAGTTAAAATAGTGATGGATATTATGGTTTGGATAATTATATTCGTTGGATTAAATTGCATTATATCTTGTAGAAAACAATGTTTTTACCATCTCATAATTCTGTCACATGTTGAGAATGAAATTTTATTAGTGACGCCCGACATAGGTTAGTGACGGCAGTTGGCAACCTCTAATGCCAACAATCTCACTAAAAACCCTGAGAGGTGGGAAAATTGAATATCGTTTTGTTACTGTGAAACTTAAGATCATTTGCTTATGGTGGACATTTAAATGTGAATCCCTCTCTCGACTGTACGAGAGTATTTTGGAGTCTCATCTCCTAACACATGTCACTAAAAGCCGTGGGATGTCCCGACACTCGAAAATTCCCCTAATTTTGATAAAATGCAAAAATTCTCCTAATTTAAAAACCGATTTCCATTTTGATAAAATTTTATTTTTATATAAATCATGATCAACATTTTTAAACATAAAAATAGTAGATTTCCAAAAAATTATTTTACCCGAAATTTTAAATTCACAACATACCTTTTTGTCTAAAAAACACGAGGTGTTACATACTTCCCCACTAGCACAGGAATTTCATCCTCAAAATTCAGTGAAGCGTAAACAACAAAATAAAATAAGGCTCATATATGCCTTCCCGTAGAATGTCTCGATAGGGCGCCCATACACCCAATCCTATATGCACTTACCCTACGAACAAAATACAATATATATACTTATATTAACTATGCATATCTAGGAAAATATTACGTATGATGCTACCCTATGAATATCCACTCGATTATCTCTCCAAAAGTCATCGCAACACTTCAGTCCTCAAATCAAATCACATCCCCAAATTGATACTTACGATACCTAATATCTGCACTAACGATCTCCATAATAAATCTCGTCTCTAAAATAAACTCTAAATATCTTCACATAAATATTACTAGTTCTAACATAAAGGCCTACGATGTCCGTAATACAAAACTCCTATCTCCAAGAAACACTGCTAACTCGTATGCTAGACCCAATCTCTTAAGAAGTACGAATTAATAAAGGTAATGAAAGATCGGTATCGCGGAAGGTAAATGGACTCACAACCTATGAGACCTAAGACCATGCTCTGATACCATCTGTAACACCCCGTTCATTCTAGCTAGCGAGGTGGCCAGCTGTCGCCGCCAAACTACACCGGGAATCAATAAATAAGTCACCATTCTTAGCATGTGACAGATATATGAGACATTTTATATTTTCCATAAGATAATAATCAAATCTAACCAATAAATATAACCATTCATGCAATATTAAAATCCAACACCATGCTAATATCTAAAATAAATCCAACTCCAAATAAATATAAAATCCAATGAAGTAATCCAACTGTAAATATCTGACTGTAACCATAAACAACTGTTGAACCGATTGGCCCACCAAATCCCTAAATATAAGTATCATAACAGAAGTGACAAAATGGAAAAGTAAATCTAAACTACTAAAGCAAGTAAAATATATCTCCATCTGCATCTCCCAAAATATCTCCAATCACTCTTATGCAACTACTTCAACGCTATACCTAAAATGTTAGTCAATGCAATGGGTCAGAGCCCACCGCATGAATACTAACCAATCCTACTAATTAGGGTTTGTAAACCCAAACAATAGCATTATACATGATAAACATAACAATAGAGTATTTTAATTTAAACGAGATATATATTAACAATGCGAGTAAAAATAAGCAACCACTATCTGCCCACATAACTAAGCTGCCCTAATGTTCAAGTCCGATTATGATATTTTAAAATCTAACTATGTTAAGGCTACTAATATAATTTCCATGATTTAATTTAATTAATTCAACTCGTATTATTTATGCGACACTAGTATATCCAATTCGCCCAATTACGGGTCTTGCGCATACTCTTGGCTCGCTTAAGTTCTACACCACACACATGCCCTCACCATAGCCAGTTCGCCCAATTTCGTTAGCACTACATATACTCATGATGTTCCACGTACGACACATCACTATAGCCAATTCGCCTATATTCTGTCATCCCTGCACATACTCGTGATGCCACACACACCCATGCCACTATAGCCAGTTGGCCCGTATTCTGTCAGCCCTGCACATTCTCGCGATGCAAATTCATTTTAATACCCACTCTAAGTCTTAGGCATTAATTATCAAATTTTCTCAAGTTCTCATTATTTTCTTATTAACCCCACCCTTTTATCGAGCATAAATTCCTCAACCCACCCCTACTCTACCTAGAGGTTTCTAAAACACAAGCGTATCCTAGCCTAACATTTAGGAAGAATACCTACAAATAATCATTACCTAGACTCGCACCCTGGCTAACAATCCAATGGAAACAATGTACAATTCATCCCCACCATGAAATCACCCATTCGTAAACTAACTAGTCCCATACCTAGAATGCTTTACCAACAACTAAGTCCTACCCACTAGTCCCATACGTAAAAAGCAACCAAAAAATAAGGTGAGAACACTAACAACCCCAATAAGGTGTCAATTATTAATACGATTAACAAATCACATAAGCGTATTTTCAAATTATCCCCACAATTCTATAAATTTATCGAAAGATCACTATTTCTCTCAATTATGTTCATTTAATTAAAACAATTTGTTTTCTCAACAATTTATGAAATTTCTATCGATATGCATATTTTTGGATACATATAACAATAAATCTCTACTATACAAGACGCACATAATTAGCATGGTTTTACATGTCGAAGACAATTTATAACATCCCAACAATTATTTTCTACATATGAATGCCATAAATTCTAACAAAATGCCATCCTATAATCTAATCATGTAAGGATTTTGAGTCTTACTTCGCATTAAAGACTTGAATAAAAATAGTCCCAAATTTAGTTTCACTTTCCCTAATTAGTCTTTCTAATTTATTTTAGAAAACCATAATTATTGGTGTTTAGGCAACATTTAAAACACATAATACCAAAGGGGAACAATAGAATTATTCATGTCTGTAAAAATCATTTGAAGAATCTGATTTGATGGTTACATTCCTCTCGAGAAAATAATAAAAATATATTCTTGGACTATCTTGGGAAAACCCGAATTAGCTCTCGAAATATTGTGTTGAAAGTTGATTTAAATGGGTTTAGATTTGGAAGAAAATAGAGAATGAAAGTTAAAGGAGGCTACTGATTTTTGAGAAGGCTAAAATGTGCTTTAAAATTCCTAAACCTGTCCCTCTATATTTATATACCAAACAGAATTTGAGTCCTACACAACTCTTAAAAGAACTAGTTTTATTTTTTCAAAACTAACAAGGCGAACTGGTTCGCCCATCCCTGTGAATCGGTTTGGATGCGCTAACACCCAAGAATTCCCCTAATTTTTATAAAATGCAAAATTCTCCTAATTTAAATCTGATTTCCATTCCAATAAAAATTCTTTTATATAGATGACGATCAAAATTTTTTAATATGAAAATAGTAGATTTATAAAAATTTATTTTACCTGAAATTTTAAATTCCCAACATATTTTTAAGTTTTAAATACACGCGGTGTTACAACTTAGTCAGAAAAATTACCCCACCCTACAGCCCACTAAGAACTCACAGAGAAAGCCAATGCCCTCTTCTAAAGTAGGCAACAGTATGACCCATATTATAATGCATAAAATGAAGTGTGGAAAGACTATTCTAACCTTTCATGGTCTAAGGGTCAGTGCCAAAGGGGTTAGTCTTCCAATAACAAACTCTCGCACCATACTATCCTTAATCCCAAAAGATCTAATCTTTAGAGGATACGGTGAACGTACTTGATCAAGGAATCCTTAAGTTACAACAAATCAACCATAATGTCCTTTAATCCACCCAGAAAAGCCTATGGGAATATACACAATCGATTGACAAACTCGAGGTTCAAGTGAGCCAACTAGCCAATGCATTGAGTGAGAAAAACAAGGGAACATTCTCGAGTTAGCTCGAGCCCAGTCCAAAAAGCAACACACATATGGTTCAATATGTTGTTTAAGACAATGCTAGAACGTGACATAAAGAGCATACTAAATCCATCACCACGCTTAGGTCCGATAAATAAGTAAAGAATAATGTGTCACCACCCAGTGAGAGTGAATTCAAAACATGTAAGGAGAGAAAAAATTCACCTGTGGATCCACCCCCTCCTTACTCTTGTCTTTTGAGAGTTACATCCCAATTTTTTTTAATTCCCTAACGTTTGGTGTCACAAAAGAATAAGGCACAAATGGATAAAATGCTGGAAGTGTTAAAGCAAGTATAAATCAATATGCCACTACTTGGCGTTATACAACAAGTCTCGTCCTATTCCAAATTTTTAAGGATCTTTATACCTTTAAGAGAAACACCTAGTTCCCAAGAAATCTTTTCTTACCAATAAGTCAAGCTTGATCATTTATTATAGAACTCTAGTCAAGTATGAGAATCAATGGACTTTGATGATATCTATTAAGATAAGGGATAACATCACCGAGAAATCACTTTTAGATTTAAGAGTTAGCATGAACCATCTGTCATACATCGTGTATGAGAAACTAGGTTTAGGGGAGTTAAATCCGACTGGGATCACCTTATCCTTAGTCTATTGGTCCACTAAAATCCCAATAGATGTCATTGAGGATGTCTCAATTAAATTGGGAGACTTTGTCTTTCCCTTATATTATGTAGTTTGAACCCAACATGTGCATAATTCCGTTACACAAATTGTGGTTATTTTGGGTTGTTCCTTCCTTACTATGTCAAACGTCGTCATTATGTGTACTATTGTCCAATTAAAAATACTCTTTAGGAACATGAGTATGGACATTAACGTGTTAATTTTGTCTAAACAACCAACCGATGACGATGAACTAGTGGACATTAACATGATTGATAGCGTCGTCCAAGACTCTTTCGATCAAACTTATAATGTCGATCCTTCAATGACATGTATTTCCTTTTAGGTTCCAAATTTGATGTCGAATAGTCAATCGAAGAGGTCAACTCCCTCCTCAATTACTCTCCTATCGCGGATGTCAAAACATGGAAACATAGGCATGAGCCGCTCCCACTCTCGAGATCCCTTATTCCTCATACAATTGAGAAAGCTCACGAGCTTGAATTGAAGCCATCACTCAACACATTCGATTATAGGTTATTAGGACCTTTTGCACATTGCCTATTATCATAACACCCAATTTACACAAAGAACATGAATTTAGGTTGATACGTGTTCTCAAAGAACACAAAGAAGCCATAGGATGGACCATAGACGATTTCAAGGGGGTAAGTCCCTTGGCATGCATAGGATACACTTAGAAGACAATTCTAAAAATTCCCATGAAGCAAAACAAAGGATAAATCCCAATACGAAAGATGTCGTTTGAGGTAAGGTGCTTAAATTACTTGATGATGTGGCATTACAAGGAATTTTTGTTCAGTTTTTTCCAGATAGAGGGAATATACATAAGGGGAGAAGGACTCACATATGCATGATTTTTCTGATGCTATTCTTTTTTTTTTATATATTTAACCATATATTGATGGTATGTTATTCTTATATTTTTTCATTTTGTAGTATCTTCTGAGGGGGAGATCCAAATAGAGTCCCATTGGATTCGGGTAAACAGGGGTGAAATCTCATTTTGTTTTTGCGAGGAGAAAATAACTAATAGAATGAGAGATATATATTTTCAAGGATATTTCTCATGAGAAAGACTCGGTATTGGGCCTACATACCCAAGAAGACTTGGAATCAAAGACTATGTATTTTGGTTGTGTATACTATGTACGCATGTTTTCATGTTTGTATAGGGTTGTGCAAGAGATCGTGGCATTGAGATAGTTTTCTATCTCATTGTAATAATGGATGGGGGATGAGAGATGGGTGAATCTCGTTAGGGATAATATATCAAGAGATATATTATCTAGGCTTTTTCTCATGCAAAGCGCTTGCTATTGAGCCTACATACTAGTGTATCCATGAGATGAAAGCATATATATTTTGAGGTTTTCACGTGCTCTAACGTGATGTGTGTATAAGCGTAGGAGTTATTTTAGGAGGGAGATAAGCTATATGTGGGTAGAGGGTGGATTTTTGATGGAGGCTCATAATGGAAGTCGACCTGAAGTTATTGAGAAAGACATCCACCAACTAAGGGACAATTACTAATTAGAAGGTGTTGTTGAAGCTTCAGTCTAATTTGCAAGTGTAACGTTAAGAATGTCATGTTTTAGACATCCTTGGTTGTGGAGGAAGATTTATAAGCAGGGGAAGATTAGACTAGGGATGGGTACATCCTAAGAAATAATGTGCTGAGGGCGTATTAGAGGGCTTGGGTTTCACGAGTTTAGTTCGATATAGTGCCTACTTATTGAAGGAGACTTAAAATCAAACCTAACTTAATTCTAACAAATGGGACATTTTTACAAGTGTAGGTAACAAGATATATGGTATACAATATACAATATTAGGGTATTTAGGGAGCCTAGTCATTAATATAGCATTTACATTGTGTTTGATTGATATATTTATATGTTAAAAGTATGTCTAATCAAAGGCCAACATTTGAAAAGTATTTGATATGAAATCACATATTCGGGGTGCCTCCGCGGGATGGGATTTCTTCATTTGGAGAAGCGGTGGGAGTAGTCGGATTTTAGACTTCGACTTGTGCAAAGTTTGGGATTAACTTGGCTCAAAGAAACTTTTATCATAAAGGTTTCAACAAGTATGTTTTCATGATTTATAATGGTCATGGCGGAATTTGATTAGCAGTATTTTAACATATGAGCATGTCAAGTCAAATAATAAAGAGCTTGGTTGGAATCCAGGATTTAAATATAAGTGTTGGATAGTGCGTACTTGGTCCCCTAAATGGGTTTCGGGTTAAAAGAGATAAACATGTATGGACAATTTACTCCTATATATATATATATATATATATATATATATATATATATATATATATATGGGGTGTTTGACCCTAAATTTGGGTAGAGTTTCCTTACTCTTGTTGAATGATCTAAATTTTTCCCGAGGGAGTGTTCCCATTTAAGGTGCCTGAAGTGGAGAGGGATCTATTTTTTCTAAAAGAGCTTAATTTAGAATTGTTGACTTTTGCCAAATGCATGTAGAGGGTTTCTTTTGTTTTTTCTTTATGAGAAAACTTTTCAGAAGTACAAACCTAGTCGGGGGGAAGTGACTTTCTGAAAGTACGAACTTTATTGGGGGAAAGTGACTTATCTAAAGTACGAAAATCTTTTTGTATTTTTAGAAAGAGATCGAGTATCTCCGATGCTGGGGAAGAAGACAATGAAAAAATTGGGTCGAAGTTAGGCTTTCCTGCCCTTTTAAAAGTCAGCGGGGACCTCCTTTATAGGGCCTGGTCTAGGCGTTTGACCGAATGGTAGAAGGTCTAGGACCATTGATCTTGGATATGGTGGCATGTGGATGGTTGGGAAGAGATTCTTTGGATTTGGTAATCACCCCTTACCCCGTTCGGTTGAATGACCTTGGGGCCTTTAGCTGGATGTCTAAAGGTTCTAGGGAGAGATTTTAAGGTTTTTATTGCAATTTGTGTTTTTTTCAATTTGGCCCTTGCCAGTTTTATTGATGGGGGTTTGGTACCTTTGATTTCCCTTTGGGGTAATTATTCTTTAGGATTTTAATGAGTTTGGGTTTGGGATATTTTATTGAGTGAAATAAAAAAATTACAAATGCAAGTATTATTTACCCAATTTTTAATAGTTAGTGAATTAACCTCATTTAAGTTATCCCAAAGAAATTCGATGTCACAGTGGTAAAAAATGATGATGATGAGTTATTACCCCTAGGAGTGTGTGTCGATTATACGAAGTTGAACGCCATCACAAGAAAGGATCATCATCCACTTCCTTTCATAGACCAAATGCTAGAGAGACTACCCGTACATCTCTTTTACTATTTTCTCGACGATTATTCCAGTTATAATAATATTCCTATTGCTCATGAGGATCAAGAGAAAACCACCTTCACTTATTTGGTCCATGAAGATCACCCGCTACCTTTCAGCAATGCAAAATGAGTACTTTTCAGATATCATAGAACCGTTTATTAAACTCTTTATAGATTAGCTTTCCATGTTTGAGTATAATTTTATATGAGTAACTTCACCACCTCACCCTCGTTCTGAAGAGGTGTAAAGAAAATAACCCTAAGCTAAATTTAAAAAAGTGCCACTTTATGGTCAAACAAGGCAAAACACAAGGTCGCATTATTTCTAAATAGGGTATCGGGGTCGATAAATCTAAAATTGATCTCATTGCTAATCTCCCACCACTGAAAACTATGCTTGAATTTTGGACATTTTTAGGACATGACAATTTTTACCAGAAATTTATTAAGGACCTAAGAAAAATCTCTCAATAGTTGTACAATATTCTTACTAAGAACACAAACTTTGATTTCACCGATGAATGCCTTCAAGCATTTTAAAGCATAGTAAAAGTAATTGACCTCTGCACCTATTATGTGACCTTTCGATTGAAGTTAGCCTTTTGAGATCATATATAACACTTATGACTACGCTATAGGTACGGTTATAGGTCATAGAAATGAGAAAATTACTCAGGTCATTAGGACTCCTAATGATGGCCAATTGAACTATTCCATGACAAAAAAATTGTATTTGCGTTGAGAAGTTTAGGTCTCACTACACCATATATCACCGATGGTCACGATTTTGACCTGTGACCATAAGTGTTGGCCACGCTATTCATCCATGACAATATTAAGTGTGACAAAATCATGGGTCATGGTTACCACCGATGGCCCACAGGGGAGAACGGGGGTCAAGGTCTTTGCCCGTAATTAGGGCACCACGTTGGGTCACAGTCTAGGCCCGTGACCCATAGAGGAGAACTTTGGTCACTCTCACCACCCGTTGCCAGTCTCACGGTACTAGTCACTGTCAATAACCATGAACCTTATTTTTTATTTTTTTAAAAACTAATTCTTGTTCACGAGTTTGGTCATGGTAAAAAACCATAACCGCCATTGTTTTATTTAAAATAATTCTTTTAGCCACGGTCCAAAACCATGACCACTGTTATTTTTTACTAAAAAAATTCTTTCGGTTGCGATTCAGAACCGTGACTCAATAAAAAAAATTAAAAAAATAAATTTATTTTCTGAATTCCAAAAAAATCTGTACATTTTTTAAAACTTTTTACAATTCCAGACATAAATATTTAGAAAATATGTAAAGTTGACTAACACATGCCTACATGAATATGTACCAATACAACACATGTTAACTAACCCATGCTTGCGTGAATATATACAACACAAAATATAATACAGTGCATTTTGCGTGAATATGTACAACTTAAAAATAAATACAACAACTGCTTGCGTGAATATACACCAAAAGTTCCTTCTGCATCGAGGCCAGCGAACAAAACTTCAAAAATGTCGCAAGAGGCAAGTAATAATTGACTTAAAAAATGTCACAAATGGTAAGTAACAATGAACTTAAAAAATATCACAAATGGTAAGTAACAATGTTAAATGACATGTTTTAAAACCTAAGTATATCTATTTGCAATTTTTTATCATGTTCTCAAACCCGAGATCCCATGACTACATGGTCACTTACAATGTGTTATATAGATATATGGGAGGTGTTTTATGATCCTTGCGGGAGCGTTTGGGGACTGTTTTGCTTTTTCATCCTTCAACGACATGTTTTAAAGCCTAAGTCTAGCAATTTGCAATTTTTGGTCATGTTCTCAAACTAGTCATCTCATGAATATACGATCAATTGATTCTTGTTTTGTTGGTCCCGTGGGAGGTTTGTTCCTCTTGCAGGGGCGTTTGGGGTCTATTTTGCATTTTCACCCTTCAATGGCATATTTTTAAGTTTAAGTCTATATATTTGTAATTTTTAGTCATTCTTTAAAACCGAGCGTCCGTGACTATGCGATCAGTTGCTACGTGTTATGCTGGTCCCGTGGGAGGTGTTTGTGCCTCTTGGAAGAGAGTTTGGGGGGCTATTTTGCATTTTCACCCTCCAACAAAATATTTTCAAGCCTAAGTCTATATATTTGTAATTTTTGGTCATGTTCTCAAAACAGGCATCTCATGATTACGCAATAAGTTCCAACGTGTTATGTTGGTCTCCTGGGAGGTGTTTGTGCCTCTTACGGGGGCATTTGGGGGAATGTTTTGTGTTTTCACCCTTCAACGACATTTTTTCCAGCCTAAGTCTAGCTATTTGTAATTTTTGGCCACGTTCTCAAACCGGGTATCCCATGACTACGTGGTCAGTTGCTACATGTTACATTGGTCCCATGGGAGGTGTTTATGCCTCTTGCGGGGGTATTTGGGGGTTGTTTTTTATTTTCACCTTTCAACGACATGTTTTCGAGCCTAAGTCTAGCTATTTGAAATTTTTGATCTTATTCTCAAACCGGGCGTCCCGTTACTATGAGATTATTTGCTACGGATTAGTTGGTTCCGTAGGAGGTTTATGTGCCTCTTGGGGGACGTTTAGGGACTGTTTTTCATTTTCACCCTTCAAATGAATGTTTTCAAACCTAAATCTAACTATTTTTAATTTTTGGTCATGTTCTCAATTCGGTCATCCCGTGACTACGCGGTCAGTTACTATGTATTACATCGGTCCCGTGGGAGATGATTGTGCCTCTTGCGGAGATATTTGGGGACTGTATCGAATTTTCACTCTTTAATGGCATGTTTTCAAGCCTAAGTCTAACTATTTGTAATTTTTGGTCATGCTCTCAAACCGGGAGTTCAGTGACTATACGGTCAGTTGTTACGTGTTATGTTGGCCCCATGGGAGGTATTAATGCCTCTTGTGGAGGATTTTAGGGGCTATTTTGAATTTTCACCCTTCAATGGTATGTTTTTAAGGCTTAGTCTAACTATATGCTAGAGTGTCTAACTATATGCTAGAATTTTCACCCTTCAAAAATGCAAATAATTTTGGTCATGTTCTCAAACCGAGTGTCTCGTGACTACGCGGTAAGTTGATATATGTTACGTTGGTTCCGTGGGAGTTTTTTGCGCCTCTTGCAGGGGTGTTTGGGGACTGTTTTTCATTTTCACCCTTCAACAACATGTTTTTAAGCCTAACTCTAATTATTTGCATTTTTGGTCATGTTCTCAAACCGGGCATCCTGTGACTATGTAGTCAGTTGCTACGTGCTATGTTGGTCCGGTGGGAGGTATTTGTGCCTCTTACGGGAATGTGTTGGGGATTATTTTATATTTTCACCCTTCAATGGCATATTTTCAAGCCTAAGTCTAGCTATTTATAATTTTGGTCATGTTCTCAAACTGCGTGTCCCGTGATTACGCGGTCAGTTGCTACATGTTATGACATATGTTCCCAAGCATGTAGAGATGATTCCACAATTATGTAATTTTCAACAACTGACCCTCCAACATACCGTGTATTCTTTACATAATCATTGAAGATTTTCATGAAGTGCTCGAAAGGATACATCCAATAATACATAATGTGACCCCACAATCGATCCTTATCACAAAAATGCACAAGCAGGTGGATGCCGATATTGAAGAACGATGAAGGAAAATATTTCTCTAATATACAAACTGCCTCGGATAAAGTTGATTTCGTAACTCTAATATTCTCTATGTTTACCACTTTTTCACATAGTAGGTTAAAGAAATGACTGATTTGTATAATTATTCGACAGAGATATTTGTGTTACGAGAATCAATGCCTAAATAGCAAAGGGATTAATTGGATAATTACGTGCCAGTTGTGAGGCTTGCACTACTGCAAGCCATTTGTTTGGTAGCTTACTATCTAGCACAAATTATCAGAATAACCAGTTGTAGTCTTCAAGTTGAAAAACGTGTCTAAGAGGATCTTCTTCTCAATAGTAGTCAAAGTGAAAGAAGCCGATGGGATAGAAATTCTTCCTATTGTAGGATCACTTTTTAACCACAATTTCTTCTTTATTTTCATATCCAGTAGATTGTGGTGGGCCCACTCTCTATCTTTTGAATGAGATCCACCAAGACATGTTCCTATCAGATGTTTTGCAATATTCTTCTGTGTGTGAATCACATCAATTACATGCCTTACAAGATGATCTTTCTAGTAGGGTAAGTAAAAATATATTGATCGTCTGGACCATGCCTTTATTTTATTGGGGTCGTTCGAATTCTCCTTCGCTTTAAACTTCAGGTTTTCCCCACTGTTTCCGTCTTCGGCTTCTCCTCAATCTATTAACCAAAAATTTGAGCACGTTCCGTTATACACTCGTAATCGATATGGGAAAAAGTTAGAGTTGTCATTCTTTAAAGGGTGACTGGTCGACAACTCATATAACTCATCTTACCACTGTGAGTTAGCTAACTAGATTCAGTTTCCTCCTTATATATGGGACATCCATAGTAAACATGAATATTACAACCAAACAAGGTCCCATAAGCAAGTTGGTTGTAGATCACCCACATCACCATTGCTTTAACTGTCAATTACTCACCCTTATGTGAGTCAAATGCTGTCATGCCTTTATCCTATAACTCTTTAAGTTCTTCGATTAATGGGGATAAAATATATCAATATCATCGTTACGAGCCTTCGACCCTAGTATTAATAAAGATATTAATGTGAAATCCTTTCTCATGCACAATATCAGAGGGAGACTTAAGGCGCTATGAGAAGTGTACAATAACTCTGATTAGTACTTAAATTACCTAAAGGGTTAAACCAATAATTCAAGACGAACATTGCACGATTACTTTGAAAATTCAGGGTGTCATCTGTTTGAAATTTTCCAGATGATTGAATTAACAGGATGACGCACAGATTTCCATCCACCTCGCATCGAGCGTGCCATGCCATGGCCTCCGCTATCCATGGTACAATGAAAAACTATTTTAATCGTGGCTTGAGGGGAAAATACTTTAAAACTTTTTGTGGAACTTGCGAGCACTTGCGATATGTTGTAGACTTGACTTTTCGATTCTCATAAGGCATATGTATAGGCTCACTTCATATAGGACACTTGTCCTTCTCTTCGTGCTCATTGGGGTACAATATGCAATCATACTTGCATACAAGAATATATTTGTACTTCAAACCTAAAACCTTTAAGATCTTCTTCATGCTAAGGCATTTTTCTGGTAACATGTTTTTTTAGCGAATGTCTTTATCCCATTTAAAAATTCCAGTTATGCTGTTTCCTGAAAAACCAAATCGACTCTTCAAATTATGCAAACCGATCATTGCGTACAATACCGAGTGACCTTCTTCATAATTTTTATATAAAAGTGTAGCTTCGTCGGCTTTAAGCTATATGCATTCCCGATATTCTGGTAATTTAACATCAATTTTTTCATTGAATTGATCATAATACACATTATCCATATTCATAGGTTGGTGGTTTTGATTGTGATGGACTCTGTAAGCATCATCAATTAGGCCGGTCAAAGGATGATGGGTTGGAGATTCGTTCATCACTTCCACCTGGTGGGATTTCGTTACGTGGTCATGTACCGATAATTCTTTCGGCCCATATGGTACATTATTTTTCCCATGGAATGTCCATATCTTATAGTCTTGCATCATACCCCACATTAGTAAATGCAATTCAACGTCTTCCAAAGATTTAGATTTTCAATTTATGCAATAGTTTCACGAACATGGAATCTTATGACTATTAAGATTTCTATGTGCATATTTAATAATTTTTTGAACACCCTTCATATGATTATAAAATACTTTGTGACTTTTTCCTATCCACCTTTTGTATTATGGGAAATCCATTCTAGAATTTTCAAAATTCAAACAAATTCATTAAACATAATCACAAAGAAAAGTTTTGGTATATGAGAGCACTCATGTGAAGATGTTATGATATTTTATGGGTAGTTGTTGTTTTTCTGACATTTTCAATCATTAAACAAAAATTAGCGACATATGTCAGAAAATGCGATTTATGACTCTCTCTCTCTCTCTCTCTCTATATATATATATATATATATATATATATATATATACATACACACACACATACATATATATATATATGTATATACCTTTTCGATAACTTTTAAAATATGCTCGATGTGTCTGATTTCCATCCAATCAGTATTAGTTTTTAAAAATCTATGAAATTTTGTACACGACTAAGTAAGCGGAAGCGTGTCTATAATTGATGTATAAAGGTCCTTGGCATGAACTCATATTCCTTTTTTCTTTAACTTATTTACAAGATCATTTTTAATATGCATGTGTCGCGAGACATTGCAATATGGGTGAATGCTTTCTTTACAGAATTGTATCCACAAAGGATGAATATTTTATCAGCCTATCCTAACTCTGTCACCAATGTCAGTGCCCTATCGTGATTATGCATGACAACTATATTCTCTATTTTTTCATCCCAGCATTCTGGCAATGAAAATAGAATACGATCGAATAAGTAGTCTTGTGAGAGATGTGAACTCCACGATTTGTAAGGTAATTAAATTGTTCAATTGTATTATTACCATACTTGTAAATCGGAGTTCCCACTATATGACACACACTAATGAAAGATATTTTAGTGCGGACAAATTGCATCCTTTCGTACTCTTGTTTCTAGAAAATACTATCGCGACTCATTTTTCCTGAGAAAAAATATATAGAAGGGTGTGCAGACATAAAAATGACTTTATTCTAAACGCTACACCATTTAGTTAAAGGTTTATTATAAAAATTAATAGAGTGAGCGTTTTAAGTATCCATCATCTATATCAAACCATCAACCCAACAATCCAACATAAGATTATCCCATACTCCTTCTAAATTGTCTTTTTGATTGATTTCTAAGAACATAATTATATAATTTTAAGGGTTTCATATACATTGATTTCCAACACAACAATTTCTAAGGGTTTCATATACAATTCTAAATCAAGTGTTTCATATACAATTTCTAAGGGTAATTAATCATCTACAATTTCTAAGGGTTTCATATACATTAAATTCCAACATGAAAATTTGTAAAGATTTCATATAGATTGATTTCCAACATCATAATTTCTAAGGGTTTCATATTTCTGAAAATAATTTAACAATGAACACACATCAACAAAGAACCCACATACAAAACCCACAGACACAAAACACATTAAACACACATGCACAATCACAGAACACACATGAACACACACACAAGAAAATAAAAATGAAAGGAATACCTTTGGGTGGAGAAAGAGAACTCGTTGGGCAAGGAGAGAGAGAGAAAGAGAGAGAGAGAGAGAGGTCATCGGAGAGTGAAAAAGAAATAATTCTAATTTTAGAAAGGGTAAAATAAAGTGTAAGGTTTCGATTTGATTTATACATTAAAACAAGTCACTATCAAAGGCCCGTGACTCGTTATGTGACCCTTTAATGAGTTAATTGGTCAGGGTTAAGGACTGTGACCCAATAAGTAACCAATTAAAATTCCAAACTTGGTTATGATTAGGGACTATGACCATATTAAAATGACCATTTCAAAATAGAACTCGTGGTCACGGTTCAAGACTGTAACCTACATGTACTGGAAATTATCGCAGACAGATCAAAGTTTCTGACCGGGACCATCGCTGTGACTAAAATTATCGGAATATTGGTGACAAAATACCCTTGGTCATGATATCTAGTTCTTTATGGGTCATAGGTATTGATCGTGGTCAACAATGTGATAAAAAACACGGGACATTTGGCATTATACTGGGTTATGGATAAGTCACAGGTGTTGACCGTGACCTTGTTAGTTTTGATTTTAGACCATAATCCTCCCTTTAATTATATCACCCGTAACCCTAGTCACTAATTTACTTACACGAGTTTTGATCGTAACCCCTTGGTCATGGGTCTGGATCGTGGCCCATTTTATATGACCATTTCGATTTTGGTGCAGTGCCTCAATTCATTGGAGCTAAAGTTGTCATTTTTACTGATGACTCATCCCTCAAATATCTTTTGTCTAAAAAGGATGCTAAATCCCATCTCATTAGGTGGATCTTATTATTGTTAGAGTTTGACCTTAAAATGTGAGGTATGAAAGGATGTGAAGATGTAGTGGCGGATCACTTGTCTAGGTTAATCATTGAATCATACGATAACATGTTACCACTCAATGAGTGTTTCCTTAATAAGCAACTGATTCTTGTCTTCCAACTTTCGTGGTTTGTCGAGATTATGAATTATCTCGTGATAAGTGAGATGCCTATGTATTGGCCTAAACAATATTGTTTCAAATTTATAAAGGAAGACACGTATTTGTTCTAGGATAACCCATACCTCTTCAAGTGTTGTCCAGGATAAATAATTTGAAAGCGTGTCCTGGATTACGAGATTTAATATGTAATCTCCTTCTTCCAGGACCAAGACCATGGAGGTTATTTCAGTGCCAAGAAGACCGCTGTGAAGATTTTGAGTGTGGATTCCACTGGCCCATAATTTTTCATGATGAATGATTATAGTACAAGTTATGATCGATGCCAAAGGTTAAGAAATATAACACGTAGGAACATAATCCCCTTAAATCCCACTTTTTTATCGAAGTTTTTTACTGTTAGGGAATTGATTTCATGGGTTTGTTCCCAAAATCCTACGAGAATATCTACATTTTTTGGTGGTTACATATGTGTTTAAGTGGGTAAAATTTACACCATGTAGAACTAATGACAACCATATGGTTGTCATATTCAATTAAGAAAATATTTTCTCCCGTTTCGATTGCCTCAATCCATCATTAGCGATTAAGAAATCCACTTTTGTAGCCGATCCTTCGAGAGTATCAAGAAAAAGTATTCGGTCATGCTCAAAGTAGGATTTCTTATTAACGTCGAGTCAAAGACTCCAATATGAAAATAAAGCAAATCATCAAGAAAATAGTGAATCCAAATCAAAATGATTGGTCCTTAGAGTTATTAAATGCATTATGGGCTTATCATACTGCCTACAAAATACCATTTCGTATGTCCACATATAGGTTTGTCTATAGCAAATCCTATCATCTTTCAATAGAGTTAGAGCATAAGGTCTATTTGGCCACTAATGCCAATAATTTTGATTTACCTATTATGGGTGAGATCTAAAAACTCCAACTCAATGAGTTGGAAGAGATTAGGAATGATGCATATGAGAATGAAAAATTGTATAAAGAAAAAATGATGAGATGTCCATCCAAAGGAAGTCATCTGAACCTCGATAAAAAGTTCTTTTATATAGTTCTAGGTTGCATCTATTTCTCAGTAAGTTGAGATCTAGTTGGTCAAGCCTCTTTATCATTAGGATAGTCTACCCACGTGGGGCGGTGGAGGTAGAGAATCCTAAAAATGGTGAAATGTTTTAAGTGAATGGTGAAAGGTTTAAGCCATATCTAGAATTGTGAGATCGAGAAGTGGATTAAATTCTCCTCCAAGGCTCGATATACCAAGAGTGAACATGAAATTGAGTCACTGTTGTTGTATTATAGTTTTTGTTTTGCTAATTCGCTAAGGAAATATGCATTGGAGAAATTCCCTCATTATGGTAATATTTTTCATATCTTTCTTGACTTTTTCAATTTTTTTGTTTTACATCGAGGACAATGTGGAAATTATGTTTGGGGGTATTGAGGTCATTTTTCTCCGCTTTGAAAAATAAAATTAATAGAAGTCATTTTTCTTCAAAAATCCAAAAATATTTTTAATATAATTGAGTTTTAAAGTGACTTATTAATACGGAATCAATTCACAAATCTCTCAACATATGAAAATTTTACACATTATCCATGTAATATGATCGAAATGGATATTGAGGCGAAATTGAAAGAAATTATTGAATATATTTGGCGATTTTAACCTAGTAATTTTTTATATCATTCATCATTTTTGAGAGATTTAAATCAATCCTTGTTAAAATATTGCAAACTTTCCTTAATGATAAATCCGTTGATAATCTTAAAATTCTTTGTTTTGTTTGATTATTGAAAACAAAAGTTAAAATGTGAATCTTAAGCACTAGAAGTCTTAGTAAGTCAACTTGAGCACATAATAACTTAATGAAACTTGAGAAATGATATTAGGCCACCGTTTTAAAAGCCCTAAATTAAGCCTAAACTTACCTTTTTACATTATTTCATTGAAAGTCCATTTGAGAAAAAAAGAGAATTAAGTATTTTAATGAAAATCCATCATTTTATCTAACTCTAACTGGGAGTTTAAAGTAAGTGAAAGAATCCATAACCATTTTCAACGAATACTAGGGTAAAATTACGTTAGGAAAAATGCCAAAAAGAAAGAAAATTTGCAAGAATAATGCATGACAAAAAGGGTAGTTAGGAAGAAAGAAAGAGAAAATGAAAAAATCTAAAGAAAGAATATGTGAGTTTAAAAAAAAAAAAAAGAAAAGAAAAATGGAGGATTAAAAAAAGTGTCTAAAAGTCAAAATACATGTAAACCTCTACTTCACAAAAATTTTGAACTCCAAATGCTATTCTTTCTGGCCAAATCCAGATCCTACATTACAATCAAAGAAATTCCTAATTGATCTAATGTGAAGTTTGTTATAATGTGTAGAGAAAACGAATAACATCACTCGTCTGATTAACAATTTTTAAAAAATAATCAATTTTCTCACACGAGATAATATTCTTCCATTAAAGCAAAGTCCATTTTTCATTATGTATATGTGAAATTTGGTCATTAAATTTACTATTTCATTCACATATAACGAGATAAAATATCCATATCTAAGTATTTGATTATGAGTGCATCTTGTAAGATTTTGAATCAAAATAAACTTTCATATAAGAAACGTAATGATAAAATCTTTTGAAATGGATGGTTATGTAGGCTATGCACATGCGCACCATAAGTTGATGTTGAGAAGTAGAATTCAAATATATTTATGATGTTTGAATTTGAGACTGGGTTATATTACTATTTAGTCTTTTGTATTGGGTAAAGTTTTAAAATTATGTGGGTATATTCACTATAAACCTTATGAGAAACTCGTCCACTAGGGAAATATAGAGGTTTAATGACTTTTTACACATGCTTAGTACGATCTTGATTCCTACGAGAGTGAGTTAGATTTTAAAATTATAGTTTTTCTTGAGGATTAGGAAAGTTTAGGTTTGGAGTACTTGATGAGTGTATTATTACGTATTAATTATGCCTAAATATAGCCCTTATTAGACCCGTCATATCATAATTAGTGAGTTCTTAATGCCATTTTCTGTAATTTAGAAAGAAAATAGAAGTTTGAAAATAATTCAAATTAAAAATACAATTTTAGCAACCCTAGGTGGTAAAAACATAATTTCATAAACTTTCTGGTCCTAAAAGTGATTTTAAAATACATATATAGGCAATATGAAGTTCTCCCTAATATTTGATTGCATTCGAAGTTAAAACGAGGAAGTTATGAATTTTTGGAGATAAAATGCAATTAAGGATATTCATGTAATTTCCTAAACTCTTATGGACTTAAACATGAATTAATTTAAAAAAAAATTCAATTTTACATATACCTCTAAAAAAAAGGTGCTGATTGTTGATCGAATGAACATTTTAGGAAGTTTGGGGTTCAAATTACAGGTAGAATAAAGATGGTTGAATAAAGGATTAAATATTATTATCAGCATAACATTCAATAAATAAAAGGTTGGATCAATGGTTAGGGAGGTCGGAAGGAAGGTTGGAGGTCTTGGTTTCGTTTATGCCTAGTTGTATTTAATTTTTGAGAAAAAATACATTCAGCGAATAAGGCTTTCCATATGGTGCAAGACAGTTGGACAACACTAGACCATGCCCCCACCCCCCTTGTAGACATCAGCTGTCACCCCAATGATTTGAAATAAATGGCATTAGCTTCCATTCCTATTTCATGCGATGTAATCAACAGGTTCGAAGTGGAACCCTTCTTCCCACTTATGCAATAGCCTTTTCAATAAAATGACACAAGGCGACCACTAAAAGCTATGTTTTCCACTCCCAGACCTTGTCTCTTAAAACTCCAATTAACGAAGTACAATCAGATCCCTTCGAGCAGCTTTAATACATAAATTAAAATTCCAAAATGATTTTCTTTGATATTTTCATGTACTCCAATATTGTAGAGAGTCCCAATAAATCCACCACTTCCCAACACCCCTCGAATTTGGGATTCATTTCAAGTCTTCACTTTCAATCAAAATTATCATCAAATTTTAAAACCACCAATTGAAAAAGAGTCCCTTTTATTTAAAATGAAATTTCATGAAATAACTTTATAAAATTGGGTTTTTGATTTTTACAAACTTTATATCAACCAATAAAAAAATGTCTTACCCCAAACCAAAAACCTCACAATTTTTCCTATAAAAAGGACCTCAGGATCAGCACTTTGAAAGGAATTTTTGGAGGGATTTTTTAGAGCTTAATTTAGGAGAACCAAAAATATTAAAAACTTATTTTTATTTTTGAGCGTTTGTGAGGAAATTTGTGTGAAAATATTGGGGAGTCTTTTGTATTAACGTCCGAGTATTAAAGCTTCAACTTTGTAAGTGATTATTATTGATGAGAATTATATTGTCATCTTGAAATTTATGTGTGTCAATTATGATGGTAGCTTAAATTAATTTCTAGGATTAGGTAAAGTTTACCCATGTTTCTTAGTACATGTTTTAATTAGTTTAATTCGTTCAATTTTCCTACTTGTTCTAAAAACATTTTAAAAATTCTTTATTCACTAAAATAGTCACAAGAGTGATATTTTTTCCTTTGTGAATAATTTTCAAAATTCTTATTCTTGGATTTTGTGTGCTTATGTTTCATGGATTACACTTATGTTAAATGATTTGATATTCCATGCTTATGTTTGACATTGAATTCTTAGGAGTGATATTTTTCTGGGAATACGAATTTTGTCATCTAAATAGAGATGTAAAATATTTGAATTGAACTCTCAACGTATTAATCTCGTGAAATTACGAGAAGAGATTCGGTACAATTTCGAGTTATAAAAAAGAATTGCAAGTTAGACTAGTTAATCATAATCTAGTAAAAACAATAGATGGCTCTGAAATCCTAGTAATCTCTCCATATTTTCTACATATATTGTGTTTGCATTTTTTAATTGTGTTTAATTTATTTCTTCTTTTCATTTTATTTCTACACCCAAAGTCGCTAGTTGAAAAGTTGATAATTAATAAAAATTGATTAAATCCCCATAGGTTTGATTCGTAGTTACACTAGTTATATTATAATATTCCGTGCACTTGTAGATGCTTAATAAATATAACAACATGAGTAAATTTATAATTTTATTATTTCACGAACACTTTACATTACCATATCTTATAGTTCATCTTATTACTCATGTTTTCATTGTCTTTAAAATACACAATGATATTTGGATGAGTTTGATAGCACGTGATAAGAAAATAATTACAAGATCTCTTTAAAGGTTGCTTGAGCATCTTGTTTCATTTTATTCTTGTGATTTTAATATCAATCTTTTGTGCCTTTGTCAAGGTGGTTCGTGTCTTACGGTGATAAATTTGATTCATATTCTTATAATCTTTATTTTGTATATTTTAGTCATGGAATGGAGAAATAAAAAGATTGTAAGAGTATATGTATACTCATTAGGCCTCCAAGATTGTTAGGTTGTCTTATTCCTGTGACAACCCGCTCACCAAAATAAGGGGTGGCCAGCCCAATACTCCAATATAACGGAATCATGGATGGAATCATTCTCAGCATCATAACAAAAATATAGAGTATCTAGGATAACCACCCAATATTTCAGAAAACGGGTTGCCAAAAATTTTGATTTGAAAGTAAATAAATGAAAACAAACAACCCAATTCCTGAAAGATAAGGGAAACCCCAAGACATACATAAATAGTACAACAAGAATACGATAAAAAGACCGAATAGGTAATCGGTCACTAAACTGATATACCAACAATACACAAGTACAATAAGTTACTTATTACATTTCATTAGACATTTACAAAAACTTGGGCCTCTCGCCCGAATAAAAGACTTGATCTTAACTAGAATAAAAAGTGAAAACGTCTATACCAAATGTATCCCGTAATACCCGCAATGCATCACGGCTCGTCGAGAACATCGGAATAGGAATTCAAATCAGGCATCCTTGCGGCGGAGTACCTGAGCAGAGACAAGATGAATATGAAACAAGAAAAGTAACCAGGTCAGGGCCCGATTCTATATGATTACCAGATGAATAAAGAGTATGACAATTATGTATAATAAATCGTGAAGAAAGAGAAATAAGAAGCAACCTATACAATTTGAAACATAAGCTAAGCAGGAACAAAAATAAGAAGCATTAAACTAAAGACTTCACCAAAGGTGCCAATTATTTCATATATCTTTTCCTTAGCAGGAAGTATATATATATAATCACAATCTTTTACTCTTAAAGGAGATTTTATCTCAATTTTACCTTTTGTAAAGATCCTTTCCTTATCAGGAAAATAATCATTTTCAAATGCTCTTTGTGGCATTCACATGTGCTCTTTGTGGCACTCCATCATGCTCTTATGGCATATCAAATACATCAAGTCCCACTTGATTATGAACTGTTATAATTATATACATATAACGAATTCTAAAACTGCACGTCCGGGTTTCCCCACTGTGCGCGCCCCTAAATGACCATCATCTTCCAGGGCCTATCATTAGACAACCTGGGCACCTATATCGCAAGACGTCGGGAAGCGGCCATGAGCCTGCGGGGTAGTCAAGACCACACCCGGAATCTCCTACCCATCGCAGAAAAATATACAACAATAAGCGCTCCCATGGCCTAGGACTATATCCACCCTGCATTCATTAGCCAGGGGGCTTCACCTCGCGCGCGGACTTCCCTTATGATGTCATTTAGAGAGGTGTGTTAAAACCATTTTATTTATCATATCGAAAATCAAGTAAACCATTATTGACCGGTTTCAGGATTAAGTAAATTATCATTTACTAATATCAATACCATTTCCATTTCATTTCCATTCCACGTATATGTTTCATTTTATTCGAAACCGTTATTATTTACTTCTAGTAACAAATAGAACTTATTATCCGGAGCCATACAATAAATTATATCAATACTACAACCTCAGAGGAGTAAATAAACTCTTCATCATCTCCAAGCATTTTAGGATGTTATTTTAAAACCCCAAGGTTATCATCTTTCGAAGGAATGAAATGACTTTCAATTTATTCTCCAAACTCACCTTTATGGCGTTATTATGAACCACCAAGGTTAACATAGTTCAATCGAACTTTTAAAATCTCCCAACATTCTTTTGGTGTGGTAATATAAACCATCAAAACTAGTATAGCTTAATTAAGCTTCTAAAGTCTCCCGAACATAACACTACCTCTCCTAGTTTTATAATAATTAACTAGAAGAAAAGAATGCCCTATCATTAATAGGCCTAACCCCGGAAAAGTCCCCACATAAACCATTCCTAATGTGGGGTAGACAACTAACTCATCTCACACTCTAGGACTCTAAGGTTACTTCATTCAAGAAGGTTCCTAATCCCTATATTAAAGAAAAGAATTGAAATTGAGTTATAAAAGTTAACTCAAAACAGCAGGAAAACGAATCGATTCACCCAAGGACCGAATCGATTTGCCCGAGCGAATCGATTCGCCCAAAAAGCGAATCGGTTCGGACTACTAAACCAACTTTCTGCAATTGACCGAATCGATTCGGTTTTAATCCGAATCGATTCGGGCTATGCAGACCTGCCAATTTCCCTTAGCGAATCGATTCGCCCAAGAGGCCGAATCGATTCGGACCTGCAAATCTGCCAAAAATGGCTACGAAGGGTTATGAACCCTAAATCCTCCAAACTTCAAATCTCTTCCTTTTCATACACATCCAACAACAAAAATCTACCCCAAACTAATCTACATGATTATTAACCATCAAAACCCACAATTTCTTCAACATAAATCAAGACTAGGGTTTAAATCCTACAAGTTCTACATTTAAGCCATAAATGTAAATACACAACTATCATACAATTTATGCATCTTAAATCACATATTAGCAAGTAGAAAACTTGCCTTGATGTAGGGAATATCAGATTTCTTTGAGTAGGAGCATCAATCCATCTTCAATCTTCATTTTCTCTTCTTTCTCCATTCTTTCTCTTCCTCTTTCTTTCTCTCCTTTCTCTCTATATGTTCAAGACATAATATGGGAAAATAAGGGATTTAGAAGACTAAAATCGTGGCTTAGGTTAAAACTCCCAACTTAAATGGTTAATACCACATTAAAATGACTCCCAAATACGCGTATAAGCTAAAACCAGGTAAAAGTGCCCGGAACACAAAAATACAATATGACACTTATTTTGACTGTCTCGCACCTTCCGAGACTAACTACACCCTCTAAACTGGCATCCGGAAATTTTATAAATTATTTCGAGTTCCAAAATCATTTAAACTAAAAGGCCATTTAAAATACATGACACTAAAGACATGCAACCTGATATTATTTACTTTCACATGCAGTAAATATGCATCAATCTAGTAAAATTAACTTTCAATTCATTAATTTAATATTTACTCCAGTCCCCACATTTTATATAATTACCTTATGCGGTAAAATTAGTATAAAATGAGCCTCCCAGAATCGAGGGTTGTTACAATTCCATTTCCAATATTTACCTTGAGCCTTTGTCCAAGAGGTCTCTGTAAAGCTTCATCATATGAAACATTTCAAGATTAGATTTCACCAAATCTTAATTAGTTAAATATTTTAATTTAAACTTATGGTATGTGATATTTCCAAATACACGATTCAATATATTTTTCTTACAAAAAATATTTTAGAAAATTTATCCTAGTTCATTTAGAATTTACTTAGTTCACAGATTGAAATAAAAAATTACGAATTTTCCCAAATCCCTCATGCATAAAGGCTTATTTACTAGTGTAAGATCCACTAACTCCCATGTATGAGCTTGCATTATAAATACAATTTCACCATTTACAACCTCCTCCACAAATATTATTTGGGAGTAAACATTTCTCATCGAAGCGTCGAGGCTCACATTCTAAAATTTGAATTAGAAAATTTAGACCAAAGGACAAGTTCCTTGCTTTCTTACTGCTTTTAGGTTATTTGTCATCTATATTCTCTCTCCCCCCCCTCTCTCTCTCAATATATATATATATATATATATATATATATATATATATATATATACTATATATATATATATATATATATATTGTAACGACCACTATAAATAATATCATAAGTTCTTTTGGGAGATTTTGATTCAAGTGCCAAATTAACACGAAATAAATCTTCGAAGACATATTCACTTGTTGATTTAATAATAGTATCAATGCGAATAATTATAATATTTGATTAATTCACAAGAAAATGATAAGAACTGTTACTAATTCCATATTTAATGAAATTCAATCAATAGTTAGGTTAGGTACCGCCATATTCGCAAGACACCTCAACACTATTAAAGATTTGTAGGATTACTTTTCACCTCCGAATAAATAATATGGCATTTTATTAAACTTTTTATGGGGAGTTTTGTTAAGAATATATTTGGCTGAAATAAAATCTTCCCCATAAGTTCAGGGGTAATACCTAAGTTATCAACAAAACATTCATTATATCATTTTGGTTTTTATGCTTGGAAATACCATTAAATTGTAGCGAGTTAGGAGCGATACTTTGATGAATAATTCTATGTTTTGAACATTATTTTTTAAAAGTGGAATCATATTCACCACATTTATCTCTTTTTAGTACTTTAATATTTTTTTAACTTTATTCTCATTGTTCTTAAACCCTTCCACTACCACATCTTTGAATTGAAGCATAAAAAAATATAGTGCTATGATCAATAAAAGTAAAAATAATACGTTTTGCTGCACAAACTTAAAATCATATATTTCAATATAAATGAATTCTAAAATCACATATCTTAATGAATTAAAATCACATGTCATCTTGGGTGAAACTTTCCATTTTCTTTCAATCTTCGAACCGAAAGATTTTCCCATGAAAAATCTTCCCCATAATCATTTGGTTCATAAGATTTTTTTATTTTACAGAATATATGTGATGGGTAACCCATTGTCTACAGACCATTCCTTGGTATTTCATTCCATGTTCACTTTAGACACTATTATTGAAATATTCATCTTGCTATTATCGTTGGAAAGGTCCTTCACCTACCACATTCTCTATAATGGACTTCCTACTTTTGCTATCTTGGCCTTTCTTTATGCAACAATCCTTGGCATGATTCCCTTGTTTGTAACATACCAAATTTATCATAGAACCTCTTAAAGTCTCCTATATTTGATTCTTTATTATAATTATAATTTGCAAGTTTATTTTCCTTTTCTTCCAAAATATGTACCTTTGATTCTATTCGATTTCCTAAATTCTTCTCTTTATCCCGATTATCTTCTTTTATCTTTATTTTCCAATTAAATCTTTGAGACCCATATCTTTACATTTATGATGTAGTCAATTTCTAAAACATTATAGCCATTTGGAATCATTCACTCAATTTTATTTTTATAATGAATTTTATTAAAAAAATAATTTGAGTGCTTGGACTTATTTCATGATAGTCTTTGAACTATCCGCTATAAAATCCAAGAAACTACCAGTAATAATTTTCTTTGTGTAGGCAGCTTTTGTTATGTATTTCTTATCTAAAAGCTTCAATAATTCTTTATTACTCCTAATTGAACTATAAACATTATACAATTTGTTGTCCATGAAGCATGTAGTTTTTTAATAGGGAATTAGAATATTTTTGTAACACCCCATACTTTTGGGTACAATTAAATTTCACAAATGGGTGTAAATTGAAAATTTGAGGATTTTCTCTGAATAATAATTTTTGAAAATTATGATGGTTAGATGATTTCAGAGTTGTGTTTCATTTACTTTTGCGACTTAGTAAATGAGTTGGATTATTTTAATTACATGTCGCAGTGGGTAAAGCGACAAAGGATAATATTTTAATTGGAAAACTCGTATCGAGAGGTGTTGGGTTTAATTAGTAAATTGTAGTTAAGTGACTTGAATGGAGATTTCGAGTGCATGGTTGTTTTTAGAATGGCCGAGATAGTCAGAATGGAGTATTCGGAGGTATTATTTAGGCTCCGAGAATTTTTGGGCTTATAGGAACTCGTAATTGAGTAAACGAGGCATTTTTGGATTTAAGGGGATAAACCCTTATTTCTCCCTATATAAGGCACGGGAGAGGGAAAGAAAGGAAAGAAAAAGAGAGAAGAGAAGAGAGGAAGGAAGAGAGGGAGAGAAAAAGGATTTTCGGGCCAAACTCCACGGGATTCGACTCGAGGTCGTCGAATTTTATTCATGAGGCAAGTGTTTACTTTCTTTATTTTGTTTTGGAGCATAAATCTCATATCATAATTTGGTAATAACAAATCAGAAGATTTTGGGGTTGGGATTTCGTGAATCAAAATGGGTTTTCGGAAGTTAAACGAGTAAACCCCGAATTATATTCAATTCGAAAAACTTAGGAAATAATTGAAATCGTTTGTTGGTTTTGGGTTCTAGGATGTTTAAAACCCTTTTTATATGTGTATATATCGTCGTTTGAAGTTGGAGGACGTTGGGGAAGGAGATAAAAGCTTGGGGGAAGCTTTAATAGCTGAAACAGCTTCTCGAAGAAGAAGCTGGGACAACCCGCCAATCCGAAATAGGGGTGGCCAGCCCGATACTCCAAAATAACGAAATCATGGATGGAATCATTCTCAGCATCACAACAAAATAAGAAGTATACGGGATAACCACTCCTTATTTCAGAAAAACAGGTTGCCAAAAATTTTGGTTTTAAAGTTAAAGAAAATAATTTAATCAACCCAACTTAATAAGAAAGTGGAAATCCAGACAAAATTATATTATATTCCCACAAATGTACAATAAGGGACCGAATATGCTACCGGCCACAGATGCATACAACAATATTAAACAAGTGCAATAATTTACATAATACATTACATTAATCAAGTACAAATCTTGGGCCTCTCGCCCGAGTAAAAACAGCCCGATCCTAACTAGAGTGCAAGAATGACGGCGTCTATTTCAAAATGTCCCATAATACCCACAAAGCATCACGGCTCGCCAAAGATACCGGGACAGGAAGTCAGATCAGGCATCCTTGTGGCGGAGTACCTGAGCGAATAAGATGCAAGCACAACAAGAAATATGAACAGGTCAGGGCCCGGTTCTATATGATTACCAGATGAATAAAAAGTATGACAGTTATGAATGATAAATCATGATGAAAGAGAAATGATAAACTACCTACACAATTTAAAACATAAACTAAGCAGGAAAATAAAATGAATAACATTAATCTAAAACTTCACCATGCGCACCAATTATTTCATATATCTTTTCCTTAATAGGAAATATATATATTATCACAATCTTGTGCTCTTTATGGAATTTTTATCTCAATTTTACATTTTGTAAAAATCCTTTCCTTATCACGAAAATAGTCATTTTCAAATGCTCTTTGTGGCATTTATAGGTGCTCTTTGTGGCACTTTATTATGCTCTTTACGGCATATAATCCATCAAGTCCCACTTGATAATAAATAGTTATATTTATTTACATATAACGATTCTAAGACTGCCCATTCGGGTTTTCCCACTGTGCGCGCCCCTAAATGACCATCATCTTCAAGGGCCTACCATTAAGACAACCTGGGCACCTATAACGCAAAACGTCGGGAAGCGACCATGTGCCTGCGGGATAGTCAAGACCACACCCGGAATCTCCTACCCATCGTAGAAAATATACAACACAAACGCTCACATGGCCTAGGACTATATCCACCCTGCATTCATTAGCCAGGGGGCTTCACCTCACGCGCGAACTTCCCTTATGATGTCATTTAGAAAGGTGTGTTTAAGCCATTTTATTTACCATTTTCAAAAATCAAGAAAATTATCATTTACCATATTCTTTACCATTTCCATCTATACTTGTATGTTTCGTTATAGGAAACCATACTTATTTACATTATTGTAAATTACATTACATTCTCTCCGGAGCCATACCTAATACATCTCATCATTATAACCTCAAGGGAGTACATAAGCTTTTAATTATCTCCAAACTCTTTGGGATATTACTTTAAAACCCCAATACTATCATACCTCAAAGGAATGAATAACTTTTAATTTATTCTCCCAACACACTTTTACGGTGTTAATATGGACCATCATGGTTAACGTAGCTTAATTGAGCTCCTGAAATCTCCCAACATTCTTTTGGGGTGATAATATAAACCATCAAAACTAATATAGCTCAATTGAGCTTCTAAAGTTTCCCAAACGTAACACTACACCTGCTAGTTTCATAACGATCAACTAGAAGAAAGATTGCCCTAGCATCAATAGGCAGAACCCCGAAAAAACCCATCTAAACCATTTCTATTCTAGGGTAGTTTCCCAACACATCTTGAACTCTAGAAGTCTAAGTTCAATTTATTCAAGAAGGTTCCTAGGTCCTAACCATAAAGAAAAGGATCAAAATTGAGTTATAAAAACAACTCAAAACAGCAGGAAAACAAATCGATTCGCCCAAGTGCTGAATCGATTCGCCCAAAAAGCGAATCGGTTTGGACATGGAGACCTGGGATTCTGTAACTGCCGAATCGATTCGTCTTGGGACCGAATCGATTCGGTCCAAGAAGACTTGGAAACTGGCCCTTAGCGAATCGATTCGCCTTGAGGGCCGAATCGATTCGGCCTGGAGAAGTGGCCAAGAATGGCTACGAAGGGTTATGAACCCTAATTTCTCCAAACCTCAAATATCTTCCATTTTACACATATCCAACATCATAAATCTACCCCAAAATGAACCTACGTGATTATTAACTACTATTATGCACAATTTCATCATAAAAACCCAAGATTAGAGTTAAATAACCACAATTTCCATTTTTGTTCCATAAATACAAATACATAAATATCACACAATTTATTCATCTTAAATCATATATTAGCAAGTAGAAAACTTTCCTTAGGGTTGATATCTCAGATTTATTTGGAGAAGAAGCAATCCCAAATCCTCCATCTTCCATCTCTCTCTTATTTCTCCATTTCTCTTCCTCTCTCTTTCTCTCCTTCTCTCTCTATGTTTAAGACATGAAATGAGAAAATGAAATAAGGGGCAAGACTTAAAAATCGTGACTTAAGTCTAAAGTCTCCAACTTAAGTGGTTAATTCCACATTAAAATGACTCCCAAATACGCGTTTAAGTTAAAACCCGATAAAAGTGCCCGAAACTCAAAAATACAATATGACACTTATTTTGACTGTCTTGGACATTCCGGGACTAACTACCCCCTCTAAACTGACATCCAAAATTTTTATAAATTATTTCGAATTCCAACTTTATTTAAGCCATAATGTCATTTAAAATACATGACACTATAAAACATGCAACTTGATGATATTTACTTTCATATACAGTAAATATGCATCAATCTAGTAAATATTAACTTCTAACTCATTAAATTAATATTTACTCCAGTTCCCACATTTTATATAATTACTATATGCGGTAAATTAATATAAAATTAGCCTCCCAAAAGCGAGGGTTGTTACATACTCCCCCCCTTATGAGGGAATTTTTCCCTCAAAATTCGGGCATATTCTATATGCATAAAAGGGTATACTATCTCAAACTATCCTTCTATCGTCCTTAACAAACCCTCGTAAATACGACGTCCCAAAATGGGATTGGACTAAGGTCGTCACTATCGATCTCAGTCCACAATCTTTGTGCTCTTTCGTAGCACAAAGCGTTCCTCACAAACTATCAACTCTAACTTCCTACGGCGGAAGATGCTAATCACGTGACTAGGCGCAAATAGTCTTTCATCTTGAATCGCGTTACATCACACCTCAGGGGCACTCACACCAACGCTAAATGGCTTAACCCCAACACTACTCAACTTCTCCTTGCATAGCCGTAGATTTTCAAAGCATATGGCTCAAAAGCCCAATCCCGAAAGAAATGTTCCGGGACCGCTCTAAGTCTAAGGAACTAATTATTCGCTGACCTCATTCAAAGAATATGCAATTTACTCACCCGGCTACAGGAGGCCACTCATGGTGTTATACCTTAGGAAATGATTCAAATTCTAGTTCCGAAAAATTTCCCTCCAATCATCCATCCACTTTAGGGTGGCAAGATATACGCCATCTCCATACAGTTCCTATCACTTCATGGAAACTTGCCTAACCTTCGACATGAATTTTTGGGTCTCGATCCACCACTATTGTTAGGCACTTCACACGGTTTTACCACCACTGCATAGAAGAAGCGGGGCATACTCTTTTACATATCGTTCGCCTGTAATTGCCAAAAAAGCAAAATTTGGTCGAACGATCTACCATTTTCTCAAATAGGATCATGAACAGAACGGTGTCGGCAATTCAATGCAAACGTCTATGAATATACCCTTCTTCATTCCACCGCTACTCTTTTCACACGATTAGGTGAATGGCCAAATCATAGATCGGAATGCTCTCGCTACCAAGTCTTCCGAGTCATACTCGTTTCATTTGGCTTTCCATGCCAACACAAATATCTTCGACGAGTTTCTTACTCGACGCATCTACTACCCCAATTGAATTTCCTTAGCGAACGAGACATACCCAATCAATAGTCCGTCATGGATTTGTGTACCAACTCGATTTCTCCCACGACACACTGCAACAATTTGTTGCTCGCGAGAAAGACTAAATTTCCTGCCCAGGAAGTAGTGCCTCACACATTTTAAGGCGACTACTACTGCAATGAATTTTTAATTCGGCCATGGGGTAATACTTCCCAAAAGGTTGAAGTTTTTGAGAAGTATAAACAATGGGTCCATGCCCCAGTATTATTACTTCCTGCTCTTGGCAGAGACTTGTTCCTTAAATCCACCCCCGAACTTAACAAAATGGCTCAGGATGAAAATCAACTCACCTTTCTAACTTCCCGGTAGTTAAGTTACCAATGTAACACTTTAACTAAGAGAGGCCTCACCTCCATTGGCCCGACCTTCAGAATCTCTCGAGATTCCACACTTCTCGTTCCTAGGGATCTAATCCCCCTAAGGGTTAACCCACAACATATTAGTGGTCAACACCTTATGATCTTCCTAAATCAACATCACATGCCGTAATGGCCTTAAGTCCTAATAAGTCTAAGGTCGATCTATATATATCTTATCTAAGTTGTATATATATAATACTAAGTATATCCCTAGTGTCCAAGACCAATCTCAACTTCCGACATTCGCTCGGTTTCATGCATGGGACATCTCGCCGAAGCGAAATCCAAACAAGGAACCCTCCCGTTACACTACTACCTCGCATCGTCGGTCATTAAGATATGACGGTCTACTTACAACTCTACTAATAAAATTCGACTTCTAAATACATATTACCATTTCATCTTTAAAGATTTCAATTAATCAGACATTCACTTTCTGTGAAGTCTTACAAACTTTATCCCATAACATATATACATCTTTTCAAATAGCCTTCTTATCAAAGCATAACCCGAAGTCTCAATTTGACTTTGTATCCCAGTCTCCCTCACATCGATCAGAGTAGAGAACTATATATAGAGCTTCTATCTCGCACTTTAATAGCCCTTAATCACCCTTCTACGTGATTCTCGGCTAAACCTTTCAACCCATCTCTTAACCAACAAATTAAAATAAAATAAAATGGAATAAACTAAAAGAAGAAAGAACAACATCTCCCCACTTCCAACGTCGTTGAGGTTCACGCGTGGAGCGTCCCGCCAAAGAAAAATCCAAACAAGGAACCCCTCCTGTGCATTACTACGCAACTATGTCGGTCGTGGGGATAAGGCATACCAATCACATACAATACAAACAAGCAATCAACCAAACACACACGCAAGATAACACAACAAGTAATAAAACCTCCTACTTACCTCTACCACCCCTATAAAGTCTCAACCTGTATTCAGGAGATATATTATAGAACATCTAGTTCCATCCTGAAACTAGAGATAGGATAGTCTCGCAATTTAATTATTTGCTATCACCCTAATAAAAACAATTTATCTTAATTGTATAGTATACATCATACACATAGTACATTACACACATAGTACTTAAAAGAAGCTATAGCATCACTCGCTTTATAACGAGTGAAGGAAAATATGAAACTTCCCTACTACGGAAGTCAGATAATTACTCTATTTAGTAATATCGAAACTACCACAACCTCAATATACACACTCGAATCTATAGTAGATACAATACTACTAAATCTTATCCTAAGGAATACACCACCCACTAATAAGGTGTAATTCCCACCAATAGTTTATTCCAATCACTCCAGGTCAATACTAATGGTTCTCAGACACCATATTCGAGCCTTACACAAACCAACATTATTTTCGTCAACTCCCCAACCAGGCACTTTACTCTTGCCCTTGTTTTCCACTCACAGAAATTTAAAATGAGTGGTTCTACACTCCACATCATAACCATTGTTCTGACTCTGGCCGACAACAATTGCACACGTAGTCCCTCTTACTTTCTCAGTAAAAGAGGACACGCTCTCGGCCTCCTCGTCCTCAGTTCAATGAAACCCCCCCAGGCAGACGTGCACCAAAGGGGTTTCATGATCATTACTCCATCAGAAGTGTTAACGACACTTATTCTGGAGCCTATCATTTTATCGTGCACGGTCTCCCTAACCGTACAACACTTTATTCACTGTCGGCCTTTAACCGAGCATTATGTGAACATTTGAGAATCCATCTTCTCCTCAGTCAAGTTATCCTATAGAAACTTACGATAGAAAGTATCTATCGGTTTTCTCCATGGGCAAAACTTCCGGCACGAATATGGTGACCACATTTTCACCCTCTCAACACTACTCCTACAGGTGAAGTATTTTCTCCCATCCTACTTCAGGGCACTTCTCCCCTTCAATTTACCATCACTTGAAATCTCAAGATTAGTACCACTTTCTACTTCTAGCGGCACTTGGGAAAACTACATCCACTGTAATTAGTAGTCGTAGTAGAAAGACAAAAAGTGCTACAAAAAGGGAGCGACCCTAAAGCGGTCCTCATCCCCGACCACAATTTACCGTCTTAATTGTCCCCTCTCATGACGTCTTCACGGCGACCTTCTCTGGCGTCCTTCTTCAATCGACCTACTAATCTCACACGAATGCGCAAAAGATTCTATAAGTTCTGCCTCACGGTAGAAGAATGATATCTCACAAGAGAAATCAACGACCGTAATCCTAAGGCTCTACGTCAAGTCAAAAGCAACGCTGAAAACTTGAGGCGTCCACACGGATTCCTAAGGACTCTAGAAACTGATGCTCTGATACCATCTGTGATAACCCACCAATTCGAAATAGGGGTGGCCAGACCGATACTCCAAAATAACGGAATCATGGATGGAATCATTCTCAGCATCACAACAAAATAAGAAGTATACGGGATAACCACTCCTTATTTCAAAAAAATGGGTTGTCAAAAATTTTTGTTTTAAAGTTAAAGAAAAGAATTTAGTCAACCTAACTTAATAAGAAAGTGGAAATCCGGACAAAATTATATTATATACCCACAAATGTACAATAAAGGACCGAATATGCTGCCGGCCACAGACGCATACAACAATATTAAACAAGTGCAATAATTTACATAGTACATTACATTAATCAAGTACAAAGCTTGGGCCTCTCGCTCGAGTAAAAAGAGCCCGATCCTAACTAGAGTGCAAGAATCACGGCGTCTATTTCAAAATGTCCCGTAATACCCACAAAGCATCACGACTCGCCAAAGATACCGGGATAGGAAGTCAGATCAGGCATCCTTATGGCGAAGTACCTGAGCGGATAAGATTCAAGCACAACAAGAAATATGAACGGGCCAGGGCCCGGTTCTATATGATTACCAGATGAATAAAAAGTATGACAGTCATGAATGATAAATCATGATGAAAGGGAAATGATAAACTACCTACATAATTTAAAACATAAACTAAACAAGAAAATAAAATGAATAACATTAATATAAAACTTCACCATGCGCACCAATTATTTTATATATCTTTTCCTTAATAGGAAATATATATATTATCACAATCTTGTGCTCTTTATGGAATTTTTATCTCAATTTTACATTTTGTAAAAATCCTTTCCTTATTAGGAAAATAGTCATTTTCAAATGCTCTTTGTGGCATTTATAGGTGCTCTTTGTGGCACTTTATTATGCTCTTTATGGGATATAATCCATCAAGTCCCACTTGATAATAAATAGTTATATTTATTTACATATAACGATTCTAAGACCGCCCGTCTGGGTTTCTCCACTGTGCGCGCCCCTAAATGACCATCATCTTCCAGGGCCTACCATTAAGACAACCTGGACACCTATAATGCAAAACGTCGGGAAGCGGCCATGTGCCTACGGGATAGTCAAGACCACACCTGGAATCTCCTACCCATCGCAAAAAATATACAACACAAACGCTCACATGGCCTAGAACTGTATCCACCCTGCATTCATTAGCCAGGGGGCTTCACCTCACGCGCGAACTTCCCTTATGATGTCATTTAGAGAGGTGTGTTTAAACCATTTTATTACCATTTTCAAAAATCAAGTAAATTATCATTTACCATATTCTTTACCATTTCCATCTATACTTGTATGTTTCGTTATAGGAAACCATACTTATTTACATTATTGTAAATTACATTACATTCTCTCCGGAGCCATACCTAATACATCTCATCATTATAACCTCAAGGGAGTTAATAAGATTTTAATTATCTCCAAACTCTTTGGGATATTACTTTAAAACCCCAATACTATCATACCTCAAAGGAATGAATAATTTTAATTTATTCTCCCAACACACTTTTACGGTGTTAATATGAACCATCATGGTTAACGTAGCTCAATTGAGATCCTGAAATCTCCCAACATTCTTTTGGGGTGATAATATAAACCATCAAAACTAATATATCTCAATTGAGCTTCTAAATCTCCCAAACATAACACTACACCTCCTAGTTTCATAACGATCAACTAGAAGAAAGATTGCCCTAGCATCAATAGGCAGAACCCCGAAAAAACCCATCTAAACCATTTCTATTCTAGGGTAGTTTCCCAACACATCTTGACCTCTAGGACTCTAAGTTTACTTCATTCAAGAAGGTTCCTAGGTCCTAGCCATAAAGAAAAAGGATCAAAATTGAGTTATAAAAATAACTCAAAATAGCAGGAAAACAAATCGATTCGCCCAAGGGCCGAACGATTCGCCCAAAAAGCGAATCGGTTCGGACATGGAGACTTGGGATTTTGAAATTGTCGAATCGATTCGGCTTGGGACCGAATCGATTCGGTCCAAGCAGACTTGGAAACTGGCCCTTAGCGAATCGATTCGCCCTGAGGGCCGAATCGATTCGGCCTGGAGAAATGGCCAAGAATGGCTACGAAGGGTTATGAACCCTAATTTCTCCAAACCTCAAATCTCTTCCATTTTACACACATCCAACATTATAAATCTACCCCAAATCAACCTACATGATTATTAACTACTATTATCCACAATTTCATCATAAAAACCCAAGATTAGGGTTAAATAACCACAATTTCCATTTTTGTTTCATAAATACAAATACATAAATATCACACAATTTATTCATCTTAGATCATTTATTAGCAAGTAGAAAGCTTGCCTTAAGGTTGATATCTCAGATTTATTTGGAGAAGAAACAATCCCAAATCCTCCATCTTCCATCTCTCTCTCATTTCTCCATTTTCTCTTCCTCTCTCTTTCTCTCCTTCTCTCTCTATGTTTAAGACATGAAATGAGAAAATGAAATAAGGCGCAAGACTTAAAAATCGTGACTTAAGTCTAAAATCTCCAACTTAAGTGGTTAATTCCACATTAAAATGACTCCCAAATACGCGTTTAAGTTAAAACCAGATAAAAGTGCCTAAAACTCAAAAATGCAATATGACACTTATTTTGACTGTCTCGGACATTCGGGGACTAACTACACCCTCTAAACTGGCATCCGGAAATTTTATAAATTATTTCGAATTCCAACTTTATTTAAGCCATAATGTCATTTAAAATACATGACACTATAAAACATGCAACCTGATGATATTTACTTTCATATACAGTAAATATGCATCAATCTAGTAAATATTAACTTCTAACTCATTAAATTAATATTTACTCCAGTTACCACATTTTATATAATTACCTTATGCGATAAATTAATATAAAATTATCCTCCCAAAATCGAGGGTTGTTACAGAAGCTGCCCGAAGCGAGCAATCGATCGAGGGCTAAGGGTCGATCGATCGATCCTTCAGGATTTTTGGCAATTTTGCCTAGGGTTAATTATATGGGATGAATTTTAATTTTAAATTGATTCTAGTTTATTTTTTTGAGGAAATTAATGCTTAAATAAGGAAGATATATTTATCCAATTGAGGGAATTTATAGCAGCTAGGAGGGTGCTAAATTGGTGTGGCACTAAAAAATATATTTTCGTGGAAAATAAATGGATCAAGAAAATAAAGGTTTAGGGTTCCTAAAATAGAATGGGGACCTATAAATTATTATTTAAATGAAATGTAGACCTTGGGTTCATGGAAAATGGAATCCATGACTTATTTATTTAAGGGTGGTTAACACTCGAGTTGATATTTAGGTGGGGGATTGTACGTATAGAATTAAGCACGCAGAGAATGTGATTATCTGTCAAATTTTGTGTGAGAAAATCCTACAAAGCGAATAGGATGAAATTTGGATATAGGCTAAAGAGGATTTAGCGGCTTCCCGACACGTCTATTGACGATGGTCATTATAGGTGGTGCGATACTTATGAGAATTAAGATAAGTCAATGGTACACTTATCTAATTAGTACGAATTGGTACATTAGGGTTTATGTACAAGTCCTGAAATAGTGATTAAGGTGTGAGTTATATTTAAGAGAGAGAATACTTATGAGATTAGTATTTAAGTAGGAGAATATTTAAATATTATTATGAGATTGACAATTGTAGCCACATATACATTTGAGGAGTGATAAATGTATATATATACTATGTGATTACATTATATACATATAATATGATACAGAAATGTATATATATCTATGTGTGGATGGTATATATATTTATGTGAAGCATACCCCCTCTAATGCTATCATGGGAAGTTGCACGATGTGGGTGAGGCCCCTGGCTTGAGGAGCAGGGAGCGTATAGTCCCCAGGTCATAGCATCCATCGTGATATTGTGTGATTTTTATTAGGGGTGAGATGTGGTGGGTATGTTTTGTATCATTTTAGGGGAGGAACTATGACCACTTCCCAGACGTTGTGATTTATGACCGCGATGTCGGTGATATTGAGTCCGACCGCTGGTCCCCAAGATGGTATATGAGTGATGCCCTGGAATATGATAGCATTGAGAGACCGCATCCTCGAGTTATAGCTTGTGGGGATGGTTATATTACTGGTGTGTATAGTATATTGCTTGTGCATGAGAAAAATATATTATATATCTCTATTAGAGTAAAGAGATAAAATGAAGAAAGATTAATTCTCATTCCGGGAGATTAAATCCAGACGTGTATAATGATATGCATATAAAAGTAAGTATGACAATGTATATAGTTAGATGAGTATACCTATATACGCTGTGTACTGAGGGTCTAATGGATCTCGATGAACAACACGACCAAGTAGTAATGTATCGGGGGGTTCCTTGTTTGGATTTCGCTTCGCGAGACACCCCACGCACGAATTTAGCGCAGTGTTGGGAATGGAGAGAAGTTTTGCCCTTAGTACCCGATTTACTTAGGACCCGATGGTTTGGGGGTAACGGATTAGTTAGGTAGAGTAGCTTGACTAGGATTTCTAGAGGGATACGCTAGGAGTGCACTATTAGAAGAGAGGTAAGGGGTATCTCATGGGAGTGCGATACCAAATTAAAAATGAGATAAAACATATTTTTCTAAATAAAGCATTTATGCACTTGCAAAATATTTTCACAACTCGGGCTCTGACCTGTTTATCTACTTTCCTCTCTTTTGATATATATATATATATATATATATATATAGGTGTCCAGACACATGGATGCCTGGATGACGATTCCTTCAAGTCAAACATTTGCTGCAACAGTTGTGGATGCATGTATGTTTACTGTAGATGCTTCTATCCTTGTAATATAGATAGTAGGTACTGTATAAACATTCAGGCTAATAACCCAACTGCATTTATTTATTCTTTTACCGCATTTTATGCGGATTCGATGTGGTTGTATATTATTAAACCGAGTGTACGGTTATTTTTATTTCATCTCAGTTTCATTTATTCATTAATTGTGTGAATGTTTTAATTGATTTAATTTGATTAAAAGATTAGTTAAATAAAATTTTGACGCCAGCCTAATAGGTTATTAGTAATTAATTTTGTTTTCGACAGTGATGCTAAAAATGAACCATATGCGACTCCTGTTTTAATTTGGTACATGAGTGATCGCCCAATATTTTATTAGGCGAGGTGTCATAATTTTCATGCATCTACCAAAACAATAATCTTCTGGAAATAACAATCTTCTGGTCAGTTTATTCTTCTTTCAAAATAAGAGCCTCTTTATGAAGGAATTTTTCCAATTTCAATATAGTAAGATTTAACAACATTTTTTCTTTCCATTTATTAAATTACACACCATTTAACTCTAAATATTTTTGCTTTTCACCATGACTCACATTTGCAGGCACAATTGGAATAGGCATAAAATAAGTGGAATCCATTTTTTATAAACAAATAAACATGCTTACTTTATAAATTACGTATGAAATTGTATTCCCAAAACATTAATTTAATAAAACTATTATATATGGAAATAATATATATGTATAAAGTTAAACTAATATGTGTAACAAAATATGTAATAAATCTCTTCAATAAATTATTTGTAAACACAAAGTATGTTTTGACAAATCTATTATGAATAAAAAATAAGAAATCATTCTTATAAATTTTAGAGTATATACGAGTGCAATCAATTTTCCAATTGAGTAATATCATTTTAAGATTGTGGAAAATTTGAGTACAAAATTACATTTATTTTATTTTTAGCAATTTCACTAAATTATTTGTTGCATATAATCATACAATACTACAATAATTAATAAGAATATAAATAACATTGAATAAATTAAGTTAATAGACAATGAAATCTCTTTAGAGCCATTAGTATACAATCAAATAACAAAATTTAAATAGAGGTAAGTTTTAGACACTCTTGTCTTTTAGACTATATTCTCCTCGCTATGGTGCTTCACGTACTCTTCATGTCATCTTCTAGAAATCAACTATCTTTCTCACACTATAAGACCTAGAGAATAAAAACAATGACATAAATCAACAACCAGAAGACACACTAATTCTTTGATGAAATGCGAAAAGTAATAGAAATTTGGTCTAGAATATGTGTGGGACTCAAAGTCAGTCAATCTCACACTATGTAGCACCTCCATCATTTAAATGTTTAGAAAACCCAAAGGGAACCAAACACTTAATAAGTCATTAAGGTGCATATAAATGCTACTCATCTATTATAAAAACTAAGTTTTTTCCCTTACAATATAGCCAAACTCCATGTTACAAGTGGTTACATTGGACAAAAAATATTATGAAGTTATATATGGGTTTATAGATGTAAATGTACCATATTTATCTACTCATGGAGTTGAACACATCCCAACCAAGAGTTGTCTAATTAGATAAGGGGGTCCCACCATAATTAATGTTTAAAATTGACCTAATGGTAATTTAAAAACATAATTCTAAGAGTGATTTATAAACAAAGCCCCTTAAAGTTTTAAGTTTATGTAAATTTAGTCCTTAAAGTTAAAATTGCGTATATTCAGCTCCTAAGGTTCTATAGTTGTGTTCAATTAGTCCCTGAAGGTCTAATTTAATCTGATATGTCCTTAAAGTATTTAAAAGGTATCCAATCAATCTATTGTTAATTTTTTTTTTATAATATTACAACAGTTTATCATATAAGTTTTTAATTTTTCATATATTACCCTTGTACTTTATAGTTGTGATTTTTTTTATTTTTTAATTGGTATGAGATCCAAGTTTTTGCGTCATCTTTTCCTCGGATGGAACCACTACATACATATGTGTATGTATGTATACACACACACACACACACATTTAAGATAAACTGAGTAAACCCACTCAGATAATTTTAATAACTCCACTCCATTATGAATAATTATAAAAGGAAATAATACCTTAATAAGGATACTAAAATATATTGTGAAAAAAAATTGAGAGTCAAAAGTAATTGATGAAATAAGAAATGAACAAAATAATGTAAAAGAAAAGGAGAAATATTACTAACTAGGGAGGAAAACCAAGAACATTTGGATTTTTACCCTTACACTTGTAGAGAAAGAGAACTCGAATATCCTTTAGAACTTATTCTACTAGAAAAAATAATATATTTTAGTAACTACACTTTAGAATAAACCAGTAGATATAATTGAGAAAGAAACTAAGTACGCATACAATAAGATTAAAAATATCTAAAAAATAAATAGAACGGAGGACACTCACATCATAAAAGTAATTAATGTATGATTAAAAATGGATCAAATTATATATAAGCAGTTACTGTTAATAAATCTAGAGAAAGTGGAGAAAAATTTACAAAGCTAGAAGAAAGTACTGTTGATAATTACGAAACAACCAGAATGGACATCCCAATGACATAATTTAAAGATTAAGGCGATCTAAGAATAGATATGAAAATGCTCCTAAAACTTTTCGTGTTTATCAAACTGAAAATTCAGCGAGATATTATTATTACAGAAATAACTATACTATATAATTTTCAACATAGAAGAAACCCACTAAACATGGATTTTTGTATCAAGAAGTAATACACATTACATGATAAATATAAGTTGTGATACAATCACAAGAGAAGTATTAAGACAATAAAAGAAGGACATCATTGTTGATGTAAAAAATTAGATTATCTCTAATTATTCAATCACAGATAAAATTAAACAAGACAAAAGATTTTTAAAGTGGTTCAGCCTTGAAAGAATGGCCTAGGTCCACTGTTTGTGTTATTGCTGACTGTTTGCAGAATTCTCGATAAGGGGTTTACCAATAAATTCTGAGTCCCCTGCTAATGAGGAGGTTACAATGTATTTATAGCCTTGAGGTTGTTCATACGAGAGAATATTACATAGCTGTCCAATAGGCGTGTACATCTGTATGATAATAATCAGCATTTAATGCGCATTCAATCCTCTTAATTATCCGGTTATAACTGCTGTGTACGAGATGCATCTCGGATCGCCTAAGCTGCTCGGACCGTCTCAGTATCTCGACATATATGAGTTGCTCGGTACGATAAAGTTCCTCGGAGAACACTTGTTGCTCGGAGCGCTTGAGTTGGTCGGGGAGGTTGATTTCCTCAGAGTCAAGGTGTTGTCAAAAAATGTTCGCGGATGCCATGTAGATTGACACGTGTCTCCACATAATTGGTCCACATCAGCAGAATAAATTTAGTATCAACAGAAGCCCCCAATGTTTCGTAGTTTGATGTTGAAGAAAAATATGGAACATTTATGCTGCCTAAACTTTATGGATTTTAGACAATCGTTTGTTGTACATAACTCCTTTTTTTTAGTACATAGTATCAGGCTTTTTGAATTTCTATAACCGCTTCGTTTTCTGTGTCACTTTCTCTTTTTTAGCCGCCGGGTACGCAATCGTCCATCCTAGTAATCATTGTTCTTCTCTATTCCCGAGGTAAAGTATTTAAACGATTCAAAAAAATTTATTGCCTTTTACTTTTTCAAATTTGCATTTCAGAAGTTCTTCCCTTCTTCTCTATCTTGTGCGTTCATTTCCTCCATTGTTCGTTGTCAACTGTCCACCCTTTTCCTGTAAGATCTTCTTCCTTCTCTTTTTCTTTCTTCATTCATCATGGTTTACCATGTGAAGTCTCTTGATAAATTTCGTTCTGATTTTTCTATTCCTTCATGGGTCATATTGGAGGAACTTGCTGAACCCTCTGACTATTTTCGTTTGGCTGAGGGACATTGGTTCCCCAGTCTCTTTGTTACTGAATGTGGCTTTTCTTTTCCTCCAAACCCCTTGTGTTTGGAGTTCTGTCAATATTTTGATGTGGTTCCTGTGTAAATAGCACCAAACACTTAGAGAATAGTTAATGGAGTTCATAGGTTAAATCAGATCTATGGAACCCGCTTAGGGATTCCAGAAATTATGTTTTGCTATAGATGGGCTGTCAGCGATAGCACTTTTTATTTGAAAACTAGGTTTTTAAATAGGGCCTTAGTTGTCAATCTCCCAGATGCCAACAGGGATTACTTTGAACATGGGGTTGTTATGCCCTTAAATGGAAATGATGTATATCAGGGTCCTAGATCCCCTCCCTATGGCAATGGGATAGGTTGTTTTTATTTTATTTTATTTTTGAAATTATGTTTTCTTTGTGTTGGATAAAATGTGTCACTGATATTTTAATTTTTATTTATTTGCAGTTGATAGCAAAAGAAGATCTCCAAAGGAAACAGAGGTTAATTTAAAGCATCTGAAACTTATCTGGGGTTTGCACCAAATTGTTGTCGATGAACATATCAGATCAGCCTCATACTTGTTGCAGTACAAGATTTACACTTCATCTTTTACTGCACGTCTAGTGATAAGTGACATAGAACCAATACCAAATTCTGAAGGTTCTTCTCCTGAATCGCATATTCCTCTCAGTGACAGAATGAAGAGAAGAAGAGCTCCTGCCTTCTTTGATAAGTCTGCCTCTACTGCTGGAGAGGCAAAGAAAAGCAAGCAGGATGTCCCAGAAGAAGGGACGAGAAATATTGAAGCACCCCCTCCAGCTGCTACTAAGAAGGTTGCCGAGAAGCCCCTTGTGGCTCCGGGCAAGGTTGTTGCTATCTCTCCTCCGAGCGAGGTTATAGTCATATCATCGACCAAGACCACATCCTTGGTTGAAAATATTCCTGCTCCCATGAGGAAATTAAAGAAAAGCTCCTCAGATAAATTGGCTGTATCCATCTCTCAGCCTCTAATTGCTGGAAGTGGTGTTCCCACTTTTGTTGCTCCGAGCTCCGCCATGAGCTCGGTGAAGTCTTGGATTATTCCCAAGATCCAAGGTATTGAAGAAAATCTTTCTCGGGATAGGGTTACCACCTTGGCAGCTCAATATATTGCCTCAGTAAGTATCACTAATCTAAACTTTCATTTTTCAATGTAATGTCCTTGCACTGACTTACAATTCTTTTCTTTTTCGAGTTGGTAACTTGTTTCAACACCATTTTGAAGAAGGATGAAGCTATTAAAGCTTTGAGATCCTCGTTAGGTGTGGAGGAGGCTCTTGTAGGTCTGATACAGTCATTAAAGGATTCTAGTCAGAAGTATGACGAAGATAAAACTGCTTAGGAGAAGCAATTAAAAGCCATCGAGCAAGAGAGAGATAAAGTTGTGGAGGCCTCTCAGGAGTTAGAGAGAAAAATGAAAGAGTGTGAGAAGAAAAACAATGAGCTCGATGAAAAGCTCAAAAATGCTGGAGAGCTCGAGTCCAATCTCAAAACTATAGAAGAGGAGATCGGCAGACTTCGTGACGTTGATCGTCAGAAGCAGGAACTGGAGGGAAAGCTGAAGGCTGCTGAGGAACTTTTTTCTGAGAAGATTTCCTCGGAGAAGGCAAAAAGAAAACTTGCTGTTAAGAAGTCATTCAGTACTGGATGGGGAAAGGGTTGGGACAAAGGCTTAACTGCTATGTCCTCTCAGATGGAGTTTTCCAGTCTTAAATACTTTCGATATGGCTGCGTTGCAGCTCTTTAAGAGCTAAAGGTCTATGAGGATTCTGAGCTGTGTCAACGTCATACTCATGGTCCTCCTCCCTCTCCTAGCGAAGAAGAAGAGGACGAAGATGCCTCTAAAGAATCTTCAATGATAGTTGGCGACCAGGTCCCTACTGTTGAACTTCGCTACGAGTAGCCCCAGCAGTCCAACATGTCTACCGAGCAGCTTTCTCTTCCCACCGAGCAACCTACCTCCTCGTCTAAGCCTCCCGAGGAAATCTTAGGAAGCAAGGAGAAGGTGTAGAGTTGTTCGGGCTCTTTGCTATTTATTTTTGTTGAATGTAACTTTGGGCCATGTACTTCTTTTCATAATGTAATAAAATTTAAATTTTTGGTTATGCATCTTGACTCCCTTTCTCTTGCTCTGCTCTTATTATCAATCTATTTTATTCTTCTTGCTCTGTTTGCATTCTTATTGGTTCTTTCTATCTCATTCTTTACTAGTTTATGGCTAGAATGGAGCTCTTGTCAGCCCACGATACTGAACTAATGAAAAAATGCAATGACTACTTCAAGGCTGGTCATGCTATCTTGAATGAAGCTCAAATCATCGATATCCTCGGTCCATATATTTATAAGTGAGCAGTAGAAGCCTACCAGTACCTGAAATGCTTACTCGATCGTGAAGTTGCCAATAATATGGCATATTATGAGATGATTGAAGACCTCTAGGGTACTATCGAGGAACTTCAACAACAATATAAGGAGTCTTCTGCCCTTTTACATCAGGGGTATGAGAAAAAATATCAGCAATTAAATGCTGATAAAGGATATAATAAGTTGGTCGCCGCTTATGATGTGAAGGAGAGGATTTTGAAGACCGAGGTTGAAGAACATAGACAGATCGCCAAACTGTTAGAGAAAGAAAACAATAACCTGCGAGGAGAGATATCTCAGTTGAAATCTTCAACATCTACCTCGAGAGTTTTGGTTACTATTAACAACGAGGGGTTCTCTTTCTTAGAAGTCAAAAATGCCAATTTGAGAGACGAGTTGGAAACTTTAAAGAGGACTGGGCCCTCTACTTCTGCTCGGGGATGAGCAAGAGCTTCTCGAGGACGAGCAAGGTCTGCTCGGGTTACTATTGAAGAAGATAGAACATAGGCAGCCTTGGAGAATCAAGACTTCCAGTTAATGGCAAAGAATCAGGCATTAGCTGAGATGTCTAAGAAGATTCAAACCTTTGACGAGCAACTTGCTGTCGAAAATTCTGCCTTGGAGAACAAACAAATCTGGTTAAGAATCTTCACGAGCAGTTAGAGAGGTTGACCTACCAATTCCATAAGCATCCCAGAGAGTTCTGGATGGCTGGTTATAATGAATCCCTCAATCACCTTGATGATCGGATCCAGCAGTCAAACAATTAGGGGTATAAGCAAGGATGGCTGAATGATTTGGGCGTGTTGCAGTTTGAATAGGGTCACTATTTGTGGGATTACTATAACCCTGGTTTGCTCGAGTTGCCAGTTCCACCTTTTAAACTTGATATGAGCTGGATTCCTACTCGGGCCATTCTTCAATGCCTAATTTCAAAGTATCTCGACGACTACCGTCTTCATTCTAACTTCGAGATATCTCGCCCTGAGCACCTTCTTGATCGACCCTCAGTAATGAATGTCAGAATGCTTTAAGACATAAACTTCATAAACTCTCCTTATGCCCTAGACGATCCTCCTGCTGGAGTGAAACTTGTTTCAAAGGCAGAAGGGAAAAAGCTAATAGAATAGGATTTTTGATGCAATAACTTCTTATGTAATATGTATCTTATTCTTAATGTAATTTGTTATCATTTTAATGAAAAACTTCTAGTTTGCAATCTTGATTGTCAATGTCTTGGAAATATTCTGTAAACCTTTCTTTTATTCACTAATGAATGTGCATGTATATCTGTTAACAAAATAAAGATATTTTGTGTTATTTTAAATTGTCGACCAACTAGAGTTGGTGAAAATTTATTGCTGACTATCATGAATTGGTGATAACTATCTGACAACCAACCAGAGTTGGTGATATTTTGTTTCCCAACCAACTTTGGTAGTTATTTAAAATGTTATAAGTATAAAAAATTTTATTTTATTTTTTATTGGAATGACTTATCACTTTTTAGTTCTAAGCCATTAGACGACTTTCATCACATGATCCTGCTTTGTTTAACCAAATGTTCCCGACCAACCGAAGTTGGTGAATTTTTATTCCTGACCAACCGTAGTTGGTGAATTTTTATTCCCGACCAACCGTAGTTGGTGAATTTTTATTCCCGACCAACCGTAGTTAATGGATTTTTATTCCCGACCAACCTTAGTTGGTGGATTTTTTATTCTCGACCAACCGTAGTTGGTAAATTTTTATTCCCGACCAACCGTAGTTGGTGGATTTTTATTCCCGACCAACCGTAGTTGGTGTATATTTCTTCCCGACCAACCGTAGTTGGTGGATTTTTATTCCCGACCAACCGTAGTTGGTGGATTTTTTATTCCCGATCATCCGTAGTTGGTGGATTTTTATTCCTAACCAATCGTAGTTGGTGAATTTTTTATTCCCGACCAACCGTAGTTGGTGGATTTTTATTCCCGACCAACCGTAGTTGGTGGATTTTCATTCCCGACCAACCGTAGTTGGTGGATTTTTTATTCCTGACCAACCGTAGTTTGTGGATTTTTAATCCCGACCAATCGTAGTTGGTGGATTTTTCTTCTAGTCTTGATGCATAGTGTATAGCACCAGTACTCCGAAAAATTTTCAACAAAAGGAGAGAATTGGGCAAAACATCCAAAATTTTTATTCATATTGAAGAGGACTGCATTACATAGGGATTGAACTACTGATAATATTTGCGAAGATGATCTGCGTTCCATGCATTCTTAAATTCTTCTCCTTCTAAGGTTTCAATCCTATACGTCCCTGGTCGAACAACCTCTGTTACTCTATAGAGTCCATGCCAATTAGCCTCTAGTTTGTTGTGTTTTTGAATCATTTTCTTTAGCATATAGTCCCCTTCTTTCAAGTCATATTTCTTTACTCTCTTGTTTTAGAACAGAGCTGTTCGTTGCTGGTATGCAGCATTCCTGATCGCTGCTTCTTCTCTAACCTCCTCGAGCATATCCAAATCTAATCTTCTCATCAGGTCGCTGATAATAGAATTGAAATTCAGCACTCTATGTGTTGGGATGCCCAGCTCGACAAGTATAACATCGTCACTTCCAAATGCCAGCATGTATGGAGATTCTCCTGTTGCTGCTCGGGAAGTAGTGAGATAAACCCACAGTATAGAATGCAGCTCGTTGATCCAATTTTCCTTTACATCATCCAGTCTTTTCTGTTTGTTACCTCAGTTTGTCCGTTACTTTGGGATGGCTGGGTGCAGAGTGAGTTTTTAATATGTTTGACTGATGACAATATGCAGCGAACTCCTCGTTGTCAAATTGGGTTCCATGGTCGGTGATGAATGCATGGGGAAGACCATATCTACAAATGATATTCTTCCAAATAAATTGGTACACCTTTTCGTACGTCATATCAACAAGAGGCTCGGCTTCCACCCACTTAGTAAACTAATCCACTGCGACGATGAGATATTTAAACCTTCCTCTGGTCGTTGGAAGTGGCCTGACCAAGTCAATTCCCCACATGACAAATGGACAAGGGGAAGTAATGGGTGTCAACAATGCTTGGGGAGTTCTTTGGATAGAGGAGAAACGTTGACATTTGTCACATTTTTTGGCATAAGCTATACAATCAGCCCTCATCGTCGGCCAATAGTATCCTTACGTCATTATCCTTTGCAAAAGTGTCCGACCTGCTATATGGGCTCCACAAAACCCTTCATGGACCTCTGCGATCAAGTATTTCACCTCGTTGGGATGTACACATCTCTGCAATCCAGCTGTAATTCCTCGTCTATATAGGATACCATTATTCAATACATAACGAGCAGCTTTAAACTTTAACTTTTTGGTCGCGATCTTATCAGATGGTAATGTCCCTTCTTCAATATAGGCCCTGATGGGATCCATCCAAGATGGTTCTAAATAAAGGGAAATGAAGTTCATCATATCTTCGTGAATGCTCTTGCTAGCCAAAACTTCTATCCGGATTGTTCTTCGTAGCTCGGTGCGTGTTGCTGAGGCTAACCGAGTTAAGGCATCTGCTCTTGCATTCTCCATCCTTGGTACTCTAATTATCTGTACTGCAATCAGGTTTGATAAAATCTCCATTGCTTTTGCATTATATTTGATTATTAATTCTCCTTTGGCTGCATATACTCCCAGTATCCGATTTACAATCAATTGCGAGTCACTGAATACGATAACCTGCTCTGTCCCCATGGTTTTTGCTAAACTAAGACCTGCAATCATTTCTTCATATTCAGCCTCATTATTAAAAGCCTTGAATTGGAAGCGCAAAGCATACTCCATATCGACCTCATCCGGGCTGTTCAAAACAATCCCTGCTCCACAGCCTGTAGTACAGGATGAGCCATCCACATATAGTTTCCCTATAAGTACCTCGCCTCAAATTTTTGATCAGACAGAGTTCCTTGATGGAATATTTTCTGCTTCTTATTATCCTCCTCTAGCACTTCTTGCTGCTCGTCGACCATCTTCTCTTGCTCTCCAACCAACTCAAGTTGCTCGGGGTTCAAATTTGATGATCCTGTAACATCCACAGGCTGGTCGATATTCAACTTTTGCTCCTCAGGAGTATCATGATAAGTGAATTCTGTGATAAAATCTGCTACTGCTTGCCCTTTTAGTGACGACTTGAGCTCATAAATTATATCGTATTCACCCAACTCTACAGCCCAGTACATCAATCTTCCTAATTTCTCCAGTTTGTGCAAAGCTTGCCTTAATGTCATATCGGTATACACTACTATGGTATGAGCTTGAAAGTAAGGTCTCATTCTTCTACTTCCTTCGATCAATGCCAATGCTAACTTTTCCAGCCTTGGATATTTGATCGTTGCTCCTCGGAAGGCCTTGCTAGTGTAATAAATTGGTTTTTGCACTCCATCCTCCATTCTTATTAATGTCGAGCTAACTGTATTCTCGGAAACTGCCAAATACAGGTATAATATTTCTCCCATCACTGACCTGGACAACAGTGGAGGCGCTCCTAGATACTTCTTCAATTCTTGAAAAGCCTTCTCACATTCATCGTTCCATTCAAAAGTCTTTCAGAGTGTTTTGAAGAATGGGAGGCATCTATCAATTGCTCGTGACATAAATTTGTTAAGTGCAGCAACTCGTCCTGTGAGACTTTTCACTTCCTTCTTCGTCGTTAGAGATCGTAGTCCCAATAGAGCTTTGATCTTTTATGGGTTTGCCTCAATACCTCGTTGGTTGACAATATACCCGATGAACATGCCTTATCATACTCCGAATATGCACTTGGTGGGGTTTAACTTTATCTGGTATTTATCTAATTGATTAAAGGTTTGACCTAGATCAATTAGATGGTCAGCAACCTTCTTGCTCTTTGTCAGCATATCATCAACATAAATCTCCATATTGTGACTGATTTGTTCTGCAAACACCTTGTTCATCAGCCGATGATATGTTGCACCTGCATTTTTCAAACCAAAAGGCATAACATTATAATAATAAGTTCCCCTAGGGGTAATAAAAGAGGTACTCTCCCTGTCTTCAGGTTTCATTTTAATCTGGTTATAACCAGAATAAGCATCCATGAAGCTCAACAGCTCGTGTCCCGAGGTCGCATCCACCAATTGATCAATTCGGGGAAAAGGAAAATGATCCTTTGGGCAAGCTGTGTTGAGGTCGATGAAGTCTACACATATCCTCCACTTGTTGTTCTTCTTCTTTACCATCACCACATTAGCTAACCAGTCTGGATATTTGACATCTTCAATAAAGCAAGCTTTTTGGAGCTTCTCGACCTCCTCTTGTATAGCTTGGTTCTTCTCGGGGCTGAACACTCTTGTTCTCTGATTTACTGGCTTGATTTCCTTACTTACATTGAGCTCATGACATAAGAAATTTGGGTCTATTCCTGTCATGTCCTCATGGTTCCAGGAAAAAGTTTGTTTTCTGCTTTTTAGAAAAACTATCAATTCCTGTTTTAGTGACACATCCAACGACGAACCTATTTGAGTTGTTCGTTCCGAGTGCTCGTCGTCCAGAATGACATTTTTAGTAGCTTTCACCACCTGACCTTTCATGAGTTGCGACTCGTCTCTGGGATCTATTGTTTCAATCTATGCACCTTCATCCACTTGATAGGTAGTAGTCTTTTTCCTAAATTCCTCCAGTTCCTCCTGCTCGATAGATGAATAGTAGCACTCCCGAGCTACTTTTTAGTCACCCTTTACAACTCCAACTCCAAAATTGGTTGGAAATTTTAGGCATTGATGTACAGTAGATGGTACTGCTTCGAACTTCTTCAAACCTACCCTTCCCATGATGATATTATAAGCTGATGGAACATTCTTATCCATCACAAAAAAGCGCACTCTTTCTATTAGATAAGCAGTCCATGTACCGATGAACATATCCAACTTGATTGTCCCTAGTGGAAAAACTTTCTCTCCAGCAAAACCGAGGAGGGGCCTATGATAAGGCTCCAACTGAGACAACTTTAAATTTAAATTGTCGAAGCATGAGTAGAACATGATATCCACCGAGCTACCATTATCCACCAATACTCTTGATATCATTACTTCCTTCATCCTCATTTTGATCACCAATGGATCATCAAGAGGATATAACACACCTGCGAGGTCGTTCTTGGAAAAACCGAGGACTAGTTTTTCTTTGTTCACCTTCCTCGAGCGATCATCCTCAGCTAGATTTATTCGCTGAATGTATGAACAAGCTTGAGCCTCATTAAGGTATGCTTTCCTCTCTGCAGTAAGATCTCTACCTCCTGCATCTCCACCTGTAATAAGATTACAATCAAGTGTTCCAAAACGAATCAAAAATACCTCACACTCTGGTTCTCTTGGTCTTTTAGGGAGATCGGGATCGTCTTCTGGATCCTCTTCATGACTTCTTTTCTTATTTTCTGCTGCTCGACGAGGAGATCTAGACCTCTGTCTTGCTCGATCGTTGCTTTTTCCTTCATTTCTACGATCAACATATTTGGTCAGATTTCCTCGTCTGATGAGTGCTTCAATTTCATTCTGAAGAGCTATGTAATTTTTGGTCGTGTGACCATGGTCTTTATGGAACTCGCAATATTTGGCCTTATTCCTCTTGTCAGGGCCTGTCTTCATTTTCTCTGGCTAGTTTAGCTCCTCGCTGTTCTTGATTTCTTCCAGAACATAGTTTATGTCTACTTTCAAAGGAGTGTAATTTTCAAATTTCTTCAACATTTCCCATGATGGCTTTGCTTTTGACTGCTTGTCACCACCATTGCTCTTATGCTCTTTATTTTTAGCTTTATCAACTTCAACCTTGATCTCTTTGGTGTCCATGTTCTTCTTCGCAGCCATAGCCTCCTCGGCATTCATGATTTTGGCCACTTTTGCCATCAGTTCTGACATGGTCCTGGGTGGATCTTTGGCCAAAGTGTAGTATAATTTATTGGGCAATAGCCCACTCATCAAAGCGGTAATCGCTATCTTTTCCTTGTAATCAATAACTTCGAGCTTCTCATTATTGAAACGAGTTATATAATCCCTGGTGCTCTCACCTGCCTTTTGTCTAACACTTAACAAGTGTGCTACTCGTTTAACTGGTTTTGCACCAAAATAGAAATTTCCAATAAAGAGCTCGGCCAGTTGAAAGAAAGTTGAAATCTTCCCCCGAGGAAGGTTATTATACCATATTTGAGCAGATCCGGTAAGAGTTCCCGAAAATGCCCTGCATCTCATCTCATCGGGTATGACATAGATGTTGGCAGCAACTTGGTATTGTTCTATATGAAGGACAGGGTCAGTTTTTCCATCATATTTAGGAGTTACAACAGGTGCTTTGAACTTAGATGGTGTGGGAAAATCCATAATTGCCTGGATAAAAGGTGTTCCTTGGACAAAAGTTCTTTGTAGAGGATTTTTGGCCTTAACCATCTCCCCAAATCTATCCTCCAACCTTCGAATAGAGCCTTTCCATGCATCATTTTCCTCCTCGGGCCTGCTGGTTCGAGCAATTGATCGTGTTGAAGTTTCTTCCTGGGATCTATCATGACGAGCAACTGGTCGTGATTGAGCAGATCCCTCCCTTAGATCGGATGGTCGTCGAAAGTTCCTCGACACAGCCTTAGGAGGACTCCCATTCCTCCTAGGGCCCAATCGATCAAAAGGAGAGGCCCTACTTAATCTCTCCAATGCACTAGTTCTTTCTGAAGAGAGGGTGATGTGTTTTTCAGTATCTGTGACTCGTACTGACGAAGTTCGACCTGGTTGATAAAAAAAATCATCAGATCTTGCAGTGCAATATGAATCGGTATGCCCAGTATGTGAAGAAAGTAACCGGGTGTTTCTTTGAACGCTTCGTTATCCTGAATGGGTCGACACTCCGCCTTGGGTAGTTTACATGAGTTGTCGCATAGTTTCTTGCATGGCTATCTGGCCTTGGGCTAAATTAGCCATTATTCCGGCCAAATCTTGAACATTCGGAGGAGCAGATGGATTTGAGGGGTTTCCAGCGTTTCGATTACTGGATTCTGGATTATCAGCCATTGAAGATGAATTGTTTTGGTGAAAAAAGATAATTTCAGTCGTTTCCCACAGACGGCACCAATATGTTGATGTAAAAAATTAGATTATCTCTAATTATTCAATCACAGATAACATTAAACAAGACAAAATATTTTTAAAGTGGTTCAGCCTTGAAAGAATGGCCTACGTCCACTTTTTGTGTTATTGCTGACTGTTTGCAGAATTCTCGATAAGGGGTTTACCAAGAAATTCCGAGTCCCCTGCTAATGAGGAGGTTACAATGTATTTATAGCCTTGAGGTTGTTCATGCGAGAGAATATTACATAGCTGTCCAATAGGCGTGTACATCTGTATGATAATAATCAGCATTTAATGCGCATTCAATCCTCTTAATTATTCGGTTATAACTGTTGTGTACGAGATGGAGCTCGGACCGCCTAAGCTTCTTGGACCGCCTCAGTAGCTCAGTATATATGAGTTGCTCGGTACGATAAAGTTCCTCGGAGAACACTTGTTGCTCGGAGCGCTTGAGTTGGTCGGGGAGGCTAATTTCCTCGGAGTCAAGGTGTTGTCAAAATATGTTCACGGGTGCCATGTAGATTGACACGTGTCTCCACATAATTGGTCCACGTCAGTAGAATAAATTTAGTATCAACAATCATCATGTTTTATATATAAATAAAAGAAAGAGGATTGTGGAAAGATTTATACATTATATTTGAGCATAGTTTATGAGGAATAGTACTAGACTTTTATAATAGTATATGAGAAACTAGTTGGATGACACAAAGGTAGGAATCCACTATAAAGTCATTAAAAATCGTAGAAGAATAATTCATAGGAAATGGATATTATGAAAATAAGCATATGAAAGTATGGAAAAGAAAGTTAAGTAATATATTTTTCCATAAACTGTATTATATGATAAATGAAAACATTAAAGAAAAATATTTGATGGCTAAAAGAATTAAATGGTGTAAGAAAATACTCATTAGGATCAATAAGAAGGTCTTTAGGAGAATGGGTTGTATAAGAATGTCTAAATCAAGAAAAAAAATACATCAATAATATATAAATTGTTGGAAAAACTCGAATCATTTGGGTTATTCAAATAATAAAAACATGTATAAAAGAATGAAAAGGTTTTACAAAAAAAAACGTTTCAATACACAAAGAGGTAAAAATATAAAATAAAATTGTACAAAACCCCTATCTTTTAAAAAAGGATATGTTCTTTAGGAAAAAAACAATTATTGTTCGAAAGGGAAAAATAAATGTCAATGTTGGTCTTTTGGAGAACTATGTCATTATGAAAATCAATGTAAAACTCAAAAAAAAAAATGATAAAGTAATAGAAGTTTAGAAAGTCTAGATTACATGAAATTAGAAGAAGAATATAATGATGATGCATACACTGAGAAATAATGAAATTTTACAATAACATAAGTAACTATAAAAGAATTAAAAGGTGAACAACTTGTTATAAAATATACACTAGATAATGAAATAAAATTGAATGTTCCCACTTGTACATTAAGAAGAAGTGTACCAAAAATCAATTATTATGATAAAAGGTAATACACGTGTAAAAGAATAATTAGAGATGTAGAAATAAAAGATTGTGATTATTATGTAGGAAAATTAAATCTTATGAATTTTAATAATATATTAAATCATAATAAATATAATAAATATAAGTAAATACAAAATGGAAGTGTACTAGTACATATACCGCCCTTTTGATAAAAGTCGGGATGTAGACATTTATGCTATCTTATGTGAAATTTGCAACAAAGTATTGTAAAAGAGAATAGGAAAAATATATATGTAGTATATACTAGTGTTAAGGTATCTATATTATAATGAATGTATGTATGTGAGGATTTAATAAGTATGAATTATGTGGCTATTTAGATAGTGGATGTTCAGTATGTTTTGAAAAAAGGTCACTCTTTCCAGTATAATTACACAAAAATAAAGAAAGTCAATTATGGTTAGCATAACTAATAACAAACCTGTGATCCATAATGAGCCAATTTTAAATTTAACAGTAGAAATAAAATAAAATAAAAAATATTGTCATTCTTAATCTTTGTGTAACAATTTGACCCTCACTTGATCTCATAATATGAAAAAAATTTAAGAGGCTATATAGACCGTGTATTCCAACCCTTCATTCAATCATCTTTACAATATAAAATAAAAAGTATAAGTAATTAACTAAAAACTACAACATCATATAAAAATTAACTCCTTCCGTAACACGCATGGTGAGGAGGTAATCCATAAACTGCGAAACTAATTTGAGCATTAAAGAAATATCTTGATGTAAATAAATTAAGGAATATTAAGAAAAAAAATGTAAAGACTTATATATTTATGATCCATTATTTTATTTGGATAAAGATAACGCGAAAAGATATTTATATATCCTAATAAAATAATCAAAATAAAACAAATGGTTTATACATATAAAGATATAACAGAGTTTAAGGTACCAATTAAAGAATTAGAAGAAATTAAGTTACTAAAAGATAGTATGAGTACTCATAATAGTCCAACCTTCATGATTCAAAATCATTCAGAAGAAAAAATAGTAAAGGCTAGAATAATTATTAATTATAAAAAACAGAATGACAATTAGGAATTTGATGGTTATTTAATTCCAAATATATAAGTAAATATTCACAAAATACACAATGCTTCTTGGTTCTAAAAAATAAATTTTAAAAGTTTAAAAAATAAAGATTGAAGATGAGAGTATTCCACTAATAGAATTCACTGCCCCTTAAGAACGCTACGACTGATTAGTAACACTATTTAATTTGAAAATACACCATAAATATTTCAGATAATAATGGATGATACATATAAAAGTCTTAATAATAGTTGTCTTATATATATATATATATATATGTGTGTGTGTGTGTGTGTGTGTGTGTGTGATATTTTATATTTTATAGGACGTTAGAGAAACAAAAAAAGACATAGAGGGCGTAACTAATAAATGTATAGAACATGGCAACGTGTTAGGAAAAAAATCACTTATGAACAATAGGAGATTGTGTTCCTAGGATTAGAAATAAAGGAGCCTAACAAATAAGTCATGTTTATTTATGACATTTCCTCATATTTCATGTCACAATTAATTTTCTTCAATAGGTCTTATTCATACGTGTAGCAAACATTTACTACATGTTTTTAAGTGGGCCTACTGATTAACTCATCTGGTTTCCCTGGATGAAGTCGCTCACATTCTGGTCATAAGCATAGATTTGACTCAGTCTAGAATTAGATATACCATTTGAAGGTTTGAGATGAGGGTTTATTCTTCTTTATCTTCAGCATAATTACTGGCCATTTTATGAGTTTTATCATATCTTAATTGCAAATATGGGTGGAAAATATTATTTACCTTCATAATTTCTAGAATTTGATTTTAGAAGTTCATTAAATTCATATTCATTTCTATTTATTCATAAGATTTTAGAGTTTTCTGGGTAAAACACTATCACGACCTATTTTTTGTATGAATGTACAAGATGGTAACAAAGTAATGAAACTAAAGTTAAGGACTAGAATTTTATTCATTATAATGATAACTAATATAATATCACATATATTCTACTACCACCACAGAGGTGAATTATACATAATACATTTTATCCTAAAACTGAAAAATGTCACAGGTCATCGAGAAACGTCAATCTCTAATTCTATTTTCCTCAATCTCCTTCCATATAGTTATATAGTCATACATATGATCCTTGCATATCACATAAGGGGAGTTGGGTACGACTTCTTTATCCTAGAACATCTAGAGGAAAAGGGAGTTAACACAAGTATGCTAAGTAGATTTTAACCAATTCTATTACAATTATATGTATATAAAGGTTTGAGGGTGTATGGATTTAACTGTTTTCTGAATGAAGCATAAACAATAGTTCTTATAAAAGAAAGTCAAGGATTTTTAAACAAATAATCCCATAATTATCAGTTTACTAATTGGTATAAAAAAATTAAGCATGATTAACATAATAAAATAATAATGTCAATCCAAAACCTTTGGAAAAAAAAAACAACTACTCACACTAACTAGAGTGACACTCATACGTATGAAGAAATAAATCCAGGATCTCAAACATCTGAGACCTATACGCCAAGTAGAAAAGTTTTATGGGACAGCACGACAGTCTATTCCCTTGTTATGCTGATGCTTATAACAAAGATATTTAGCACATATATGCTTGGGTGAAATGATTCAATAATTACACTAATCTCATGAAATCAGTTATTAAAGATAAGGGTTTAAAGTGATCCAAATGATCCATATTCAAATATCAATGATATTTATCAACACACGTAATATGTCAGTATCATAAGATGCACATGCTAAGACTAATTTATGGCTATCATAATGTGATATGAATAGCAGTTACATTAAATATGCTAAAATTTCTATTGAAAGGGAAAAACCTAATTGTTAGTTGTGGAGAACATGTTTAATATTGGTAGGAGTTGGGATTGGTAGGGTCAGATACTTGATTATATGTCAATCAACATAGTTGTGAGTGTATATTATTAGGAATAAGACTGAATTGGAAAGAAAATAAAAAACTATATTCTTTAAAGTTTAGGAGTTAATTTATAATTATTTTTGGGAGTTTAAAATGTAGGGATTAAGGTCATATTTGGAAACTAGTGTAAAGACTTTTTGGCCTAAAATTTGTCAAAGAATATGTGAAAAAAGGTTTGGGCCAAACATTAAAACATAAAAAATAGGAGGGGCTAATTTATAACACAGGAAAATACTTTTAAACTGAAACCTTGCTTTTGTGTAATTTGAGTTAGGGTTGAAGAAACACTGCCTTACCTTATACCATTTTGGCTAGAAAAAATTAATAAAAATTGTGGAAAAAAAATAAGAAATTTTTGATTGGCCACGTGCCCTCACACGTTTGGTTAATGTTTCTGGTTGAAAAGTTCATGTTCAGCCTTTCGACAGTTGACTTAGGTTTTGAAAAACTTTTACCTCAAATATATTCTAATTTCCTAAACCATTTATGATGATTGAGGTTAAAAAATGATCGAGTATCAACTACTGCTTTTTCTAGAAATTTTGACCAAACATTTGTGGAGTTACAGAGTATGCCCATGGATTTTAAGTTTATGTTTGGGTTTATGCTATCCAAAGGAAGAGTTTGGATTTGGTTCGAAGGATAAAGGTATCCTGGTTAAAGAGAATCTTTGAATTGATGTTTCTAAACTTTGAAAAAACGTTTGAGAACTTGGTATTCAAAACTTATTTATTTTTGAAAATGGCCATTATGCTCCAGCTCCTGAACTCATATGGAACTCATTCCTCACTTTGAAATAGGTTTAAAGTCAAGGAATCCTTAAAGCTCAAGCTTTAATGGAGGTTTTGACTGTTTCAATCCATTCTACACATAAAACCTTGGGTTCTTTGATTAGGTTGTGCTTTGTTATAGTGCAGAAAATATTACAGATAATACAACAAATAATGGTGCATAAAATCATAGGTTACCAATTTGGAGTAAAAAAGAAAGTTTGGTTTCGCTGAACTTGTGAGTTTTAGGGCTGGAATTCATGAGTTATTTATAGTATGGAATAAGGACAATTGATTGGTGAACAAGGGAGGTGGATTCTTCCTTATTTTAAAAAGATAAATCTTAGACACAAAGTTTTCATATGTGTCGATTGTATTATGCTTTGTTGGGTGGGGGGAAGTATAAATAGGTTAGTTTTGAGTTTAGCCCCTAAACTTAAGGTTTTATATGTATTTGGTACTCTATGCAATAAATTTTCATATCTAAGGGGCATTTGTGTAATTTTATGAAAGTTTAAGGGTTAAGATTATAAAATTAAATTACTCGAGGTCTAAAGGTTCAATTTGATATAAGGTTTGGATCTTGAGGTGAGATAGAGTTCAAGTTATGCTCCTTTAAAATTTTGTAAGGGTATTTTGGTTAGTTTATAACCTTAGGTGATGCTTTGGTAATTAAAAAAAGTTATAGGGTTTCATGTGTAGTTTCAACTTTGTTTAGAGTGCTTTCAAATTTGACTAAGCTATAAAGGGGGGTATGCGGCAAGATATGTAGTTAACGGATCGTAACTTGATCGTTAGAGGGTTTGATACTACATAGGTATTGCAAACACCACTCTAGAATGTTAGACCTAAAAATTTACTATTCACCTTCTTACGAGAGATGTCTTCAGAATTAACTTTGCCAAGACCTTTTGGGGGAATGAATGCTTCAGGACGTGCACCGCCATCGGAGATAGAAGATCTTACCAGAGATATGAAGATGATGATTGCAAATCAAGAAAAAATACAGTCACATGTGATGAATCTAAAACAAACGATTATGGGAAGAGCCTCAGAGGGAGCGATGAACCCTTATACTCCAATAGGGAGAGAAGGAAGAAACCCACTGGAGAAATTACTGTATGCACCAAGAAAGGTTAGACCATCTAGGTTCAGAGGTGAGAACGTGATAGATTACCGACCATCAGAATTGGGATATGAAGAGGATAAATCACCTCTAAGAAGTCGATACTAATTTTATCGACCAGGTAAAACTTCCTCTACCCAGGGATAAAAAGAGTAACTTGGACTGAACACCCCTCCCATTAAAAAATGAGTGCATTCACTAGGTTCACGAAGCCTTCTTCCTTAAGTAGGCTAGGACCTAGACTCAGAGGACCTGCTCCAACTCAAAGCCAATATAAAACAAGGCAAGTCTTCGAGGGGCATAGGGGAACGTCGACCCTAAAGGGTTCAACCTATGTTGAACCTTGAGACTTATCTCATACATTGACGAATATGATTAAAAGAACTTCGGGAAAAGAAGGCTCGGGAGACAATCATGCAGAAAATGAACGACCCTAGAAAACCTTTATTCATAGACTGGAGAACAAATTAGCGAACCTGATAATGAGAAAAAAATCCCTTTAAAATGGGATATATGTAAGGATTTACATTTCTCACGGAGATTATAATGTATCTTACTCCCTTTAAATTTAAACCCCTATAGGTAACACTATTGTATAATGGGTTGTTGACATCTATTTTGTATTAGATGAGATGAGGTGCTAAACTATCTTAGGAACTCTCACTGGGGTAGTGTCATATCCCATATTTTTAAATAAATTATTTATTAAATTATGTGCTTCAGGGACACGTGGTGTCATAATATGTGTATATATATGATGTCTCAATATGTATATATGTATATGTGTATAAATATATTTGGATAAATTAGTTTGGGATATTTTAAAGTTTGATTTTTAAAGTTAAATTAATGAAATGTCATTTTCCAAGGAATTAATGAAATTAGACTAATTGGTGGAATATAAGGTTTAGTTAGATTTTAAAGGCCATGTAGTAGAATAAGTTGGACTTAGAAGCTAAGGCCCATGTAGGAGGACCACGTTTAGTTAACAAGAATAAAACCCTAATAAAACTTAAGATCTTTGGTTGGAACATAATTCTCACCTTATAGAGAGACCCATTTTGTAGAGGGAAAAAGGGCTTAGATGAGAAGGAAACTTGGAGGATTTTCATTAGGCTTTTCATCAAATCTTTCAAGGCAAGTTTAATTAGAATGATAGTATGATTGTTTATTATTTTAGATCATGCCTATTATCATGAATCTAGATTTAAGGTAATTTAAATCTGATTTTAAACTTTAAATTTGTAATTAAGATCGTGATGTTGTTGGTATAATTGTGCCCCAATCATGTTTTGTATATGGCTAATGTAATACCCCGTATTTCTGAATATTCTATTTAATTAAATTAGAGAATTAAATGAGAAAATACGGCTTAATTTAAATTACGTAAGAGGAGTAATTTAATGAGATTATTAATCGAGAGATATATACCGATTTATATTGTCTCATTATATTTACTTAGTGCGAGTGGTAAATAGTTACTTAACGCGTGTAGACCGTGTTGGGGTGAGAACGAGTAATATTTTTAAGTGACTCAAATGATAATTTAGAGGTCACAGATGAGTCCGGAAGGGTCAAATTAGTCAAAATAATATACCCGGGGGTACTAGTTGAGTCCCGGGGTAATTTTGGACTAAATCGAGACCGTTGGGGGGCGTTTTGGTCTTTTAAAATAAGAGGGTATGAAGACCTACGAATTTGAGAGCCTTTTTATCAGCCGTATACAAGAGGGGTTAGGTTTAGAAAACCCATGTAAACACCAATACCATTAGAGAGAAGGAGAAAACCAATTATAAAGCTTAAGAAGGGATTCCTAAAGAATTGGACTTGAATCTTACACCCAAATCATCCATGGAAGAAGGATGGAGGGAGAAGAACATCAACCCATCATCAACTCCACGAAATCAGATTTCCCTCTGTCAAGGCAAGTGTTTATTACAAATCAAATTCAAGTTATAATACCCATGTGTAGGAAGTTTTAAGAATTGGTTGATTCTATTGAAAAAAACTTTGAACTAAATGTATGAATTGATCATATGTTCGGGTAGGATTGCATGTAGAATGAATCCCTAAGTAAAGATGAAACGAAATTTGAATATATTTGATGATTAACATATAATCTTTATGAGTTCTTGGTTAAAGAACATGAATCATGAATGACTTAGGGTTTAATTGAGGAACACAAGATGTCAATCTGCCAGAATTTTTTACACAACTTTAAACGTATGCCATTTGAGTTGTACTTCGAATTAGAGTATTAACCATACATTCCTGGAAAGGTATTTCTCTTAGCTATCCAATAAACTTGTAATAGGTCAATCGGAGTTCTGTAGAGGGAGTAATCGATATTTTACTACAGGGTGTTTGATCTGTCAATATAGTAATCTGCCAGAATTTTAACGTGATTTTAAATGTGTGCGATTTGAATTGTGCTTCGAATTAGAGTCTGAACCATACATTAATGGAAAGGTATTTCTCTTAGCTATCCAATGAACTTGGAATTAGGTCAATCGTAGTTCTGTAGAGGGAGAAATCGAAATTTTACTAGAGGGTGTTTAATCTGCCAGAAAAATTTATGATTCGTTTCGGCTGCAAGAAAATGTTAGATCTTTCTTTTTAAGACTCAAATGCCTAAAATTTTTTCGGGGAAGTGTTTGAGACCTTGATGAAATATATTTATAGAATAATTATATGGAAGTAGGTCTATGATTGAATGTTGGACCTTAATTTTGTGAGAGAATTAAAGTGGAGATTCATAGGCTTGATTGTGACGTATTCTAATTCGAGATGATAAGAATATGATTTTGAAAAAGTGTGAGCGAGCTTAAATTTATTGAGTCATTAGGTTAACAAGGGTAACTACTGAATTGATATAATTAGGGGTAACTAGGACCCTTAGAGTTGTGTGAATACTCGAATTAATATGAAAGTGAAATAAATTTGTAAATCAAACAATTATTGTTAATATAAGAGAATACTATATTACATACAAGTATGATTGATAGGTCGGGTGTGTACCTACTGAATTATATGATCTTTTAGGTCGAGAGAAGTATACCTAAATTAACTGTGTTAGGGTCGATGAGATATTCCGAACTAACATAGGGTTATTATATAATTTGGGTCGATGTATCATTCCGAACCAATTCTTACTTGGGGTCGATGTATCATTCCGAACCAAGAGTCCTTTATGTGTGTAAAAAGGACAAAATAGTAATGACTGATATTTAATATATATTATGTGTGAAATATATACTTAATGATATTCTACTTCTGTGTATTAGAAGATTGAGATATACCTAAATTAACTATGTTAGGGTCGATGAGACATTCCGAACTAACATAGGATTATTATAGGTTTGGGGTCGATGTAAAATGCCGAACCAAATCTTTGAACTGGTGGCGTGATGAAAGAGTCCGAGCCAGAATTTGTAAATATAAATAATTGGGGTCGATGTATCATTCCGAACCTATTCTCACTTGGGGTCGATGAATCATTCCGAACCAAGAATCCTTTACGTGTGTAGAAAGGACAAATAGAAATGACTAATATTTAGTATATATTGTGTGTGAAATATATACACTTAATGATATTCTACCATTGTGAAAAAGTAGATGAATATAATGTGTTTAATGTTACATATCTAATTAGTAACTTAAGTAGTGAAACTTAATTACATAAGTGGAAAGATAAAAATTGTAAGAATTGTAGAAATTTAGTAGTGAAACTAAATAGCCTTGAAGTATAACATAAATGAAATGTTATTTGAGTATTAATTAACCTTCGCAAGATGTTAATGAAATGAATGTAGTGTGTGGGAAATGTGAGAACTTAAGTATAGATAAGTTCAGATGATTACTTTGTCCTAGTTAGCTTGGGAGATATGGCTAGGTATGCTAAGTGTAGAACGTTAGGTGTGTACAAAAGCTGAGGGGTGAGTAAACTCAAGAGAGTGTACGAGAACCTAACATGTGTAATCAATAACCGCATTTTATATTGTGATAAACGCTTGTTAAATATTTTCAAAATGTTTTGAGTACTAACTATTGCTATAAAAATATTTTCAAAACCTTTTAGGTGTCCAGCCACAGGGACGCCATGGATGATGATTCTATTCCAGGGACTCGAAGCTGTAGCACAGTGGATGCTTACAGGATTTTGATTAGATGATATCTCTCATTCAGATCTAGTGCAGGATCTCACACTATTCTTTGTATGGACTTGTGGTCCGGTATCAGTCTCAGATGTTAGTTTCAGATTAGTAGTTATTCTATTGCTGTTTGGTATTTTTAGGCGATGGTTTATTCGATAATACTCTTATGCTGTTGTACTTATACTTTGTTGGTTTGGGTTTTAACATGGTATTTGTTTTTACTATTTTTCCGCATGGTTGATTTATTTGTTTTAAGAAAGATAAAATTTGGCACCGTTCTAATTTTACTTAGGGTATTAGTAATAAAAAGAAAGTTTTCGAAAATGATGCTAAGAATGAACCATTTGAGAAACCTGTTTTAATTTAATAAAGGCCTGATCACCCGATGTTTAATTTGGCGGGGTATCAAAGATGGTATCAGAGCATCAGGTTCTAGTGTCCATAGGATCTGTACGGCTTACTACGTTTTCAGCGTATCGTTTGATTGATATAGAGCCCTATATTAGGATTGTTGTGCTCCTCTACGTACGTAGTTTACGTTCTCCTGCTATTTAGTTAATGAAGTGTAGTATATACGAGTTCGATTGGGTATGATACGTCTAACCTGACGATAAGACCAGCGAGGGTGTTGGAAGGACTGCAGGAGGAAGGGGCTCGGAATGAGGCATGGGGAGTTCGAGGATGGTAATCGTAGGAAAGATGACCGTTGTCGAGGTCACTCCTAGTGTGTAATGGAAGTAGAATGTACTGGGGTTTTGGCATTAAGGATAGAGTAGAAATACTCAGAAATGAAAACTTGGGTAAATTTTATAGAGGCAACGTGGTGGGGATACCAATCACCACATCCGGACTGAGGGTCAATATACAAATAGGAACCTTACATATAGTTTAATCGCAAATTTCTCCAATGATGGTTCAGAAGTGAAGCGAATGGAAATTCCTGAACCCATCATGTGCAAGCCTGGTAGATGCCAATTGTGAGGGAGAAATTTATCGATTGAAGTGAACCTGTAACCGATGAGACAGGTACAATGGAAAAAGATCCCTTGAGAGAATGGACTCACGAGTTGTTGTCGACCGTAATTTTGAGAAAAATCTGCTTGGACGACTTATGTTTATGAAGACAAAATGGTACTTCCTACGAGGTTGAGGTAAATGCTCCTAGGTGGGAGGAGCCAAGGGAGTTTAAGGATTTAGTCAAAGAGTAAGACTGAATGTAATGGGGCTGGTGCAAGCCATAAGTGGAAACCCACTAGGGGATTTAATGATTAAATTCTAAGTCGGGGTTGTTAAGTCCCATAGTGCGTTCCTCTTGGTCAGCAGAACTAAGGGAACCAGGATGATAGTGTTCAAAATCGAGCCTACCAAGTCAGAGAGGAGGGATACCCAAACCGGTGGGTGCGGCCTAGAGTAAGGGAAATTTTTGGAAAGATGTTTAGTGTGGTTGTAGGGCCACGCGTTTTATTTTAGCTTGCAGTTATTTGAGGAAATAATAACTCCGTTAAGTTTTGCATTCCGGAGAGGACAAGCGTGTTATGTCCGGAAACCATATGGACCACCAGAGCTGTGGACAAGGAAGTATATGGGTTTTAGCCTCGAGTGAATGGGGTATGTGACAATACCTCACCTGAAAGAGGGTCGAGTTGTCATTATTCATCAATAGGTGAGAGACTTCAGAGATTATGAATGTCTCATAGTAATTGATTCCGGTGTGTAGGAACCTAAATGATGTGAGTCAATGTATGTCGTGTGACTGCTGAGCGGAGAGATCGAGCTCGCTGCTGTAATTAGTGCTAAGGACTTAGTGATAGTATAAGCACAGTGCCACTTGACTCCTTTAGAAATATTGGAGTATGGTTGCACATATTGTCGAGGAATGGAATTTGAGTATCTTGACTATGTGTTGTTCCGACAATGCTCAGTAAGAATGCATGGGGAGAAGTCCCTTGTTTAAGTTCGGTTGCGAAAGGGGATACAACTGAAATTTTTATGCACGACAGGAGAAGAGACATGGTTAGATGCTAGGGCATCAGTGGAGCCGGTAGTGTTGTGGAGAAACACTGAAAGGCTTACCTCACCACGAAGGGATAAGTGGGACTTTATGGGCAAGGATTTGATTTTTTTCTATAGGGGATGGAGAATACCCTCAAGATTGTAGTCACGACATGTACACAAGGATAGAGTTGAGGAAAAACATGTTATGGGTACGACGCTTGCAATGTTTTTGCAATTGTACACGGAGGAAAGGGTGTATGGGCTCCCTAATCAATTGGATTCATTAGACATCCGAGATAGAGGGATGCGGAAAATTATTTTGTACGCCGGTGGGAAATTAGAAGACAAGTCGTATCGATGAAATGGGTTGAACGTCATGGGAGATAGACGATGATCCCAGATTATATGTGCTGAGAGATCCAGCACACCCTATGGGATGAAAGTCGGTGGGAAGCCGTTCAAAGTTATCTCTTGAATTGGGAGACCTAACTGTTGTGAAGAAATAGCGCAAAGTGCTACTTGACTGAGTGTTGAGAGTGACTTAAGTGTTACTAAAATGTTGATTCTTATAAAGTAACCAACCCCAAAAGTGCGCCAATTACAAAGAGTGCACGGATTGTAAAGTATAATATACCCGGAGAGAAAGGGGAATAGAGTATCATTTGAGGAAAGATGACGTAAGTGGGAAGCAATGTGGAGGAAGAGACATAGTGAGATTGTCTCCAGACACATCTCTAGTTAATAGAGCGAGATGGACTCGAAATGAGCAACCGAAATATGGTAGTGAACCTACGTTTCCAATGATGGAATGAGGAGACAGACTTATAAATTATTGATGGGTTGTGAACATCATAATTAAGCCAACATTTCGTTGGGGTAGCGAAATGGGGTGACCGGGATGGATTAGTATGTAGTTGAAAAGGGAGAGTGCACGGTGCCGCTCTACATGCTTGTGAATCAAGAGAAAATCCCAAAATTCCACCCTGTGAGAGATGGTCAGGGAGGAATAGAGATTAAGTATTATTTTGAGTATGTTGTGTTGCCTACGACTCAATGTTAGTGAGAAAGGACGATAATACGCCCTTACGATAGTGGAATTTTGGAGAAGCCCACTGATAAATTCGTAGGTTGAATGTATACCCTTATGAGCATATTTATAGGTAGTGTGAGTGCCTATATGATCTGTACATAAAGTTTAGGTTCTTGGATACCTATTATGAACATATGTGTACTTTGAGTGGTGGTTCGAGGACATGTGTACTTTGAGTGGTGGTTCGAGGAGACATTTCGAACTTTTAGTCCTTAACGCGTGATATGAGTACATTCTATTGGAGTATGACATTTTAGGGTATATGAAATGTGTAATATATGGCTCACAAACTGTCTACTCATGTGCGATGAGATATACATACATACATTAGTGCTCGAGATGTGATTCTGAGACAATATAATTAATCACCATTGGTGATCGAGGAGGGATTCCGAGCCAATAACCCCAAAAGTGTTACAGAAGGGGGGTGATTATAAAATAAGTGTCTATAGTATATGTTATGTGTAAGATATATACCTATTGATTTTTTTTACTTATGTGCGATGATAAGTGTGCTTAAATTCTGTATTGGGGTCGATGATGTTCCGGACCAATACATGAGGGATCGATTTGGGGTCAATGATGTTTTCGAACCAAACCGATGATAAATATTGGTATCGACGGAAGGTCAGAACCAACATATGAGTTACATTTACATTGGGGTCCAGGGATTTCCGGACCAATGTAAATGATAGGATTATTGGGGCCGATGATTTGGCCGGAAAAATTTCCTTATAGTATATATTGTGTGCGAAATATATACATTATAATATTCTACTCAAGAGTGATAGTAGACACATGGATGCTATATATAGAGAGTTATACATCAAGAGGGTAAATTAAGTGAGACTTAATTATGATATAGGCGGCATGGGTAACATGTAATAAGAGTTTATAATGAAGCAAAGCATGTACTTGGGGCGACCGTTAATTTTAATACCAGCCTTATCCTAATTTCGAGGACGAAATTCCTTTGTAAGGGGGGAAGTATGTTATACCCCGTATTTCTGAATATTCTATTTAATTAAATTAGAGAATTAAATGAGAAAATACGGCTTAATTTAAATTACGTAAGAGGAGTAATTTAATGAGATTATTAATCGAGAGATAGATACCGATTTAAATTGTCTCATTATATTTACTTAGTGCGAGTGGTAAATAGTTACTTAACGCGTGTAGACCGTGTTGGGGTGAGAACGAGTAATATTTTTAAGTGACTCAAATGATAATTTAGAGGTCACAGATGAGTCCGGAAGGGTCAAATTAGTCAAAATAGTATACCCATGGGTACTAGTTGAGTCCCGGGGTAATTTTGGACTAAACCGAGACCGTTCGGGGGCGTTTTGGTCTTTTAAAATAAGAGGGTATGAAGACCTACGAATTTGAGATCCTTTTTATCAGCCGTATACAATAGGGGTTAGGTTTAGAAAACCCATGTAAACACCAATACCATTAGAGAGAAGGAGAAAACCAATTATAAAGCTTAAGAAGGGATTCCTAAAGAATTGGACTTGAATCTTGCACCCAAATCATCCATGGAAGAAGGATGGAGGGAGAAGAACATCAACCCATCATCAACTCCACGAAATCAGATTTCCCTCTGTCAAGGAAAGTGTTTATTACAAATCAAATTCAAGTTATAATACCCATGTGTAGGAAGTTTTAAGAATTGGTTGATTCTATTGAAAAAAACTTTGAACTAAATGTATGAATTGATCATATGTTCGGGTAGGATTGCATGTAGAATGAATCCCTAAGTAAAGATGAAACGAAATTTGAATATATTTGATGATTAACATATAATCTTTATGAGTTCTTGGTTAAAGAACATGAATCATGAATGACTTAGGGTTTAATTGAGGAACACAAGATGTCAATCTGCCAGAATTTTTTACACAACTTTAAACGTATGCCATTTGAGTTGTACTTCGAATTAGAGTATTAACCATACATTCCTGGAAAGGTATTTCTCTTAGCTATCCAATAAACTTTTAATAGGTCAATCGGAGTTCTGTAGAGGGAGTAATCGATATTTTACTACAGGGTGTTTGATCTGTCAATATAGTAATCTGCCAGAATTTTAATGTGATTTTAAATGTGTGCGATTTGAATTGTGCTTCGAATTAGAGTCTGAACCATACATTAATGGAAAGTTATTTCTCTTAGCTATCCAATGAACTTGGAATTAGGTCAATCGGAGTTCTGTAGAGGGAGAAATCGAAGTTTTACTAGAGGGTGTTGCCAGAAAAATTTATGATTCGTTTCGGCTGTGAGAAAATGTGAGATACTTCTTTTTAAGACTCAAATGCCTAAAATTTTATCGGGGAAGTTTTTGGGACCTTGATGAAATATATTTATATAATAATGATATGGAAGTAGGTCTATGATTGAGTGTTGGACCTTAATTTTGTGAGAGAATTAAAGTGGAGATTCATAGGCTTGATTGTGACGTATTCTAATTCGAGATGATAAGAATATGATTTTGAAAAAGTGTGAGCGAGCTTAAATTTATTGAGTCAGTAGGTTAACAAGGGTAACTACTGAATTGATATAATAAGGGGTAACTAGGACCCTTAGAGTTGTGTGAATACTCGAATTAATATGAAAGTGAAAGAAATTTGTAAATCAAACAATTATTGTTAATATAAGAGAATACTATATTACATACAAGTATGATTGATAGGTCGGGTGTGTACCTACTGAATTATATGATTTTTTAGGTCGAGAGAAGTATACCTAAATTAACTATGTTAGGGTCGATGAGATATTCCTAACTAACATAGGGTTATTATATAATTTGGGTCGATGTATCATTCCGAACCAATTCTTACTTGGGGTCGATGTATCATTCCGAACCAAGAGTCCTTTATGTGTGTAAAAAGGACAAAATAGTAATGACTGATATTTAGTATATATTATGTGTGAAATATGTACTTAATGATATTCTACTTCTGTGTATTAGTAGATTGAGATATACCTAAATTAACTATGTTAGGGTCGATGAGACATTCCGAACTAACATAGGGTTATTATAGGTTTGGGGTCGATGTAAAATGCCGAACCAAATCTTTGAACTGGTGGCGTGATGAAAGAGTCCGAGACAGAATTTGTAAATATAAATAATTGGGGTCGATGTATCATTCCGAACCAATTCTCACTTGGGGTCGATGAATCATTCCGAACCAAGAATCCTTTACGTGTGTAGAAAGGACAAATAGAAATGACTAATATTTAGTATATATTGTGTGTGAAATATATACACTTAATGATATTCTACCGTTGTGAAAAAGTAGATGAATATAATGTGTTTAATGTTACATATCTAATTAGTAACTTAAGTAGTGAAACTTAATTACATAAGTGGAAAGATAAAAATTGTAAGAATTGTAGAAATTTAGTAGTGAAACTAAATAGCCTTGAAGTATAACATAGATGAAATGTTATTTGAGTATTAATTAACCTTCGCGAAATGTTAATGAAATGAATGTACTGTGTGGGCAATGTGAGAACTTAAGTATAGATAAGTTCAGATGATTACTTTGTCCTAGTTAGCTTGGGAGATATGGCTAGGTAGGCTAAGTGTAGAACGTTAGGTGTGCACAAAAGCTGAGGGGTGAGTAAACTCAAGAGAGTGTACGAGAACGTAACATGTGTAATCAATAACCGCATTTTATATTGTGATAAATTTTTGTTAAATATTTTCAAAATGTTTTGAGTACTAACTCTTGCTATAAAAATATTTTCAAAACCTTTTAGGTGTCCAGCCATAGGGATGCCATGGATGATGATTCTATTCCAGGGACTCAAAGCTGTAGCACAGTGGATGCTTACAGGATTTTGATTAGACGATATCTCTCATTCAGATCTAGTGCAGGATCTCACACTATTCTTTGTATGGACTTGTGGTCCCGTATCAGTCTCAGATGTTAGTTTCAGATTAGTAGTTGTTCTATTGCTGTTTGGTATTATTAGCCGATGGTTTATTCGATAATACTCTTGTGCTGTTGTACTTATACTTTGTTGGTTTGGGTTTTAGCATGGTATTTGTTTTTACTATTTTTCCGCATGGTTGATTTATTTGTTTTAAGAAAGATAAAATTTGGCACCATTCTAATTTTACTTAGGGTATTAGTAATAAAAAGAAAGTTTTCGACAATGATGCTAAGAATGAACCATTTGAGAAACCTGTTTTAATTTAATAAAGGCCCGATCACCCGATGTTTAATTTGGCGGGGTATCACAGCTAACTCGTTTATATGTTATGTGAACCTTATATAATGGTCTTTAGATGCTTAATGGAGTCTTGGTTTAGATAAGACAAACCTCGTAAGGGTAATTCTAAAAAGAACTAAGTCGATCGATTGATGCTTCTGGTGTTTGGACAATTTATACTATTGTTTTAAAAATGGGAAATTCTGATTTGGGGTTTGTTTTGGGATAACCTCTACCCTAAATTGAGTTATATGTGTGATCTCCATTATTTTTTTTATAATGGTGGGTATTTCCATTTAAATTTGGATTAAATTGTAGTGAAGAATTCTAAATGGAGATTTAAATGAGAAAATTATGATGGATATTATTTGTTGTGATTTTGTGTGATGCACACCATGTGTGAGTAATCATGGCGAACGTACTAAGCGGGCTTCCATTAAGGGGAACGTACGACGCAAACCTCTATGGTAACTCGGTTAGTACGAAATGCCTTAGATAATTTTACCCAAGGGTCATACGTCTAGTTACCCTTATCTAAGGGGGATTATGGGAATTTCTTTTATATAATCTTGGGTATGGTAGGCTATATGATTGGTTGGTATAAGTGATGATTTATTCTTTTCCTCAATAAGGTCTTATGTGTGAGAATACCTAAGACTATTGTTAATAAGCGTTAGTGATCTCCGAGGGCTATAGGGATTGGCCTTCGTTGTTTTGCGTTACTTATCTGGTTCCTATGCTTTAAGATTATCTTATATATTTTCTACACTTGATGGTGATAAATATTGTGACATTTATAATTCATTTTCTCATTCTCAAATGTTCATAATAAGACTTATTCATGGTTCCAATTTGAGTATGGACCTTCGTGTTTGTGATATTAGAAATGTTGGGAGGGATAAATCTAAAAGAAACAAAAATATGGGATGTATTTCGAAAGTTATGGCTTATATCAATTATAGTTATATTCTTATTCTTCTTGGACTTGATGTTAACATTGTGGATAAAAAATTTGAGGGCCCAGATCATCAGTACCATCTCAACCATGATTAGTTTTCTTATCAACATCCTCTCGGTATTCCTTAGGATGTAGGTGTGCCGGCCTGCATGCCGATTTATTTTTATAATGCCCTGGGCTGAGTTTATGGGTTACCCATGAGTGGTGGATCAGGATTTTTGTTCAACCGGGGTGAAAGTTTTGAGCGGTGCTGGGGTTCGGGGGCGGGAGCCCCCGATGCAATTTTTTTGGGGTTATTTCAAGTTTTATACAAATTATAGCTTTATAATGCCCACACAACTACAAATTATAGCAAACCTTGTTTTTATGTTTATTAGTTTAATGCCGAAACAACTACAACTACAAATTATAGCTTTATAATGCCCAAACAACTACAACTACAAAGAGATAGGAGACCTTATTTTTATGTTTATTATTTTAATTAATTACAACATTGTTTACACCCTCAGTTTTGTAAATAATTAGCGATATACTTTGAAGTTTGAAATTTTACCAAAAAACCATATATATATATATATATATATATATATATAAAATTGAACCGGGGCCGCTGCCTCACTTGGGCACTATGTCCATCTGCCCCTGTTACCCGTAGTTAGCCCGGTCCGATTTAAAGTCACAAATTTTTACCGACATGGGGATGACGGATGATGAACGTGAAGAACAATATTAAATACCTTTGTAAATCTTAGAGAGACAATTTTTACACTTCATAAATATTTAGAGTGGTAAGAATTGAATGAACATCAACCTTTATATGGGATTGGACCAGGAGCTTAGGCCCAAAAATTTGACAAGACCAAATCAACTAATGAGAAATGGTTCAAGTCAAGCTCGGTACAAAACACTCTCAACGTAAGTCACCCTCAGCCCAATGAATTCAATTACCTACTTAAGCCTCACCCCATTTGATGATACGAGAAATTGCCCATAAGTCGTTCTCAAATCAGCAAGTCAAGTAAGGAATGGAAATAAAATAAGTAAAGAGACATGAACATAAAATATAGAGTGGTTCGGCTATAATAATCAGCCTACGTCCACTTTGGTGCCACACTCTCATTATATATGTTGTTTGGTACATAATAATTTTTCCTAAAGAGTTGTACAAGCATGTGAATAGAAGAGAATACATGTTTATGAGCATTCCGGTGTGCTGGAGAGTTGATTACGATGTGGGTGAGTAACCCCCAAGATGTATGTTGAGGTTGTGTAGAGAGAATTTGGCAAGGCTTCACCAGGTATTGTAGAATATGAACACGGGCCCCCTATCTCGAGGTGTGGACCTATATTTATAGGAGGATCATGTACTGTTATTACTATTGGATTGGGGCTGCAGCCTGTTAGTGAATAGAATAGGGCCGCACCCTGTAATATGTAAATGGGGTCCACATCCCGTGACTGAAGGGCTGCGGTAGTGGTCCAGTGGCATATGTTGGTACTTATGAGGTCAAAGCTGTGGGTGCCGCACCCTATGCTGTAGTAGGCTACGGCCTGTTAGTGCGGCTATGGATATAGGTGCCACACACTGTGTATGAAGGATGACCTATAAGTACCACACCCTGTGGTGATTGGGTTCGCGGCCTATAAACTTATGTACTTTCCATTATACACGTTCTATGGCTAGTAACTATATCTGTACTATCAATAAGCCCCCAAGTCGTAGTGCCAAGAGATTGCGATTGGGGTTGCGACTGATTAGTCGTCTTTTAAAGGTGCCGCGGTACCTACAAGGTGACACTTCATCTTCCCGCGCCCTCTTATATAAATTGTTCATGCAGTGGAATTCATTACGTTTCTGAAAACCTTGAGAGCAAGTCAAAAGTTGAACTCTGTCCGTTTCTTCCCTTTATTTTTTTCGGCGACTTTCGAAAGCCGTGTGTGGTGGTTCCAAGGTGTTTCGATGTGGTTTGAGGTTGAGCATCGTTGGTTTCTTCCTTTTTAAGGTAATTTCTCAACTACCAACCTCTTTAATAACCTTTTCAGTTCACAATTCACAATTCATCATTTGAACTTTTGAATTTTTGCATTTACCTTGAACTGAATTTCTTTAATAGCCCATAGTAACTACGGCATGTAAGAAAATATTCTTTTCTGCCAATTTCCAAGAATTGAACTTGAATCATGTTTGCTATATCTGAACTTATATTAGATTTTTCTGGATTATATATGCTATATCCATTTATTCCAATTTCCAAGAATTGAACACATTCGAATGATAAATGATTGTAATTATTGCCACATTGTTATTTGAATCAATCTTTATATGCTGAAATGAAACCTTAATCTTCTATTGCTTGTATCATATGGCATGTATTTGCGTTGAATCGCATTGAAATCATATAACTGTTCTTGATGTTCTTAAATAAACCCTTCACATTCTGGGTCTTCAATCTTTGAATGAATCAACATTAGATACTAAACTATTTAAGTTACTGTCCGCGGCATGATAAAATACCCCTTTAGTAATCTAGGGCTACCCTTAATCCATGCAACATTCCAACATTGGTTTAAGCCCTAACTGCGATCTGTGACAAGTGATGGCTGCGGCCTGTAGCCTCTTTTTGATAGGGTAACCTTTAGGTTCTCAGATTTAGACTCCGCGGCATTTTAGCCCGTAGTTTGATGACTACGGCCTGTTGAAACTAGTTTTGACAATATTCTACTTAGGTCCTCATATTAGAGTTAGCAATGTTTTGGCCCATATTAACTATGGCATGTAAGAAAATAATACCTTCCATCAAATCAATATGCCATAGCGACAATTATCTTTTAGGGCCTTAGAACCCAACATTTGGTGTACTTAGCCCATTTGGCCTAATATTTCTTGTTCTTCCTCAACTTGATATATTATTGCATCTGTCGCGGGCTTTGAGAGGCCTTAATACCATATTGGTTGTGGCACCTAACTATGGATTGTGCTTTTCAAGTACTGCTACAGCCATATGAACTTTGACTCAGATGAATTTTTGATAGGCTTTTGGGAAAAATATTTTAGAGCCTCTCTTCCTGAACTTCCTTTAGTGACTCCTTTGAAGTTAATAGGGCCTTACCAACTGAAGGATTTCCCCAACTGCATAGTACTAGACTCAGACTCAGATTCTACGGTTATGGAGGAAGAGGCCAATTCTAGTAACCAACCAACGGGCGTAGAAGATAGCCCCACGACAGGGGGTGAAACTAATGTTAGGGATAAACCAGCTGGCCCATCTGGAGGGCTGAGAGGCCTCCTGCTGCACTTGACATCCATATCATTATGACCCAAGAATGGGTTGATTAAGTAGCTGAGGCCTTTGAGTTTCCTGAGGTCTTGATGTGCTCAGCACCTACCGCGGAGGAATGGCCGTGCACGGCACTTACTGATGATGGGGTCTATTTCCCCCTACACGCTTTCATTTACAGTCTATGGTTGCCCATTCCTATTCCCATTAGAAGAATTTTTCAAATAATGAGGTTAGCCCTAGCCCAATCAAATCCCAATGGCTGGAGGGCCATTCTTGCAGCCGTCGTGCTATGGGAGAATCAATTCAAGAGAGATATTACTCATGCGGAGTTTTTCCACTTCTACCACCCAAAGGAAAACTATATAAAGTTTCCTGGGTATTACTACTTCTTAGTCCGCGGCAGGGATGAGACCCTTTAATCTGAAAGGCCCACCAACTTAAAGAACTGGAAGGGAAAGCACTTCTACATATCTACAGAAGGGTGGGAGATTCACCCTGAAAAGAGTGAGAGTGAGAGATCGTTTAGGATGCCACGACAATGGGAGTGTCCCTCCAAGCTAGGTATTTTTTTAATTATAGCTACGTCCCCTCTTTATAATTTTGCCTATTATTCCCCACTTTGATTCTGTACTGACCTTTGTATTTTTTCTGCAGTTCTTGACAATTTGCAATTGAGCAAGCGACAAGAGAAAAGGGTTGCCAAGGCCGCCGCAGTTTCTGCTGACGAGAAGACATTTTGCGTACTTTTAACTTCTACCTCTGTATTTGAAGTAGGCTACTTCCCAAGTAAATCTATACCAAAAGAGATGGCCGCAGATGGTTATAACTCTATCAACAGTTTTGTTTCGCGACAATTATTATTTTCTAAACTTCAGATATTTATTGTTGCAATTCTTCTTTCAGGTGAGGAGGTTGATAGGGAGCTTTTGGCTGCCCAACTGGCAGAGATGGATGAGGATGCAACTGTCCTCAATAACACTGCTAGGCACAGGAAGAGGAAGAGGTCCAAGACCAAGGCTCTAACCGCCGTTCCTTCCAGTGACCAAAATCCCCCCGTCGCGGAATCAACTACCCATTCTGCACTCCAAATCCAAGTTGGGGAGTTGGACCCTCACGAGAGGCCTGAGGGTACTTTCGATGATGATATTAGGGCCAATTTAGTCGAAGCAGGGGTGATGTCAACCCCCGATGGCCCAATCCATTCAAACTCTCCCCCACCACCAATTATCGCAATAAATGCCAACTTGACGCCTCCTCAGTGCCACACCAGTGTTGGGTTTGATGGCTGTCCACGACCAAAGCTTAGGCAGCCCAACCCTGAATCTTCTTGGAACACGACAGTGAGGGCTGTCTGCAGGATGAGGAGGTCCAGACGCCGCGAACCTTGATAGACTCATGGATGAAGACTACGATGACTTGGAGGATTATGGTCTCCACAGTGTTTTGAGGGTAAGTGAAAATACTTTCTCAGTTCTATTCTTGCATTTCGTACCTTGTTCCTAACTCATTCTCTTTTCAGGCCGCGAATGTTATGATTTCTCAGAAGAGGAAGTATGAGGCCTTGTATAAGATGAAAGAGGCTGCAGAGAGGGTGCATGCTGCTGACCTGGAGAGCACAAGGAATTCTTTATTTGAAGATGGCAAAAAATCTGCTACGACGGCTCTTCAGGCAGCTCAGATGAACCTTAAAGCTGCCCTCAAATCGAAGGAAGAAGCTGAAGAAAATTTTAAGCAGGCTGCGGAATCCCTCAAGGTCTCCTAATCTCAGGCTTCGGAATCTGCAAAAGCTGTGGAATTTTCCAATAACAAGCTTGGACTTCTTCAAAAGAAGTACGAGGAGCTGGAGACCAAGGCTGCCCACGATGCCGAAGCCCATGCCGTGGAAATTATGAAAATGGAGGGAGACCATGCCAAAGCCCATCAATTGGCCATTGACAATATTGTGGAGTCATTCAAGGGATCCAAGGACTTTTATCTTATCAATAATAGGGCCTACCTTCGCGGCTACTAAGAGATTAGGCATAGGGTCATAAAAAACTTTCCTGACTCTAAAGAGATGATTCTTGCCTGGGGTCTTGGTGATGCTGACCATCAGTAATGCGTGGCTGAGATCAAGGTCGTGGAAGAGGAAATATCCAGGCTGAGGCAGTGGCAGCTGATGAAGAGACCATGATGGCTGTGGAGGGAGAAGAGGGAGATGAAATTGAAGATGCTGAATCTTAGGGCTGCATCCCTCTTTATCTTTTTATTACCTCTTTAAACGATTGCGACCATTTTTCTGTAATCTTAACATTAATATTTATCAAGATTTTTGGCTCCCAACTTTTTTATCGAGGTTGCGTCCATTTTTAATGTTGACCTGCTTCCTTCTCTAGTAGCTTTTTCTTTCCCCTGCTTACTTCAACACTTTAATGAATACTTTCTCTATACATCTTTGATTTCTTGAACCATACAATTGCTTTTTGAAAAAATGCATTTGTGATCATTCAATAACTAGTATGGGATCCCAAGAATGGGCAAGGCTGCGACCTTTAATCTTAAGACTGATCTTTGCCAAGATTCTTAGCTTCTAACTTTACTATCAAGGCTACAACCACCTTTAAAAATTAATGGTTTATGTATATCATTTGCATGTTTTATTCCTCCTATGCCTTGATGCTTGAACTGATGCCTTCACATAGGCTACGGCCATATTGCTTCACCTTGGTAATTTACACTTGTATTCTTATATATTGTTACAATCTTGCATGTTTGATGGTGGCTGCAGTCTCTTTTTATCGCTTATTTTTCTGAGTAGGGATGCAACAATCTAATAATCCTACATGCCCTTATCTGCCGCGTCTTCTGAATGAATTCACTTAATGGCTACAGCTATACTGATAAGGCTGCGGCACCTTTCTAGACCTTTAAGAAATTGAGGCCATCCTTCTGTAGCTTTGGCATGATTCATGATCATAGCAACACAGCCTCCTGTAGTCACTTCAATTGCCTTTCATGGCTTTTCTTTAGTCACTTCAATTGGGTTATTATCAGGCCCCCCTGGGCTAGGTATTATAAAGATTCCCCCAAGCTTACGTGGATATATATAAAGCCTTCCCAGGCTATAATAGAGTTATCCACAGATAATTAAGTCTTTGGTCCCTTCAGATATAGGATTATTCGTAGATAATTGAATCTCTGGCCCATGTGGGTTATTTTCAGGCCTTCCCGGGCTAGGTATTATGAAGCTTTCCCAAGATAATACGAGATCATCCAGTCAGTGATGTTTAATCTCATATCCACCAAGCTAATGCTATTTGCCGGGGGAGTAACCTCCCTGGGCTAATGACACATCCCGAAAGGTAAGAACGGGCATTGGAAGCCCTCGCTGCTAATGACGTATACAAAAAGCTAAGAACGGGCATTAGAAGCCCTCACAGCTAATAACGCTTTCTGATAATTGTTTTTGAGAATGTAGCCATCATATGCTGGGATATAGTCTTTATGAGTGATGTTGCAGACCAATTCAGATAGCTGATCCCAATAGTCGCTTTCATTATTTTCAATTATCATTTGACTTCATATAATTAGGCGTCATTGCGGGTGTTGTGAGATTATTTGAATATAATTATTCCTAATATAATTCGATATCTCCATATAGGATCTGTTTAAGACAAGAAGTATTTCATCAGATATCATTTAATGGAACCGAGAAATTAAAGTATTATATTCATTAGTTCTCATAAGCATAGACATAAAAAGTCAAAATGAAATAAAAGATAATGTTCACTTTGAACATAAATAAAAGGAGATATAAACTAAATCATAAAGATAGGGGAAGTATGGCCCATCAGGCTAGGTTGCATCCCCTAAGCATCTCTGAGGAACCTCTGCATCATTCCTTGCCCAATCAGCCTTTCAATTTCATCCTTCAGAGCATAGCATTGCTCAGTGTCATGTCCATGGTCCTGATGGAATTTGCACCAAGTATCTTTATTCCTCTTGTAGGGTGGAGCCCTCAACTTTTCTAGCCACCTTAACAGCTTGTCCTCTTTGATGAACTCAAAGATCTCTTCAATAGGGAATGCCAACGGAGTGTAGGCCTCAGATCTCCTTTCTGCCTTCTCCATTCTCCTTTTTAGTGCCCTAGCTATGACCTTGCCTTCTGCGGCCAGTGCTTTTAGCTGGGACACTTCCTCGGTTTCCAATGTAACATCCGCAGTAGTGATAAGAGCTACAACAATGATCTTTGGTGCCGCACCCATATTGTATGAGGCCGCGACCTCTAGCATGAGGACCCTCTGAGTCAAATAGTTGACCTGGGTTTGGAGTGAGGCATGGCTATCATAGAGATGGTTGAGGTGGTTATACAACTGCACATTCTCATCTTTAACTTCTGTGCTCTGGCTGGATTCTCCTTCCATTTTCTGCTTTTGTTAGTCTTTATAAGATATATATAATCTGAGATAAAACTAGCGGAAGTGAGTAATCTTAGAAATATTATAACTAAGCAAAAAATTGGGATGCAGTGTTTGAGCTGTCGCATGATATTCTGCTGAGGTCGCGGACAGTTAGGCACTTAGGTGTACTGCTGTGGCCCTTGTACGATATTTACCAAGGTTTAGCTAGAGACCATCTGAGTCCGTTCCTAGATGTTTTAAAGCTTCTGTAATGGAGTCACGCTAAATAGAGGCCACGACCATAAAGGCATTTGAACTGCCATGCCGCATTCCCTATTAGGCAGCGGAGGGAAAATTCCCAAAATTGAAACCCAAAAACTGAGTTTTTCTCTCGAAACACATGGAGAGCATTCCTACTAGGGTTTATCCATGAGAGAATAAACTCTCGGTGCACAAAACGACATAATTCTAATGATAAACCCTAGATTACATGGAAAGAATAGTAAAAAGGGAGTAAATATTAATCTTCCCTAATCACTCACCTTTACGAGGCTTAAGCCCATCAAACTTTCCAGCGTTATTTGGGTGAGGCGATATCGCAGGGGCATGTAAGGTAGATTTGAGGTCATAAAAGAGAGACCCGTAAACAGATCTGAATATAAGAAAAAGCCATTTAAGGTTGAAAATATAAAATAGAGCTCAATAACCAAGATTCACCCATGAGAAGATGATCCAAAGGATCCCTATGAATAAAATAAGGTGTTTAAGAACTCGAAATTTAGAGAAACAAGATTAGAATATCTCATTCCCACAGACGACGCCAAATTGATGATAGGAGAAATCACCCATAAGTTGTTCTCATATCAGCAAGTCAAGTAAGGAATGGAAATAAAACAAGTAAAGAGACATGAACACAAAATATAGAGTGGTTCAACTATAATAATCAGCTTACGTCCACTTTGGTGCCACACTCTCATTATATATGCTGTTTGGTACATAATAATTTTGCCTAAAGAGGCGTACGAGTATGTGAATAGAAGAGAATACATATTTATGAGGATTCTGGTGTGCTGGAGAGTTGACTAGGATGTGGGTGAGTAGCCCCCAAGCTGTATATTGAGGTTTTGTAGAGAGAATTTGGCAAGGCTTCGCCAGGTATTGTAGAATATGAACCCGGGCCCACCTATCTCGAGGTGTGGACCTCTATTTATAGGAGGATCATGTACTGTTATTACTAATGGATTGGGGCCGCAGCCTGTTAGTGAACAGAATAGGGCCGCACCCTGTAATATGTAAAGGGGGGCCACATCCCGTGACTGGAGGGATGCGACAGTGGTCCAATGGCGTATGTTGGTACTTGTGAGGCCAGAGCTGTGGGTGCCGCACCCTATGCTATAGTAGGCTGCGGCCGGTTATTTCGTCTATGGATATAGGTGCCGCACACCGTGTATGAATGATTACCTATAAGTGCCTCACCCTATGGTGATTGGGTCTGCGATCGATAAACTTCTGTACTAGCCATTGTACACGTTCCGCGGCGAGGTACTATATCTGTACTATCACCATTTGTGAAGACTCCTAATGGTTAGAAAATAAATCGATTCAATCCAATGGATATGATCAGAATATATAAATCAATAATACCGAGTCACCCTCCGCTTCAAAACAAGTGAAAAACTCGGACCAAGTATTTCAACCACTTTTTAACATCGGACAATTCTAGAACATGAATTTCGACCCTCAAAGGTCACGATATCAACAGTGAAATTACACTATTTCAACCCTCAACTGGTGCAAATATGGGACTCAATAATGCCTCATGTAGAAGCAGATCGGTTAAGTCCGTTTAAAGGCTCAACAAATCTCTCGGCTATATTTTCTCAAGAATATACGACCCATCAGTGGTTGTTACTAAATAGGTATGCCGAGCTAAGGAAACTGAGCGGCTGCTACAAAATTTCTCTTACTTAATCTATACAGATATACACAGATTTACGCATGGGCAACCCTCATGTACAAGAATGAACATAACAATAAATTAAAATTGTCAACTCATTCCAGACAAACACGGAAAAGAACCATAAAAAACCATGTTGATATCAAGGTTATGTTATTGGAAAGGTTCAGTTTGTGGCAAGGTTATTGTCCATGGGCGGTCCAGAGCCTTCGTTCGTCTATTTGTTATTATTTATATGTTGAGACCCATTTTTTTTATGTTAATACACATAAAGGAACCTAATTTATGATTTTCATATGGCACCCTGTCAATTTTTATGAATATGAGGACGAGTTATGTTATTGACCAATCGAAGCAGTAGACTGGAACCTCGGCTATATTACTTTGAGAAATGATGACCATCAATTTATACTATCAAACGGGTAAGCCAATCCAAGAAACTTCAAGTTGGCAGTAGCAATACTTGGTCGTCCATTGAATCACGCTCCCTATAATGATATCAATAAAATGGAGGTGACCATTTACTGAATAATTTCTCTATTTCGTGCTTATGAGTATGGTTTGTGTTTACAATTTCTTCAGCCGAGCCATTTAATTGAGAGGTAAAGGATTTCTTCAAATGAAGGTGACCATTTACTCAATGTTATATATGGTGAGGAAACAAATGAACATTATTTGTTCGGAGGTGAAGGAAATTATGGGTTGATAATTTTTTTTTGTTCAGCACCTCGCGAGCATGGGCCGTGATTTTGGTCAATTGCCACCTTACACGCCTTATTTGTAACTTAGTTATTTAGGTTCGGCCCAGAAAGTTTTGAAGACACATTTCAAGCATTGTAATCGATACAGATATTTGTTAAAATAGAAATTTTGGCAAATAAAAAATATTTATTAAATTTGAACTTTTTAACAACTAAAAATATATGTTAAATTGAATTTTTGTAAATAAAAATATTTTTTAAATTTGAACTTTTTAACAAGTAAAAATATTTGTTAAAATTGAATTTCTAACAATCAAATATGAATTTTTAAACAAGTACAAACATTGGTTAAAATCAAAATCTTTAACAAATAAAAATGTTTGCCAAAATTTGGACAAAGAACACTATTTGATAGGTTCAAAGGCTTTGACAATTAAGACTATTTATTCCATTCGATCTATCTTGTCTCGTCCATCAAGATTTTGGTATCTCTTTATTCGGACTACGTCTCACAACTCGACCACTTATGTGACAACCCACTCCAAATAATAACGGGTGGCCAGCCCTATACTATAATAAATCAGGTATCTCAGATGGTACAGTCTCAACATCAACATACTAAACACTATAATATAAGGCTAACTGCCCGAAACTATTAAGAGCGAATCGTCAAAAATTTAAAACTTTTTATTTAACAACAACAACAAAACCAATAATGCAACTCAACCAACAATATACATCTAACTATGATGAGTGAAATGTGCAAACTCTAATAATATACAAGAGTACAATGCAATGTACAACAAGAATCTCAACAATGAAATATCCGAATATGCTGTCGGGTAACAGACAATACAATAATCTGATAAATGAAATATGAAAGTGTTAATCTACAACACTTGAATACTAACTCAATATACAAACTGAATCCTAATATAGATATACAAAGATAGGAATCGACTAAAACAAAATGCCGCGACAGTCCACAATTGCCACAGGTCCACAAATCCTGAATGGATGAACGTCAAAGGCATCCTTGCGGAGGAGCACCTGAAGTAGTACAATATATACATGGAGGAGAAAATATAAACGGGTCAGAGCCCGAGTTGAAAAACATTTTATAGCAAGTGTATTAAAATGAATAATAATTATAAATGCATTATTACATGATAAGATGGAATCGAACTCTCCCTAATAATTCAACTCACCTCTCATCTAAAGCACGCACTAAGCGTATGCACGTGATCTCCAAATGGATGTCCAATTCTAATTTAGGCAAGAGGATTCTAACTTAAACCTAATTGAAGTATTTAAGTGAAACCATCTAACCTATCTCCCAATCTACATTTATCTATTTTATTTAAATTAAATACTTTAACATTTGTATTATTGTTATCTTTATAATGTTCATTTGTTGAACATATAAAGTTGCATCATCATGCTCATAATCACATCATCATTCCCAATTACTAGAATTTCATGTATTCTAGTTATGCCCTTATTTGTCATGTAAACATAAATATAGGAGTATATATATGAGTTATTAGCATCAAGAGTTAAGGACTAAACTCCTCTCGATTCTCAACACGGCACTGCATTTCGTGCGCGGGACGTCTCGCCGAGGCGAAATCCAAACAAGAAACCCCCCCATTACACTACTCCTGACCGTGTTAATCCTTGAGGATCATTATGCCCTCAATGCATGATGCATGTAACCCAAATTTTTATTATCCAGTTTTAGTTAATTAATATTCCCAATTCTCAACAGTACACGGCGTTTCATGCGTGGGACGTCTCGCCGAAGTGAAATCTAAACAAGGACCCCCCGTTACACTACTCCTGGAACTGTCGATCGTCGGGATAGGTGATATATATAGATAATTATGAGCATTAAGGACTAAACTTATCCCCAAGTTCCAACATTACACTGCGGTTCGTGCGTGGGACGTCTCGCCGAGGCGAAATCCAAACAAGGAACCCCCCTCCCCGATACACTAATCCTGGCAATGTAGGTCGTTGAGGTCCATTATGCCCTTGATACCCAAATACAAACACAAGAAATAATAACCATCCAACCGAGCTATAACTCGAAGGACGCAGGCTCATATGCTATCATTTTCTAGTTGCCCATACACGTAGCAAACTGGAGCCACTTGGTGGGGTTCAACGACACCCACCTCGTGATCTACTCACGCACACAACGTCCGGGAAGCGGTCATAGTTCCTAACTGGCAAGTGAGAGTGACACATACCCACTACCTCTCACCCCCAAAATAAATAAATGTATATCACATATGTCATTTGCTGACCATAAAGGACGACTATGATCTGGGGATATCTATATCCTGCTTTTCTAGTCAGGATGCTCACCCTCTACGCACGTAACTTCCCAATGATAGCAAGGAGGGGGTATGCTTAACTATGTATATATACCAACATATAAGGTATAAATACATCACCACATAATAAAGATATACCATCGTATAAGGAATACCTGTAACATCATATTCATTTTCATTATACGCTCTTAGGCGCAATGGATTTAATGTCATTGTTTAGTATCTCTCTCTTTAGATACGCTAATCGAAATTTCTCACACATCTTCCCCACTTAGTAAACCCTATACTATTTCTCGCTTGAAGCTCACATGTCGCTTCTAATTGTGAATTATCTCTCAATTCTATTTAAGTTAAGGATATTCTTTTATCCTAATGCACCTAAATTAGCATTTCTCATTGTGTGAGATATCTTCCAAATCAATCATCAATAAGGATATTCCTATATCCGTTTGCACATCAATTAGCACTTATAAATCTCCATTCATAATAGGGTTGAATTAATTTTATGAACCTTGAAAGTTATCCCGTTTGGGATTGGATCCTCAGATCCATTATCCCTAAGTTATTCTCATTCTCTCCTATGAAATGTAATTATCATCTCCCAGTAGGATCTCCAAATCAAGGTGGGCTTCCCCACTTAGAAAGATACCAAAATCTCTAATCGGTAATCCTCCATTTAGTATATATGACTCCCAAATTTCTTATAAGGGAAACTCTCTAAAAGTCTCCAAAACATAATCCAAATGTCTCCTATAGAGATCCCCAATCGATAACCTCGAACAAAATGGGATAAAATTCTTTTTAGAAAAATATTCCCTCAAAAGCCCTGTTTCCGAATCGATTCGGCCCAGCGAATCGATTCGTCCAGGAAGGCGAATCGATTCGGGTCATCAGATCTGGGAATCTGTCTCAGTCCGAATCGATTCGGCTGGAGTCCGAATTGATTCGGCTCACTCAGACCTGGGGACCTGCATATTTCCGAATCGATTCGGCTAGGGGGACGGATCGATTCGTCCCTTCAGAACTCTCGAAAATGGCTACTTTTTATGTAGCCTAAAATCCCAAAATTCATTTTAATGATTTTTTCCTCATTTCTATTCAACCCAATCACATATATAACCTTAATATTCATCCTAGAATACATTTAAACTAATTTCTATCATCAAATATAAGATCTACATATTAAATCTAAGATTATACCCAAATGTTAGGTTTTGATAATTTAAACCTAAAACCCAAAATATCAATCCACAAATCATGCAATAAATGTACACAACAATTATTTATCAAGTTTAATCACTTGCCTCGGGTTCGTAGGGTCTGAATCCGCCTTGAGATCGCGTATTGGACGAAAATCTCCACTTTCTCTCTATTTTCTCCTTCTTGTTCTTCTCCTTTCTTCTTCTTCTTCTTCTTCTTCTTCTTCTTCTTCTTCTTCTTCTTCTTCTTCTTCTTCTTCTTCTCTCTTTCTTTCTTTCTATTTCTCTTTCTCTCTTTGGATAAATGAATCTCCCGTAGGATTTTTAAGCCTTAACTCCCAAGATACACATCCTTAAATGATAATACACACTTTAAGTGACCCGGTAACTTTAATTCGAGTCAAACGGTCCTAATTTACTTTGAAACCTAAATAGACCCCAAGTACAGTCATTTTGACTTTCTCGACCCTTCCGGAGACAATGGTACCCTCAGAATTTCCATTCGACACACTTTCTAACAACTCCAAATTTTGACCTCAAATGCCAAATTTTATTTTTCTCCAATAAAATAATATTTGTTTTTCCCAAAATAAATTAATTACTGTTCCGAAAGTCTTGGGTTGTTACAATTTATGCCTTAGCCTATTATGTGTCTCATCCATTAAGGGATCGACATTAGTTAATTTGGACTACGTCTCACACCTTGACTTTTTATTCCTCAGCCTATTGTAACTCCTCCATCAAGGGTTTGACATCAATCAGTTTGGACTCCTTCTCATATCTCAGCCATTAATGTCTCGACCTATTTTTCCTCATCCATTAATAGCTCGACCAATATGAATTTAGAAGTTCATAGCCTCTAATCTTTTATCATTATTGAAGACATCTCAGAAGATTGAAGACTAGGGGTAATTGATGATCCAAGATATGACCTATGCTCATTGTTATGAAGATTATACCCCTCAGTATGAATGGGTCAGCCTTATATAGACCGTCTTAGAAGCGGTTGCATGAGACTAGACAAGTGGTTGCACGAGACATCATCACATGTGGGGAGAATAATCGCATTCCCATGAACATTATAAAAGGACATGTTTCGTGCATCCAATGATGGATATTAATTGGGCATATTCCATGTGACTTGGGGTTCACACTACACCCCATGTCACCTAAAAATACACTACACCAAAAAGGCTAAATTATCACCTTTGAGCCGACCAACCTTGTCACAATCATTGACTGTGACAAGTCCTTGACAGTTGTACTTGTCACGACAAGTTTGTGACAAGTATAGCTGTCAAGTACTTGTCAGGGTCAATGACCATGATAACTTTTTAAAGTTGTCACGATAAAAAACCTTGACAGGTTCGTGACAACTCTTTTATTCCACGGCTTCCTTTTCCTCCATTTTCTCACTTTACTGCTCTCTCTTTCCTTTGTTTGTGTGTGTGTGTATGTGTGTAGGTGTGTGGTGGTGGAGGTAGTGGGGGAGAAGGGTGGGGAGTGTGTGTGTGTGTGTGGGGGGGTAGTGGGGAGGGGTTTGTGTGGGTGGGTGGGGAAGGGGGCGGGATAGGGCAGGGGCCTTGTGTGTAGGTGTCTAGGTATGTGTGATATTGAATTTGAATTTGAATTAGACGATTCAATGTTCCCCGGACTTATAACATGAATTGAATTAGTATTGATATTGAATTTGAATTGAATTGAAAGAAATTGAAATTGAAATTGAAATTGAAATTGAAATTGAAATTGAAATTGAAATTGAAATTGAAATTGAAATTGAAATTGAAATTGAAATTGAAATTGAAATTGAAATTGAAATTGAAATTGAAATTCAAATTCAATTTCAATTGAATTGAATTAGTCTAAATTGAAATTGAATTTGAATTGGTATTGATATTGGTTTAAATTGGTATAAATTGAAATTGAATTTGAATTAAATAAAACAAACTTTAAATTAAATGAAACATACTTTAAATTGCATAATTAAATGAAACATACTTTAAATCTTTATATTACATACTTTAAATTAAATGAAAGATACTATAAATTACATAATTAAATGAAGTCTCTCGAATTGTGATAAGACATAATTAAATGAAAGATACTTTAAATTACATATATCGCGCATAGATACTAGACTTCTAGTTCTTATGCATACGCATTCAATAGCCCTTAAACCTGTTCGAGAGTCATTACCCTTGTATGAGATCTCTCGAATTATCCCGTTTGGATAGTTTGGGAGTGCATAATTTATGTATAATAATATTCTTAGTGGCTTAAACTTGTTACTTTGGGGGGAATTTCTGCAGTCGTATCTTAATGTTATCTGAGTACATACTAGATGATGCGATGTTAAGTGTTATTTCAATTGATAAATTAAAATAACACTCACACTTGCAAATCTATGTCTTGTACTTGGAGAAATATGGGGATATGCTGTCGAATTTTCCTCAAATTGAAACAATGTACGTGAGCTGTTAAGTATGCTACAGAAATATGTAGTCTTAAATGGGATGGGAACACTCACCCTTTAGAGGATATGGAGGAATAGGAGTTTGGATCCATGAATAAATTTACATTAAGTCAACTTCTTATATAACACTTGCTTCGGGGGGTGCATGCCTGCATGTATTCTCATTTGAATGCACGACGTAATGGTTTTGTAACATTTATAACTAATTTAAATTACATATAGTGCGCATAGATACTAACCTTCTAGTTCTTATCGATACGCATTCAATAAGTGATTGTTTATACTAATGGGAACTAAATGTTCACACTTTTGTTTATACTAATCCACGAATATACACTTCTTACCCATAATAGGTGATTGTTTGTAGTAGCTGTGATGTGATATCTTAAATACAAAGAGTCAATTGGTGAGACAAATAGATTAGGAGATGTGTTTCGCAAAGGTGATAATGAATTTGTGAAATACGCAAAGAGATGTCATGATGATGAAAAGTTTTCGTGTCCGTGTGCTAGGTGTAAGAATGGTAAGGTGTTTGAGTGGAAAATAGTTGAACTACATTTGTTAAGATGGGGTATGCAAGATAGTTATCGAATTTGGGTTTTTAACGGGGAACCAAAAGTTCCTTTTGTCCCCGAGAAACCTTCATAACAACCTTCAACAAGTAGGATAGATGTACAAGGGGAGGATGCCAATGTAGATCATAATATGATACATGAGTTAATTGATGGAGGGTATGGAGTTCATGAAGTGGAAGAGAATGAGGTCACTGACGAAGTACAAGGTTGAGGTGGTCATGAAGATATCGGGATAAACTTTGACGATGACTACCAAAGTTTAAAATTTAAGTTGACCCAGGCGTTATACTCTAGTCATGAGAAAGATCAAACAACTTTACATTCCATGGTTGGTTTGCATAGTTTGATGACCCAATATGGCTTGTCTGGCAATATCATGATAAGAATTTGGAATTGGGTGAAGGGCTTGCTACCAAAATGAATATGATTCCAAATAGCTATCCAACTATGAAAAATAGTTTGAAAGGTTTAGGAATGAAGTATAAATCAATTCATGCTTGTGTGTATGACTGCATACTATACCGAAAGGAGTATGAAAATCTTGATTGGTGTTCGGTATGCGATGAACCTAAATGTGTAAATTTAATTTAGTATTGGGTATTGGTATAAATTGGTATTGGTATTGGTATAAATTAAAATTGATGTAAATTGGTATTGATATTGGTATAAATTGAAATTGATATCGTATGTATTGTTATTATCGGATTTGAGCCTTAATTCAATCTCCATATACATGTTTGTACTAATAATAATAATTTTTGTAGAAAATGTCTTCATCCCAGCGCGGTAGAAAAGGCGGCGAGGGCTCGTCGGCCAGTAGGTCCCCCAGATGGGGAAAATTGGGGTCCGTCATTAAGAATAAGACGACATTTTGACTAGATCACTAGAGTTTCTGAAGGCAATCGTGGGCCCAGGGTACACTGATTGGAGGGTCGTACCTAATGACCTCGAGATTAGAATCTGGGGGCACTATAGGTAGTGTATTTATATTTATATTTATATTTATATTTATATTTATATTTATATTTATATTTATATTTATATTTATATTTATATTTATATTTATATTTATATTTATATTTATATTTATAAGCAACAAACACTTACTTTATTTTTGGTTTGTATGTGTTTGACCAAAATAATTCGGCCTTCCCCCACATGTCCGCGACTCCACGTTGGAACAACTGAGGGATCTATATAATATGTGGATGAAGAATATGCGGGCACGATACTTTAGGAAGTCCGGGAGTCCATTTTGAGTGTACGTGACACCGTCCCCCTGAAGGAGTCAATCTCATTGGCATAGTGACAAAAGTTTATTGGCAATGAGATCAATGAGCGGAAATTGGCATCTCGCCAATTGAGGAGGGAGAATCGGGCGAAAAGGTTAGACGCGCACTACTCTGGGCAGACATCTTACACCGAGGTGGAGCACAAAATGGTAAGTGTTTATTTTTCTTTAATTTTAGTTTTATGTTATTATAATTTAGAATTACTTTGCATTACTTACTAATTATGCATTATTTTATTTCATAAGACATGAAGTGGCCCTGGGGGTAGGCCACATAGGCTCGATGCCTACGTGGTAATTTGAACGAAGAAGGGCAAGGACAAGGAGGTGGCCCCGAGCGTCGCAGCCACGATTGTAAGTTATAAATGTTTAATTTTTTAATTACATTTTAAATTTTTTATTTATTTAATTAACGAATCGTGTAATTTTTTTCATTTCAGGCAAAGCTTCGGGAAGTGCATGAGTCGCAATCTGATACCGACAAAACATCTTTGGATATGGATGCACTCAGTCAATTACATGGGACGAATCACAAGGGGAGGATAGCTCGCGAGTGGGGAAGTCGAGGATCATCAGAATGGAAACAAGAAACACCAGGTTGGCACCTAAGGCGGACACCCATGGAGATAAGCTATCAAGGTTGGATACGATGGTCCTAGATATGTACACCTTCATGAAGCGTCAGTTGGGAAAGGGGAAGGAGAAGGAGAAGGAAAAGGAGAAGGGGATGAGTAAGGAGAAGGAGAAGGAGGTAGAGGTAGATGAGTACGTCACTACTTCATCGTCAATATGCACGTACTCGTCTCCATATGATCCATTTCCTATCTTGTCTCCCGTCGAGCGGTTTATATTTGGTCACGAATTTTTATTCGACATATATCGCGGGGAGCGGATTGCGAGGGGGTTGATGGACACGTCCTTCCTCCCAGGTATGTTGGTTCATAGACGTCCCCTCCAAGAAATTGAGGCAATGGTGCTCGTCACGCATGTGGTGGCCGAAAAGGACAACTCACCTCTGTGGTTGGGCGAACAATGTGGCATTTTTCGAATTGATGGGGTGCTTAATGGATATATTGTGTGTCCTTCCTTCCTCCTCCAACCTGCTCAAGACCCTGTGCCATGACATTATTTGTATCTTTTTTATTTGGATATTGGATATTTGTATTTCTTTTTTATTTGGATAGGGATTATATATGGCATGATTTGGTACATTATTTCTATTTTATTTGGATATATGTTGTTTGGACAAGTACAACTTTTCTATAACAAGTATAAATATACTGTTGGACAGTGGCAGTGGCTACACTGCCCAACAGTTTTTTTTAAATTCAGCCCTGAATTGTCAAGGTAAAAAATCGTGATAAGTCCGTGATAAAGAAACTTGTCATGGGCTTGTCATGATCTTTGACCGTGATAATTTTTCTGCTTTGTCATGGGCTTGTTACGTTCTTTGATCGTGACAAAACTTGTCAAGGTCAAAGATCATGACAGGACCATGACAAGTCTAATGACCCTGTCATGGTCTTTGATGGTGACAAGTAGGTGACAAGAGGAGTTGTTACCCCCAGACTTGTCACGATCATATACCTTGACAAGTCTGACTTATCACGGTGTGTTTTGATGTAGTGATAGAAATGTAATGTTACTTGTAAACTAATTCACTTTTCTATAGTGAAACTCTATAGAATTCATTCTAAATAGAGAAAGTAATTGTATCCTTGTAACCAACTCAAGTTATAATGGAAATTGAACTCTTAATAGTGGATGTATACCCAATTGAGTTAAACCACTCAAAAACTCGGTGTTTGATCTTATTTACTACATTTAATTACTTTGCTCACTGTTCGTCACTTTTGTCCAGAATGAGGTCTTAGCATGACTCATTGAGTTACCTTCATACTGTTTCAGATACCATTAATATGTATCATCAACTAATTAGAACAAAACCATTTTCATGGGACATGTTGGAGAAAACAATGATTGTCACACCTACTTGACTACATTATTAACAAACTTAATCAATTAGTAAAAAAACCTAGAAATAAAAGAAATAACAATAAAAATATGTTTAAAAAAATCTCAAAAGTTTTCTACATAAAATAATAAATAGAAAATAATTTGAAAGTTTTTTTTAGTTGTTTAACCTATACATTAAATTTTATAAAATATTTTTAAAACTAAGAAAGTTGAGAGTTAGACAAGGAAGTCCACCGATTTTACATTAGGAAATTTTATAAAAGAACAATGTATAAATCTTTCACTTACATTACCAAATAAGGAGTATGGTATAGTATTAGAAGCAAAAGCACGAAAAAAGTCATTGGGGGTGAAGTATTTGAATTACAAGAAAGAAAATAAATTGTATAAATACTGTATCTGGAGTTTTAATCAAAATGAATATAACTATCCCACAATGGAAACAAATATATTGTCGATAATTACAGTAATTAATAAGCTTTAATAGTTATAATTAATAAGACCATTTTTAATAAGAACATACTAAAGATGCTTACTAGATTTTGTGAATAAAAAATATCTAACATGTAGGCACAATGCAAACTATTGTGATGACTACTCTCGTAAAAAAAATATACATTTACTATATATATATGGAAGAAAAAAGTATTTAGCTGAAGCACTAACAAGAGAATTCACAGATGGATAGGAATCAAAGGCTCTCTCAACTAGATAAGGAAACATTCATGTATAGACAAAGCACTTGATGAATTCGGCATCATAAGACAACAAGACTTTTGGTGTCTTAAAATGGAGTGGGTCCAAATTTATAATCACAGATGAATAAAGATAATCAATCAAGACAAACACACAACCAATAAGGTCTTTAAAGTGGTTCATCTATGAGAAAAGCCTACGTCCACCATTGGTATTACTTCTAGTGGGTACAATAGCTCATGGTTGTGCCTGATTGAATTGTCCCTTTCAGCTAAGGGAGATCATGTATTTATAGAGGATAGGAACCCAAGAGATGGAATGCCTTTATATTTTTAGGCATTTACATCTGTATACAATAAATAAGACTATCGATATTCGTTGGTACATGTACAAGAGCTATTAGCTATTCCACTTGAGGGAATTTTGCTATTCTTGAGAGTTCGAATTCTTGAGGTTCGTCGACTGGTTAACCGACCAAGTGTCTCTAGAGCCGACTAAGAAAGTAAGCATTGTGAAAATTTCCACGTAGGAGTACATGTATCCATTTCTCATTAGTCCACGCAGATGGATAATATTTATATAAAACAAAAGACCCCAATGCTCCATGCTTGATCATTGATCAAAAGTATGTATTGTTTGTTCCAAAATCTTACTCGGCATGCTATTTAGGAGTTGGTCAGCAACCGACCTCCTGGACTTGTAATTTTTTTTTTCCAATTTAGCAGGTGGAGGTATGTTTGTAAAGAATTTGAAAAATAATTAGTTGCTAAAGGGTATGTTAGTCCTTTTGTGTCTTTGGGAAACCGTGTAGCCGCCAGCAGTTTAATCATTCGTTCACTTCAATCATTTCATCTCTATTTTTTAGGTAACCTATAAAAGGATGGATGTTTCCCTCTATTTCTCTTTACCTCAAACTTTTGGAACTTAAACTCTCTCATTATTCTCAAGCTTTCGTTCTCTGCCTTCGCTGCTTGTTATTTTCCATCGTTTTTCAACTCTCTAAGCTTTCTTGCCTTTATCTTCCTTGATTTTTTTATCTTTGGAACATGGTGTATATTGTAGACAAAGGTTCTTTAGAGAAATTTAGGAAAAGAATAAATATTCCTAGTTGGGTAGGTTAGATATTTCTAGTGGACCTATTAATGTATTTTCCCTAGCTGAGGATCACTGGATCCCCAATTTATTCATTATTGAGTGTGACTTCACCTTTCCCCCAAAACCACTTTTCTTCAGTTTTGCTAGTATTTTGATGTAGTTTTATCTAGAGTAGCCTCCAATACATGGAGGGTTATAGATGGGGTAAATAGGTTAAACAAAATACATGAAACTCGTGTTGAGATTATCGAGTTGATGTTCTGTTATAAGTGGGGAACCACTGGTGATAACACTTATTATATAAAGACTAGGCAGGCCAATAGGGCATTAATGGTCAACTTGCCAGATTCAAACAAAGATTACTTCGACTATGGTGTTGTAGTGAAGAATTAACAATATGCCCCCTTCCTGAGGGGGTAGTATATACTGGACCCAGGTGCTTCTAGGAAGAGTGTGGCATAGGTCGTACATTTATTTTGATTTTTAATTTCTTCCCCTGTTTACTAACTGTTTGATGGTTTTACGACTAATTGTCTCATCTTATTTTTATGCAGAGGAACATAAAAAGAAGTAACCAAAGGAAGTGAGGTTAATATTGACGACCTTAAATATTTATGGTCCATTCACCAAAGAGTATGAGAGGAGCATCCCCAAGCAGCTTCTGTCCTGATAGAATATAAGAGTTCTATAACTCTTTTTATTATCCGACCAACCATCATTCTCCTTCAGTTCTCTATCGAATTGGATGAGGAACAAACTTCTACCTCCTCTACTGTCGAGTCAATTGGAATAGAGGGAGAGCTTGCACAAGGTGGAACTTCATCATACTTTGAATTTATAAACCTTATAGCCATCACCACTTCTCCTACTGTAGAAATGATGAAGAGAAGAATTCCCAACTTGCTGACTGGATTTGGATCACCTCCTCATACCAAGAAAAATACTATTGCCAAAAAGAGGCCCGAGGTTACTGAGAAGAGGCCACACGTCATCAATTCTGAAGAAGTACAAACTATTGAGACTCAATTCAAGAGGTTGAAAAAAGGTATGCCCAACCACTAAGAGTTAGCCCAAAAATCCCCTTCCCAACAAGGAAAGGTTGAAGACGCCTTTGTGGAAATCAACCCTGAATTGGTTAGGGGTTTGTTTAAGGTTGGGACTCTTCCAATAGATAGGTCGACATCAACCCCGATGTTCAGAACTCGATTAGTTGAGAGGTCTAGTCAAATTTTGGCCTTCGTAAATATTTTACTTCTTTGTCTATCTTTAATAATGCATGATTGATATTTTTTTGTAATGATGTTGCATATTTATTCTTTTACAGTTCTTAATTGATTATAACCAGATACTAGAGAAGGATGACCAACTTAAAACTTCTTCGATAGACATGAAATAAGCCTTTGAAGGCTTTCATAAGTCTTTAAAGGATTCTAAAAAAGATCTTAAAAGTGAGAAAAAGAGCTAGGCAAATAAAATTCGAGCAGTTGAAGAGAGGGATACTTCTACGGAGGGGAAGTTGAAAGAGGCCGAGAATTAGGCCTAACTTACCGAGGAGAAGGTCAGCACCTTAAATACTGAGGTAGCTTTGAAGAAGAAATAATAATTGGAGCTGAAGGATAAGAGCAAGTCTAACATGAAGGAGTCCACCAATAAGGGATAGGATAAGGCATTCACTATGGCATCCATTCATATTGAATATGCCAAAGGCACGAATTAGCAAACCCTCCTAAATTGGATGAGGAATTTGATGACGAGGAGGGTTCTAGGGAATCGTCAATGGTTCCTATCATTGATGTTGACTTTCCTCCTTCTAACTCTGTAACCAAGGACAAGGAGAATGTTTAACTCCTTTAGCTAGTTTCTACCTTATTTTTATGTATTTTTCTTTTCTTCTTTCCTTTTTATTCATTTGCAATGGAACCACACTTGTAATATTTGATTTATCAATGAAATAAAGAAACTTTGTTAAATCTTCCCAGTAATCCTTTGATAATGCTCGCTTATTTTATTATTGTTGCTTGTCTTCCTTGGCCGGACTTCATACTTATACTTGTGAATTTCCAGTTTAATTCCAAGAAGAATATGATAATTTTTGCTAAATCCGACCTGTTGATACATTACAAAAGTCTTTTATAAGCTGGTCATGCGGCTTTGATTGACGAAGAGATGGTAGGGTTTCTTGGCGCAGATGCCTCTGACCAAGTGAAAAATACCTATGTTCATCTTCATTGTCTTATTGATAGAGTTGTGGTCAACAACGCTGCCTACTGTGAGATGATTGAATAGTTGGAAGAAGATCATAATATTTCTCTAGAACTATTACACTCTGATTATGAAGCTAAGTACGATGCCCAAAGTGTAAGTTGGGGGTTTGACAAGAAACTGTAAGATATCACTTCTTCCTTGAAGAAGAAAGAAATTGTGCTAAATAAAGAGTCTAAAACTTCTCAGGAAATTGTTGTACTCTTGAAAAAAATAAAATAATGCCTTGAGGAATGAGATCGATAGTTTGAAGAAGATAGATGATACCGGGCTGAATGAAGGTGTCTCATTATTGGAGATGGAAAATGCAAGACTATTGGAGGAACTGATGAACTTAAAGAAGAGAAAGACTAAGTTTGGACAATATTCTAGGCATGTAGTGGTTGCTCGACCAATAGTAGATGAAGAGATAACTAAGAAGACCTTAGCCAACCAAATAACTTTGTTATAGGAGAAGGATCACTGCACCAAAATGGTCAAATTGTCACCCTTCAAGTGGCCAGCCTTGTCACGGTCAATGACCATGACAAGGTCGTGACAAAGGTTTGTCACGATTAAGAACCATGACAGGTCCGTGACAATTCTGTCAGTAAAAAACCCTTCCCTCTTCTTTTTCCCATCGATTTCTATTCCCTCCATTTCTCTCTCGCTCTCTAAGCGACTACTGCACACTCTCTCTATGATTTTGGTACGTTTTGTCTCTCTGTTTCTCTTCCATTGGTATATTGTGTGTGTATATGTGCGTGTGTGCATATATGTATATGCAAATGTGTGTGTGTGTGTGTGGTGGATTGAGGGGGCAGGGCTGAGGGTGGGGAGGGGCGTGTATATTTGCATGTGTGTATATATGCGTGTGTGTATATGTGTGTGTGTGTGTGGTGGGTAGGGACAGTGGGGGGGCAAGGCTGAGGGATGGTGAGTGGATGCGGGGGGTGGGTCTATGTGTGCGTGTGTGTATATGTGAGCGTGTATGTATATGTGAGCGTGTGTGTATATGTGTGTGTGGTGGGGGGGGGGGGGGGAGGGGGGGAGGGGTGGGGGTGGGGCAAGGGAAATGGGGCGGGGGTGGTGCTTTTTAAGTTTTTTGAATCAAATTTTGATTGATTTATTAGATATTTCCCCTCATATGCAAGTAGTTCCCCTTGTAAAAGAATTTATTGATTAAATATTGATTGATTATTAATTTTTTAGTAAATTAAAAATTAGTTCCCCTTTCATATGCAACTAGGATTACCCCTCATTGTAAATTAGTAAATTAATAATTGTATACTTTAATTGATGAAATGAATTAATTGAGTAGATAAATTAAAAGGAGTACGTGATACACCTTTTGTTGTTGCTAGTACGGTTGGATTATAGTGCATCGATGTTCGGTTGATTAATTTTAGAAGTGGCAATTTTTCAATTTTTTTTTTTAAATTACTTTGTATCACGAACAATATATATATAGTATGATAATTAAATTAAACATACTTGAAATTACATATAGTGCGCATAGATACTGGCCTTCTAGTTCTTATGTGTACACATTTAATAGCCCTTAGACCTGTTCGAGAGTCATTACCCCTGTAATGAGATCTCTCGAATTGTCCCGTTTGGACATTTTGGGACTGCATAATTTTTGTATAATAATATTCTTAGTGGCTTAAAGTAGTTACTTTTGGAGGAAGTTCTGCAATCGTATCCTAATATTCTCTGGGTACATACTAGATTGACAAGTGTGACTGTTATTTCAAATAATTAATTAAAATAACACTCACACTTGCCAATCTATGTCGTGTACTTGGAGAACTACGGAGATATGCTGCCGAATTTTTCTCAAATCGTAACAATGCGCATGAGCTATTAAGTATATTACAGAAATATGCGGTCTTAAATGGGATTGGACCACTCACCCTTTAGCGGTCTTGAATGCCGAATTTAAAAATCGAATATGAATAAGACATAATTAAATGAAACATACTATAAATCTAAGTTTTGTTTATACTAATCCATGAATATACGCTTCTTACCTTTAATAGGTGATTAGTTGTGGTAGCTGTGATGGGATATCCTAAATAGAAAGAGTGGATGGGTGAGACAAATAGAATAGGGGATGTGTTTTGCAGAGGTGCTAATGAATTTGTGAAATACGCAGAGAGATGTCATAATGATGAAGAGTTTCTACGTTCGTATGGTAGGTGTAAGAATGGTAAGGTGTTTGAGTGGAAAACAGTTGAACTACATTTGTTAAGATGGGGTATGCAAGATATTTATCGATTTTGGAGTTTTCACGGTGAATTGAAAGTTCCTTTTGTCCACGAACAACCTTCACCACAACCTTCACAACAACCTTCAACAAGTAGGATAGATGTAGAAGGGGACGACATAGATCATAATATGTTAGAGGATTTAGTTGATGACGCGTAAGGAGTTTATGAAGTAGAGGAAAATGAGGTTACCGATGATGTACAAGGTTCAGGTGCTTGCGAAGATATCATGATAAACCTTGAAGATGACTACCAAAGTTTAAAATTTAAGGCGACCCAACCGTTATACTCTGGCTATGAGAAAGATCAAAAAACTTTACATTCCATGGTTGGTTTGCACAATTTGAAGACGCAATACGATTTGTCTGGTAATAGCATAACAGTAATTCTAAATTGGGTGAAGGGTTTACTACCCAAGGAGAATACACTCCCAAATAGATATCCTGTTATGAAGAACAGTTTGAAAGGTTTGGGAATGAAGTATAAATCGATTCATTCGTGTGTGTATGATTGCATACTATACCAAAATGAGTATGAAAATCTCGATCGTTGTTCGGTATGCGATGAACCTAGATATGTCCAATCTACTGTCAAGGAATGCACAAGCTCAAAAGTGCCTCAAAAAGTGTTGAAATATTTTGCTATTGGGCCTAGATTAAAGAAATTTTTCATAGTACCATGGATAGAGGAGGCAATGACTTGGCATGCTAGCGAAGAAGTAGGGGGTAATCTCATGCGTCATCATATTGATTCTACAGCTTGGAGGAGGATGAATTATGAGTATCCCAATTTTTCTCGAGAATAGTGCAACATTCGTTTGGATATATCAATAGACGGTGTCAATCCATTTGGAAATCTAAGCACCAATTCGAGTGTGTGGACAGTGATCCTAGCCCCACTCAACCTCCCTCCTTCATAATGTATGAGACCTGAATTTTCGATGCTATTTTTGTTGATACCTGGGACAAAAGCACCAAGTGATGACATCGACGTCTAGCTGGATCCTTTGGTAGAAGAATTAAATGAGTTATGGGAAGAGGGTGTATAATCATTTAACTCTTTTATAAAAGAAGAGTTTACGCTGAAATCTATGTTGATGTGGGCAATTCATAATTTTCCAGCTTATGGGACATTATCTGGTTGTGTAGTACAGGGCTATTTGGGGTGTCCTGTTTGTGGAGAGGAGACTGAACCTATTCATCTATTCGCTAGATAAAAAAATATATACCATTTCAATAGGAGGTTTTTACCCCTGGCTCTTAGTTTCAGATTTGAGAAAGGTTCCAATTTTTTATCGGGCTGGGTTTAACATAAGCTACCGCCAAGACAACTTTCAGGTTCAAAATTGAAAGTAAATCTTCTGAATGTGGCCTTAATATGCCAGGTAAGAATTCCAAATTTAAGAATGTTAAGCATAAAAGACCCCAAATGGGAATGAAACTGAGATAATAAAGACATGGTCTAGGAGGTCAATTTTATTTGACTTGCCTTATTAGAAGAATAACCCGGTACACCATGTATTGGGTGTGATGCATGCAGAGAAGAACGTCGCTGAACATATTAGTGGCACTTGCCTTGGGGGGAGTAATTTGAAGGATGTAAAAAATGCATGAAAATACCTTAAATCGTTGAAACTTAAGCCACAACTATGGTCAAAAGAATATTGTAGGGGAAGGATGTGCGTTTACTTTGACGAGTGGGGAAAGGAAGACGCTTTTAGACACAATATATAATTTGAAGGGTCCATCTAATTTTTTGTCCAACTTACAAAGGATTGTGAATTATGCTACTCATGATTTACATAAGTGTAAGTCCCATGATTGGCATGTGATCATGCAATTGGTTCCTCTATTGTTTAAGCACTGTTTCTCCAAGCACAAGGATTTGCGGAGGGCTATTATGCAACTTAGTATTACCTTCTCACTTTTGTGTGAGAAGGTAGTCAATCGAGAACACATAGTGGCTGCAAAATTGGCAGTGACAGAAGCGATTTGTGTGTTGGAGAAGTACTTTCCCCCAATATTCTTTAACATAAGTGTTCACTTTTTGGTACACTTATGTGGCGAGGCACTTCTTTGTGGTCTATTTAGATATTGGTGGATGTATCTGTTTGAAAGATATATGAAAGTTTTTAAAGATTACGTTAAGAATATGCGATACATTGCAAGATCAATTGCAAAGGAATAGATCATCGTGGAGCCATCAATATATACTCAGGGATATATGCCTGACTCGACCAGCGTTAATGACACTAACGAGTTCGTCGATGCTGATGGTCATGTGATTGGAAAACGAGTGAAATTAATGAGTTTGCAACATGAACAAGTAGCTCGTTATCTATTTGACACACATGAAGATGTCGAAGAATGGAAAGAGTAAGTTTAAATTATTTTAAGTTTTACATTATTTTAGAATATTTTAGAATATTTTATACATGATTAATTTTGTAATATGCAGAAAATATGAAGCCTCTGAGAACAAATAAAGGCAAAAAATAATGGTACAATCTGACATCGAATTTAGGCCGTGGTTGTCAAAAGAGGTAATTATAATGAAAATGACCGTTATATAACGTTACATTACACTCAAACTTTACAACTAACCTAATTAATTTATCTATATTCTCAGCTCTTAAAGACGGGTGATGCGACATCAAGGCTTGCTCGTCTAGCCAATGGACCCTTGTTCTTGGCACAAGAGTACAAAAAGTATCGATTGAACGGTTAAGTATTCGGCGCAAAAGTGTACGAGGAAAGTACAAATGTACAGAACTCGGGCATTTCATACAAGGCTCTTACTTTCTTTCTAGTGAGCGCAAAAGATAAAAACCATGTTGAAGCGGAAATGACTTACTATGGTATAATTCGAAATATATTTGAATTGGATTATATAGGCTTCAAAGAGGTTGTATTTTAATGTGACTGGGTAAGAGTTGAGGATAAAAATGCTTGTAAAGTTAATCGTGGAACCAATTTGATCATGGTTGACTTGTCCAAGTTGAAGAGCAATGACCACGTGAGAAATGAGCCATTTGTTTGTGCATTTCAAAAGATCAACCAAGTGTTTTACTCGGAGTATATCAACAATGAGCCGTGGTCAATTGTCCTACATGCGCCAAAGCGTCTAAATAGTAGTGTGGATGACTTGACTTCTACCACCGAATATCAATCCATTTTTTATGATAACTTGAATTTCAAACAATTTTTCAATTTGTAATAAATATTCCAATTTTTACAATATCAATCCATTTTTAATGCTTTTAATTGATTTTCACTTTATCATTTTCACTCTTTTTATCTTTCTCTCTTTCCTTTGTATATGTATGTGTGTGTGTTGGTGTTGGTGGTGGTGGTGGTGGTGGGGGGGTGGGGGGGGGGGGGGGCAATGTGTGTGTAGTGTGCGTGTGTGTGGGAAGTAGGGGTAGGGGTGGGGATGTTTAAGATTTTTAGTAATTGTACATATTATGAGTTAGATGTTGTTGTTTTGTAATTCAGAATTGAGGTGTTAAACAGTAATAATTCATTTGGATTTTAGTAATTATACGTATTCGCATGTCTTCTTCTAATTCATTTGGATTTGTACTAATAACAACATTTTTTTTTTACAGAAAATGTATCCTTCAGGTTTTAAGGCGTGGATGATGATGCTGATTATGATGATGTCGTCTGGGCTTGGTGGTAGCGGAGGCGACGAGGGATCCTCTACCCCTAGTCTCCCCAAATGGGGTAAATTAGGGAAGGCTGTCGAGAACAAGACGGGGCTATTAGCGAGATCCCTCGAGCTGGTAAAGACCATCATCGTCCTGGGGTACATTAGTTGGAGGGAGGTGCCAAATGAGCTCAAGTTAGCTATTTGGGTGGCATTACAGGTAATGTATTTATGTTTCAAATTTATTTAATATTTATATTTATATTTATATTTATTCGGAACTAACATTATATTTGCTAGACAGGAACAATTAATCCTGGTCCCAAAACTACGCGATTCTGTCTTGGAGCAGTTGAGGGAGAAACATAAGAATTGGAAGAAAAATATGCAGACCCAGTACTTTAGGAAGACCCGAGAGTCCATTATCCGAATGCGTGACTCCGTCCCGCTGAAGGAGCCAATCTCATTGTCACAATGACAAAAGTTTATTGACAATGAGATCGGGGAGTGACAATTGCCATCTCGCCAAACGGGGAGGAAAAATCAAGAGAAAAAGATGAACGTGCACTACTCCAGCCGGACGTCTTACGCCGAGGTGGAGCATAGGACGATGGTAAGATTTAATTTTTCTATAATTACAGAAATATGTTATTCTGCATTATTTTACTTTGTGGGGCCGATACTAATTTTTCATTGTTTTATTTCAGGGGACAGGGAGTGGCCGTGGGGGTATGCCATATAGGGTCGATACTTATGTGGCTATTCGGACGAAGAAGGGGAAGGATAAGGAGGTGTCCCCGATTATCATGCCCACAATTGTAAGTAATCCGACAATTTACTTTTTGTTAATTACGTTATAATTTTTTTATTTACTTATTTAACTAATCATGTGCTTTTTGTCATTTCAGGCAAAGCTTAAGGAAGTGCATGAGTCGCAGTCTGATGCCGACAAGGCATCTTTGTCCACAGACGCACTCAACCAAGTACTTGGCGCTGATTGCAGGGGAAGGACAAGGGGTGAGCTTGCGGGTGGCCAAATCTAGGATCATCGGATTGGAGACGAGCAACAGCGAGTTGGCTCGAATGGTGGACTCACATGACGCAAAATTATTCCATTTAGAGGCGACCGTCCAATATATGTTCTCATTCATGAAGCGATTTGTTATGGGAAAACCGTAAGGGTAAAGGGAAGGATAAGGTGGTGGTGGAGGAGGAGGTGCAGGAGGACGAGGATGTGGACCTCGCTGCTTCATAGCCGACACGTGCAGACTCTGATGATCCAGTCCCCTATTTGGCTCCCTTCGACCGACCGACGTTGACACTTGGTTGGAAGAGCATGTTTATACATGACATGTTTGATGGCCAGCGGATAGGACAGGGTTTGAGGGACCTGAATACCATCTAGGGTATGCCAGTTCATGGACATTTGCTTCAAGACATCGAGGCCAAGGTGCTCGTCACGCATGTGATACCAAGGAAGGAGAACTCCCCATTATGGTTGTACGAAAAATGCGGCACAATGCATATTGTTGGGTGTATTAATTCGTATATCGTGTGGCCTGCTCACCTCCTCAGACCTACCTAGACATGTAATGACATTATTTGAATTGAATTGTTTTAAGTTGTTTCATTTAAATTATATTTGGATTATAACGTGATGCATATTATTTTGAATGTATATTTTCATTATCTCTATTTTATTTGGATATATGATGTTTGAACAGGTACAACGTTGCTATAACAGGTACAAATATACTGCTGGGCAGTGGCAGTGGCCATACTGCCCAGTAAATTTTTTTTCAATTCTGTTAAGAATTATCACAGTCATTGACCGTGATAATTTTTCAATAAATGTCATGGGTTTGTCACGATTATTAATCGTGACTAATATTGTAAAGGTCATTGATCGTGACATGACCGTGATAAGTCCATGACAATAAACGTTGTCACCCCCAGACTTATCACGGTCATTGACCTTGATAAGTTGGACTTGTCACGGTTAGTGATCGTGACAATTTGATAGATTTGGTGTAATGGATAAGGCCCTTTCATAGGCAGCCCAAGGCTGTATGGATGGATGGGTATGATGAGACCTTAAATTAGTTGGATGAACACATTGATCAAGCTCGATCGAAAGGATATACATAGGATTGGTTGAACTTGCTGAGGCTGTTAAAGATAATAAGAAAAATGAATTATGGTATTGGGATGATCTAGGGATATTGGATTAACCAGATCCCCCTTTAAGATTGATGTCAACTGGATCCCGACTGATTCCATTACTCAAAGCCTAGTAGGAAAATACATTAGGGATTATGGACTTCGAGGAGAAACAACAAACGCAATAGGCCAAAATATTTGAGAGATACAACCTTGCCGATCAACCTTGATGATCCTCCTATTGGGATGAGTAAAGCTGAAGGAAAGCGTCCAGTAGAATAGACTTATATTTCCTACTTTTTTATTTCTGTATTATAACACAAAGTGTTGGGAATACAATAGACTTTATTTTTCAAAATGTTTTTTTATCAACATCCTGCAATATTTACTTAAGCTTATGATTAGTTAATCATCTTTTTGACTAGGTAATCTGCTTAAATGATAAGTGCTTGGTCCAATGTTGAACCTTAATTTGCAATGCCTTAGATTCTACTAATGCACTTAGATAAAACTGTGAGTAGTTTTGTTGACCTAAGTGTCTGTATTACTTATCATTGGTGACCAAGTATGTTAGAAATATACATTTATTCATGTGTTTAACGAAGTCGAGTAAAACTTCTTGTGTTTTAAGTCATACATGAAGTTCTATCGACTTCTTATTCTTGACTTGTCGAAGATGAAATCATACATGAAGTCTAAAAGAAATTTCTAAACTAACTTAACTTTTTTGAAGTTAGAAAAGTTTGAATTAGAGAAATTTCCAAACTAAACTTTTTTTGAAATTGGAAAAGTAAAAGTTTAAAGTGGGAAAAGTTTGAATTTTTATAATTGGAAAAGTTTGTGGTGGATATATATCCCCGTACCTCGAAAAATAATATAAAAAGAAAGGTTATTTGATAGAAACTTGCAACTTCATAAAATTTAATAAATAATTACATCAAATCAAAATTACTGATAATATTTTTGTAAGTGGTTAGCGTTCCACGGATTTGTGAATTCCTCCCCTTAAAGTGTTTCTAGGCGAGAGGTGCCTGGTCAGATAACAACCAAGATATGATAATGAACGTGCTAGTTGGGATCCAACTTGTTGCCATTCTGAATCACTTTCTTAAGGATATAGTCTCCTTCTTGCAGGGTTGTCGACTTGACCCTCCTATTATACAATCTAGCAGTCCTTTGTTAATAAGCAGTCTTTTAAATTACAGTATCCTCTCTGGCTTCTTCAACCATGTCTAAATATAGTCTCCTCATGAGATCACTCTTTGGGGAGTCAAAATTCAGTACCCTATGAGTCGAAAAACCTATTTCAACTAGTACCATTGCCTCAGTGCCAAAAGTGGTCATGTATGGAGTCTCCCCTGTTGCTGTTCTTGGCGTAATCCTATAAGCCCAAAGGACACTATGTAGCTCATTGATCTAGTTCCCCTTAGCATCATCCAATATTTTTTTAACCCGTCAAGCAAAGTTTTATTAGTGATCTCTGTCTTACCATTGCATTATGGATGTTCAGGTACTAAATGAAGTTTCTGAATCTTGTTACGAATGTAATATTCCTAAACTCCTCATTGTCAAACTGAGTAACATGATCAGTGATGAAAGTCTAAGGAATCCCATTACAACATATGATATGTTTCCATATGAATAAACACTCCCTGGTAAGACATATCAATCAAGGGGTTAACCTCCACCCATTTAGTGAAATAATCCACTCCTATAACAAAATACTTGAACCTTCCTTTGGTGGTCGAAAATGGGATGACCAGGTCAATAACCTAAATAGAAAATGCCTAAGGAAATGCTACGGGAGTTAGGGAAACCCCTGGTCTTCTATAAATAGTGATAAACTTCTAATATTTATAACACTTCTTGACAAAAGAAACAAAATCTTCCTTAATTGTCTGCCAGTAGTATCCTTTCATGGCTATTCTTTGTACCAATAATTGACCGGATGAATGAGCTCCTCATGACCCTTCATTCACCTCCATGATCAAGTCATGTACTTCTAAGGGATGAACACATCGGATTAAGGAGACAGTGTATTTCTATGAAAATGCCTTTCTCTAAAACATAACTAGTTGCTTTGTATCGCAGCTTCCTAACTTCTATCTGATCGAATGACGACACTCCTTTGTCATTATAGTCTTTGATTGAATACATCCAGGAAGGTGCCAAGTCTACATTGATAATGTTGAAATCTTCCACGTAGATGATTCTGTGTGTCAAGATCTCTACTAGAATGGTTCGTCTGAGTTCTATCTAAGTTGTTGACACTAGTTGAGCAAGTGCATCTGCTTGGGCATTGATGATACGAGAAACCGTCCACTTGTCATTCTCGTACCAGCAAGTCTAGGGTAAAATACATAATAAACATATATGGCAAGTAAAGAGAGATAAAAGACAAGATACAGAGTGGTTCGAATATTGAAATGAGCCTACATCCACTTTGGTGCCCCATTCTCATTATATGAGTTTGTAGTATAGGTTTATAATGCCGTAATAGGCGTACAATGTAGATGAAAAAAGAGAATACATGTCTGTGATAATTTCGTGAGCGTCGGATAGATGACCATGATGCCGGTAGATAGCCCCCAAAATAAATCGAGAGGTGTAGAGAGCGTAGTGATCTCCGAACTAGGTCTCCGTATTAGAAATGAAATTGGAACCCCTTATCTCGAGGTGTGGGACTCTATTTATAGGAGGTGCATATGATGTGCTGCTGTTGTGTTTGAGAGGGATGCGACCAGCTATGCTGAAAGGTGGGGCCCGCGCCCTGTAACACGTGAATGAGAGAGGGCCGCAGTTTATAGTATATAAGTTCGCGGCGTGTAAGTCCGCACCCTTTGGCATGTAAATATGAGGTTGCGGCAACACGTATTCTATCCTTAAATCTCAAGTGTGGCGCGATAGGGGTGTTATATTTTCCATATCAATAAGCCCCCAGGTCATAGTGCCAAGAGATAACGACTGGGGCTGCGGCTGAGTAGTCAAGTCTTCTCTTCTCAAGCTGCCGCGACAATTAGATCTTCCCGTGGCCTCTTATATAAATGGCAAATGTCCGTGGACTTCATTAATTTTCCAATTCTCTAAGAGCATATCAAGAGAAAAACCTTTCCATTCCATTTTTGAGTTTTTCGATGAGCCTTAGGTGGTGTCTTCTGGTGTCAGGAGGTTGAGCAATCGGTGTTTATCAATCTCCAGGTAAATTTCTAACCAAATTCTCTATGAATGATATTCTTTGTTTTTTTTTCTTGATTTCCAATGGCAAATGATCCATATGAACTCATATCTTGTGAAATAACCACGTGAACCAACTGATTACCTATTGAGTCCACTCTTTTTACTGAATCATGTTAAACAACTAACTTTGAATTGAATCGATACTGCTAAATTTATTACTGAAACGAACTCATTCGTGTCGAATCAATAAGTAAAACTTGCTGACTTAGGCTTAGATTATTAGGGCTTTTGAATTCCCATTATACAAGATCAAAATATAAAACAAACCCGTGAAATATACTTGTGTAGGATCAAATTTGCTGATTTTAGAGTTTTAGGAATTGAAAAACATATCACTCTGTTCTTGGCGTTCTTGAGGGAAACTTTCAAATTCTAGGGCTTTGATCTTTATATTAGGTTACCTTTGTTATCAACGTGTTGAGGAGTCTGGACACGGCATGTAGCATTCTTGTGCTATTTCTCTGCGGCCTCATGTCATTACTTGTGTATAATAAGAAGGCTTGCAGCAGTAAGTGCTGACGACAAGAAGTTTAGCACCTTAGTGACTTCATCCTCATGTAAATACTTGTGTATAATAAATACCTTTTTTCCCTTAGGGTTTAGCCCTAGGCTAGTAGCCGCGGTGTTTTTCCAATAAACTAAAAGACTATGGCATAATAAGACATACCTAATGTCCGCTTCCCCAAAACAATGTATCGCGACAGTAGATGTAATCCCTTGGATTCCAAAGTCCAACACTTGTAGTTAGATAAAATTGTTGAAACTTCTATTTTTCTTCCAAACTTGTTATTTCGTTGTTTCTCCCGTGGCCTCTAAGAGGCTTATCTGACCATACTGGCTGCAACACCTAACAACGAACTTTCTGCTTTTCAGGTCTTGCTGCAGCCATAAGAGTTGGAATCCTGACAAATTTTTGAAGGATTTCTGGAACAAAAATTTCGGAGTTTCTCCTCCTGAACTCCTTTCTGTGCATCCTTTACAGACATTTAGGCCTTGCATGCTCAAAGATTGCCCAAATTGTGTCACTTTGGATTCTGACTCCACAAAAACCACGTGTAGGAAAGATACTAACTTTGTGGACTCATCTTGTAGGAAAGATACTGAGACCACCATAATGGACGAGGAGGAAAATTCCAGTAACAACCCCAATGGAAATTAATGACAGGGATGCGCCTGCTGGCCCATCTAATAGAACTGAGAGACCTCTTGCGGCCTTAAACGTCTGCAACATCATGAATTAGGAATGGGTTGACTAAGTTGCTAAGGCATTTGAATTTCTTGAAATTTTGGTCTGCTCAGCATCCGTCGCGGAATAAAGGGCCTACACGGCTCTTACTGATGATGGGGTCTGCTTCCACCTCCATGCGTTTGTATATGGGTTGCGGCTTCCTGTTCTAGTCCCCATTAGAAGAATTGTAACACCCCGTAATTTTATGCATTTAATATTTAATTAATTTGGGAATTCTAAATTACTTGTGTGTTGTAATTTTAATTGAATTAATTATGGAAATATTAAATTAAATATTAATCGGGGAGTGAATGGTTAATATTTAGGGAAATTTAATTACTAAGTGAATAGTAATAATTTATTTACGTCATTTGGGGTATTAGTGACGGGATATGAACTTATCTCAGGCGGGAGTCAGTATAGACTAATTTGGGTGTGAGATAAGGATTTTTATAAATTAATTCGGATGCCAATTATGAGTGTACGGTTGAGTCCGAATGGGCCAAGATAGTCAGAAAAATGTACCCGAGGGTAGTAAACGGGTCACGAGATGTTTTTAGGTATAGCCGGGCCCACATGGGGGTATTTGAGTCAGTTGCGCTTGGCCCATTAGGCAACAAATGGGATTTAGCCAAATTACCTAATTAAAAAAAATGGGAACGAATGATGTCAGATTAGAGAACGCTTAGTGTGAGAGGAAACCCTATGAAGCAGTTAAAGGCAATTTGGGGGACAAAGGAAAGAACCAAAGGGGGATTTCATCTTCAACCTTGAGATTTAAAGCTTCAAATCAGACCCTACAAAACCATAAGGAAAGTGATTAACTTGCTGTAGCATTTAATTTTCATTTTGATTCATGTTTATGTGATGTGATAAATCAAAATTCATTTTTGGGATTAAGGGGGTACAAAATGGGTTTTTCGTAAATCAATCTCCTGATTTCGAAATTGTGTAAGAATTTATGTATAATTTGAGATTTGTATATATCTGGTAAGATATGTAAACCCAGATGAGTTAGGGATGAATTGAGATATATATTTGATGTTGAGATGGGTTAACGAATAATACGAGTTTTTCCCCAATTTAGAAAAACAGCAGAGAACGAAAATTAAACTATGTTTTGGGACTTTATGGGGGTTCCTTATGAGGTTCTTGGTGTATTATATTGATGAGAGGACTTGCGTTAGACTGTAGAAGAAGTTGGGGATTTGAGTTTTTCATTCGTGGCTGAAACAGAAACCTGGGGAAGGCGAAGACCTGATCGATGGCTGGGGATCGATCGATCGATGGTCAGGGATTTTTAGCAGTTCGTCTAGTTTATATATATAAGGGGAATTTAATTCAAAATTTCGTCCCATACCTTATTTAATGAGAAATAAACATAGGAATTACAATCTAATTAATTATGAGGGAAAAATAATTGGGATTGGAGGGAATCTATGTCTGACACACTATGGTTAAATTTTGGGAAGGATATTTCGAAGTTATTAAATACGGATCAAGTGGACGAGTCCGAGTATATTGGTTGAGAGATACCAAGGCGTTGAATTAATTTAGAGTGAAAGCTAAATAATTTGGAGTCGGGGATTTAGATTCGGGTATTGTTTTATTTCGGGCCATGAGAGCGAGTTCGAATATATTGGTTGGAGCGACACCAAAAGTAATCTAATTAATTAATGTGCAATTAATTAATAATCAGAGTTGGGCCATAAACTCATGATAATTTGTATAGGCTTATGTTACAAACTTAGTACACGGTATAACCGGGTTGTTTTATTTATATATATATATATATATGGTGTGCGATAGTATATATATATGGTGTGTACATTAATATCAGTGGCTAGATATTATTATTATATATATGCTCTAGAGCTATCAGGGGAGGTTGCGCGTAGAGGGTGAATCCCCCAACTTGAGGAGTAGGGTGAGTATACCCCACATCATAGCGTCCATTATATGTGTGAGGGGAATCTCACTTTCAGGGAAGGAATATGACAACCTCCAATATTTATGTTATTTACCAAGTTAGTGAGCGATTCTGATTTGGGGTAACTAGGTTATGTGAATACACCTAGTGGGATAGCACTTTAGAGAACATACATCCGGTGAGTTATTACTCGGGAGGATGTTCATTATTAATTATTATTTCAGCGTATTTGTGAATGTTGTAATAAGACTATACGTATATAATGAGGTAAATAATTATATACTGGTTAATTAATACATACCGTGAATTGAATTATATGTATAATGGGTGTGAAATTTATATGAATTTTAAAAAGGAGAATGATTAATTAAGTTAGTGTTGATAATAACTTAGAAATAATAATTATGGCATACTCGGTTAAAGTGGGGTGGTTACAAGGGTTATATCAGTTATCTAGTCATGGGATAAATAACTAGGTAAATTACTTAAGGCGTTAGTAGTGCACATTAGAGGAGGGGTGAGGTTGTCCTCAAGGGAGTGCGGCACTAACTAAAATATGAAGAGGATGCATACATATTTATTACTGCAAGTTAACCAATTGCTAAATATTTTCCAAATGTTTTGGGTATTAACCCTTGCTATAAAAACATTTAAAAACCTTTTAGGTGTCCTACCACAGGGACGCCCGGCTTGACTCATTCCATGGATCTGTTGCTACAGCACATGCGGATGTTGCGGGAGTTTGATAGGCGCTTCGATCTTTTCATTTCTAGTATAGAAATATCCTATCAGTTACTCGAGCATGTTGCTCACTGTTTTATTCAGTACTTATTTCAGACTTGTTAATATTTATTACTTATCTTTACTTTTGTTGGATTTGAGCAGATGGTTCATTCGGTCAATTATTTAGATGTTAATGGTGGTTTTCAGTTAATTGTGATTGTTCAAATTATTTTGTTCCGTATGAGTATTTCATTAGATTAATGAAAGATAAAACTTGGCACTAGTCTAATTCTCTCACTTAGGTGGTTAGTAATTAAAAAGGCGACAATGATGATAAGAATGAACCAACTGAGAAACCTGTTCTAACTTCATTTAGGACTGATCACCCGGGGTTAATTAGGCGGGTTGTCACAAGAATCTTCCAGACCATGAAGATGTCCCAGCCCAACTAGATCCCAATGGCTGGAGGTCAGTTCTTGCCTCAGTGGTGCTGTGGAAGAATAAGTTTAGGAGGGACATAACTCCTATGGATCTTTTTCATTTTTACAGACCTAAGGAGAATTCTGTAACATTCGTATGGTATTATTACTTTACCATCCACAATAATGATGAAACCCTCTATACTGGGAGGCTCACCAGTGTAAAAAATTAGAAGGAAAAGTATTTTTATATTTCTGGAGAAGGTGGGAGATCCACCCAGATGAGACTGAGAGGGAGAAGTCCTTCAGGCTGCCGCGACGATAGGGACGCCCCTCCAAGCTAGGTAAATAAGGCTGCAGCCTTTTGTGAACATGCCGCGTCCTATTTCTTACAGTTGTATCTTCCATATTCTTTCCTTTGCTTTTGTACTAATATTGAAATTTCTATGCAGCTCTTGACAATTTTCCTCTTAGTGAGAGGCAAGAGAGTAGGATAAGAAGGGCCACGATAGTAAGTGCTAAGGAAAAAATGTTTAGTACCTTAATGACTTCAACCTCCATTGTTTAGGGAGGATACTTTACAAAAAAATCCCTGCTAAGAGTGATGGGCAGGGAGGGTATCAATCCCTTACTCTATTAATGTCGCGACAGTTATTGCCAATTTCAAAATTTGACTTTTCTTCATTTCTTCTTCAGGTGATGAGATAGATAGGGAGCTCTTGGCAGCTCAACTGGCTGAAATGGATGAGGACGCGATTGCCCTAAAAAATGCAACCAGGCAGAAGAAGAGGAAAATGGATAAGTCTAAGCGCTCTGTCGCACCCACTACACTTCTCGCACCTTATGTGGGTGACCAAACGGCTCCTACTGCTCCCAGAATTCAACTTGAGGAGTTTGCTCCTCAAGAAAGGCATGAAGGCCTGTTTAATGATGACATTGGGAGTCAACTGGCCATGGTAGGCTTGATGATGTCTGTGACTGATGTGCAGTGTGGTCGTGGCACCTCCCAAACTAACATTTCAAACTCTCCCCTCATCCCACAATAATGGTTGTTAATGCCGACATTTCACCTCCTTAAAGTCGTGCCAGTGTTGGCCCTGATGGTCATCCGCGGCCTCAACTTAGGCAGCCCAAACCTGAGTCTTCCTGGGACACAACTATGAAGGTTGTCCACAAAATGAAAAGGGGATGCCGTAGACCTTGATCGTCTTGTGGATGAGAACCATAAAGACTTAGAGAATTATACCCTCCACAACTTGCTGAGAGTAGGAGAAGCTTCACCTTTTTAATAATTCTCTCTTTCTGTAGCTCAAGTTTTGTTTTCTAACATTCAATATCTTTACAGGCTATGGAAGTTGTGATGTCCCAGAAGTTCAAATATGAAGTCCTCTATAAGTTGAAGGAGGATACGAAGAAGGTTCACACCACTGACTTGGAGAATACCAAAAATTCTTCTTTTGAGGCTCAAAAAGCGTCTGCTATTGTGGCACTTCAAGTAGTGTGGATGGACCTCGAAGTTTCCCTCAAGGCCAAAAATAATGCTGGGGCAAAGCTGGTAACATCTGTGGAAGCTCTCTAAGTTGAACAAAATAAGGTTGCAGAAGCCTCTCTTCAGGCCTCCAGTCTTGAGTCCTAGTTAAAGGAGCTCTAAGATAAATTTAGCCAAAGGGAGACGGAGCATGACAGAGCCCTAAATCAAATGGAGGGCTCTCACTCTACGACCCTTAAGAAAGCCACAGAAGGTGCTGTAGAAAACTATAAAAAGTCCGGAGATTACCAATAACAAGGCATACATCCACGACTGCCAAGAACTGAGATATAGGATGGCCAAAAAAATCCCTGATACCAAGGCCCAAATATTGTCTTAGAGTGTTGGAGATGCTGATCATAGTGCCAGCATGGCTGAAATGAAGGCTGAAGCAGAGGAGAGAGATAAAAAAATTAATGGAAGAGGTTGTGGCTGAAGATGAAGCGACAGAGACGGCCGCAGAAGGAGAGGAAGGAGATGTGGAAGATGATGAAGAATCTTAGACTTAGGAATTTCTCCCCCTTTTTATGTAATGTACACTAATCTGCGGCCTCTCAATATTTAAATTTCATTTAGGCTGCGACCATTTATTTATACCTGACATTTCACATCCTTTTGCTAAGGCTGCGACTACTTATTTAACTGCTCTCTTAATTTCTCCTTTGTGTGTTCTTCTGTTTCATGGTTTGACTTTTAATGAGTGATGCTTTTATATTTGAATTATTGATTGATTGAATGAACTTGGAAAAATTCTTCAATAATTGATGTAGATATAGGGCCGTGAAAATACCTTTAAAAGGTTTTCTCAGAATAGGCTGCGGCCTATTATATTTTGCCTCGACTTCTATAATTTTCTTGTATTTTGCCTTGAAGACTTCAAATTTTCCACTCCGTATGTGTCTATCACCCCCTAAGACACAGTGCCAAATAGAAATGGCTTTTAGGGCTGCGGCTTAACTTCCCTTACCTCATTTTAACTTGTCAGTTTTCCAAGTCTTGGTTGCAACTCAGAGGTTGTGGCTGGATTGAAACCCAGTCGTAGAATTTTAGCAATTCTAATAATGTCCATTTTTCTTTGCTGCATCTTTTAAATGAATGAATGGACTCCCTGATGGCCGAAGGCATATTGATAGGGCTAAGACTCCTTTTAAGCCATTGCCAAGAAATTGATGACAGCATACTGGGCTGAGGCCAACCTCTTTCTGTAGCTTTATTATACTTCGTGATGTCAATATCACTGCATCCTTTAGTCGCTTTATTTGCCTTTCATGGCTTTCCTTTAGTCCCTTTACCACGAAACCACATTCGTAGTTTCTCTTAGTCGCTTTGGTTGGGATCCATAGCTTCCTTTAGTCGCTTTGATTAGGTTATTAGGGGCTAGGTATTATAAAGCTTCCCCATGCTAATGTACATGATGTTTTTAAGCCTCCCCTGGCTATGTTTGGATATATATGAAGCCATCCCTGGCTAATTGAAGCATCCTGAAAGCTGAGAGGGGGAAATTTGAGCCCTTGAAGATGATAGTAGTATATATTGAAGGATGGTTGGCCTTATGAATATAATAACATGGCCTTACACCATGAGTGGCGTTGTAAGCCGAATAAGGTTGCCAATTTGGTATTTTTGATAATTGGTCTTCTTTCTCGAAATAAATAGTCTTTCGAGATAACTGGTCATCTTTCCCTTGAAATATGTTTAAGACGAAGGTCATTCATAAGATTTCTATAAATGGGAAATCAAGATATAAAACATGGCTAAATCTGTTTTTCATATATAGATACAATTTTGTTAGGACAATACAAAGTAAGCCTAATTTCATATATTCATATATATATGTTAAGTTTGTAAAGAAATATAACGCTTGTGTATAAAATCAACACTTCATATTTAACATAAAATATGGACTCAAGAGGAGTTTAAGCACGTGGCCTATTTGGTAGAGGCTGCATCCTCTAAGCATCTTTCAGGAATTACTACAGCATCCCCTGCCTCACAAGCCTTTCGATTTCATCATTCAGCACGAAACATTTTCCTGTGCTATGCCCATAGTCCATATGGAAGATGCAATATCTGGATATGTCCCTCTTATGAGGAGGGGACTTCAATTTCTCGGGCCAGCAAAGTGATTTGTCTTCTTTGATGAGTCCCAACACCTCTTGGATTTTATAAATCAGTGGAGTGTACGCTTCAAAGACCTTTTCTTCTTTTTTAACTTTCCTCTTGTGACTCTTTTAGTCTAGGGTCGCGGCCTCTAGGACAATAGCTTCAGTGGCTGCGACCGCTATGGCTTAGCTAGCAACTTTGGGTGGCACGACCTCTAGCATAATAACTCTCTAGGTCAAGAAGTTGACCTGAGTTTGAAGTGAGGCGTGACTATCAAACAAATGATTGAGGTGGTTGTACAACTGAGCAATCTCATTCTTTATTTTTGTGCTTCGGCTGGACTCTCCCTCCATTTTTTGCTTTGTTAGTCTTTAAAAAATATATAATCTGAGACAAAACTAGCAGAAGTGAGTAATTACAGAATATAGGATACACCAAGTATAAAGTTGGGATGCAGTGTTTGAATCGCTGCATGATTTTATTACTGAGGCCGCAACCAGTAAGGTAAATATGACACTGTCGTTGCCTTTGAGTGGAATTCACCAAGGTTGAACTTGTGACCAGATGGGTCCATTCCCCGATGGTTTGAAGCTACTGTGAATCAACTGCACTAGTAGGGGCTGTAGCAAGAGGGCAGTTAAACTACCACGTCGCATCCCTTCTTGGGCAAGAAGGAGCAATCCCAACATTAGAACCTAGAAACTGAGTTTTCACACGAGACACGTGAAGAACATACCTACTAGGGTCTTTCTAGGGTAGAAAACCTCTTGGTGAACAATAATGGCACAATTATGGTAGAAAACCCTAGATCATAGGTTGAGAAAGTAGCAAACGAGCAAACAGATCTCATCCCTAGTTACCCACCTTTGCGAGGCTATTGCCCTTTACACTTTCAGCGTTATCTTGGTGAGGTAACATCACCGGGGTATGTAAAAATAGATCTAAGGTCATAAAAAGGAGACCAATGGACATATATGAATATATGCGATACCCATTTAAGGGTGTGTATTTAAAATACGAGTTTAATAACCGAAATTCACCTATGAGATAATGATCCAAAGGATCCCCATGAATAACATAAGGTGCTTGAGCACCCAAAATATAGAGAAACAAGATTGAAATACATCGTTTCCCACAGAGGATGACAAATTAAATATACGAGAAATCGTCCACTCGTAGTTCTCATACCAACAAGTCAAGTGTAAAATACACAATAAACAGGTAGAGCAAGTAAAGAGAGATAAAAGACAAGATATAAAGTGGTTCGGCTATTGAAATGATCCTACATCCACTTTGGTACCCCATTCTCATTATATGCGTTTGTTGTATAGGTTTACAATGCCTTAATATGCGTACAATATAGATGAGAGAAGAGAATACATGTCTGTGATGATTCCGAGAGTGTCGGAGAGATGACCGCGATACCGGTATATAGCCCCCAAACTAGAACAAGAGGTGTAGAGAGCGTAGTGATCTTCGAACTAGGTCTCCATATTAGAAATGAAACTAGAACCCCTTATCTCGAGGTGTGGGCCTCTATTTATAGGAGGTACATATGATGTGTTGCTGTTGTGATTGAGAGGGATGCTGCCAGCTATCCTGAAAGGTGGGGGCCGCACCCTGTAACATGTGAATGAGAGGGGGCCGCACCCTGTAGTATATGAGTCCACGGCCTATAAGTTCGTACCCCGTGGCATGTAAATATGAGGCTGCGACAACATGTCCTCTGTCCATAAATCTCAAGGGTGCCGCGACAGGGGTGTTATATTTTCCATATCAGGTGTTCTCTACTCTAGGGATAAGGACCATCTTGATAGTAAGAAATATAGGAATAAGTTCCACAGTTTTATTAAAATACCTTTCCATAAGTTCTCCTTTGGCTCCATATATCTAAATGATTTAATTGATAATGAGTTGAGAATCACTGTGTGCTGTCACCTGCTCAGCGTCTAGTGATAAAATAAGTTCCAAACCTGTAATCAATGCCACTTGCTCGGCCTCGTTGTTATAATATTGGAACTAAAAATGCAAAGAATATTCCACATCTAAGTAATCTGAAGTGTTGATGATAAGTCTTGCTCTGCTGCTAGTGTCACATGAAGATCAATCCATAAATAATTTCCAAACTATAATATCGTTGTTGAAGTTTTCCTCTCATAATAATCCATGTATGAATATCTTCTTTCTCCGTTCAGCTAATCACTGAAATCTTTCTTGAGCAACCGATGTTTCTAGTTAGTCAACGATAATCTCAGTTTGCTCTTAAGCTAAACTTTCCTCCGAAAAAGTATACTCAACAGTCAAATTTGGATTATTGGTCACCTCTAGGTAAGTTAATTCTGTAATGAAATATGCTATTACTTTCCATTTTAATTCAATCCTTAGCTCATACACAATCTCATATCCCCCCAGTTCAACTGCCCAGGACATCAACCTTCATGACTTTTTTGGTTTGTGAAAAGCTTGTCGCAGGGGAAACTTAGTATACTCCATAATAATGTGTGCTTGTAAATATGGTCTCATTCTCCTGGAGGCTTTAATAAGTGCAAGTGATAGTTTTTCCAAGAATTAATACCCGATTTTTGCTCCTCAAAATGCTTTACTAGTGCAATAAACATGCATATGAACTCCTCCTTCTAGTCGAAACAAAGCCAAAGTAACAGCTTACCATAAAACAACTAACTACAAATACAACTTTTCTCCCAAAACTAGTCGGGAGAGTAGTGGTGGAGATTCCAGATATTTCTTCATCCCTTGGAATGCTCTTTCACATTCATCGTTCCACTCAAAAATATTTTTGAGCACCTTGAAAAATGGAAGACACTTATTTATTGCTCGGGACACAAAACGATTGGAGATTACATCTCAATTAAATCCTTTATCTTATTAGGATTGGCTTCGATTCCCCTTTGATTTACAATATACCCCAAGAACATTGCCTCTTACACTCCAAATATGCATTTGGTCGGGTTGAGTTTCATCTGGTGCTTCTCTAACTGGTCAAATGTCTGAGCTAAGTCTTTAATGAGGTTGACAGTAACCTTGGTCTTAGTGAGCATGTCGTCTACATATACCTTCATGTTTTTTCCAATATGCTACTCAAACACTTTATTCACTAGCCTCTGGTATATTGCTCCAACATTTTTTAGCCCAAAGGGCATAATTTTATAGCAGTATGTTCACCGTCTAGTGTGAGTGCAAGAATTATTACAATTAATGATCAAGAAATCAATATCGAGATGAAAGAACTTAATCACACACAGCAATATATGTACGTGGTTCGAAAACTTTCTCACATCCATGGAGAGGTTACTGTGTCTTTATTAGTGTCTCTTAATGATCGAGGTTACATCCCATTTCCCCCGACCAAGGTTTAAAATTTATAGATGTAGAAATTAAGAGATTCAGTTGTACAAGTAACTCAATTAGCTCATGGATAGCTTTTTGTGTCCCTGAATATCTCCTCCGAGATGGTTGGTAATCGATTTGAGTTTATCCCTATGCATTTAAGTTCATGTTAAATACTTGAGTTTTAATAAATAATTGATTTGGGATGGGTAGTCCATTGTGCACGCTGGGTTGGTCGGCTACTCTCTTGGGCTGAAATAAATGAGCCCCCATAATTGCTCCTAAAATTTTTGGGCTAAACATATGGGCCAAAAGATTTTGATTAAGTCCAAGGCCCACAACCTAAAAGTATTTTAAAATCAGAATAACAAGCTTATTATACTCGTGAACTTGAGAGGGTATGCTCGTTCAAGGTTAAACAACATGGAAGGATTTTAGAAGTCTTATAATATTCATGAATGGGTGGAAATCAACTGTGCCCCCATCCCCAAAGATGTTCGTGACATAGTAGGGGCACTGGATTCATACCCTCTTAATCACATGGAGGGTTTAACTTTCCCCCAAACCCCCTCTTTCTGAGATTCTTTAAGTACTTAGATGTCATCCCTACATAATGCGCTATTAATGTTTGGAAAATTATAGATGGGGTCTATAGAATAAATGAACTATATTTGACAACCTTAGGACTTGCTAAGCTCTGTTACTGCTAAGTCTGGTCATGCACCAATGATGGTATTCTTTACTTGAAGATGAGAAAATCTTATAGTATCTTAGTTGTGAATATCCATGACTCCTACAAAGAATATTTAGGGGATGGATTTATTTCCAGAAATTGGAAACATCCTCCCTTACCTGAAGGCGAGAGGTACCGAGGCCTTTAGATCCCTGATTGGGAGGAGTATCATATAATTCGCTTTCTTTCTACTTCTGTTGGCTTGCGGTTTATTTTTCTTCTATTTAATTGCTCTCTCCTTATGTTTCATGTCCTCTAATTTATATTTTCTTCCTCTGTTTTTACGGATCGCAATAAAAATCAAGATCCTGACTTTAACGAGGTGACAGTTATTAATCTCCTCAAAGCTTGGAAAGTCCAAGAGATAATTTCTAGTGGTGAGCACCCTCGTTCTATATATTATCTTCTAGAGTACAAGTACCACCCGTAGTTTTATTACTTGAACGATTGATAAAGTCCCTGCCTTAGAAGTTCCTAAAGTAGGCCCTCCGAACCCATTGTGGTAGAGGAAGAGGAAGAGGAAGAAGAAGAAAAATAAGAAGAGAAAGGATAAGAAGGAGATGAGGAGGAGGAAGAAGAAGAAGAAGAAGAAGAAGAAGAAGAAGAAGAAGAAGAAGAAAAAGAAGATGAGGAAGAAGAAGAAGAAGAAGAGAAGAAGAAAAATAAAATAAGGAGATGGAACCCCCTGTGAAGAGGAGAGTGTTGGATGTTAATGATGATGATCATGTTATATTATCTGATCGGATGAAATCATTAAAGAGAGCATAGGGGGATTACCCTAAGGTTAGTGCCTCCATATTAGGGGGAAAGGGGAAAGAGAAGTAGAATAATAAGAAAGAAAGAGTATAATAGGAGAGGATAAGAGAGAGAGAAGCCGAAATAAGAAGAGAGAAAAAAGAGAGGCTAAGAAGAGGCTGATTCTGAAGGCTCGTATCAAACCTTTTTTAACCATGGTTGTAGAGGGGTCCAATGTGGCCAATACTCCCATACTGGCTCTTGATTTGTTAAAAGGGCTCTTTCTCGTGGCCAACCGAGAGTGCTCCTCACGGTTGAGGTTATCCCAACTGGCACTCAAGTTCGCCCAAGGATTTTCTCTGGTAAGTTTTCTCTTTTCCTCTTGTCTTTTCTCTGTGTTTGTCTTCTGTGCACTAATCTTTCTTTTCTCATTTTATGCATTTTTTGACTGACTTTACTACACTTCTAAATGGTTACACCAACCAGTCCAAGTATAACTAGGAGCTAAAAGATGTCTTGAGAAGTCTGAAAAGGAATTAGTTGATGCTCGCACTGCACTTGAGTGGGAAAGGGAGAGTTAAACAAAGGTCAATACCGATTTGCAAGTGGCTAACAAGTTCGTGGTTATAGAGAAGAATAAGCTCGCTCAATAAAATATGGGCCTGGTGAGAAAGGTTCATAAGTTGGAGGAGGATCTCCCGAGCGTGAAGGACAACATCTACATGGAAGGTTGGGATGCGTCCTACAATGACGCTAAGCTTCATATCAAGTATGCCAAAAAGGTATCCTATAAAAAGGATGGGTTCAATATCTGGGAGCGGAGGGAGTCCCTCAAAATTTTGAACTATTCTAGCTCCATACTCCTGGACCCAATACACTTATTGAAGAAGAGCCTCTAGTTGGTCAGCCAGACGACCATACTGAGAAATAGTCTACTGAGGTCGGGGTGACTGTCGACCAAGAGAGGAGGTATACTGAGAAAGGGAAGGCATCACACAGTTCTAAGAAGGTGAAGGAATAGAGTTCCATAGCCTTAGTACCTTTCTTTTTTCTTTACTTGTGCCTTTTAATTTCTCTCTTCCGGCTGTACTAGCCTTTGGACTCCCCCTATTAATCAATCGAAAGGACTTATGCTTTTATTGATGTGTTTTGTTCTTTTAATTATGTTGATATTCATTGCATTTATTATTTGTTGTACTGTTTGTAGCCTATTATCCTAGAGGAATACATCTCTCCTACCTCAAACTTGGGGAGGATTTTTAGAACAGGCATTAGCAACCAAGTTCATAAAGCATTTATAAAGATCTGCATGCATCTGAAAGTGAGGGTTGAGCAGTACAAGGACCAGTCCGAGTTGGTAGACAAGCGGAAGGATGATATCTAAGTTGTGGAGGACATTGGTTCCTCACTGCAAAAGGAGATAAATCATTTGAGGGCCCAACTTTTGGAGATCAAGGATATGAGCCAAGTAGGTGAGGTGATCCAACCCGAGAACAATTCTCTAAAGAAGGAGGTCATCGAGCTAAAAAAGGATGTCCAAGAGAGATATGTCATCGTGACTGGTCTCCAAAGGGATGTTACAAGGTTGAGGCATCTCTTTAGAATGGGCCCTCGAGAAGCATGGGCAATAATTTATGACAAAGGCTGGATTAATGCACTAGCAAGGCTGGAGGAGGCCGAGGATGTTGCGTTCAAGCATGGGTGGTTGACTGCCCTCAGGGAGGTCAAGACCCCTAAGGAATCAGACCTATGGTATAAATACCAGGTAGATTTCCCTACTTATTGTCAGCCTTCCTTCTTAAAGGATGATAAATGGATCCTCATTAATGCCATCCCTGCCCAACTTCTAAACCATTTTCTTGAAGATGACGATGAGGTGTTCTCTCCTAACCCAGATGATGGTCAAAGAGTACATGTGGCTAATTATATTACTCTCCATCCATAGTTGGTATTGGTCCTTGTATGGCCCTTGCTGTATTTTGTATTCTTACAATTTTACTCTCAAATTTTGTCAATATGTATAAAGTTTAATTATCAAATTGTTCCACATTTTGAGCACGTGCGGACTAAATATGATTTAATAATTGCCTTTATATTTTAACTGCTAACTAGAAAGAGTTCAAATTTACCGAACACTTAGGACTTTTGTTGACCATGTAATACTGTTGATCATTTTAGGGCTCTTGCTTATTAAATCAATCAAGAACAAATGTTAACCATTTTGGGATCCTGCCAACTAAATGAGTTTGTTAACTTGTGTTCAAACATTCTTCTAGTCCACTATGCCTTAGCAGTAACATTCCATTTTCCTTACCTTTCAGGTCATGTTTTCACACCCCCTTAAGCCTAGGTGATATGATAGCGAGATTGTACTTGGTTAATGGTCCATCCACTCGATCAAGTTTTTAGGGACCAACATAGTTGGTGACTAACCTAGGTTATTGTTTTTACCTAAGGACCTGCTATGGGTCTTTTGTTGTTGTCGGGGGAATTCATGAGGTATTTTGTTTTCATGACAGAGACTTGAGGGTTATAGTAATTAAAATACTTTAATAACTTATTACGATTACCTTGAGCCCTGCTCAACACAATGAAATCCCTTGATTGAAATAAGCTGAAATACTTATTCTATTCCTCAAGAGTTTTGTTATGCATGAAGAAGTTTTTTGGATAAGATAATTTGAGTAACTTACTATAACCAAAAGTGATTTCTCCCTGTGGTTAAGGGAGTTATCATTTAAAAAGGGTGCACAGTATTGAGATACGTAAAAATTTTAGGCAACCAATATATGGAATCAAAATGAGAGAGCTAATAGGCCTTTATTCATTGAATAAAAACTTGCAAGCAACATAAGTTTGAAATGAAAATTTGCATAAACTAAATGTTCTGATAAAAGATAACGAAAACTAAAAGTAGAACTTCTTGAGATTGGCTATGTTCCATGATCGCGATATCTCCATTCCTTCCAGTGTTTCCAAGTAATATGCTCCTTGAAGATAATCCTTGATTACCTTGAAAGGTTCTTCCCAGTTTTATCCCATCTTTCCATCTGAAGGTCTTACAACATCACCAGGGACTTTCCTTAGGATATAGTCCCCCACCTGAAATTTTCTCAGATTGAATTTTTTATTATATAGTTTGGCTAGTTGTTGCTAATAAGAAGTTGGCTTGATCATAGCCTATTCTCTTCGCTCATCTACTAAGTCAAGTTCAGTGCGCAATGCATCGTCTTTCAACCCTTGGTCGACCAAGTTGGTTCTTATATTAGGGAGACCAACCTCAAGCAGGATAGTGACTTCCATTCCAATGGTGAGAGAAAAGGGTGTTTCCCCAGTTGGTCTCCTCGAAGTAATACGGTAGGCCCATAGAACATGGGAAAGCTCGTCCACCCAGGTACCCTTTTCTCTTTCTTGCCTCTTCTTTAGGCCATCGAGCATCATTTTGTTAGAAGCTTCTACCTTACCATTGATTTAGGGATATGCCACGGAACTGAAATGGTGCTTGATACCATTCTCATCACATAAACCTTGAAAGAAATTGCTTTCAAACTACGTGTCGTTGTCGGTGATAATAGTTCTTGGTACCCCAAAGTATCTAATGATGCTATTCCAGATGAACCTTGTTATGTCAACGCCACGAATGTTTGCCAATGGTTTTTCCTTTACCTAAATGGTGAAGTAGTCAGTGCCGACCAGTAGATACCTACAATTTCCAATTGCGGTGGGTAGTGGTCCCATAATATTCAGTCCCTATTACGCAAACGAATAATGACTTGTCAAAGATTTCAGGTCGCTGGTTAGCTGGTGAACCATAGGAGAGATTTTTTGTCACTTTTTATATTTTTGAACATATGTACTTCCATCATTTTTCATGTGAGGCCACCAGTAGCCTTCCTTGATCGCTCGAAAGGCCAATGAACTCCCACCTATGTGACTCCTAGAAATACCATCATGGAGTTCGCTGAGAACTTGCTCGGTGTCATTTAAGTGGATGCACTCGAGGTAAGGTCCAATGAATGATCTCCTGTAGAGTTTTCCTCCTATGGAAAGGTAGAAACAGGTTGCTTTCACCCTACGTGATGAGCTAATCTCTTCTCATCCGGCAGCATGTCACTCCATAAATAGGCAATGAGGGGGTCCATCCAACTAAGGACCTTTTCTATGAGGAGGACATGCTTGGAGACCATTTTCTGGTCAAGGAACTTTATTTTTTATGTAAATAGTTCTTTTGAGATCAGAGTTCACCATTGAGCTTGTGGATACTAAGACATTAGCGTGATTATTATATCCCCGAGGAACTAATGAATATCAACCTTCTCAAATCCTACCATAAGACCTCTTATTATGAAGAGGTAGGATGCCATCTTGTCTTCTTTTGCATTAAAATCTCCACTTACTTGCTTGGAGAGCAGTTTGGAATCGCCAAACATGTTAAGGTGATTTGTCCCCAGTAGTTGGGCTTTGTGCAAACCAGCGATCACTGCTTCGTATTCTGCTTCATTGCTGGAGGCTTCAAATCCTAACCTGATTCTTGTTCGATGACAATGTCTTCTGGTGTGATAAGGATAATTCCTAATCCCACCCCTTAGAATTGGAGGCTCCATAAATGTACGGGGTCCAATCCTTAGATTGTGCTTCCTTATTTATTGACTACTCCATTTCCTATTGGTCGCTAGGCTATCCCCCATGAACTCGATGATAAAATCATTCAGGACTTGTCCCTTAATTACTATTCTTAGGTGAAATTTGATATCGAACCTCCTGAGTGGGACCGACCACTTCGAGAGTCGTTAAACGAGGTTAGCTTTTCAAAGAACAACTTTGAGGGTATATGATGTGATCACCGTTAGTGAGTGAGCTTCAAAGTAAGGTTTTAGCTTCCTTGAGGCAACCACCAATGCATAGGCTAGATTTTCCAAGGGCAAGTAGTGTTGCTTGGCATCCAAAAGTGTCTTGCTAGCGTAATCGATGGGGTACTATTGGCCTTCCTTTTTGCATCCCGAAACTGAGCTGATAGCTTGGTTTGATACTGCGAGATAGAGATATAAAGGATCTCCATCGTCAGGAATCACCAATAGGGGTGGTTTGTTGAGGTATGAGTTGATCTCCCCCAAATATCTTAAGTAGTCAATTTTTCACACGAGGCCTTTGCCTTTCTTTAGAAGTTGAAAGAATGGCCGACAATGTTCCGAGGACTTGAAGATAAAGAAGTTGAGTGCTGCGATCACACTGGTGATCTTTTGAACATACCAAAACTCCTTTGGGGTATCGAACTTAGTGATCGCATCAATCTAATTTGGATTGGCCTCAATCCCTCTCTTGCTGACCAAATAGCCCATAAATTTACCTGATTGGATACCGAATGAACACTTACTTGCGTTAAGTTTCATCTGGTACTTCCTAAGGATTGTGACACCCCGCCTAATAAAATATCGGGTGATCAGTCCTATACCAAATTAAAACAGGAATCCCGGTTGGATCATCCTTAGCATCACTGTCGAATTTTTTTTTTAAAACTTACTAACCACCTAGTATTCCAAAAACTGGTGCCAATTTTAACTTTTTAAATAAACAAAACAGTACATGCGGAATTAAAATATAAACCATTCACACAACTGAATGAAAGTAAACAGAATAGTAATTACACAACTTGCCGAATAAATCACCGGCCACCACATAAATAATCCAATGCAAATATTCAACACCTGAATGAATTACACCTGAAAACTGTACCGAGAAGTCTGGGCTACAAGCCCTAAATAAAACTGAGACTGATACAAGATTCCTACTCTAGGAATGAATGACTGATGCGTCTAATCCAAACTCCTGCTAGCATCCACATATGCCGCAGCTCCGTGTCCCTTGAATGGAATATCAATCCTGGCGTCCATGTGGCTGGACACCTAAAAGGTTTTGAAAATAGTTTTATAGCAAGGGTTAGAACCCAAAGCATTTTGAAAATATTTAGCAAGTGAATTAACTGCAGTAATTTAAAATGCATGAATGCGCTTCATATTTAGGTTCGTGTCGCACTCCCTTATGGACATTCTCACCCCTCCACTATTGTGCACACCTACCGGTTACCTTAACCCCACCTAGTTGTACTACCCCGTCCAACTAGTCCTGGTATAACCTTCCCTTGCCATACTACTCTAACCCGAGTATAATGATTATTGAATTATAAGTTATTTCACAATTAACTTAATTAATTCCTCTTAAATATCACCATGTAACCGTCTCACAAGTTATATAAAGTACATACATCACACACTGTATTATTCCCACAAATGATTAACTTAATTAATTTCTCATTAATTAACTGCATATAACTGTAACCCGAGTTATATAAAGTAAATACATCACACCCTGTATTATCACCTACATATAATATTTACTACCATATTATACGTACCTTTACAAACATCCACACATATATCATGCGTGTATCCATCCTTCCGAGTTTACCCTCACCGGATGATTTCCTCTAAAATGCTATCTCACTAGGTGTGCTCACAAAACCTAGTTTTCCCCGAGTTGGAATCGCTCACCAACTTGGACCAAAATATAAACGAAGTGGAGGCGGTCATATTCCTTCCCTGAAAGTGAGATAAATCCCTCACCCATATATACCGGACGCTATGACCTGGGGATATACTCGCCCTACTCCTCAAGCTAGGGGATTCACCCACATCGCGCAACCTCCCTTGATAGCATTAGAGTATATAAATTTAATAAATATCTAGTCACTGATATTTACTCTCACACACAATATATACACATATATATATACTATCACTACCCGTATATATATATATATATATATATATATATATTATGAACCCCGATTTTTACCGTGTACTCAAACTCCTGCACACTGCCTATAATTTAATGTCACACACAATACATACACGTATATATATATACTATCACTACACCGTATATATATATATATATATTAATAACCCCGGCTTTACCATGTACTCAAAATCCCATACACTGCCTGTAATTTCCTGAGTCTGTGGCCCGACTCAATGTAATTAATTTTCTCACTTAATAACTTATCCTCTTCCCGAGTCTATGGTCCGACTCTAATATAATTAATTCACACCTCAATTAATATAATACTTTCCCCGAGTTTATGGTCCGACTCTCCTTAAATTAATTAACACACATTTTAATTTAATACCTCCCCGAGTCTATCGCCCGACTCTAATTAAATTAATTAAAAAATTAATTAATCAACCCGAATTCCGAGTCTGTGGTCCGACTCTAATATAATTAATTATCACATTAATTAATAAGTACCCTTCACGAGTCTACAATCCGATCCTGATTAAACTAATTATTCCACCCATTAATTTAATCATACCCGAGTCTACAAACCGACTTTAATTAAATTAATTAACACCTTTATTAATTTAATCCTACCCGAGTCTACAATCCGACTCTAATTAAATTAATTATCGCATTTATTAATTTAATAACTTGGTGTCACTCAACCATTGTCCCTGGACTCACTTACTTGGCCCGTAACTTAACATTTCCCGAGTCTATATCCCGATTCAAAAATTATTTAGTTTATCTCCAAACTTAATTCACTACCTTGGGGTCGCATGTCCAATATACCCGGATTCACTCACTTGATCCGTACCTCACTATTTTGGAATAAAATTTCTCAAATTTCATCCATTTAATGTCCCACATAAATTCATCCTAATCCCAATTACTTTCTCCCTTAATTGCTAGGAATATTTGTTTCACAATTATTTATCACTAATAAATGTATGGAAATTTAATTTATAATTAATTCCCCCTTATATCTCACCCAGGCCGAACTGGCCAGAATTTCCCACCATCGATCGATCGATGCCCCCGATCGATCGATCGACCCCTTCGTTACAGCTCTGCCTCCCCCTGTTTTCCACCATTAACGAACCTCAAGGTTTCTAAACCATAATTTAAACCTCTAATTACATCATCCCATCATCTACACATGGTTAATCCACATCCCATTCATTATAGAGACCTTAAGATAATCAACCTCTCTACTTATCTCATAATTTTCGAAATGGGTCTTTCTCAATAAAATTCAATTATCTGTTTTAAATCCCAAATTCCAGATTCGATTTCCACTCTTTTATGTTCTGAAATTTTCGTTCAAATCATATATACATATTCAGATATCAATCACCCATCTAAATCTTACTTTGAATCTCATTCAAGTGTTTCAAAAACAAAACCCCCATTTTGTACCCATTTACACCCAAAAACGAATTTTGGTTTACACATCACTATGATATGGATTGATTATCATGCTTTAAGAATCAAAACAGCTAACCACTTACCTGAAAGTGTTCGTAGTGTCTGATTCCGTTGGCGTAGTCCCTCAATTTGGCTCCAAAATCCCCAAATTGGCTTTTGCTAAGCTTTCCCCCAATTTCCCTCTCAAGCCCTAGGCTTAGATTTGATGGCTGATGATTTCCTAATCTCCCCATTAGGTTAAAAACCCTTAATCCCGTTTTTCACCTAATGGGCTTAATTAAAGTGGCCCAACTCACCCCGTGTGGGCCCGGCTATGCCCAAAAATACCCCGAGACCCAATTACTACCCCCGGGTACTCTTTTCTGACTATCTCGACCCATCCGGACTCAACCGCGCAGTCAGAATTGACATCCGAATTAATTTACAAAAATCCTTATCTCACACCCCATTAAGTCTATACCGACTTTCGGCTGGAATAAGTGCATACCCCGTCATTAATACCCGAAATGACGTAATTAAATTATTACTATTCACTTAGTAAATAAATTTCCCTAAACATTAACCATTTACTTCTTGATTAATATTTAAATATATATATTGTCATAATTAATTCAATTAAAATTACAACACACAAGTAATTTAAAATTCCCGAATTAATTAAATATTAAATGCATAAAAATACGGGGTGTTACAAGGATCTCAAAGGTTTTGTCTAAGTCAATGAGGTAGTCGTCTATGTTCTTACTTTTCACTAACATGTCATCTATGTAGACCTCTATTATGTCTCCCATCTACTTCTTGGACATCTTCATGACCAGCCCCTGATAAGTTTCTCCTGCGTTCTTTAGGACGAATGACATGACCTTGTAACAGTATAAATTGACTAGGGTTATAAAGGATGCTTTTTCTAGCTGGGGCCAAACAACATAATTTGATTGTACCCTAAATAGGCTTCCATAAAACTCATGTTCTCGTCTACTGTCATGGAATCAACCAGTTGATCAATCTTAGGCAATAGGAAACTGTCTTTGGGGTAGGCCCTGTTGAGGCTAGTGAAGTTAATAAAGACCCACCAGTTGGCGTTGCTTTTCCATACTACCACTGGGTTGGATAGACATTTGGGGAACTGAACTTCCCTAATGGATCTTGCATACAGAAACTTCCCTACTTTGTTCTCCACTACTTTAGACTTCTTAAGGGTTGTTCGATGAGTCGTCTGAGTGATCGACTTGAAGGACGGTTAGATATGGAGACGCTAGCAGGCTATGCTAGGATCAATCCCAGGCAGATCATATGGTTCCTAAGAAAAAACATTTATATTGCTTCTCAACATGATCGGTGAGTGCAGTTTCGATTAGAAACTTTCTCTAGAAAGTTTTCATCAACACCAACTTCTTCCAGGCTTTTAATGACCTTATTAGTGGGGTGGATCCTGATCTCTTCCACCCTTGATCAGCCGTGCCGTAATTACTATTTAGAAGGTGTAGCCCCATATTAGGATTCCTCTAGAGTGTCTTTTGGTTCCTTTTTCTCCTTTCAGGGGTGAATGACTATGATAAAGCACATCCTTATAGTGGCTTTATGGCCACGAATCTCGACTATGCTCTGGTCAATGATACACTTCAACTTTTGGCGGTAGGTAGATAGTACGACCCTCATGGAGTGTAACCAATATCTACCTAGAATGACATGATATGGGGACTCTATGTCCACCACCAATAACTCAATCAACTTTGAGATGTGGCCTGCCCTGATGGGTAAGATTATCGTTCCCGAAAGAATTGTAATTTTCCCTGCTAAGACGACCAATGGAAACGTGGCCTACTTAAGGTCGGCTAGGTTGAGCGTAATCTTGTTGAACAACTCTAGGTACATCACTTATGATGAGCTTCCCTAGTCCACCAGTATTTTGTCGACGTTCAAATTTTCAATTTGGAGAGTTATCGTGATTGCATCATGATGTAGAGTCCTCACTTTGATCAGATCTTCTTCAGTGAAGATGATGTGTTTGGTATAGTCTACATCCTCTGGTCATCGACGCTTGCCGGCTCGGATTTTTACAGGGTTAATCTGGAATTCCTCCATGACAGTAATGACCTTCTTTTGCTCCATCCGAATAGCATTCCCGTGGATCTGCTTTAGGTCGGATGCTCCATGGATCACTACGAAATCCTGTCCATGTGTTCAAGGACACTGTTTGGTTTTTGGTCACCATTGGCTGCGACCTTGTTATTTTTCTTCTATATGTACTTGTTGAGATGTCCAACTTCAGCAAACTCTTCTAAGTGAGATTTTAGAGCCTTGTAATTTGCAGTCCTATGGCCACCTTCCTTATGGAATGAATATCTCAGTGCATTATTCCTCTTTGTTGGGTCACCGCCCATCTTCTTGGGCCACTTGTTGAATGACTGATCCTTGATCATACTCAATATCTAGTAAATTGGTTCTTTGGACTGTGTTAACAGCCTAGAATGACTTTGAAGGGCTGGTCTTACGCCCATTCTTAGAGCCATTCTTGTCCCGTTCTTATTCCTTTTCTTTGGAGTGTTACTCTTGTCTCCTTCTTTACTTACTTTTGCTTGACCATTGTCCCTTGTGTTAGAGTGAACTATATCCTCAACCTTGGCGTATTTCTTAATACGGCCATATGACAGTCGATGGTGCTAGCCTCTTTATTTGTTAAAGACTGTTGTAGTAGAGATATGATCGATAGACCAATCTTAAAAGATACAATGATAACCTACTTTGAGCCGTCCTCCACTTCATTGAAGACCTTCTAGTACCTCTTAACATAATCATGAAGTATCTCTTATGGATTTTTCCTCATCATGGGTAGTGCATCCATCCTCTTGCGTTAGGAGATGCTCATTATGAAGTGAGCAGTAAAATCCTCTATTAGGGATATGAAGCTCTTGACCGATCTATGGGGCATATTATCGAACCACTTTTGAGCTATGACATGTAAGGTAAAAGGGAAAATTCGACACATCAAGGAATTGTTATAGTTTAATAGTATCATTGCCTTCATGTACTACCGAAAGTAGTCTATGAAATTCATCTTCCAATCATAAATTTTGAATCTGGGAATGGAAAACTTCTTTGGGGGTTCTTTATCTTTAATCACCTTTGATAAAGGGGATTCTGTCCAAGTGTTGAGAGATCTTCTAGCTAGCTCCTTGGTGGATCAGGCTCCTCGATGAGCTGGATGTTGGCCCATCTATCTTGGGATCAAAATTTTGATGTTCTCATACTGAAGATCATTACTTCGGTGGAACCTCTCTGATCGATCACGTTCTAAGATTCCACATTTAGATTTATCTTGGTCGCGCCTGGAGCTCCTTCCTCGGATACGAGTGTTACTCGCTTGAGGACTATGAGTCCTATCATGATGTTTTTTAGTATCTCTATGGAGAACCCTCTCCATTTTTCTGATTCACATTTACAAGAGAGAATTCTCTTCCACCTATAGGCATGTTGCCTCCTTATATTCTCAAATCCTGGATTCGCAAGCATCGACCAACCTGGAGATCTGGATAGACCTAGGCGGTCCCTGACTTCATTTAGAAGGTTGCATTTCTTAGCGAAACTTGGGATTTAGTTATTAGCGAATCTCTAACTTAACCCTAGGCTAGACTAGGTTATCCTCCACATTGCCAGCCTGAGGAATATTGCTATTATGGTGAGACATCACGGGCTTTCTATTGATAAGTGCTTTCATAGGAAAAAATAACCGTTTCTCACAAACGGCGCCAATTGTGAGTGCAAGAATTATGATAATTAATGATCAGAAAAGTAATATCGATATAAAGGCAATTAATCACACACAACATATATACGTGGTTTAGCAACTGGACACATCCATTGAGAGGTTACTATGTTTTTATTAGTGTCTTGTAATGATCGAGGTTACATCCCATTGCCCAGGGCCGGGGTTTACAATTTATAGATTTAGAAATAAGATATTGAGTTGTACAAGTAACTCAATTAACTCATGATACACTTTAACTTTTGTGGTAGGTAGATATTATGACCCTCGTGGCTTGCAACTAACCTCTACTTAGCATGACATGATATGGGGGCTCTATGTCCACCACCAAGAACTCAATCAGCTTCGAGATGTGGCCTGTCCTGATTGGAAAGACTATCATTCCCGATGGCTTTGTAATTTTCCTTGCTAAGCCGACCAATGGAACCGTGACCTACTTAAGGTCAACTAGGTTAAGCTTTATCTTTTGGAACAACTCTAGGTCCTTTACTTCTGATGAGATTCCCTAGTCCACCAGCATATTATCGATGTCCGAATTTTCAATTTTGAGAGTTATCATGAATGCATCATGATGTGGATTCCTCACTCTGATCAGATCTTCTTCAGTGAAGATGATGTGTTTGGTGTAGTCGACGTCTTCTGGTCATCGACGCTTTCCATCTTGGATTTTTACAGGGTCAATCTATAATTCCTACAGGATAGTAGTTACCTTCTTTAGCTCCATTCGAACAGCATTCCCTTGGATCTGCTTTAGGTCGGACGCTCCATGGATCACTACGAACTCCTGTCCCATATGTTCAAGGATATTGTCTAGTTTTTCTTCGCCATTAGATAAGACATTGTCATCTTTCTTCTTTATGTACTTGTTAAGATGTCCAACTTGGGGAAACTTTTAGATTTTAGATCCTTGTAATTCCCAGTCCTATGGATGCCTTCCTTATGGAATGCATATCTCAGCGCATTATTCATCTTCGTTGGGTCACAACCCATCTTCTTGGGCCACTTGATGAATGACTAATCCTTAATCATACTCAAGATCTAGGAGATTGGTTCTTTGTACTGTGTTAACTGCCTGGAATGACTTTAAAGGATCAGTCTTACTCCCATTCTTAGAGATATTTTTCCCCCATTCTTGTTCCTTTTCTTTGGAGTGTCACTCTTGTCTCCTTATTTACTTACTTTTGTTCTGCCATTATCCCGTGTACTAGAGTGAACCATGTCCTAAACCTTTGCATATTTCTTAATACATGCCATATGATCGTCGATGGTGTTGGCCTCTTTCTTTGGTAAGGACTGGTGTAGTAGAGATACGGTCGGCAGACCAATCTTAAAAGATGCAACGATAACCTGCTTTGAGCCATACTCCACTTCATTAAATACCTCTCAGTACCTCTTAGCATAATCACGAAGTCTCTCTTCTGGCTTTTTCCTCATTGTGAGTAGTGCATCCATCCTCTTGGGTTGGGATTTACTGATTATGAAATGAGCAGTAAAAGCCTATGCTAGGGATTTGAAGCTCTTAATCGACTTATGGGGAAGCTTCTCGAACCACTTATGTGCTACATCGTGTAAAGTAAAAGGGAAAATTTGACACATTAAGGCGTTATTGTATCTCCATAGGGTCATTGCCTGCCTATACTATCGAACGTAGTCTATAGGATACGTCTTCCAGTCATAAATCTTGAATCTTGGAATGGAAAATTTATTTGGAGGTTCCTTTTCTTCAACCTCCTTTAAAAAATGGGATTTCAGCTAAGTGTTGAGAGAGCTTATAGCTAGCTCCCTAGTGGATTAGGCTCCTCAATGGGCTGGATGTTGGTTCATCTCTCTTCGGACCAAAATTGATGTTCTTATACTGACAATCATTTCTTCTGTGGTACATCTCTAATCATCCATGCTCTGATGGATCATGTTCTGAGCTGCCACATTCAGATCTATCTTGGTCGCACCTGGAGATCCTTCCTCAGCTGCGAGTGTTACTCACCTGAGGACTATGAGTCCTATGATGATGTTTCTTGGTATCTCTATAGAGATCCCTATCCATTCTTTTGAGTCGCATTTACAAGCGAGCATTCTCTTCCACCTATAGGCGTGTTGCCTCCTCTTGTTCTCAAAGCTTGGCATCCCAAGCGTCGATAAACTTGGAGATCTGGGTAGACCTAGGAGGCCCCTGACTTTATTTAGAAGGTTGCATTTCTTGGCGAAAACTAGAATTACGTTATTAATGAATCTCCAACTTGACCCTAGGATGGACTAGGTTATCCTCCACATCGCCAACCTGAGGAATATTGCTGCTGTGGTGAGATATAATGAGCTTTCTATTGAAAAGTGCTTTCATAGGAAAAAATAATCGTTTCTCACAGATGACACCAATTATGAGGGCAAGAATTATCACAATTAATGATCAGGAAAGAAATATCAAGATGAAAGTAGTTAAGCACAGATAATATATATAAATGGTTAAGCAACCGGACTACATCCGGGGAGAGGTTACTATGTTTTTATTAGTGTCTTCTAATGATCGAGGTTACATCCCACTGCCTAGGGATAGGGTTTACAATTTATATATTTAGAAAATAAGATATTGAGTTGTACAAGTAACTCAATTAACTATATTAACTCATGATACACTTTAGCTTTTGCGGTAGGTAGATATTACGGCCCTCATGGCTTGTAACTAACCTCTACCTAGAATGACATGCTATGGGGACTCTATGTCCACCACCAAGAACTCAATCAACTTCGAGATGTGGATTGTCCTAACCGGCAAGACTATCATTCCCGATGGCATTATAATTTTCACAGCTGAGCCGACCAATGTAACCATGACCTCCTTAAGGTCGGTTAGGTTCAACTTCACCTTGTGGAACTACTTTAGGAACTTAACTTCTAATGAGATTCCCTAGTCCACCATCATCTTGTTGATGTCCTGATTTTCAATTTTAAGAGTTATCACGAGTGCATCATGATGTGGATTCCTCACTCTGATCAGATCCTCTTCAGTGAAGACGATGTGTTTGGTGTAGTCGCCATCTTCTGGTCATCGACGCTTGCCAGCTTGGATTTTTATAGGGTTAATCTGGAATTCCTCCAGGACAGTAGTGACCTTCTTTAGCTCCATCCAAATAGTATTCTCGTGGATCTTCTTTAGGTCGGACGCTCCATGGATCACTACGAACTCCTGTTATATGTGTTTAAGGATATTGTCTAGTTTTTGTTCGCCATTAGATGAGATATTGTCATCTTTCTTCTCTATGTACTTGTTAAGATTTCCAACTTGGGGTACCTTTTCTATGTTAGATTTTAGAGCCTTGTAATTCCCAGTCCTATGGTCGCCTTCCTTCTAGAACGCATATCTCAGTGCATTATTCCTCTTCGTTGGGTCACGACCCATATTTTTAGGCCACTTGATGAATTACTGATCCTTGATCATACTCAAGATCTAGGATATTGATTATTTGAACTGTGTTAACTTCCTAGACTGACTTTGAAGGATCAGTCTTACTCCCATTCTTAGAGCCATTCTTTCTCTCGTTCTTGTTCCTTTTCTTTGGAGTGTCACTCTTGTCTCCTTATTTGCTTACTTTTGCTCGACCGTTTTCCCCTGTATTAGAGTGAACCATGTCTTAAACCTTGGCATATTTCATAATACATGCCATATGACCATCGATGGTGCTGGCCTCTTTCTTTGTTAAGGACTGGTATAGTAGAGATATGGTTGGCAGACCAATCTTAAAAGATTCATTGATACCCTGCTTTGAGCCACCCTCCACTTCATTAAAGACCTCTCAATACCTCTTAGCATAATCACGAAGGCTCTCTTATGGATTTTTCCTCATCGCGAGCAGTGCATCCATCCTCTTGGGTTGGGAGTTGCTGATTATGAAATGAGAAATAAAAGCCTATGCTAGGGATTTGAAGCTCTTAACCGACTTATGGGGAAGCTTCTCGAACCACTTATGTGCTACGTTATGTAAGGTAAAAGGGAAAATTCGACACATCAAGGCGTTGTTGTATCTTCATAGGGTCATTGCCTGCCTGTCGAACGTAGTCTATGGATCCGTCTTCTAGTCATAAATTTTGAATCTTGGAATGGAAATTTATTTTGAGGTTCCTTTTCTTTAATCTCCTTTAAAAAAGGGGATTTCTTCTAAGTGTTGAGAGATCTTATAGCTAGCTCCCTGGTGGATCAGGCTCCTTGATGAGCTGGATTTCGTCCATCCCTCTTCGGACCAAAATTTTGATGTTCTCATACTGACAATCATTTCTTCTATGGCGCATCTCTGATCATCCATACTCTAATCGATCACATTCTGAGCTGCCACATTTAGATTTATCTTGGTCGCACCTGGAGCAGCTTCCTTAGCTGCGAGTGTTACTCGCCTGAGGACTATGAGTCATATGATGATGTTTCTTGGTATCTCTTTAGAGATCCCTCTCCATTCTTTCGAGTCGCATTTACAAGCGATCATTCTCTTCCACCTATAAGCGTGTTGCCTCCTCCTGTTCTCAAAGCCTGGCTTCCTAAACGTTGATAAACCTGGAGATCTGGGTAGACCTAGGTGGTCCCTGACTTTATTTAGAAGGTTGCATTTCTTGGAAAAAACTGGGATTTAGTTATTAACGAATCTCCAACTTGACCCTAGGATGGACTAGGTTATCCTCCACATCGCCAACCTGAGGAATATTGTTGTTGTGGCGAGACATCACGGGCTTTCTATTGATAAGTGCTTTTATAGGAAAAAATAATCGTTTCTCACAGAAAATGCCAATTGTGAGTGGAAGAATTATCACAATTAACGATTAGGAAAACAATATCAAGATGAAATCAATTAATTACAGAAAACATATATATGTGGTTCAACAACTAGACTTCATCCATGGGGAGGTTACTATGTTTTTATTAGTGTCTTTTAATGATCGAGGTTACATCCCATTGCCTAAGGCCATGGTTTACAATTTATAGATTTAGAAAATATGATATTGAGTTGTATAAGTAGCTCAATTAACTCTTGGATAACTCGTGGTGTCCCTAAATATCTCCTCTTAGATTATTGGTAACCGATTTGAGTATATCCCTATGCATTTAAGTGCATGTTAAACCTACAAGTCTTAATAAATAACTAATTTAGGTCGGGCAGTCTATTGTGCACGCTGGGCTGGTCATCTACTCTCTTGGCTTAAAATAAATGAGCCCCCACAGCTAGTAATGAAATATGTGCTCTCCTCGTCTTCTGGCTTTAGTTTAATCTAGTTGTAACTAGAATAAGAATCCATGAAGCTAAATAACTCATGACCTACAGTTGCATCTACCAACTACTCAATCCTTGGTAAAGGAAATTAATCCTTTAGGCATGATTTTTTAAGGTCAGTAAAGTGTACGCACATATGCCACTTATCATTCTTCTTTATGATCATTACTACATTATCCAACCATCTGGGATACTTGACATCCTCTACAAATTGAGCTCTCGATAATTTCTCCACTTTCTCTTGGATGGCCATATTATTCTCGAGACTAGACACTCTGGTCTTGATCGGCATAGAATCTTTGTAAATGTTAAGCTCACAGAAGATGAAATTAGGGTTAATTTTAGGCATATCCTCATGGCTCTAGGCGAACACATTCTTCCATTCTCTCAGGAATGCAATCAATTCCTATTTGAGAGAATGCGTTAAGTTCGAACTAATTTGAGTGGTTATTTTTGGCTTCTCATTATCAAGCATAATGGTATTTATTACCTCCATAACCTGTCCCTTGACTAGATCTTCTTCCTCTTGAGGGTCCAGGGTCTCAATATGATAGGTGGTAATGCTCTTCTGGACTTCATGTTGGTTGACAAAAGTGTAATAGCGCTCTCTAGCTTCCATATGGTTGCCATTAACTATGCCTACTCCATAATTATTAGGAAACTTTATACACTGATCTATTATAGACAACACTACTTCATCCTAACTCTGTCGAGAATCATGTTATAGGCTGAAGGGGCATTTTTATCTAGTACAAAGAAATGAATCTCTCATTTATGCTTGTTACAACTTGATTGTCCCAAAGGGATAAACTCTTTCTCCTGAGAATCCAATGAGAGGCCTATGATAAGGTTCTAGTTTACTATCTCATAGCCCTAGGCTGTGGAAATAGTTATAGAACATGACATCTGTTGAACTCCCATTGTCTGCCAAGATTTTCTCTACTTCAACATGATGAAATAGACAACTGATAACAAGTGGGTCATAATGAGGGTAAAGTACTTCGCTAAGATTTTTTTTGGAAAATTTAATCACTAATTTATCCTTATTGACTTTCCTAGGTCGACCATCTGTGCACTCGGACATGCCAATCTGTTATAAGATTTGTCTTCATTTAGATAAGCCTTTCTCTTAGCTATCTCATCTCCTCTACCGGCGTCTCCTCCTGTAATGAAATGGCAGTTGAGAGAAATCATTCCCACCTCGATTTTTGGCTCTCTGGGTTTCTTCGACACGTCATGGTCATCCTTATAGTCATCATTATGAGCCATTTTCTAGTCATCTTTTTCTCGACAAGGTGTATCAGACCTTCTTCTAGTGTCCCAACCACTAGCCCAATCAACAAACTTAGTTAACTTTCCCCGACGGATTATATTTTCCGCTTCATTCTTTAGAGTGATGCAATTGTTAGTGGTGTGCCCATGATCTCTCTGAAAATCAGAATATTTGGATTTATCTCTCTTGTTGGGAGGTGACTTTAGTTTCCTAGACCATTTTAAATCTTTAAGCCCCTAATATCCTCCAATATGTGATGGAAACCTTTGGTGAGTGGGGTATATTCATCATACTTCTTGATATTATCAACCTTCTGGTCTTTTCGATCTTTATTATTTAATTTCTCCTGGCTTTTAGTCTTTGCCTTTAGAGATTCTTTAGCAGCCATTGCCTCCTCAACATTCATAATCTTCCCAGTCGTGGCCATCAATTCGGTCCTGGTCTTGGAGGATTTTTTGTTAGAGCATAATAAAGGACCTTGGTGATCACCCAATCATCAGTGCTACAATGGTCGCCGTCTCTTCATAATTAATCACTTATAGTTTCCCATCGTTGAAGCGAGTGATGTACTCCTAAGTAGTTTCTCCTGGTTTTTAACAAACGGTCAAGATATGGGTGACGCTCTTGATTAGCCTTGACTCAAAACAAAATCTATCAATAAACAACTCGACCAACTGATGGAAACTAAAAATTTTCCCTTTGGGTAGGTTCTTGTACCAAATTTGTGTTGGGCCTATAATAGAACTTGAGAATGCTCATCAACGCATCTCATCGGGGACAGAGTAGTTATCAATATTAGCCTAATACTACTCAATATAAATAAATGGATCAATTTTCCCATCATACTTGGAAGTGATAACTGGTGGCTTGAATTTATAAGGTGCGGGGTAGTCCACAATTGCCTGAATGAAAGGGGATCAATTCGCAAAACTCCTCTGTAAAAGGTTTTTAGTTTTAGCCATTTCTTCTAAATGATCTTCTAGACACTGTATGGATACTTTCCAGGAATACTCCTCTTTATTATAATTGGCTAAGACAACTTTTTTGGCTTTATTGTGTATATGTGCTGAGCTCTCTTCTTGAGAAGTCTGCTTGGCACGCGCAGAGCCTCTTATGCTAGCCCTAAACCTATGGAACATTCTCTATGCTCATGATATCGATCTAGCTATCTATAATAACTCCTGCATGTTCGGGGTCTAAGACGATCAAAGGCCGATTCCTTACTTAAGCGTTCAAATGCACTCGATCGTTCTTCAAACAAAGATCTACCATCATAATAATTCGTAGATCGGATTGACGATGTTGCCCAAGGATGACAAGATTTTCCCTGAGCGGATATGGGGAGATTAATTCCCTTATTTATGGATGGTGGAGGTGGCATATCCCTCCGAGATGGTTCAGTGGTGTATGCCGATCGACGAACTAACTCTTGCATGGCTTCCTTCCTTTTAGTAAGGTTGAGTAAAATTCCTTGAATATCTACCACACTAGGAAGAGAAAATGGAATAATAGTATTGCCTTCATTTTTAAGGCTGTTTTCTGGGTCAGTCATTTCTCCAATGGAAAATAAATTAAGTAAGTGGTGGAGAACGATAACACACAAACGTTTCCTATAGACGAATCCAATCTCTTGATGTCTAAAAATGGAGCGAGTTCAAATTTATAATCACAAATAAAAAAGATATCAAGAAAGGCAAACACATAACAAACAGGGTTTTTAAAGTGGTTCAGCTATGAGAAAAACCTACATCCACTGTTGGTATTATTTTTGGTGGGTACAATAGCTTAGGGTTGTGTATGTTTGTTCCTGGTTGAATCGTCCCTTTGAGCTAATGGAGATCATGTATTTATAACGGTCAAGAATCCAAGAGATGGAATGCCTTTATATCTTCAGGCATTTACATCTGTATACAATAAATAAGATTGTTGATATTAGTTAGCACATGTACAAGAGCTATTAGCTATTCCACCCGAGGGACTTTTTCTATTCTTAAGAGTTCGTATTCTTGAGGTTAGTCAGTCGGTTGGCCGACCAAGTGTCTCTGGAGCTGACCAAGAAAGTAAGCACTGTGAAATTACTTCATAGGAATACAAGCGTCCATTTCTCATTGTCCCACATAGATGGGTAATATTTACATACAACAAAGACCAATGTTATACATATGTAATTTTCTAAAAGAGTCGTTCAATGAATGACCTAAGTAAGACAATCCACAATGTTACTATTGTAGCCTACAACTAATATACTAAATTATCTTAACTTGACTATACAAAATATAAAAAAATAACATATAAGAGATGTAATTACTTAAATACTAACATTAGAAAATAGTAGAGTAATGAGAGAAAGATAATAAGAACTATGTTTACGTGGTTCGACCCAAAGGGATGCCTAAGCCTATAGGTGCAATGTTTATTGTGTCGGATTACTGGGCAAAAGATATTAATGAATACAATAATGAAGCTCTCAAGTTCTCTCTAGAATTGGACAACATAACAATAACTAAAAATATCTCGGATCCCCCAAAAGTGTGGGTATGTGTTCTATTTATAGGTTTCTAAAAGAGGGAAGAAAATAGAGCGTCATGTGGTTTGCATTTATAGGTCAGGCAAGTACACACCTTATATGTGAGGTAAGGGAATAATCATGAAATTAGTTATCGACATATGGGGGGAATATATGCATATTTCCTCCATGTTTGTGTACTGTTGACGTCATCCAATCATATAGTTAATGCCTACTATTATGGATTTAATTAACATCGTTAGCTGATTGATAACTAAAGGGGTTAAATGACCTAATCAGATTACTAAGGCTGACTAGATAGCCTAGGATGTTAAGATTTCTAGCTGATCTGATCTCATTACTGTAGGTGACGAGTTTAGTTGTCCCATTATGATTAATCCATGAGCCATACCATATTTATGGTATAACAGTACTCTACAAGGCTTTATTCATGATTCTAGCTTATGGCATATTCTCTGAAGTATATTGTCTTTTGGGTATGTGATGAGTAGATTGAGTGAGTAAAATTTTAACTATGAAGTGACATTGACTCGTGTTCTAATTGAATTATGAGGATATCACGAGCACATTTACTTGTGAAAATTTTTGCTTGGGCTTGAAATTTGCACGTGTTAGACGTTGATAGTTGCAGAAGACTCATTAAGGTGTGTGTGTCTGGGGCAGTGTGCGCGTTGTTCCAAAGCATCAGTTATAATCCTAAATATTTATGTCAACCCTCTTTTCAACAAGCAATCATTTTTTCCTAAAAAAGTACTAAAACTATTTCAATGTCATTTCAACCTTTTTGCATCCTTAACCTTTACACGCAAACTTCAGAGAGAGAAAACTTCCCCTGTTCAAACTCATTTCTTTCCCAACTAAAATCCTCCCGTTATCTACCATTTTTGAAAGTTTCGTTGCATAAAAACTTCCGGTCGTTTGTGTGTTCTCTTTTCATCATTTGTAGTCTATTTTGAGTGATTTTCGAAGTCGTCTTTCTCAGTTTTAGGTTTCATGTAAGCTTTTCCCCAATTATGTAGTTCTCTAGGGTTTTCTCTACTAATTCATCCATTTTGTGTTACAATTTATTATTTTTGTTGTTGTTGTTGTTGTTGTTGTTGTTGTTGTTGCTGTTGTTGTTGTGTTGTTGTTGTTGTTGTTGTTGTTGTTGTTGTTGTTGTTGTTGTTTATTGTTCCTTGTTTGACAGTTGATTGATGTTTAGTTGGAAAATCACACACTATAGGTGGCCAGTAAATTTTGTTTGGCCTAGGGTTTTGTAGTTTTAGGGTTTTCTATGTATATTGGATTTCTTTATCACCCAAATACTTTTTCATGAAAACAAAAAGCCCCCAACACTTCGCATCTCTACCGACATTACCCTTTATGAGTGAAAACTCTTGGGTTGAGAGAGTGTTGAATCGCATTCGCAAAATCAATGAACTTTACCCCGTTTTTACGAGTCCAGGATACTAGTTCCTTTGTAAGTCATCTGTCCAAAAAATGATCCAGACCACCCTAATTTCACCCCAAGGGTTCTATCCTATATTGGTTGGATCCTCACCAGCAGGTCAGAGTTTCAAGCTTCTACTAGCTCAAAAAGAGTTTCAACTTGTTATGTTTACCTAAAGAATATATATGTAATATCCTGTGTAAACATATAATTGTAAATGCAAAAATAGACTTGGCAGACAGTGACAAAGAAATATTTATAGTAAATATTTAGTTTGAAAATATGTTATCAAAGTAAATATTCAAAACAAATATTACTTTAAATATTACAGCTAAGATTTTTTATTTTCAAACCTGAATTAAAAATTTACTTTGATAATATCTTATCAAAGTAAAGATTTAATTTTAATATTAAAAGTAGGTTTTTGGTTTCAATAGTTAAAGTAAAGACACAATTTGATATTATTTTATCAAAGTGTTACGAGAGGTATGAGTTAGATTAAATGTTTAATACATGTTTACAAAAATTATGTGATGCAAAGAAAATATATTACCATAAGTTTTACTCTATTTGACAAATTTTTAGTCTGTGGTAGTTGATCATAGAGCGTGCTTTGGGAAATAGACCTAAATTTTTTTTATCACAACGAAAACTTACCAGTAGAGTAAGAACACAGTATCTAACCTTTGTATGTACTCTATAGGAGCTCTTTAATGAATCGATAAAAGATCTATGAATTGCAACAAGCCAGTTGAATTTTGACATTTCTTTGATATTTTGAATATACTTGAAGAATGAACATTTGAGTTATAGTATATATGGAAGACAATAGTGTCAAACATGTACAAGAAAATTAATTTACAAATAACTTTATCTAATATTACTAATTTTTACTTTTCAGCCTCAATTGCACATTTTTTTATCTTTATTGTTTTTTCATTTTTTTATGAGGAAACCAATTGTCAACAAAAGATGTTGGTGGCCCCTGACTATATTTTCCTATCTCCACTTTCTCTTTTCCAAATGGTATTATAAAAATTATTGAAATTTCTCTTAGTGTAATCTTAGTTAACTTTCTGGAAATTTTGAAATCGTTACATTGTTCATCAAATGTTGATATGTCACTTTTAATATTTTTGACATGTTTTATGATATGTTTCACATCCAAGTTTTTTGTGGTCAAGGAATAAAATAAACACCAAAAATGTGTTCTTTCAATTTATTCTTTATCCTTTTTGAAAGTTTTTTTCTTTTGTTAAGTCTGAGTGCAATCCTACAAGCGCGCATATATACGTCGCCTGCATATCCTCCTCTTGATTATTAAATCCATGGTCTTCAACATGATCTTTAGTAAACTTACTGACCCTTTTGTTCTTAGTATCTTTGACTTGTTGTAACACCTCGTGCATTTTAGCATCAGTCGCTGCCAACCTACGCTGGACATCACTAAATGTAATACCATTATCAGCATGTGACAGAAATATAAGGCAATAAAACTTTTTTTCCACCAGATATAATGCAGTTTAATCCAATAAATATAAAACATCCAAAGAATAATATCCATCACCGTTTTAACTCCAAAATAAAACCAACTCCAAACGATAAGTAAATACTAAAATTAAATAATCTAATAAAATCTCTAACTAAAATCGTAAACAACCATGGCAACAAATGGCCCACCAAATCCATAATAATTGTCTCAATATAGAATGATGGAATGGAAATAATCTAAACTACTAAAGTAATAAAAATAAATCTCGAGTTTCACCCCAAACATCTCCAATCCATCCTATATAGTCACTCTAGAAACTATTCTTGAAATGTTAGTCAACTCAAAGGGTTAGATCCCACCGCATGAGCACTAGCTACTCCCGCCAATTAGGATCCTTGAACTCAGATGTAAGAATCATGCATGATAAATATCACAGTAGAGTATTTTAAATTAAACGATATAATCACATGAGAGTAAAGCAACATAAATCTAACTCTTCCACATAACTACGATACCCCACTACCAAAGTCCAATTACATACATTAGATTATCAATTGATAATTATTAATTAAATTTGTTTACTCGATTTACTTATGCGATACCAGTATAGCTAGTTCACCCTATTACGAGTCCTGTATATACTCCTAGAATGCCCATTTTTTATTAATATGACATCAGTATAGCCAGTTCACCCTCTTACGAGTCATGTACATACTTGTGACGCACCTGCAATTTTACACCAAAAAAATTTCCCTCACTGTATCTAGTTCACCTAATTTCTTTAGCACTGCACATACTCGTGAGGTTCCACACACGACATGTCATTATTTCCATTTCGCCCAATTTCGTTAGTCCTGCACCAACTCGTGATTAACACCCACCCACGTCGTTATAGCCATTTTGCCCAAATTATTAGCCTTGCACATACTCGCAACGCTAATTTCATTTTAATACCCATTCTTTGTCTTAGGAATTAATTATTTATTCAATATCAAGCTCTCATAATTCTCTATTAGTCCCACCCTTTTCGGGCATCACATCCTAAAACCCATCCCTAATCCCATACTTAGAGATCACCAAAACTTCAGGTATTTCTTAGCCTATCACTTAGGAAGAATACCTACTAACTAAAGAAACAATTGAACGGAGTACTAACTACCCCTACTCAGGAATACCCCAAACTTACGAACCCATACTAGCTAGTCCCATACCTAAAAAGTGTTAATAATAACCAAGCCTACCTACTAGTCCCATACTAGAAAACAACCTAAAAATAAGGGTGAAAGCATAATTACCCCAAAATGCCCATGTACCCGGAGTGTCGAAAGATTAACACAAACAACATTCACATAAAACATATTTTAAATCTATCGCTACAATTCTTCCAAGTATTTCTACGATTACAATATCATCCAAATTTCATCCGTTTAATTATATAATTAAACAAATCTTACCAAACATCACACAATTTTCAAATTTCATAATTTCCATTCAAGTGATAATTTTATCGGTTAACACAAGATTCCACTTTAACATGCATATTCATAATATTTCACAAATATAAATCCATTCGACAATCTACACGTCAATAACGTAATTATACTAGTCGAAACATTATAATAATTTCATATTTTTAAGTTTTTTAATACCCAAAACGTCCCACAACTTTATCATAATCTAAATCTCTACTCTAAGTAGGTGATCGTTTCAAGTCTTAAATATATTTTAAAATTTAAATAAAAACAGCCCTGGAATTATTTTCACTTTCCCTAATTAGTTTTCCTAATTTATTTTAAGAAAAATACAATTTATTAATGTTTAGGCAATATCTAAAACGTATCACACTTAAGGGGAACAATAGAAGTATTCAGGCCTATAAAGAAGTCGTCTTGAAAATATGATTGCATGGTTGTGTTCCTCTCACAAAAATAGCAAAGACATGTTCTTTGTTGTTCTTGAGAAAATTTGATTTAGATTTTCAAAACTTGGGTTGAAACTTTTTTTTAATGGGGTTTAGGTTTTGTAAAAGAGAAGAGATATTAATTTGGGAGGCTACTACCTTTTTTAGAAAGGTTAAAAGTATTTTAGAAAGTCTAAATTTCGTCCATTATATATAGAATTTAAAGAAAGAGTCCTAATCGAACACAAACACACACAAATCAGTTTCAAACAACCGAGTCATCGAAATTCATTAAAATTTTGATGTGTTCTAGTTGAAGGCGAGCCGACGCAGCTGCCTAAAAATTAGCTCGATCGAGTGCCGTTAAGGTTGTCTGCATCACATTTTAAAGATCGAACTGTTGGATTTCCCTAGATTTTGGATATCTTCTAGCTCAAGGCGAGACAAAGCCATGTAAGAAAAATCAACTTGATCGGACATCATTAAGTTCATCTGTATCATGCTTTGGAGATCAAACCGCCGGATTTTTGATCCTCCTTAGGGCGGATCCTTCCCCAAAGAATTCTTATTTTGAAAATTAATTAATTATAAATTTCAATCTTTTCTTAAGTAACATCCAACAATGAAAATTTTCATTAAACGCAATTCATTCAAAATTTCCAATTTCAACAAAAAAAATTCGGTTTCCCCCAAAACTATGGGGTATTACATTCTTCCCCACTAATATAGGAATTTCATCCTCAAAATTCGACGAAGCATAAATGTCAAATGTAAAATCACGCAAATAAAATGAGTCTCACATATGCATACTCATAGAATGCCACGATTGGGCACCCAATCCTACACGCGCCTACCCCACAAATAAAATAAAAAATATATATATATATATATATATATATATATATATATATATATATATCAATGAAAATAACGACGTACCACACTCTCCCATGAATCACCACTCTCATATATCTCCAAAAGTCATTGCAGCGCTTAAATCCTCAAATCAAATCACATAATAACATCTATTTTACAAACACCTAACATTTACACTAATGATCTACAAAATAATTCTCATCTCCAAAATCAACTCTAAATATCCTCACATTAATATTACTAGTTCTAACCTCAATGCCTACAATGGCCTTAACACAAAACTCCCTCTCTCCAAGAAATACAACTAACACGTATGCTATACCCAATACCTTGGAGAGTACAAATCAATAAATGGAATCAAAGATCGATAATGCAGAAGCTATAATAGACTCACAACCTACGAGACCTAAGACTATGCTCTGATACCATTTGTAACACCCCACACATTTCGGTGTCAGCCATTGCCAACCTACGTCGGTCATCACTAAATAAAATATCATTCTAAGCAGGTGACAGAAATATGAGATGGCAAAACTTTATTTCCACCGGATCTAATGCGGTTTAATCCAATGAAAATAAAACATCCAAACAATAATGTCCATCACCATGCTAACTCCAAAATAAAATCCGATTCCAAATACTCAAATTAAATATTCCAACAAAATCTATGACTAAAATCCGTAAACAATTGTGGAATCGGATGGCCCACCAAATCCATAATAATTCTCTCAAAATAAAATGATAGAATGGAAATAATATAAACTATTAAAGTAATAAAAATAAATCTCTAGTATCACTCCAAAGATCTCCAATCCGTGCTATGCAGCTACAATGACGACTATACCTAAAATGTGAGTCAACACAATGGGTATGAGCTCACGGCATTAACACTAGGTACTCCTCTTAATTAGGGTCCTTGAACCAGACGTAAGCATCATACATGATAAATAGAGTATTTTAAATTAAATCACAGTAGAATATTTTAAATTAAATGATATAATTACATTCGACTAAAGCAATACGACACTAATTACCCGGATAACTACATCACCCCAATACTAAAGTCCAATTACATTATTGCAACATTAGATTATAAATTCACAATTATTAATTAAATTCATGTGCTTGATTTATTTATGCGACACCAGTATAGCCGATTCACCCTATTAACATTCGTGCACATACTACTGGCACGCTCAATTTTTATTAATGTGACACCAGTATAGCCAGTTCACCCTATTACGAGTCCAACACATACTTCTGGCACTCTTGCAATTTTACACCACACGCATTCTTCTCACTATATCCAGTTCGCCCAATTTTTTTAGCACTGTATATACTTGTGAGGTTTCACGCATGACATGTCACTATAATTAGTTAGCCCAATTTCGTTAGCCCTGCATATACTTGTGACGCCAACACACACCCACGTCGCTATAGTCGGTTTGCCCAAATTGGTACCCTTGCACATACTCTCAACACCAATTCTATTTTAATACCCGTTCTTTATCTTAGGCATCAATTATTTATTCAATATCAAGTTCTCATAATTCTCTATTAGTCCCACTGTTTTTGGGCATTACATCTGTGGATATCCCAAACATAATATAAGGGTGGGGGAAAAGAGAAGGAAAAAAAGGGTCTCGTGCCATCGTACTCTCTAGGAGTGCTTCAGTTGTCGTTAGTGTGGGGTGAATGTAAAGAGATGGAGTCGCCAACCTATTTTGCACAAAACAGACAAAAGATTATGTTGCCACCTCGAGAGAGACACAAAAGACAAATTGATGCTTACGAAATCAATAGGGTTCGATGTCTAAGTTATAAAATAGGAAGGTGTTAGGCACCCATCCCGCCCTTTTGATCTCTCATGGGCTGGTACTATTGTTTTCCTTTATTTCACCATGAAGTGTGTCTGCGTGTATATACAATGGAGAACGAAATCGCCCAACTTATACCATGGAAGAGATAGAGTGAGGTCATCCATAGGAATGTTCCCAAAATAATATTTAGAAAATATATTTTATGCGTTTATCGAGATATCGATCGTTATAATGAAACGATAATATGTGTGGGATAAACCTCTAACAAATATCACAAACATAATATGTGTTAAGATAATGCAAAAGTATGATAAATGCGAAAATGGGGAGTTTGAAAAAATTGGAAAATTGGACACGAGTCTCGAGTTTTAATTCAAAATGCCTGCGTAGACTATAAAAGCATCAAAGTCCACGTAATTTAGATGTATCATAGGTGTGGGTCATATCCCATAGATTTGAACGGGATTTTATTATATGTGTGTGTGTAGAAAATGTGTTTTAGTTTTGAAAAAGTGTGACAGATAATCCCGTTGGAATTTATAGGTGTAACCCTTTTTTTATTTTATTTTTATTTTTTTAATAGAAAATAGAGTATGTGCAATATAACTGATAAAAATGTGAGATGTTAATGTGTATAAGCTAAAGTAGAAGAACTAGATTATGAACTTATGTAATTAATGTAAAAATAAGAAATTTAAAGAGAGAGAAGGATTTGGACTTCGTTTGAAGAATTGAAGATTTATCTTGATCTTAGATGAACTCCCTTGAATGTTGAGATGTATGTTGGATGAGAGAGAATGATATTTTTCCAAATTGGGGGTGAAAATGATGAGAATTTAATATGGAATCGAATTTCATATAAGGAAACTTCCCTAATTGCAAGAGAATGTTGCTGAGATCACTGATGCTGATGGATCTGAGTTGTGATTTAGGAGTGAGGTCATGCCCTCTACTTATAGGGTCAAGGAGGTGCCGAAAGGAATGGTCCCAGCCCTACCAATCGGAAGGTAGCTCTAGACAAACTGTCAATTGGTAGGAGAATGGACCTGCCAATCGGTAGTCTCATGAAGATTTTTCCAAAAAATGGTCGTAAAACGCAATCCGTTAATATAAATAGACCACGGGTCATACTGTTAGAAAGGTAATTCAAATAACTTGAAGATTACTTTGGACTTATCCTAAATCCGTGAGTTTACATTGGGTCAAACATGGTTCGAAAGCGCTCATCGGTCTTTTGGATGGGAGATTGTCGGACGATTACTGGTTGTTCATCCCGATGATAAGTTAGAATTATGAGCAGGGCAGACCGATGGAAAGGTTAGGCAATTTAAATTTAAATTCCAAATCTATTTGATCCGTTCAAAAAGTTAACCTTGATCAACCTCAACCCAGAAGCGCCCGGTGACCCCTTAGAGTAAAACGGGTCATTCGATTGTCCATCATAAGGATAATTGACACACGGGGTGGACCATTGTAAATGGTATTCAGTGAACTTAAACGATTCATTTAGTCTCGTTCTATATGAAGAGTTCACCTTGGTTAAATGGAGCCTGGGAGCATCCGGTGGCATGCGAATCAATTTTGGGGGAAATTGAATCGTTTGTGTGAACGATTATGCTGTTTCATGAACGGTGTGGATCGTTGGAAATATTTTTAGTTACCTTATAAGATTCTAAGAGCTTTGAATCTCATGATGAAGTTTATTGGGGTCATGTCGGGGCCCGAGAGATCCGGGTGGCCTCCAGATCGATTTTTTGTAGTAAAATGGTTCATTCGACTGAACTGTTATGATGATCAATGCACTGGGTGAACCATTAGAAAGGGCATTCAGAGCTCTTTTAAGATTCAAAGAGCCTTCGCTCTGACAACAAATTTGACCGGATTTAAATGAGGTTCGAGAGCGCCCGATGGACTCTAAATTGGTACTCGGAGTGTGACCTAGGGTCTGTAGTGAAAAAAGGAGGTGATAGGGACATAAGGAGAGACCTAGGGGGTATTAGAATGTGGTGTCTACAGAGCTCCTCGATGGGTGAGCATGGAACAAGTGAGTCGTCGAATAGACACCACATGATGTTTTTAAAAATGGTCGATTATGAGGACCTAAAGGGATAAGGAAGACCGTTTCAGAGGGTCATGGTTGATTCTAAGAACCTAAAGAAATTCTGAGGGATAGCCGATTATGTGAACCTAAAAGGATAAGGAAGATCGTTTCAGAGGGTCGAGGTCAATTTTGAGGACCTAAATAAATGCTGGGGATAGCCGTTTTTGTGGGCCGAGGTCAATTCTGAGGACTTAGGGAGGGAGCGACCAATTTTGTGGGTCGAGGTCAATTTTGGAGACCTTAAGATAAAGGTGACCCATTCTACGGGTCAAAGACAACTCTAAAGGCTTAAGTTGTAATGACCGATCTAAGGATCGAAGCATATTCTGAGGGCTTAGATGGGTGTGATAAATTTTGAGGATCAAAGCGAATTCTGAGGGCTTAAGTAGAGGTGACCAATTCTGTGAGTGGAATCCAATTCTGAGGGCTTAAGTAGAGATGCCCAATTCTGAGGGTCTAAGACAATTCTAAGGGCTTAAGTAAAGCGACAGATTTTGCGAGTCGAAGCCAATTATGAGGGCTTAGGTAGAAGAAACCAATTTTGTGAGTCGAGGTCAATTCTGAGGACCTAGGGTAGGGAGCGACCAATTCTACGGGCTGAGGTCAATTCTAAGGAATTTAAGATTGCGATGACCAATTCGGAGGGTCAAAGCCGATTCTGAGGTCTTTAAGTTATAACGACCAATTCTGCGGGCCAAGTTCGATTCTGAGGACCTTAAGTGGAGGTGACGAATTCTGAGGGTCGAGGTCAATTCTAAGGACCCGAAGATAGAGGTGACCAATTCTACAGGTCAAAGTAAATTCTAAGGGCTTAAGTTATAATTTTCTTGGGGAAATTTAGAGATTCCACTGGGGAAATTATCTTTGTGGTTCTAATGGGGATTATGGGGAAGCATTTAAACTTTTGAGTTTTGCTAGGAAAAAAGAATTAATTCGAGGGTTTGATTTCTCCTAGCTGGAGAATGTTTTTTATTTTTGCGGTGTCCTTTGGATATGTTATTAGGGAGATATCCAATTGATTTTGGTAATTCCACTGGGTAAGTAAGTGTTCTACTGGGAAGTAAGCACGGTAAAAATGTTTTTCATGGTTAAAAAGGTTCTAGAATTCATTTAGTAATTTTGGGAATTTTCAGGGAATTTTTAGGGATTTTCTGCTTTTTTTAGGAATTTTTGTATGAAATTTTAGAGAGGGTGTCGATCGGCATGGTGTGATAGGTGCTAAATGGCAGTGGCATAGTCTTGTGGAGTACCTCGAGCAGGGGAAAGGATAGTGCTCATTGGTATATTACTGGGAGCTGCTGATCGGCATGACCCTTAGCCTCCTATAAAAAAGGGGCATGATCTCCTCATTTTTCATACCTTCCAGACTTTCTCTCTTCTGCTTATTTCCTTCTGCAAACTATTTTAATGTTCCAAAACTAAGAAATGTCTAATTTCTCAAGCAATGAGACCCACATGGTGTGGCTAAATGTTGACAACTAGGAGAACTTAGAATGGCGGGCCAGGGTGCCCCTAGCATTGGGCAGTGGGAACACTTTTGACGCATTCGACAGTCTTTTTTGGTGATGTTTTCTTATTTCTTAAATTTTGACATGGGTTTTTCCTTTTTGTCTTTGATATATTGATATCTCTATATCGAACCTACGTTCTCGAGGGACGAAGAGGCCTAAGGATGTCTAGGAGAGCCTTTCGCCTGTGGTGCGTTGGGTGGTGTCATCAGTCAATTTTGGTAAGTTGGCATATGCAGTGAATGAGATGCCTCGTTCTACTGTTGTTCTTTACGCTTTAGGGGAGAGATGGTAGGACACCACCCACAACATGCATTTTTGTTTTGGGAAGATGACGGTGACTCCCATAGACGTGCAATAGCTGGTGGGCTTGAATTGTGAGGGGGTGCAAATAGAGGTGGACAAGACTATTAGCATGCCACCGGTGGAAGTGACAGTAGAATTGGATGACATGGAGAGGACAGTCTTTGAGGAGTCTATTCATTTGTCCCTTTTAAGTAAGTTATTGTTGAGTCGACGAATCGACAAGATGGACGAGAGGCGGGTGCGAAAGATGGACCGTGCCTTTATTCTACTTTTTCTTGGGAGGTTTCTTAGTGGTGACGAGTGGAGACGTTGTCCACTTATGGTTTTTTCCATTTTGATTGTATTTTAGAATGTCGCTCTTTTTGACTGGGGGATCCTGGCATTAGCGACCCTTTATTTTTCTTTTGATGCATTCAGCCGGTGCTGCCGAAAAACCTTTGTTGGCGCCACATATCTTCTCGAGGTATTCTTTATTTTGCACATTTTTCTTTATGCATTTGCATTTTATTCTTTCGATTCCTTGATTGCTGACCCCTGTCCTTTACTGACGTGGTTCTATGGGGTGATTGGGCTTAACACCCAATTGATAACTTTGAAGGACGAGTCTATTGATGACTTCTATCGGATGTACCGGTAGAGAAAGTACAACAGATAGTCGACGAAGTCCCTCTCTTTAGAGGCAGTGCGTCAGGTCTTGAATGGCTTGACGAGCGATTGGGTAAATTCTTCTTTTCTTTTCAGACCATTTTTCCTTGATGATATTTTCAGATATTCATTTTCTATTGGGCATTTTGTAGGTGACCTTTTATCCTTGGGGGACGACCATCCAGCACACAATGGTAACATGCATCTGCGGCGTTTGCTGGCGCATGAGTTTGGCTACTCTTGGTATTTGGGAGAGAGATCATTCCGCAAGTGGTTGAGGACAAGGTGTTGGTGCCACCTGAGAGGCTCCTAATATATATGAGGGTAGAGCGGGAGATGTCAGATGACGCGAGGGTAGAGGCGATGATTGGCGAGCCTTATTCATCATATACCAACATGGTGGCGACTTATGATTATTTGGATTTCATGTCAAGATGGTTGATGCTACCCAACATATATAATGGGATTTCTCTTCTCCCGTGGGCCTGATTTGGCTAGTGGGGTCTTCCCACAGTGCAGGTGGTGCCTCAACATCGGTAGCAGTGATGACCTTGGAGGTTGCCTTTATCAGGTTGGATCCTCCTTCTTATAACATCCGAGGGGCTAATGGAGGGTCGGTGCGTATGCTTCACCATCCCAATGCGATGGACCCGGAGGAGCTTGGGATGACAAAGGAGGTTCTTCAGCCAATGGTATACTTTTCATTCCTTTGTCTTTTTATTTTATGATTTCATTCTTTGCCTTAGGCTGACTAATTTTCTCTTTTATGTTTTTCTTGCAGACATTCGGGTGTCGACCAACTAGTTGAGGGACATTCGGGATTGGGTAGCTTCTGCGATGGCTCAAATTCAGGAGTCTATCCCGGTTCCTTCTTGTCTGGTGCTATCTGCCTTATCCGAGGAGGGGTCTGGTTCGAGGAGTGGAGGTACGTCATCCTGTCACTAGGGAAAGCGAGTGCGCCATAGGGACAAAGGTTTTTAGATAAATATAGAGAAAGAGAAAAGATAGAGAAAGATAATGTAGGTGTCGGTAGGTGAAGGAGAGGTTTTGGGAGTTCGGACTGAGTCCCATTGTATTTTTCCTTTTTCCTGCAAAAAATTGTAATAAACAATATCTATGTAATAAAATGAAGTTTTTGTTAATTTTTGTTTTAGTGACTTAATGCATATGCTCTTTTCACTTTGCTGTTGGGACCGTAAAAATAATTTAAAATGATATGAGAGAAAATTTATTTTTAAAACAGGATAAGTAAAAATATAGGGAGAAGGAAATTTAGAATTGCTCAGAATAAAAATGATTTTTATTGAGTTTTTTTTTTATTTTGACGAAAAAGGAAAAAGCGAATTTTTCAAAAATAGGGGGTCGTCGATCGACAGACCCCTTGTCCCGTGTATCGATCGGTCAGTCCAATCTAATTAACCCAAGGCTTTGATTTCACTTTCTTCAATTACTTGGTCCTTGGTGGGGTACGTTTTCCTTCGGGATTCGCAGGTTTTTTGTCTCTTGTTAAGTTTTTCAAGTATAAAAGGGGTACTAATGGAGTATTTTCTTCACCCCTCGATATTTCCTTTATTTTGCATACTTCTTGCTTCTTATCTCATCATTTTACGATATGTCTCTCCCCGGAAGTGTTAAATTTTCTACTTACCTCAAAAACCTGGAAGCCATATGCTCATACAATGTTGACTATGATGCTTTCAACATGCGTCAGGTTTCATTATGGCGCAACCGATCTATTGAATGGAACATACTGATGGTGGTGATAGAATTCTCATACCCTGAAGACCATGTCTTTCACTTTGGGTTGGACTAAGTTTGCCTAACTGACGATGAGTTTTCTTCCATATTGGGCATCCCAGTGTTGCGATAACCATGCCCGAATTTTCCCAATCTCCTCGAATGATATTAGCTGGAGTTCTCCATATCTCTCCCTCAGTGGCTCAGTCACTGGTTAGGGGAGGAATAATTTTTCTCCCTGTTGTGTTGCATTTTGTGCATTTGTAGGATGTTGATGATGCTGGCTATAAATGCACAAAAATTTTTGCATTTTGTGCATTTGTAGTATGTCGCTCGAACAAGAAGAACATTTTGTGCATTTGTAGGATGTTAAAATAATTTTTTTATTTTCCCATAAAATGTTCCGCCTCAAATCCTTCGAATTTTTTTTTTGACAAAAAACATAAAAAGTCCACTCCAACACTTAGAAACAATTTCATAAATGTTATCCCAATATTCTAAGTGAAATGCTAAGGAATTAAAACCCAATCTTTACCAAATTTATCTCGCGGAGTCTTGAATGTTGAAGAACTTTGATATTCGGATCTGTCTTGATGCTTGAATGATCTTAAATTATTCTTTGACCTTTGTAGCGGTATACGACATATTCAATTGATAACGGACAATAATGTTCTTATAAATCTCTCCCTATGTCTATGCCGGTACAAAATAAAACATCTGAATTATCAAATCGGAATGCCTATACAAATCTAATACCCTTCCATGAACCTACAAACCGAAAAAAGTACTAAACGTGTAGGTCTCACAACGTTTCTTCAAAACCTTAAACTTCAAATCTTTAATCATTTCTCATGAGGGTGTGAAAAATATTGGTCTTCAATGTTGTACCTACACACATGAAATAAAGCAAGTACCTTCGTGACACATCGAGTTGTCAAACCCCGCTAAATTCTGGCGTCGGCCGCCACCAAAACTAAGCCGGGTGCGAGTAAAGTAAATACCATCCTTAGCATGTGACAAATATGAGACATAAAACTTTAATCCACAAGATAATTATTTTAAACAAACCCAAATATGAAATGACATCCAACTGATAAAACTCCAAAATGCGATTAAAATCCGTCACAATTGATCTCCAAATGTCTCAATAATTAAATAAATAAATCCAACTGAAATCTTAAAACCAACTTTAGAACAGGAAAGGCCCAATAACTCCAAAATTAGTCTCATAAATAAAGCGACGGAATGGAAAGAGAAAATCCAACTACTAAAGCAGTAAAAATAAATCCAGTTGCACCTCCAAATGATCTCTAATGAATCCTATGCAACAACTCCAAAATAAATCCTGAAAAGATTAGTCAACGCATGTGTCAGAGCCAAAGCCCCGAGCATGTAAACTGGCTACTCCTCTCAAATAGGGTCCTTGAACCTAGACAATAGTGCTATATATATTGACTATAACAATATTATTTGAATCAATCCCACCTTCCCAACAATGTTAAATTTAATTAATTTAACCGTGAAGATATTTTTTACCAACACACGTCCCCTTGTCAAGTCCGTCGTCTGATCCGTTTTTATCCTGTGATCCTCGCAATTTGACAAGGTTCCATGCACACACACATTCCCTTGTCCATTCCGCCGTCTGATCCGTTTTTATCCCGCGACCCTCGTGATATGACAAGGTTCCACACACGACATGACATAAATTGTACTCTGACCCGTTTAAAGTGTCGGTCCTATATAGATTATGTCGCCTATAAATTTTTAATATCTGTTTTAGTCCTGCGATATTAATTTTCAAAATTCCTTATACTCATTAATCAAATTAATCTCCCACACCCTTAAAAGTGATGTTAAAATCCTCAAAATACCCCTTAGTCTCAACAAAGGGTTCCCAAAACGCAATATCGTCCTATCCTAAATAAAGGATGATTATAAAAATTTCACTCCACCTAGATATCAATCCTAGGTTATCGTAACAAATGTATAATATAGAAAATCAGCCCCCACCCCAAATTATACAACCCGCATAAACTCACGATAACTAGTCCCATACCTAATTAGCATAAATCGCAACAAAGGACCACTTACTAGTCCCATACCTAACAAGTGTACTATAACAAGGGGTGAAAACAAATTACCTACAATACCCAGCGCTTCCGAAATATGATAATATTTCCATCAAGTAACACAATTACAAATTAAAACCAACATTCATAATAACACTAAATTCTCATTTAAATTATTTTAATCTAAATAATGGAAATCAAGGACACATAAATATTTTGATTTTCAAAATAAGAGCTACATGCAAGTCCTATCATAGTTATTGTTTTCTAACACAAATAATTAATTCTCTCAGGATTCTCACATGAAATATCAAAATTTACTTTGAAAAGGGTTCCTCTACATGCACATGCCCATAGCAAAATCGACTACACTGACACAACCCAAAGAATAACAAAGTTATAAGTATTCGGTGACATTAATTTTTCATGCAAAACAGTCCCGAAATTTATCTCTTAAATATTTATATTCGTAACTTATTTTAGAAAACATGAGTTTAATGGAGGCTACAATCAAGACACATAACACTAAGGGAAAAGAATAGGGTAAACATGCCTGTGATTAGTTCTACACAAATCCGATTAGGTATATGTGTTCCTCTCGAAAAATGGATCAAAAACCCTTCTTGAACTAACCTGGGACAGATTAGCCTTCGCCTTCAAAACTGAGCTTGAAAAGTTATTTTAATGGTGGCTAGTGTTTTGATGTAGAAGATGATGAAAAATAGAGAGTTTTCTACTCTTAGGGTTTTCACAAATAAGTGTTTAAAAATCTTGCCCCATCCCTTTAATTATATATAAGTGGAAGAGTTTTAAAAGCAAGCAAATTCGTCAAAAAAAAGATTGTTGCACACGAAACCTGAGGGGATCGATCGATCGATCCCAGGCGTCGATCAATCAATCGCCCAGGTATTTTGGCAGTTCGGCTTAAAAAGTTTATAAGGGGATAAATATATAAAATTATTTAAAAATCCGTTTTAACTCTGATTTTAATTCCGCTTGAAGTTTTATTCTTCTAAAATCATTACCAACATATTTAAAGAATAAAAATTTTAAAATTTATTTTTCCCAAATATACCGATTAATTTATTAAATTAAATAATAAAAACACGGGGTGTTGCATACTTCCCTATTAGCAAAGAATTTCATCCTCGAAATTAGACGAAGCATACACATCAACGCGTAAATCTTGCGAAAGAAAATAAGGCTTATATATGCCTACCAGTAGAATTTCATAATTGGGCGCCCCTACACCCAATCCTACGCGCACCTACCCCACGAAAAACAAAATAATATATATATATATACATACATATGCATAACTATGAAAATAACGACCTACCACATGCTCTGACAAATCCCCACTCGATCCTATATCCGAAAGTCATCAAAATGCTAACATCCTCAAATTAAACCTCAACATCAAAAATTGATACATATGATACCTAATATCTGCACCAAAAATCTCTAAAATAATTATCATCTCCAAAACAATTTTAAGGATCCCCACAGTAAGCTTACTAATTCTACACTCAATGCCTACGACGTCCTTAGCACAAAAAGCTTCACATCTCCAAGAAACACATCTAACACGTATGCTAGACCCTCTACCTTAAGGAATACGAAACAATAAAGGGAATCAAAGATGGGTGACGCGGAGGCTAAACGGACTCACAACCTACGACACCTAAGACCATGCTCTGATACCATATATCATACCCCGCTAAATTCTGGCATCGAAAGCCACCAAAACTAAGCCGGGTGCGAGTAAAGTAAATACCATCCATAGAATGTGACAAATATGAGACATAAAATTTTAATCCATAAGATAAATTATTTTAATCAAACCCAAATATGAAATGGCATCCAATTGCTAAACTCCAAATTGCGATTAAAATCCATCACAATTGATCTCCAAATGTCTTAATAATTAAATAAATAAATCCAACTGAAATCTAAAAAACAACTTTGGAACCGAAAAGGCCCAATAACTCCAAACGTAGTCTCATAAATAAAGCGACGGAATGGAAAGAGAAAATACAACTACTAAAGCAATAAAAATAAATCTAGATGCACCTCCATATGATCTCCAATGAATCCTATGCAACAACTCCCAAATAAATCTTGAAAAGATACGTCAACGCATGTGTCAGAGCCAAAGCCTCGAGCATGTAAATCGGCTACTCCTCTCAAATAGGGTCCTTGAACCCAAACAATAGTGCTATATATCGACTATAACAATAGAATCTTTTCATTATGAGATTATTAATCACCATAAATAAATTTCTAACTACCTCCACGGTTTCATTAAAAGCCACAACAATATTATTTTAATTAATCTCACCTTCCCAACAATGCTAAATTTAATTAATTTAACCGTGAAGAAAAGTTTTACTAACACACGTCCCCTTGTCAAGTCCGCCGTCTGATCCGTTTTTATCCTGCGATCCTCGCGATATGACGAGGTTCCACACACACACACACACATCTCCTTGTCAAGTCCACCTTCTGATCCGTTTTTATCCCACGATCCTCGCCATATGACAAGGTTCCACACACGACACGACATAAATCGTCCTCTGACCCATTCAAATTGTCGGCCCTAGACACATTATGTCGCCAATAAATTTTTAATATCCATTTTAGTCCTACAATATTAATTTCCAAAATTCCTTATGCTCATTAATCAAATTAATCTCCACCACCCTTAAAAGTGATGTGAAAATCCTCAAAATACCCCTTAGTCCCAACTTAGGGTTCCCAAAACACAATATTGTCCGATCCTAAATAAATGACGATTATAAAAATTTCACTCCACCTAGATATCAATCCTAGGTTATCATAACAAAAGTATAATATAGAAAATCATCCCCCACCCCAAATTATACAGCCCGCATAAACTCACATTAACTAGTCCCATACCTAATCAGCATAAATTGCAACAAAGGCCCACTTACTAGTCCCATACTTAACAAGTGTACTATAACAAGGGGTGAAAACCAATTACCTACAATACCCAACGTTTTCGAAATATTATCATATTTCCATCAAGTAACACAATTACAAATTATAACAACATTCATAATAATACTAAATTCCCATTTAAATCATTTAAATCTAAATAATGGAAATCAAGGACATATAAATATTGTGAGCTACATGCAAGTTCTATCATAGTTATTGTTTTATAACACAAATAGTTAATTCTCTTAGGGTTCTCACATGAAATAACAAAATTCACTTTTAAAAGGGCTTCTCTACATGCACATGCACATGCCCATAGAAAAATCGACTACACCGACACAACCCAAAGAATAAAAAAGTTATAAGTATTCGGTAACATTAATTTTTCATGCAAAATAGTCCCGAAATTTATCTCTTCAATATTTATATTCGTAACTTCTTTTAGAAAACATGAGTTTAATGGAGGCTACTGGTGCGTTCTAAATAAAGCTTATGATTCCAGTGCAAATCTATCGCAACAAGTAATATCCGGTAAGTACGGAATCGTGATCCACATGGATTGAAACACTCCTAAGAGAACATGATTAGGTTAAAGGGATTCTCTAAAAGTCACAAAAGTTAAAGTGTAAAAGATGATTTAATTGTTTGGAAAAGTGATTGAGGGTAAACTCTAAATTAACATGTTATTTGATGAACATTTAAGTAATTAATAATTACGAAACTATAAAAAGAACTAAGATAAGCTTGAGTTCAAGATATTAAAGGGATCGAGGATCATTCTCCCACCTCGGATTCACAAAGAAGGGGATTATAGGGCTTGGTTGAAAATAATTCTAATCGAGCATAACCAATTAAGTCCGAACATCAACCATGTAGAGACTAAACTAATCAATGGAGGATTAGGGGTTAGTTAGTTATTGCTAGATGGGTTGGGTTTGTAGTAAAGCTTCAAACACTAACCCTTGCATGACAAGAGAAGTTAAGAAACTATGAAACTCCAATACCAACACATGAAGTTCCATTAGAACAATTATAAAACAAACCCTAGATATGAAGTTTAAGCATCCAAGGTGGGATTATGATCCCCAATCATAAGTCTAGCTACTCATAATTGAAACTAAACTACACATGCTAGTTAATAACATAATTAAGTTAGTTATCTATTTTAAACACAAACCAATACAAGAGATGGAATTAAATGCAAATTAAAGCTAGTAGAACAAGTAGAGAAGAAGTAAATGAACCTTTCTTGCATTAATAACCACAATTCAACTAGTAATCAAAGCCTTACAAGTGGGTAAAAAACATAAATGAACTTGACCTAGGAGAGAGATGTGAGTGTTTTTCTATCTAGCCCAAAATATCTAACAAAAGTAATCTATATTTACAAAGGAGGAAAAACAAGGGATATATCCCCAAATCCAACCAAAATGGCAAACTAGTAATAAGGAGAAAAAGTCAAAAAATTAGCAACCCTGAATCGATTTGGTAGGGCATAATCGATTCGCTAGAGGTAGAATGCTGCACTAATGACCACCGAATCGATTCGGATGGACCGAATCGATTTGGTCCTGCAAACAAAATATGTCTAGGTTATTTTGGCTTTATTTTTCCCATGTTTCACCGAAACATCCATAACTTCTTCGTTCGAGATCGGATTCAAGCACCGTCGGAGGCCACGCGAAGATAAGAATAAGGTCTACAACTTCCGCGAAGAAATCGGGATCAAAATCCGAGTGCTGAAATTACAAAAATACCCCCGACTGTGCAAGTGTCTACGAAACTTCTCCGGATCAAAACCAAACTTCCCAATATGCATTCCCGAGACCTATAAAAGCTCAATAAAAACACATACAAAGTATATATGATGAACTCAGGGGTTAGTCAATAAATGAGTATAAGAATCGGGAAATATATGCACGAGAATGCCAGAATGTACAAATTAACGGGGTATAAAATACAATAAAAGTGACGAATCACACCCCCTAACTTATACATTGCTAGTCCCAAGAAATGAAGTATGAAGAAACAAGTGGTGTCAACAAAACCAAAATAGAAGAAATATGGACATAGAAGGAAAAATTCCACTTTCGTAGGCGAACGATTGCATTTAGCGTATGCAATAAGCCGTTTTAAACCCTTAGGTGGCCCTAGGGGACGAGTGAGGTATCGTGAGGGTTTCCAGGGATGACACCCACAAACATCAAATCAACTCATACTATGATACGGCAAAAACCAATGCGTAGCTCAACAAATATCTAAGAAGCACAATTTATCAACAAAGTGAACAAAGCTCACACAAAAGACGGCAATTATCGGCATTAAACAAATAACTTCAATAAAAATCGAAACTAGGGAAATGCGAAATAAGCGGACACGTGTGGTAATTTAGATTTGGTAAAACTTACAAAATTCATATAAATGCAAAGGCATGCATACTCAAGTTCTCTCCGGTTGTTACACTCAACAAATGAAACACTCAGAAATGGGATGTAACACACTCGGGACATGTGGGCATAAATAGTAATTGTAAAGGGAAACTAGGCCACACACATGTCATCAAAACGCAATATAATAGTTAAAAATACAATCTCATGAAAGGATATCGCATATTAACCAAGAGAAAAGCTTTTAAACAGATTATCGCTAATGTTCGACTTTTGAGTCACATCACCCCAGGATCAAATAGGAATTTTAGGGTATAGAATTTAGGCTAGGTTAGGGTTAGGAAAAGAAAGGAATGTGTGTAGGATCAAAGGAGATTCGGGAATAACGCGCGGGATAATGGATTTAATGGGCAATTTAGGAATCGAAATCAAATTCCAAAAGCAAGGTATTCTTGAGAGTGAGACTTTGATTTTCATGCACATTGTGAAACGGGAATCAACTAGGACCCAATTTATTCTATATTTCTTTTCTCTTTTTCGCTTTTTCTTTTCTATTTTTCTCTTTTTCTTTTCTCCCTTTTTTTAGACCACTCATAGCTTAATTGCAATCCATATAAACAACATCATTCAATCCCGGGAATAATCCCTATTCAAGGTATGGGAGGAGTAAATAAGGGTTATAGGACTCCAATGTGGAGTTGGACAAGGGATTTGGTGACGAAACGAAAGGAATAATAAAGCTCAAGGGGGTTGACTAGGGAAAACATTTAAGGGTAAGGTTAAGGTCATATGGGTTAAACAACAACGAGGGCCTATAATCCTTTCCTAAAGTTTCATGTGATTCGCGGAACTCAACACCATTGAAAATCATGCTCAAGTGATAAATCAATTAATATGCAATCAAATGAAAAGAAAATGAGATTGACAACGAGTTTGTCGACAAGAAAGAGATAGAGTGTATGTATACGCTCACAAATGACGATAAGTCTCAATTTTCACCTTTGTAAGGGTATAGCATGCGCCTTAAAATAACGAATTTGAAACGCTTTAAACCAAATCATAAATAATTATTTGTGTATATGCTCAAAGCTTCACAGTTTAATTTTATGATGCTATTCACAATGCAAACAATAACGGGCTAAAGGCTAATAAATCAATAACTCGAAGCATGCTTCATAGCTATACAATAGGATAAGCCCATCATATAAGTAATCATAGTAGATATGAGAGAGAAAAAGAATAATTTTTTTTTTTTATTTTTTTTTATTAATAAATAAATAAATAAATACTAACATGGTAACCGGTATCACAAATGTAATCCATACCCCCTAACTTGAATGAAACATTGTCCCCAATGTTAGTAGGGATAAAAAAGAAAAAGGGGTTAGAAAATAGTTACCCCGTAAGGAGTAACTCATAAACTGCGCAACGGTATACCTATCAAAATGTTAGTACCACAACAACAATATATACAGAGGAGAGATATTTATACGGATAAATATGAAGATGGAACCAAGGAATTTTTCATTAATAATTCCGGTATGCATACATGTGGAAAAAAAAATGAGAAAATGCAATATTGACATTTCTCAATTACCACATATACATCAATGTTTATCAAAAACCTAATATAAAACAACCCAAAATAGTTTAAAAATCCATAATTACAAGAGGAGAAAATGAAACAGCAGCAGCAACAGCATTTCCTAGGGAAGGTCAGGGCGGCGGTGAGAAGGTCCGAACTCATTGGGGTTACGCGGGGGGTATGGGTCATAAAGGTAAGGAGGCACAGCAGCCTCACCCCCGCATAGATGCACAAGTAGGTCCATCTGCGCCCTAGTAATCATCGAAATATCACGCTCATAAGCGCCCCTAAACTCAGAAAATCTCCGCTCATGGTTTTGCCTGAAAACAGCGAAATCCCCCTGCATTGCATCCATCCTCGCTCCCAACTCTCTAAAGGGGCCCAGCGGGTGCTGAACTGGAGCCGGTCCCTGCATTGCATCCGGAAGTGGATCATCAAAATCAAAATGGTTACCAGCAGCCATTTGATCACTCATCCAACGCTTTTTCCTCTCCCAATAATCTTTTCCAAAAGTCCTCTCGATAGCATCATTGTCAAGCGGAGAAGGCAGCCTCGCCCGCTTGTCGGAGGTGATCACCTCGCAACGAGCATCTCTACATATCCTAGAAAAAAGCTGAGCATAAGGGAGAGTAGTCAATCCCTTCTCGCAATAAGGGTCGTTCAACATGTGTTGAAGTACCAAGGAAGGCAAGCTTATAATAGTGTTGGCGTCTAGGAGATAGTAGAGGAAATGGGCCTACTTTGACCGCTGGATTGATTTTGTTTGGGTAGGAATGATTGAATTCACGGTGACTAGGTGGATAAGCCGGTGAGAATCAGGCATGAGCTTTGTCGGAAATGTTTCCCCGGCCAAAACGTGTCCGGGCGCTAGACGCGCAATCAAAACATCGTTGGGAAACAACGCAAGAGGGTCGCGCGACGGATATGTATACTCATCAGGATTATCAGCACCTCCCAACAGCACTGACAGAATTTTCTTAGAAATCAGAATTTTCCTCCCCCTAACAAAAGCCTCATGCATCCCGCCTCTAATTGAGACAAGCGATGCATAGAAACGGCGAACATGCTCCTCGTTCACATCAACCTCCTTTTCGAGGTGGGCCTTCCAATGGAATTTTTGAAAGTGCCTCCTAACCTTGTTAGGAAAGTCACCAAGCTTCATCGGGCGTTCGATAGCAATTGCCCGAGTGGAGGGAAACTTTTCCCTGTACCAATCTCTCTCAGCTTTGGTTCTAAGAGTTTCAAACCCATTTTGGCCCGTAACATCATTGGTGGTGTGATTTTGAGCCATAAGAACCTACAAGAGAAATCAATTCGATACATACATAATTAGTGTAATGCATAAAATCAAATTTAGCGTGAAACAAGTTCGAAAAGGAATGGGTGGTGCATGTCGGAAGAAAATGATCGGATAAGAGTATCCGACATACATCACTCTCAAACAAGGTAGAATCTATGTCAATGTTCGATAAGAGGCACAAAAATGGAACAATTGGGAATCAACTCCTCATTTAGGCATTTTATCGAACATATGGCGTGCAGCCTGCTCAAAATAGGGAGAAAATGCATTTGATTCGTGAAAGTCCCCAACAAATACAACACAACACATTAATCAACAATAAATAGGTTGTATTTGTTGGATAGTGATGGAAATCAATAATGAAAGGTGGACAGTTCATGAATCAGATACGCATTATGAAAATATGGACATACACACATAACTCCCCAAGTTTGAATAGAATGAACACAAATTTCATATTGAAATTAACATAGAAAGATTGGAGTTGTTACCTTGAGCGAGATTCCTTAGAGAAATGGAGAGAAAAATAGTGGCGAGAATATTGGGGAATGAGTAGGAAGGGAGAGGGAAGAGAAAGGGAGAAAAATGAGGTTGTATGAACGCGGGTAGAATTTGAAAGGCTGGACAATCGAATCGATTCGGATGGTCCAAATCGATTCGCTATCCTCTAATTAGCTCACTATCTCAGGGCGAATCGATTCGAGGGAACCAGATTGATTCAATTTGGTTCTACTTTTTTTTAACTGTTGACATCCGAATCGATTCGGAGGGACCGAATCGATTCGCTAAACAAGGACCTATAAGCTGTCTCACACCTAATCGATTCGGATGGTCCGAATCGATTCGCTAGAGGGAAAAACATTTTTTGCATTTGTTGTTTCTCCATTCAGACTTGGGTAAAAGGATTGGGCTGCTAATAAGTAGATTTTTGTACCCTAAAGATGGTGGTTAAGATGTGCAAAGGGTCCGGGACAAAAATATTGCACCCCACACATGCCTGGGGATGCTCGACACCAAAATTGAGAATTTACCGAACTAACCAACTCTGCTAACGGGGCTGCTGCGTACAATGTCCGGTGGTAAATCTGCAGATATTATTAGGACGTAAATTACTATGTGAACTCCTATTCTTCCCATTCTTCCGACTTCATTCCAACTAAATTTCAACCACTTAACATTTATATCGGGTTCTAGATCGGAAGATATGATACCTATAAAAAATGGACAACCCCAACCGTTTGACCCATGTTTGGTTTTGGAAACCGGATTAATATTTGAAAGAGGGGGCCATGGGTTACTAAAGTGACGGATCGACGGGTCGGTACACAAATCGATAGAAACATCATCTACCCTATTTTCCTCCGAGCAACTCTCCTTACACGGGATTGATGACTCTATGTAAATGTCAATTTCGGTTATGATAGAGTCATCAATCGAAGTGAAATCAAAATTGCCTAATTTATCCCCAATTTCATGGATTTCACCTACGCTAACCTCTCCTAGCATGTCAAAACACACACCTAACACACTCCATTTAATTTTCTCTCTCGCAATTTGATCGTCATCCACGCATACCACTCCAAGGAAGCTCACTTCCTCAACACACTCATCCTCGTCACTCGAGAGCTGCGACACATTGAAAATATTGACATCTAATGTCATATTTCCAAAAGACAAGTTCATCTCACCATTCCTACAATTTATTGAAGCATTCGTTGTCGCGAGGAATGGTCGTCCTAAGATAACGGGTGTCTATCTGGACAAGGATATCTTCCAAGATGCCCCGTGGAATTTTGGTGGATCCGTCAGACAATTGAATTCTAGTTTTGGTTGGACTAAGTTCTCCTAGGCCCAATTGAAGATAAATCGAATATGGCAAGAGGTTCACACTAGCTCCTAGATCAAGAAGAGCGCGATTAATGGCGATCCTTAAATTTTGGAATTGTGTTGTGTTGGAAAATTGAACTTACCTGTTCAGTCAACTCCACCTTTTTGCGAGACACATGATTTCTCTTAAAGGTGCATAAATCTTTCAAAAATTTACCATAGGAAGGGATTTGCTTAATCGCGTCAAGGAGAGGGAGATTGATTTTTACTTGTTTGAATGCCTCCATGATCTCTTGATCTTTGTTGGGTTTAACTATAGGAAGGAGCCTTTGAGGGTAGGGTGCGGGAAATGGACAAGGGACTGAAGTTTTCGGCTCCTTGGTTGGTGACTTATCTTTTTTCCTTTTAGGAGTCACTTCACTATCTCGGGGAGTTATTGTGACCTCGTCGGATTCTTTGGGGAAGGTGGAATTGGATTTTCAATCACCTTCCCACTCCTAAGAGTGGTAATGGAATTAGCTTGTTCCATAGAGCTACATTGAACGGAAGAGGGAGTAGAAACATCCGAATTCACGTTATTTTGCCCAATGGGCCTTTGTGGTTGTGACGGGAATTTTCCTTTTTCTTGCACACTCAAAGAAGCGGCCAACTTGGAAATTTATTTTTCAAGCCTAGCATTTGTGGCTTGTTGAGAAGTCGCAAAAGATTGAAAATTTTCTTCCAGACTTCTCTTGTTCGGGTGCACGTAGGCAGGTATAACTGGTGGAGGTGGTCCCGTAGGGGGACCTTGCATTACAGCTTGGGGAGGAGGATGTTGAATGTAAGATTGTTGGTAATTCTGAGGCGGAGGAGGATGAGATTATTGATATTGGTAACCGAGTTAGTTACCCCAAGATGGATTAAACCCTTGGTCGGGAACATTTTGGGATCTTATAAAAACTCCCATAGCGTTCACTTGGTCATGAAGGATCACTTTGTAAGCCGGAATAGTGGGACACTCTTGGGTCGAATGAGCATCAGTGTCGCAAATGGCACACAACTCCTCAATTATGAATTGAATTTGAACAACGGGATCTCGACCCTTCGAGCCGAGCTCCTCAACTTTCTTAGATAATTTATCTAATCTAATTTTCATCTCATCCTTGTCAGTGAGGTGATACATACCAGGGTTAGAAGAGGACGGAACCGAAGGCCGCGAATTGGTTTTGTTCGGATCTGAGGTATCCCACGTTTGGGTGGTCTCAGCACAATATTTGAAATGTGCCCACGCATCATCGGGATCGAAACCAAAGAACTCACCGGAGCACATTGTCTCCACCATTTGTTTCACATTAAGTGTAAGCCCATTGTGGAAAAATGAGATTAATCTCCACTTTTCTAACCCGTGATGTGGGCATTTATGAAGTACGTCATTAAATCTCTCCCAACATATCTCGAATGATTCACCTTCCGTTTGAGAGAAGGTTTGGATTTGACTCTTTAAAGAGTTGGTGCGATGAGTTGGAAAGAATTTCTTCAAAAATTGCACTTGCATTTCGCGCCAACTCCCGATGGAATTAGGAGCTAAAGACCAAAGCCAAGTTTTGGCCTTGTCTTTTAAGGAAAACGGGAAGAGTTTGAGTCGTGTGACATCCAGAGGAAAGTTCTAATTGCTAAAAGTAGCGCACACCTCCTCAAACTCTCTAACATGAAGGTACGGTTGTTCACTGTCCATGCCGTGGAAAGTAGGAAGTAATTGAATCATTCCATTACGAAAATGGAATTTCGCGGCATTATAGGGAAATATGATACAAGATGGAGAGGTGGTCCTCTCCGGTTGCAAATAATCACGCATGGTCCTATACGGGGGCTCGGGGGCAACCCCCTGACTACTGTGCTCACTAACATTGTCGGCCATGGTCATGGGATCGGAGTGGGCCCAGGTATAAGAAGAAGACGAGACCGAACTAGAACGAGAAATTGATGGTAAAGGTCTCCAATAATCCGAAGGTTCACTAGACGACGAGGGTTCACGAATAGGATCTAAATTGCTACTACTCGCGTCTTGCATTTACAGAATTTTGGATTGATTTTTGGAAACCGTGATGTCACGATGACCACAGGGAACGATAGTGTAAAGAGAATTTCTAAAGCCTAAGATAGTTTCCAATCCCTGGCAACGGCGCCAAAAACTTGGTGCGCTATTGTTGATGTAAAAAATTAGATCGCTCTAATTATTCAATCACAGATAAATAAAATGAGACAAAGATTTTTAAAGTGGTTAAGCCTTATATGAATGGCCTACGTCCACTGTTATGTTATTGCTGAGTGTTTGGGAATTCTCGAGTACAAGTTCTCTCAAGAAATTCCGGTCCCTTTGAATGAGGGTAATACAAGGTATTTATAGCCCTTAGGCTGTACATGAAAGGGTTGATACATTAAATGATATACATATGAAATGGTAATACATTTAATGCAGTGTGTGCATCAAGATGATAAACATTCAATGAATAGTCGAACTGTTGATTATCTGGAAATTAATGCTACGATCGAGATGCAGCTCGGACCGCCTTAGTTGCTCGTTACTCAGGAGTTCCTCGGAGCGCTAGAGTACCTCGGAGTGCTAAAGTTCCTCGGTGTATCCTCGTTGCTCGGAGAGAACATGAGTTGGTGGGGGAAATGTACTTCCTCATTGCTATTGTGCCACTTAGATTGACACGTGTCTTCATATTATTCGTCCATATCAGCATATTAATTTTGGTATCAACAGAAGCCCCCAATGTTTCATATTTCGAACTTTGAGGAGTATGGAACATTCTTTCTCGGTATATGGCGATATTAAATGACTTTCCTGGGTTTTAGGAGCCTTTTCTTCATATTTGAATTTCCTTCCAAATTCGCAGAATCCGCCATTTTGCTTCGGTCTTCGTGCCCTTTTTGTCCTTTTAGCCGTCGGAAGTTCGATAGTTTCTTTTTGTAATCATTTCTTTCGCCATTTCACAAGGCACAGTATTTAAACTTCCCAAGCAATCATACCGTCCTCTACCTTTTCCAATTTTCTTGCTTTCGAATTCTCCATAGTCTTTCTTTCTCTTGTGCGTTCATCCCTGTTTTCGTTCGTTGTCAACAGATCTCCTTTCTTCCTGTAAGATCTTCTTCCTTCTTCTTTTATTCACCATGGTTTATATTATTGAATCTGTTGAAAAATTCCGTTCTGATTACTCCATTCCGTCTTGGGTAACTCTGGAGAATATTCCTGAGCCCTTTGATTATTTTCGTTTGGCTGAGGGACATTGGTTCCCCAGCCTCTTTATTGCTGAGTGTGGATTTTATTTTCCACCCAACTCTTTATGCTTAGAATTCTGCCAACATTTCGATGTTGTTCCTGCAAAAGTAGCCCCCAATACATGGAGAATAGTTAATGGGGTGCATAAATTAAATCAAACTCATGGAACTCGCATAGGAATTCCTGAGATTATGTATTGCTATAGATGGGCTGTTTTAGATAACGTTTATTATTTAAAAACCAGATTTTTGAATAGAGCTTTAGTAGTCAACCTCCCTGATGCCAACAGGGATTATTTTGAACATGGGTTAGTTTTCAAAAATTGGCAACATGCTCCTTTAGTCGGAGACGAAGTGTATGAAGGTCCCAAATGCCCCCCATATGGCAATGGGATGGGTTATTCTCATTTTATTTTATTCTCGAAATTGCGACTTCATCATGTTTGAATAAATGTATGATTGACATTTCAAATTGTATTTGTTTTCAGTTAATAGAAAGAGAAAAACTCCTAAAGAATCAGAAGTTAATATAAGGCAATTGAAACATATCTGGAGCTTGCATCAGAAAATTGCAGACGAGCACATCAGGTCTGCCTCATACTTGTTGCAGTACAGGAGCTATACGTCGTCTTTTACTGCTCTCCCTGTGGTCAGCTCCAGTGATCCAGTGCAAATTCCTGAAGACTCTGATCCGGAATCTCATATTCCTTTGAGCCAGAAAATGGGCAAGAGAAGAGTTCCTACTCTCTTCGAGGAGAGTTACTCTGCTGGCGATCGGAAGAAAACCAAGGTTAATGTCCCAAAGGGGACAAAGAAAATTGATGATGCTCCTTCTGTTGCTGTTCAGAAGGTTGCCGAGAAGCCCCCAGTGGCTCCTGTGCAGAAGGATGCACCTGTTGAGGTAATCACTATCTCACCAACCAAAAGTTACTCTTTGGTTGAGGTTGCTGAAAAGGAACCCGAGGAGATTGAGGAAATCCTCCTCGGTCAGTATTTCTGGAGTCATTCCTCCACTCCCAGCTAGTGGAGATGGTGTTCCAATTATTGTTCCTCTGAGCTCTACGATGAGTTTGGCAAAATTTTCACCCATCCCCGAGGTGCAAGGTACTGAAGAAGACCTTACTCGGGATGTGGTTACTTCTCTGGATGCTCGTCATTTGGCTTCAGTAAGTATCTCTACTCCAAGCTTTTTATATTTTCCTTTGTTGTTTCCCATGTTTATTTCTGATTTCATTTTACTCTTTTGGTTGCAGTTGACGAGCTATTTCAATTTAATCCTTAAAAAGGATGAAGCAATCAAAGCTTCTTGCTCCTCGTCCACTGTGGAGGGAGCACTGGAGAAAGCTATTAAATCTGTGAGTGAGTCCCGTCAGAAGTATGACGATGATAAAACTGAATGGGAGAAAAAATTGGTTGCGTCTGATGCAGAAAAGGTACAACTGGGTAATAAGGTGAAGGACTTGGAAAGAGAAAATAAAGATTATGCCGAGAAACTTTCAGGCTTTGGGGAGCTTGAGAATAAATTGAAATCGGCTGAAGGAGAGCTGACCCTCCTACGAGAAATAAATCGCCAGAAGGAGGAGGTGGAGACCAAATTGAAGGCCATTGAGAATCTTATGTCCGAGAAGCTATCCTCAAAAAAATGAAGAGAAAAACAGCTGTGAAGACGTCCTTTAAAACTGGTTGGGATAAAGGATGGGACAGGGGGTGGCAGCTATGATGACCCAGGTGAAATATGGAAGTCTGAGATATTTTCATGATGGTTGGGTTGCAGCACTGCAAGAGTTGAAGGTGAGTGAGGACTCAGAGCTATTTCAACAACATCTCCCTGGTTCTCCTCCAGTTATTGAAGATGAGTCTTCAGACGAAGCTGTATCTGAAGAATCTTCAATGACAGTGGGTGATCAAATCCTTGTTCCACCATCCAACTAGACAGCCACCGAGGAGATTTCTTCATTGCCTGCTTCTCCAGAACAAATCCCATCTTCTACTAATCAGACCATTGTTCCTACCGAGCAACCAAGCTCCTCGTCCCAGCCTCCCGAGAAAGTCGTGGGAGACAAGGAAAAGGTGTGAAGTTGTTCGGTACTCTTTTTCTGTTCTTATTTTACTTATCCTATGTATTCCAAACGATGTAATCTTGTTGATGATGTAATAAAATCACATCTTTTTGTTCCTCTTCATTGTTGATGCTCTGTCTGTTTTTATTTATTAACTCTTGCCTTCTCTTCTTTATTAGTTTGTGGCTAGAATGGAACTGATATCTGCACATGATACAAAGCTGATGCAGCAATGCCATGAATATTATAAGGCTGGTCATACAAATTTGAGTGTATCAGAAATTGCTGACATCCTTGGCCATGATGCTTCAGAACAAGCAATTGAGGCTTATCTGTACCTGAGGGATTTACTTGACCGAGCTGTGACCAACAACGTGGCCTACTATGACTTGATCGAGGAGCTTCATTATTCCCTAGAAGATCTTCAAAATCAGCACAATGAATCAACTGCCTTGTTGCACAAGGAGTATGAGAATAGGTATCAACAGCTTTCTTCCGAGACAGGCCACAAAAAGATCATTGTTGGATACGATGTTAGGGAGAGAACCCTAAAAGGTGAAGTTGAGGCCTGCAGACAGATCGCCGAGCTGCTGGAATAAGAGAACAACAATTTGCAAAAAAAGTTGACACAATATGAATCTGCAGCTTCATCCTCCGCTGCCTTGGTACCGGTCACCGATGAAGGATTCTCATTCTTAGAGGTTGAGAATGCAAAATTAAGGCAAGAATTGGATACTCTGAGAAGGTTTGGTATCTCTACTACTGCTCGGGGGAGAGGAAGAGGTTCTCGTGGGCGAGGAAGATCTATTTAAAATATTGTCGAGGAGCAAAGTTCTCCACCTGCTCGGAGTCGATCAAGAGTTCTCAGCCGTAATGTTGAAGAAGCTCGCACTCAGTCTACTTTGGAAACTCAAGCGTTCCAATTGAATGCAAAAGATCGTGCTTTGTCTGAAATGTCCAAGAAAAACCTATCTTTGGAAGATCAACTTACTGCGACGAAGTCTGCTTTGAATAATAAAGATGTTTTTGCCAGGAGCCTTCACGAGCAACTAGAGAGAATAACTTTCCAATTCCACAAACAACCTCGTGAGTTTTGGATGGCAGGCTACAATGAAGCTCTTTGTCACTTGGATGCTCGCCTTGAAAATGCCAATAATGAAGGTTATAAACAGGGATGGTTGAACGCACTGGGTGTGTTAAAGCTAGAGCAGGGCCATTATTTATGGGATTATCATGCTCCTGGGCTACTAGACTTGCCTGTACCGCCTTATAAACTGGACATGGAATGGATCCCAGCTCGTGCTATTCCTCGGAACTTAATTTCAAAATATCTTGGTGATTATAGTCTTCATTCTCATATTGAATTATCTCGTCCCGAGCATCTCTTGGATACTCCTTCAGTAATGAATGTCAGAATGTTGAGGGACTTGAATTTTATCAATTCTCCCCAAACATTAAATGATCCTCCTGCTGGCGAGAAACCTGTATCGAAGGCTGAGGGGAAAAAACCAATAGAATAGGATTTTCAATGTAATAGTTAGCACACATATGTAACTTGTAATTTATTTTTAATTTTAATGAAAGACTTTCATTCTCTGTTTGCAAATCTGTATTGCTATTCTTTTGTACTTGTCTAACACTTTTACATCTGTGCATATGTATCTGTTAAAAAGATAACAATTTTGTGTTGTTCATCAACCAACTTAGTAATAAACAGTTACAAGTATAAAAAATGTTGTTCGATCACTTAATAATAAAGTAAAGAGTATAAAAATGTTTAAAATTTTTCCAACCAACTAAGGTTGTAAAATTGTACTCGTCGACCAAGTATAATTAGCGAGAGTTTCATAAAATGTGTCTGACCAACCAGGTTGATGGATCCTCCTCGTCAATAATTTCTCCTCGTTGACCAACTACAATTAGTGGGTTTTTATCCCCGACCAACTATACTTGGCTCAGTTTAGAATATTTTGTATTTTCTGGAATGGTTTTTCCTTCCGACCAACTTGTTGGCATATTTTGTTTCTTAACCAGCCAAAATTGGCATTTTAAGAATGTTGTTCTCGCCCTTTTACCATCCAAAGTTGGTCGTGGGTTTGAACTATTAGGTTCTTTCGAACTATCTTGTCCACAAGCTCTTTTACCAACCGAAGTTGATCACGCAAGTGTACGCCTCCTAACCAAAGGAGTATAATTTGTTCTCGCTATTTTACCAACCGAAGTTGATCACGCTTGAACTATCAGGTTCTTTCAAACTATCTTGTCCACAAGATCTTTTACCAACCGAAGTTGATCACGCAAGTGTACGCCTCCTAACCAAAGGAGTATAATTTGTTCTCGCTATTTTACCAACCGAAGTTGATCACGCTCGAACTATCAGGTTCTTTCGAACTATCTTTTCCACAAGCTCTTTTACCAACCGAAGTTGATCACGCAAGTGTACGCCTCCTAACCAAAGGAGTATAATTTGTTCTCGTTATTTTACCAACCGAAGTTGGTCACGCTCGAAGTATCAGGTTCTTTCGAACTATTTTGTCCACAAGCTCTTTTACCAACCGAAGTTGATCACGCAAGTGTACGCCTCCTAACCAAAGGAGTATGATTTGTTCTCGCTATTTTACCAACCGAAGTTGATCACGCTCGAAGTATCAGGTTCTTTCGAACTATCTTGTCCATAAGCTCTTTTACCAACCGAAGTTGATCACGCAAGTGTATGCCTCCTAACCAAAGGAGTATAATTTGTTCTCGCTATTTTACCAACCGAAGTTAGTCACGCTCGAACTATCAGGTTCTTTCGAACTATCTTGTCCACAAGCTCTTTTACCAACCGAAGTTGATCACTCAAGTGTACGCCTCCTAACCAAAGGAGTATGATTTGTTCTCGCTATTTTACCAACCGAAGTTGATCACGCTCGAACTATCAGTGTAGTGTATCACACTAGTATTCCCCAAAAAACTTGTAATAAAAGGAAGAAGATGGTGAAACATCATCGTTTTATTCATAATGAAGGAATTGCTTTACATTTTACATTACTGATAATACTTGCGTAGGTGTTCAGCATTCCATGCATTCTTAAATTCCTCTCCTTCTAGAGTTGCTATTCTGTAAGTTCCTGGTCGAACCACTTCTGTAACTCGGTAAGGTCCATGCCAGTTGGCTTCAAGCTTATTGTGCTTCTGAATGACCTTCTTTAGCACATAATCCCCTTCTTTTAAGTCGCATTTCTTCACCCTTTTGTTGTAGAACACAGCTGTGTGTTATTGGTAAGCAGCATTCCTAATGGCTGCCTCTTCTCTAACCTCCTCGAGCATGTCCAAATCTAATCTTCTCATCAAGTCACTGACAGGGGAATTGAAATTCAGCACTCTGTGTGTTGGGAGACCCAACTCAGCAGGTATTACAGCCTCACTTCCAAATGCCAGCATGTATGGTGATTCTCCACTTGCTGCTCAGGAAGTTGTTCGGTAAGCCCATAATACTGACTGTAGCTCATTAATCCAATTAGCTTTAGCCTCACTTAGCCTCTTCTTCAAACCATTTAGTAGAGTTCTGTTTGTCACCTCAGTCTGCCCATTACTTTGAGGATGACCTGGTGCTGAATAGGTCTTCAGGATGTTTGATTGTTGACAATAGGCAACAAACTCCTCGTTGTCGAATTGTGTTCCATGGTCTGTGATGAAGGTATGAGGGAGACCATATCTACAGATGATATTCTTCCAAACAAACTGGTATACTTTCTCGTACGTCATATCGATAAGGGGTTCATCCTCTACCCACTTACTAAAATAATCTACTGCGACGACGAGGTACTTGAATCTTCCTCGAGTGGTCGGCAATGGTCCAACAAAATCAATTCCCCACATGGAAAATGGCCAAGGGGAAGTTATGGGTGTCAGCAATGCTTGTGGATTTCGTCGGATGGAGGAAAAACGTTGGCACTTGTCACATTTCTTAGCATAGGCTATACAATCAGCCCTCATCGTCGGCCAGTAGTATCTTTGCGTCATCACTCTTTGCAAAAGTGTACGACCTTCCATATGTGCTCCACAAGCCCCTTCATGGATTTCTTCAATCAATTCTTTCACCTCGGAGGGGTGTACACATCTCTGCAAACCCACCATAATTCCTCGTCTATACAAAACACCATTAGTTAGTACATACCGAGCAGCTTTAAACTTCAATTTCTTTGCCGCGAGCTTGTCCTCTGGAAATTCTCCCTCCTCAATATATGCCCTGATGGGATCCATCCAAGATGGTCCTAAATCAAGGGTAATAACATTCATCGTCAGGTCTTCATCTATGCTCTGACTTTCCAGTACTTCAATTGGTATCGTTCTTCGCAGCTCGGTACGAGTAGCTGATGCTAGTCGGGCCAGTGCGTCTGCTTGTGCATTTTCTATTCTGGGTATTCTGATAAACTGAATGGCATCAAATTCTGCCAACAATTCCATCACCTTTGCATGATACTTAACCATTAGTTCTCCTTTAACCGCATATGTTCCCATCACTTGATTCACAATTAATTGAGAATCACTGAATACCATCACTTGTTGTGCTTCCATAATCTTTTCTAAATTAAGACCTGCTATCATGGCCTCATACTCAGCCTCATTATTGGAGGTTTTGAATTGAAATCGCAAGGCATATTCTATATCAATCTCGTCTGGGGTTTTCAAAACAATCCCTGCTCCACAACCTGCTGTGCAAGATGACCCATCTACATACAATCTCCATGTAGGTAACTCGTCTTCAAATTTCTTATCCAATAGAGCTCCTCGGTGAAATATCTGTTGTTCTCTTCCATCCTCCCCTGTTAATTTTCGCTCCTCGTCGACCATCTCTTCTCGCCCTTTTACCAACCGGAGTTGGTCTGGGTTTGAATTTGATGATCTTTATACATCCACAAGCCCTTTTACCAATCGGAGTTGGTATGGACTTATGTCTGTTGATCCTGTAACATCCACAGGTTGATCAGTGAGCAACTTTTATTCCTCGGGGGTATCAGGATATGTAAACTCTGCTATAAAATTTGCTACAGCTTGCCCTTTTAATGATGATCTGGGTTCATACACAATATCATATTCACCGAGCTCTATTGCCCAGTACATCAGTCTCCCTGACTTTTCTAACTTATGAAGGGCTTGTCTCAATGGCATGTCGGTATAAACGACGATGGTATGGGCCTAAAAATATGGCCTCATTCTTGTACTTGCTTCAATTACTGCCAATGCCAATTTTTCTAACTTTGGGTACCTAATCTATGCACCTCGGAAAGCCTTACTTGTGTAATAAATTGGCTTCTGGACTCCATTCTCCAATCTGATCAATGCCGAGCTGACTGCATGCTCTGATACTGCCAGGTATAAGTACAACTTTTCTCCCGTTATTGGCCTTGGCAACAGTGGAGGTGTTCCCAGATATTTTTTCAAGTCTTGAAAGGCTTTTTCACATTCATCATTCCACTCGAAAGTTTTTCGAAGTGTTTTGAAGAATGGTAAGCATCTATCTGTTGCTCGAGATACAAATCTGTTGAGCGCTGCAACTCGTCCTGTAAGACTCTGCACTTCTTTCTTTGTTGTTGGAGATTGCAACCCTAAAAGAGCTTTGATCTTTTCTGGATTTGCCTCAATGCCTCGTTGGTTGACAATGTACTCGAGAAACATTCCTTCTCGTACTCCAAATGTGCACTTCGTCGGGTTGAGCTTCATCTGGTATTTATCCAGTTGATCAAAAGTCTGACTTAAATCAACTAGATGATCAGTAACTTTCTTGCTTTTTGTCAGCATATCATCGACATAGACTTTCATATTGCAACTGATTTGTTCGGTAAAAACCTTGTTCATCAGCCACTGGTATGTCGCTCCTGCATTTTTTAAACCAAAAGGCATAACATTATAACAATAAGTACCCCTAGGGGTAATAAAAGAAGTACTCTCCCTGTCTTCAGGTTTCATCTTGATCTGGTTGTAGCCTGAATAAGCGTCCATGAAGCTGAGCAGCTCGTGCCCAGAGGTAGCATCTACTAGTTGGTCAATTCTGGGCAATGGAAAATGATCCTTTGGGCAGGCCTTGTTGAGATCAGTGAAATCAACACACATTCTCCATTTATTGTTTTTCTTTTTTACCATCACCACATTTTGCCAACCAGTCCGGATACTTCACATCTTCAATGAATTGGGCTTTCTGGAGCTTATCGACCTCCTCTTGAATAGCTTGATTCTTCTCGGGGCTAAATACCCTTCTTCTCTGCTTTACGGGCTTGATCTCCTTATTCACATTGAGCTCGTGACATAAGAAGTTTGGATCTATTCCTGGCATGTCCTCAGGACTCCATGTAAAAGTTTTCTTCCAATTTCTCAAGAAAGTTATCAACTCCTGTTTTATTGAAGCATCCAACGATGAACCTATCTGGGTTACTCGTTCAGGGTGCTCGTCGTCCAGAATAACATTTTCTGTAGATTCCACCACCTGTCCTTTTACAAGTTGGGATTCATCTCTGGGATCGAGAGTTTCAATCTCTGTATCTTCTTCCACCTGGTAGGTAGTAGTCTTTTTCCTTGATTCCTCAAGCTCCTCTTGCTCGGCAGATGAATAATAGCATTCCCGAGCTACTTTTTGATCACCTTTCACAACTTCTACTCCAAAGTTTGTTGGGAATTTTAAGCACTGATGTACTGTAGATGGAACTTCTTCGAACTTCTTCAAACCAACTCTTCCCATGATGATGTTGTAGGCTGACTGCACATTCTTATCCATCACAAAGAAGCGTATTCTTTCTGTTCGACAACCAGGCCAGGTTCCAATGAATATATCCAACTTGATCGTCCTAAGTGGAAAAACTTTCTCGCCAGCAAAACCCAGGAGGGGTCTGTGATACGGTTCCAATTGAGATAATTTTAGATTCAAGGTGTCAAAGCATGAATAGTACATGATGTCTGCCGAACTTCCATTGTCTACCAACACCCTTGAAATCACTACTTCCTTCATCCTCATTTTGATCACCAGAGGATCGTCGTGAGGATAAAGAACACCTGCTAGGTCATTTTTTGAAAAGCCAATGACCAGCTTCTCTTTGTTTACCGGCCTCGGACGATCGTCCTCGGCCAGATTTATTCGCTGAATATATGAACATGCTTGAGCCTCTCCAAGGTAAGCCTTTCTTTCTGCAGTAAGGTCTCCTCCTCCTGCATCTCCTCCTGTAATGACATTACAATCAAATGACCCAAAACGTATAGAAAATACCTCTCGTTCTGGCTGTCTTGGTTTCTTGGGAAGGTCGGGGTCATCATCTGGATCATCTTCATGGTTTCCCTTCTTTTTCTCATCTGCTCGACGAGGAGATCTAGACCTCTCTCTAGCTCGGTCGTTATTTTTTCTTTCACCTCCCCGATCAACATATTTTGTTAGCTTTCCTCTTCGGATGAGTGTTTCAATCTCGTTCTGAAGAGCTATGCAGTTTTTGGTCATGTGACCATGATCTTTATGAAACTCGCAATATTTATCCTTACTCCTCGAATCAGGGTCTGACCACTTTGCTATCTTGAACGTGCAGGTGCACCACCATGAAGGGTTTGTATGAGTTGCCTCATTATTTCTTGCATGGCGGTTTGTCCTTGAGCCAGATTCGTCATAATCCCGGCTAGATCTGGAGGTGCAGAGGGATTTGGAGGATTTCCAGTATTTCCAGCGTTTCGATTGCTAGATTCTGGATTATCCGCCATTGATGATGAATGATTTTTGGTGAAAAACGATAGTAACAATCGTTCCCACAGACGGCGCCAATCTGTTGATGTAAAAAATTAGATCGCTCTAATTATTCAATCACAGATAAATAAAATGAGACAAAGATTTTTAAAGTGGTTCAACCTTATATGAATGGCCTACGCCCACTGTTATGTTATTGCTGAGTGTTTGGGAATTCTCGAGTACAAGTTCTCTCAAGAAATTCCGGTCCCTTTGAATGAGGGTGATACAAGGTATTTATAGCCCTTAGGCTGTACATGAAAGGGTTGATACATTAAATGATATACATATGAAATGGTAATACATTTAATGCAGCGTGTGCGTCAAGATGATAAACATTTAATGAATAGTTGAACTGTTGATTATCTGAAAATTAATGCTACGGCCGAGATGCAGCTCGGACCGCCTTAGTTGCTCGTTGCTCAGGAGTTCCTCGGAGCGCTAGAGTACCTCGGAGTGCTAAAGTTCCTCGGTGTATCCTCGTTGCTCGGAGAGAACATGAGTTGGTCGGGGAAATGTACTTCCTCGTTGCTATTGTGCCACGTAGATTGACATGTGTCTTCATATTATTCGTCCATATCAGCATATTAATTTTGGTATCAACAAATAAAGCTTATGATTAAAGTGCAAATCTATCGCAACAAGTAATATCCGGTAAGTACGGAATCGTGATCCACATGGATTGAAACACTCCTAAGAGAACATGATTAGGTTAAAGGGATTCTCTAAACGTCACAAAAGTTAAAGTGTAAAAGATGATTTAATTGTTTGGAAAAGTGATTGAGGGTAAACTCTAAATTAACATGTTATTTGATGAACAGTTAAGTAATTAATAATTACGAAACTATAAAAAGAACTAAGATAAGCTTGAGTTCAAGATATTAAAGGGATCGAGGATCATTCTCCCACCTCGGATTCACAAAGAATGGGATTATAGGGCTTGGTTGAAATTAATTCTAATCGAGAATAACTAATTAAGTCCTAACATCAACTATGTAGAGACTAAACTCGTCAATGGAGGATTAGGGGTTAGTTAGTTATTGCTAGATGGGTTGGGTTTGTAGTAAAGCTTCAAACACTAACCCTTAAATGACAAGAGAAGTTAAGAAACTATGATACTCCAATACCAACACATGAAGTTCAAGCATCCAAGGTGGGATTATGATCCCCAATCATAAGTCTAGATACTCATAATTGAAACTAAACTACACATGCTAGTTAACAACATAATTAAGTTAGTTATCTAGTTTAAACACAAACCAATACAAGAGATGGAATTAAATGCAAATTAAAGCTAGTAGAACAAGTAGAGAAGAAGTAAATGAACCTTCCTTGCATTAATAACCACAATTCAACTAGGAATCAAAGCTTTACAAGTGGGTAAAAAACATAAATGAACTTGACCTAGGAGAGAGATGAGAGTGTTTTTCTATCTAGCCCAAAATATCTAACAAAAGTAATCTATATTTACAAAGGAGGAAAAACAAGGGATATATCCCCAAAATCCAACCAAAATGGCAAACTAGTAATAAGGAGAAAAAGTCAAAAAATTAGCAAACCCGAATCGATTCTGCAGGGCCAAATCGATTCGCTAGAGGGAGAATGCTGCACTGGTGACCACCGAATAGATTCGGATGGACCGAATCGATTAGGTCCTGCAAACAAAATATGGCTAGGTTATTTTGGCTTTATTTTTCCCATGTTTCACCGAAACATCCATAACTTCTTCGTTCGAGATCGGATTCAAGCACCGTCGGAGGCCACGCGGAGATAAGAATAAGGTCTACAACTTCCGTGAAGAAATCAGGTTCAAAACTCGAGTGTTGAAATTACCAAAATGCCCCCGACTGTGCAAGTGTCTACGAAACTTCTCCGGATCAAAACCAAACTTCCCAATATGCATTCCCGAGACCTATAAAAGCTCAATAAAGACACATACAAAGTATATATGATGAACTCAGGGGTTAGTCAATAAAGGAGTATAAGAACCGGGAAATACATGCACGAGAATGCTAGAATGTACAAATTAACAGGGTATAAAATACAATAAAAGTGACGAATCAGCTACAATCAAGAGACATAACACTAAAGGAAAAGAATAGGGTAAACATGTCTGTGATTAGTTCGATAAAAATCAGATTAGGTATATGTGTTCCTCTCGAAAAATGGATCAAAAACCCTTGTTGAACCAACTTGGGACAGATTGGCCTTGACCTTCAAAACTGAGCTTGAAAAGTTATTTTATTGGTGGCTAGGGTTTTGAGGTAGAAGATGATGAAAAACATAGAGTTTTCTGTTCTTAGGGTTTTTACAAATAAGTGTTTAAAAATCTAACCCCGTCCCTTTAATTACATATAAGTGGAAGAGTTTTAAAATAAACCAAATTCGTTAAAAAAAGATTGTTGCGCACGAAACCTGAGGGTATCGATCGATCGATCCCTTACTTTGATCGATCGATCGCCCAGGTATTTTGGAAGTTCGGCTTAAAAAGTTTATAAGGGGATAAATATATAAAATCATTTAAAAATCCGTTTTAACTTCGATTTTAATTCCGCTTGAAGTTTTATTCTTCTAAAATCATTACCAACATATTTAACCAATAAAAATTTTAAAATTCAAAAATTTATTTTTCCCGAATTTTTTGATAAATTTATTAAATTAAATAATAAAAACGCGAGGTGTTACACGAGTTTGAAATGATATAAGAATACATCAATCAATATAATCAAATCTCCCCCATAATGTAAAAACTCCCCCATAATTTGTTCTTTCGCTTTTTATTTGTTCGAAATAGACAAGGAAACGAACAAACAAAATACACATGGAGTTGTCACGACAAAAATGCATAGCAAATATGGATCAAACTACGCTCACGCAAAGGATAACTCAAAAGCTTCCACAAACTAATTTTCACTTTAAAAAAATAATTATACAAAAATCACACACCATGAATTTACACTAAGACAACCAAATCATGGAAACAGAATGAATGTGTGTCAACATATTCAATAGGAAAACCAACTCAATCAACCATAACACATGTGCATGATGAATATGTGTACTCCTAAGAAATGAATCTCAAAATCGTCGTGAAGTGTTAAAAATATTGAATTTAAATGACATTGATTCAATCCATCAACACATCAAAGTCAAGAATGATTCCCACACTAATGACATCTAAAACTATGAAATGTTTTTTCATGATGTTATCAGGACGTGAAAACCCGTTTTTCATTTCTTTCCATCCAAACTCCCTCATAAACAATTATAAATTGATTTTTCTTTTGAGGTGGCCCATTTTTGGCGTATTTATCTTTTTATTGCCTTTAAAAAATTTCGGGCTCTTTTAAATGGTGGCATTCATGACAAGTTATTTTGAACTCTCACAGCCCTTTCCCATGATTCACTCATCATATTTTATTGCAATTAAATTCCTCACGGTAAACGATTTTTACATGCACTACTTCCATTGTCAAGTTTTATCACATATGGTTCATTTTAGAGACAGAATTGAGATGACAACACTCTGACGAATATGTGATAAACAAGTGTAATTATTAAACAAATCCATGCAAGTGTGCATTAAAGGAACTCGTGAGTCAAACATGTAGGTAGTAACACTAAATTACATCTCAATGACTCCAAAAATGGTAAATCACCAAAATGAAACAATGACGCATATCAAATCACTATCAAACACTCACAAGGATATGGAATGAAATTGTGACTTGGTCATCCTAAATGTCAATCCCTAAATGGTGTAAAAATAAAATACAAAACTCTTTTTGTCTTTTTGAATTTTTTTATCAAAATAAAATATTTTTGTATTTTTCAAAATATTTTAAAAGAAAAAACCTAATACACAAAATACGTACTAGTAATACGCAAAAATATCATCATGCAAATCATCTTATTCTAGCAAACAAGTCTAAATCTCAACCGTTAGGTGAGGTGGAGTTTTCTAAAGGTGGTGACATTCTATGAAAAATTTCCATTAAATCATGTTAAGTTTTGACCAAAAACTTTACCTGCTCCCTAATATGTGCAAACTCTCTCGTGTAATCATCCGAAACATCAGGTGTGGGTGTGTGTGTTTGAACGTGTAGTAGAAAAATGTGACACATGACCCAACTTAAAATATAACTCTCTAAGGTGTCCTCTCTTCTTGCAGTGTGTAAAAACATAAATAGGCCTAGGAACACCTTTCTCAAAATGTCTCCTATTCGTTCTCCTATCAGGTACGGGACGCTGAGGTGGGTGGGTTGAGAGCCATATGTATCAATCACAAACTCGAGAACCAGCTCGGGCGCAACATGTGATGTGGAAGTACTGTCATGACTTATTCCTAAACTCTCACGTCTACCCAAAACAGGATTGAGAACCATCTTTCCAACCTTCTTAGATGCATTCTCTAAAGGGACTTTGACCTCCAGAGCACGTTTGAGATCACTCTCGAGTTGGGATACACATGTCGTTAGACGAGACACCGTGTTGGTTAAATCACTCTTTTTCTGACCTAAAACCATCAACTATTCACTCAAAGAAACCTTCACCTTCTTGAGTTGACTTTCTTTCGCCTCAAACTCCCTAAAAACCTCTAAATCTATCTCCAAATATCTCACCCTAAGACTCAACTCCTTATTCAATTTTTTAGTCTTTAAGGTCTCGGCATACAAATCTCTAAATGCGATCTGGAGCTCATTATCACCCTCACTAGTGCACTCACTCTCAGACTTGCTAGAATCACTCAAATCATCCTCGAGGTCTCACGTGCACAAGTATCCTCATCATCGTGGGAAAAATCGGGTGTGCTCATGTGACTAGCAGAAAATGCAACAAACTTCCCATGTGATGACTCATCCCCGGAATCTTTCACCTCTTCCTCACTATCGCTAAAAGTGGCTGGGATGGCAATCTTTTTTACCTTTCTCTTTAGCCTATTGGGACACTCAAATGATCTATGGCCTTTTCCTTCACACTCAAAACACTTTTCTTCCTCCACTTTCTCATCCTCTTTCTCACCGCTCTCTGGCCTCATTTTTATTTTTCTCAAAAAATCTTTTGTTGGAAGAATTTTGTTTTGAAAATTTGAGATTTTTTTTAAAATTCTTTACAAGCATGGCCATATCAAAATCAGACTCGGACTCACAAAAAACTCACTTTCCGTTTCCTATAGACTGGGCTTTAAGTGTTGTCCCTCTATCCTTAGGCTTGACGGTGTGAGGAAAAATGTCAATCTTATATGTTTGGAGGTCTCCAACCAACTCTTATAATTTCAGACGATTCAAATTATCTAAGGTATTCAAAACAGTCATTTTAGGGATAAAACTCTTTGGCATTGATATTAAAATCTTTTTAACCACTCGTGCATCGGGTATAGGCTCATCAATATTGAAACTAGTGTTGAAAATGTCAGACAAACGTGCATAAAAGTCAACAAAACACTCAGTCACAAGAATGGTTATCATTTCAAATTGAGTAGTTAAATTTTGAATTTTAGACTCTTTGACCGCGTTAGTGCCTTAGTGGGTGAGTTGTAAAACATCCCATGCTTCTTTAAATGTGGTGAACATCATAATACTTCGGAACTCATCGGGGGTGGCTTGTCCAAAAATTGCACTAAGCCCACGTGAATTAAAAGTGCTCCACCTAAACTCATCCTCAGTCCGGTCTAACATAGGTTTTAAATTCTTGACATTATTTACGGTGACAGTGGGAGAAATCTAGCCTCTTTCATAAATTACCCGTACTCGCTCATCGATTGGTTTTAAATGTGATTTCATTCGGGCTTTCCACAAAGCACAATTAGACCCGTAAAAATTTGGCAACCGATTATATACGTTTACATTAAAAAACATTGCGATAATTTTTCAAAAAAAATCAATATCACAAAAATTTTACGGAAAAATAGGAATTCATAATAAATTATGGGTCACTCCAATTAGGCTTGAATTTCGCTCTAGGGTCCCATATGGTCTCTATAATTTCTTTTAAGGATAAGCCCCCTTCTCGGACACTGCGGGTCTTGACTCTCTTGTTAAACGATCGCGCTATCCGACGATGGTTCTCTTGTATATGATACAAATCCTTCAGTCTCCTTTCATCCAAGAGTGTAAAGACGACTTTGATGCCAGTCTTCCTCATTGACTTTGCCTACAAGCATGACGTGTAGTGAAGGAATTTCTAGCTCCACAGGTAGGGCTGCTTCCATGCCGCATACCAGAGAGTAAGGGGTAGCCCCAGTAGAGGTCCGAACTCAAGTGCGGTAGCCCTAGAGGGCATACGGGATCCGATCTACCCCCCCCCCCCCCCAATCTTGTCAACTATCACTCATTTTACGGATGATGAATTTGAGCTTCTTATTACTGGCTTCAACTTCTCCATTGGTTTGAGGTTGGTAGGGAGAAGATTTTTGCCTGTGTATCCTATACTCATCGGCCACTTCTGTGACCTCTATTTTGAAATGCAACCCGTTCTTTGACACTAGCTCATACGAGACCCCATATCGACAGATGATATTTTTTGAATGAACATGACCACCTTCTTGGCATTTACTACTGCGTATGATTCAGCTTTGACCCATATGGTGAAGTAATCAATGGCAGCCAAGATGAATTCATACCTATTAGAGGCTTTGGGTGTAACTTTCCCTATGATGTTGATGCCCCATGTGGACAAGGGCCAGGGAGAAGTCTTATTTTACAATTCTCGTGGAGGCAAGTCCCAGAGGTTGGAAAACTGGTTGCATTTAAGGCATCATCGAATATAGGCAATGAAATCTTGAACTAGGGTAGTCCAATAATAACCCTATTATATGATTTTCTTGGCAAGCACATGAACATTCATATGGGATTCAGATTCCCCACCGTGGATTTTCTTCATCATCTCTTCAATGTCAGGCCCTATGATGTAGTGTAAATGGGTTCCATCGAAGTTCCTCATCAATACTGCCTTATCACAGATAATATACTAGGCAACCAGTCTGTAGAGAGTTGCTCGGCCTTTTTTGTTTGAATCTTGGGGATACCTACCATGTTTGGGGAGGCACCAAATATCATAGTACCAACGTTGGCTATATCAGGATCATCTTCTATGATGAGGTCAATGTGGTAGCAGTGAGTTGGTTTATCTTCATTTTTTACTAGGAAAGGGGACATTGTTATTCCTTCGAGAATATCGACCATAGAGGCTAGTTCTTATAGGTGGGCATGGAAAGGTTGGATTTTCTCGTCCTTGACTTTCCATCTTCTGAGTACTTGATCGATGATGAGGGCTAAATCCCTACAGACATCTAGGTATCAAATTCATTTATTGAGAGCGACTTTGAGGCCTACCGTGCATGCCTCGTATTTAGTCATGTTATTAGTGCAGTGGAAATCCAACTTGATGGCAATGGGAGTGTGAGAGTCATCAGTGGCAATTATGAGTACTCTAATGCCATACCCTTTCTTGTTAGTGGCGCCGTCAAAGAACATTTTCCATTGAAGGTCTTCTTGGGAGGTACAAAGGATATTTTCATCCAAGAATTTGAAAATCCAGACATCGATTTCTTCCATTGGGTAGTCTGTGAGGTAGTCAGAGATGGCTCTTTCTTTCATGGAATTTTGTGTGACATATATAATATCAAATTTGGCTAGCATCATTAACCATTGGTCCATTCAGTTGGACATGACAAGTTTCTCGAGTAGGTACTTGATTGGATCCATTCAAGAAACAAGTTTGATAGGAAAGGTGAACATGTAGTGCTATAGTTTTTGGGTGACCTAGACAAGGGCGACACACGCTTTTTCTAAGGTAGTGTAATTAACTTCATACACGGCCATCTTGTGAGTGACATAGTATATGACCCTCTATTTGCATAATTCTTTAAGGTATTGGGCTAGCAAAGCCCTAGCTGCAATATCTATTACAGTTATGTATAAGAATAGGGTAAGACCAGGCTGTGATGTCATGAATACCGGAGGTCGGGTTAGGTATTGCTTGATTCGATCAAAGTCTTCTTGGTAAGATTTGTTCCAAAACTTGGTGGAATATTTTTGGAGAAGTTTGAAGATGGGCTCATAGATAGAAGTCAATTGGCTGATATATTATAATTTTCCAAGGAATTCCCGAACTTCCTTCTCCGTTCGAGGTGTTGGCATTCCGAGTATGGATTTCAGCTTGGCAGGATCTGCTTTTATCCCTTTCTCATTAACCATGAATCCTAAGAGCTTTCCTTTAGTAATGCCGGAGACATATTTTTGTGGGTTAAGACTCATCTGAATCTGTCGCAGTCACTCGAAGAACTTTTGGAAGGCGGGAACATGACCTTCCCTAGTCTTAGACCTGATAATCATATCATCATCATAGACCTTGTCTTCTTTGTGTATCAGATCACGCAAGATGGTTGTGTAGGCCCTTTGGTAGGTTGCCCCTGTATTTTTGAGACCAAATGTCATAATGGTGCAACCAAATGTTCCCCAAGGGGTGATGAATGCAGCTTCCTCTTGATGATTATATCCGATAAAACCATCAACGAATGACTTAAGAGCAAGAATGGTTGTGTTGTCCACAAGCATGTCGATATTGGATAGTGGGTAATCATCTTTCGGAGAGGCCTTGTTCAAGCCTTGATAGTCAATGCACATGCAAATCATCTCTCTTTATTTCAACACAGGCACGATGTTGGATATCTATATGGGATATTCGATTAACTGAATGAAACCCATGTTCAACTGTTTGACCACCTCTTCCTTAACCTTGAGAGACTATTCGGTGTGGAGCTTTCACCCTTTTTGTTTGACTAGTTTGCATTCTGAGAGAGTTGGAATCTCGTACTGAGCTATCTCGGGATCAATGTCGGGCATGTTGCGAATACATCCACAAATTTTTTCAATAATTATTCGAGTTGCGCACGCTCATACTCGTCAAGGGTGGCCCCTATCTTATTCTCGCTCAGTTGAATACTAGAATCGAGATTAATAACATCAGTTTTATCTTCATTAACTTGAACGTGATTATGTTGTTTGTTATTAAGATTACTAAGATCAGTTAAGAATTGTTCATTTACAAAATCATCATCATCAATAGTTTAATTAGAATCAAGAAAATTAATGTAAGGCACAGCAAGATGCTCAAAATCTTTATTTATTTCATTGTTATGAAAAATAGTATTAAAAAGCTCATCGAAGGAGGTCTCGATTACATCAGAATAAAGAGGAACAACAAAAGGGGAAATGGGATACACATCATTGTTGGGTTGTATTTCAGTAGGTGGAATAAGTATAGCATGCCAATTGAGGAGAGGTGGATCGATAGCTTTGATTAGGCAGGACGGATCCGATAATATAGCGCTTGAGTGGACCATGCATAGTGTCAGAGCTAGTATCTACAAATTGAATGAATCATCAAAGTCACTTCCCTCAAAATCTTTGGTATCAACTATGGACTTCTCGATGAGTGGTTGCACCTGATGCTGGGTACTTTTGACCCATTAGTAATTGTCTTAGAAAAATATCTCCATTCCTGGTTTCATCTTCTTGTCCACATGATCATACCACGATTGAGGAAAGTCGTAGAAGGGGAAATCTTCACTATCTCTGATGAATTTTCCATTCAAGGAATCTCCTAGGATAATCTTGGTGCTTTCTAGCCTTCTCTTCAGTCAAGGTTAGTTCATCATTCCGAGTTCCTCTACAGATGGTTGGTAACCTAAGCAACAAGGATAAAAACATTTTTTAATATAACGAGTTCATGTATCCCCTATTGTCGTCGTGCCAGCCCTAGTCTGGGCATGAAGTGCATGTTTTTTAACATCTGGATCACATTGATGTTTCCATGAGGGTTATACTCCAAGATAAACCCTATCTTTCAAATCGTCCCCTGTTGGGAGTATAAGTGGTTCAACCTGAAAACCTTACAAAAGCATATCATTCTCCCCCATATTGTATATCAAGTACTGGATTGCTGGTGCTTGCATTCTAAGCATTGTAATCGTCATCCAAGATAGTGATGACCTTCCCATTACTGAAGAACTTACATTTTTTATGAAGGGAAGAAGAAACACCCTTGATATTATGGAGCCATGATCGTCTAAGCAACATATTGAAATAAGACGGGATATCGATGACTTAGAATTCAATAATAGGATTTATAGGGCTGGCCCCTTATCGTAAGCTTTATGGATCCCATTACTTCTCGACAAGTGTTATCAAAAGCGTGCACCATGGTAGAGGTTGGAGCAAGGTCTCTCACTTTCAGTCCCAAGCAATTAAGGGTTCTTAATAAAAAAACATTAAGATCTAATCCATTATCGGCAAGTGAAAATGGGATGGTCTTTCCCATGACTTAGACAAAGAGCATAGTTATGGTTTGGTCCAATCTCCGGGATTTCTTTTTTGGAGAAGGAGAACATTCTAGTAGAAGTTAAAGATCCAACTAGATTCACTACTTCTTCTGGCATGGTTGAAGGAGGGGCTGTGGGTTCGGTAAATATTTTGATCAAGGCAGGCATTTTGATGCCACTGGGAAGACATAAAGAGTCCCCATAAGGTGATGTTATCTTGGGTTTTCTTCAACTTATAGAGGATCTTTCTCTCCTAGAGGGTCATTTCTAGCATAAGAATATTCTCAACACCTTTTACCTTATCGATCGCTGATGACTGAGGGCCTGGAACTTGATAATACCTCCCTGATCTAGTCATATGATTTACAGAAGAGGGGAAAATAGAAACCCTATCTCCACATCTATCTCAGGTTGTTCAACCACCCTTTTGATTTCTCCTAGCAGCTCCTCAAATGATATCATTTTGCATATGCTGACTATTGGGCTAGTCTTTTTTGGGCTTTGCTCTTCATCTAAACTGTTGAATTTGTCCCCCTATCCGGTGTCAACGACGTCATCATTCCATGAAAAGTCAATACACTCCATAACCTCAACGGACTCTTCGTATAGATCCTCCCATTCGATGGGGAGATGTAGAAGTTAATGGACCCAGTTCCCTTGTAATTTCAAAGCATCAAGTAGCTCGAATATGCTGGAAATATCATCGGTCTATTGGAATAAATCTGTTATGATCTGGACCACATCATTTAAGTTGACTTCATCACTAGGTACTACCTAATTATCCGACTCTCGAGCCCATTTTTGAGCTTCAAAGAACAACATATTGAATCTCTTATAGTCAATGGTCATTTTGGAGCGCAATTTCAACCCGAAATTTAGATGTTGGTTCAATAATACTGATAATTCCATATCATTAACTTTGGAGGGGGTATGAACAACAATGCATACTCTAGTAAGAAGTGACATACCCTGATAAGAAAATAGGTAGGATGTAGGAGAATATAAGGGCAAACTTGGAGGGGTTTAGGGGAATATATGGGTATGATGGGTGATTTACTGGGCACGCTCTGGGTAGATGGATAAAATTATGGGTCTTCTTCTAATAAAATGGCATTTTTACGATTAGGGAGTGGATTGTGGGTAGTGTTTGGTTTAGGATTGGATGGTACCTTGGATTACATTTTGGAGGTGGAAACACTGATCAGTAGTGTGGCGGTACTTTGGTGAAAATCGCAGTGGGCATCTGGTTTGAATTTTTTGGGAAGTGGGTTTGGTAATGGATGAGGGTCCAATGGCTTGATAAGATTTTGGCTTAAAAGGGCCTGGTAAACTTTGGAGAGGGGAGCATGAAGCTCAGTGTATTCTTTTTTGACTGGGTTAAGGCGGTTTTCTGGTGCCCATGAAGTGGCAGTCTAGGAAATGTTATTAATGGTTAAAACTGCAGTATTGGCGAGCTTCTCATACTTTCGGGGGTAAACTGTCCAGATACTTTCTTGTGTTCAACTTCAATTTTGGTAAGACTTTCTTCGATTTCTACTCTTGCTTCTTGGAGGGCTTGGAAATAAGGGTAGTACTATCCTCCCATCGTCGCTCGAACATAGGGTAAGAAGTTCTTCTTCACAATACTAACTTTCTCCTCTTCGGAAGGCAGGTTGGTTATGGTGGCCACTTTCTCTCTCCACCTTGCTATGAAGTTACTAACTGATTCCCTAGGATTCTGTTTGATCATTTCTAAATCATGGTGGGTAACCTCCAATTCTTCATTCTACTTATATTGTGACATGAATTCAAGGGAAACATCCTCCTAACTGCAGATTATGGACTCCTCGAGAGATAAGTACCAACGAAGAGTGTTGTCCTTCAAGGTCTGTTGGAACATTTGGGCCATTTCTTCCTCGGAGGCATCTAGGATATTCACGGATCAATTGTAACTTGAGAGCCCACTTCCCCCAAACTTCTCGATGTTAGGAATCTTGAACTTTTTCGGTAGCCTTACTTTAGGATAGGGAGACATATGTGTGTAATCCACGTAGTTCCAAGAGATTCAAACTTGGCCAGACTTCATAGTCAACATCTTGAGGTATTTCTGGAATTTAAATTCTTCCTCCTTCGAATCAATAGTCATGGGTAGGTTAGCCCGTGGCTGGGCAAGATTCGGTATAGGGAGTTGGGTTGGCGGCAGCCCATTAGCTGGAGGAGCACGTGGAGCATGCTATTATTCCTCGGGGATCCAAATAGGCTCGAGTGAGGGCGAACCCATAGCGCAAGGGAAGAGTACCATGGTCTCTTTTAGAATATGGACTCGATTTCATTGTATCTCATGAACCTCGGTTTGAAGATTGTTAATTTTGGCAGTGAGTTGGGCTAGAACCGTCATCAAATTTGACTGCACATTCGGTACTTGGTTTGTGTTCTAAATGGAAAATGGATGAAGATGAATTCCAGACTCAGAATAAGTAGAGAGGGAACTAACGGAGCCTCGGGGTGGTTATATGGAAGATAGAAGCCAATGGGGAGCTAGGCCAAGGGTCGGGTAAGCGATCGACCTGAGAAGGAGAAAAAACTGAATTTATTTTTGAAAGAGAAGGTGGGAAACTATTATTTTTGAAAAGGAGGGAAAATGTTTTTGACATTTTTGGAAAAGGGAGGACAAAATGTTTTCGTGTAAAAAGGAGGAAAAATATTTTTAGTATTTTTGATAAACGAGGGAAAAATGTATTTGACACTTTTGGTTAAGAAAGAGGAAAAATGAGAGACGGGTTTCAGCATGATTATTATTATTATGTCTATTATATTCTCACTTGTATTAGTTTTACCTAAATGTAAAAACAAATGCCGGACGGGACCTGAACCTGGGGAAATTGGGTTTAAAAAATTGTAAAAAAACATCGTTGGACTTGTTGTCAGGCTCATGGACAGGGTCCCATTTAAAAATAAATAAAACCGGGCAAAAATTTGGGCAGCATACCGACCCATCATTTCGATAGAGTTTAGGGTAGAAATCGATAACCTAAATATGAGTGCCCTAGGTTTGACACCTATATAAGGGTATACAATTATTGGGTTAATTAGAAGGGTTTCCCCCTTTGTCATGACTTCCACGATATACTTCTTACTTTTGAGGGCAATCAGTACGTGAGGGAAAGCCATTTGATATACCTAAGTGTATGTGAATGCCTTACTATATACCTCGTGGGGATAGTAAATGTGAGAGCGAATTCGATATACTCGATGTACGTGAATGAGTTCCCTACAATATAACTTCTATCATGACTTCAATCAAGCGGTACGATGTGGGGGGAACCGTTCGATATATGTCGAACGTACTTGGCTAATGGAAGGTGAGAGTCATATCTCTTAGGCTAACTGCGACCTGCTGAACTAGCGCCCATCACAAAGTGACCCCTCAGTTACAGGACAATATTTGGTCAATACCCATGCTCTTTGGTGACGTAGTGTGAAAAATGCATGATTCTTAATTAGTATATTATGGAGAGGGTATCTTTATTTGGCATGATGAGCATTATACTAAGAAAGGGAGAATGTATGAGTATAAAAAGTAAATTTAACATAGAGCATGAAGATTATACTAAGCATGGATACATGGGAGTGAGTGATGTGTGAATATCTACAAGTGAGTGCGTGGTAGTGAACCTAAGCATGGATCAACTACAGGTGGTGTGTGATAAGTGTGAGTAAGCATGGATATATACAAATGTGATAAGTGGAGGTATGTGTTAGTGAAACCTAAGCATGGATATTCTAAGTGGTGTTTGCAACATGTGGATATAAGTGATCCTAGGTGCACGTAATGTGAAGTGTACATGGAGAGTATCTACAAATGTGTGAGTGAGTAGTGATATAAGCATGATGTATATATGTGCGAGAAATAATAAAGGAGTTTAAAGGGAACATACAGATAGGTGCATACGTACACAAGCAGAAAACAAAACACCCATGAAAATAGAGTCTAGCCCTCTTATAAAAAAAAGTCCCCAGTGGAGTTGCCATGGTGTCCATCCCTAGATTATTATGTCCATCCATCTCCTCCTCCCGTGGGGGGCGGGGCGAACAAGGAAGGAGAAAAAGGATCTCGCGCCCTCGTACTCTCTAGGAACGCTTTGGCGGTCGTCAATGTGGGGTGAATGTAAAGAGATGGAGATAGCATCCTATTTTTCATAAAATAAGCAAAAGAATATGTCTCTGCGTAGAGAGAGCGGCATTAAATACAAATTAATGTTTATGAAACCAATAGTTCAAAGGTTCGGGGGCTAAGTTACGAAATGGGAAGGTGTTTGGCTCCCATCCCTCCTTTTCGGTCTCTCATGGTCTTGTGTTACTATTTTCCTTTATTTATCCATGAAATGTGTGAGAGTATTTATATAATGGAGATTGCAATTGCCCAACTCATGCCATGGAAGAGATCGAGTGAGGTCATCCATAGGAATGTTCCCAAAATAATATTTATAAAATACGATTTATGTGTTTATCGAGATATTGATTGTTATAATGAAACAATAATATGTGTGGGATAAAATGATAACAAGGATTACAAACATAATATGTATTAAGATAATGCAAGAGTATGATAAATGCAGAAATACGAAAGTTGGGAAATTTGTAAAATTATAAAATTGGAAAATTGGACTCGAGTCTCGGGCTTTAATCTAAAACTCCTACGTAACCTATAAAGGCATCAAAGTCCACGTGTATCGGATGTAGCATAGGGGTGGGGTTTATCCTATAGATTCAATCGGGATTTTATTGTATGGGTGTGTGATGAAAATGTGTTTTAATTTTGAAAAAGTGCGACGGATAATCCCCTTGGAATTTATAGGTGTAAACCTTTTTTTTATTTTTTTGGGGTTTTTAATAGAAAATAGAGTATGTGCAATATAACTAATAAAAATGTGATATGTTAATGTGTATAAGCTAAAGTATAAGAACTAGATTATGAACTTCTGTAATTAATGTAAAAATAAGAAATTTATATAGAGAGAGAAGGATTTTGACCTCCTTTGAAGAATTAAAGCTTGATCTTGATCTTATATGAACTCCCTTGAATGTTGAGATGAATGTTGGATGAGAGAGAATGAGATTTTTCCAAATTAGGTGTGAGAAGGATGGGAATTTAAGATGGAATGGAATTTCATATAAGGGAACTTTGCTGATTGCAAGAGAATGTTGTTGAGATCACTCATGCTGATGGATCTGAGGTGTGCTTTGGGAGTGAGTTCATACCCTCCATTTATAGGATCAGGGGGTGCTGATCGACGTGATCCCAGCACAACCAGTCGACAGGTAACCTAATCGGTAGTATCATGTAGATTTTTTTGGAAAAATAATCGTATATCACAATCCATTGATCCAAACTCTACGTGGATCATACTGTTATATAGGTAGTTCAAATACCTTCAAGAGTAATTTGGATCACTCCCGAGTTTGGGAGTTGACTTTGGGTGAAATCATGGTTCGAAAGCGCTTGTCAATCTTTTGGACAGGAGATCGTCAGATGAAAAAAGATCATTCATCCAAATGGTAAGTTAGAATCTCTCATGGGGTGTATCATTGGAAAGGTTACGCGATGTACTTTGACATTCCAAAGAGGAGCTTCGCTCAGTTCGAAAAGTCGACCTTGGTCAATCAGGGATCGAAAGTACCTAATGACCTCTCAAAGTAAAATGGGTCCTTCGTTCGTACCGTAAGACTGGTTCACTCATAGGGAGGACCGTTGGAAAGGGTATTCAGTGCCTTTCAAATATTCATTCAGTCTCGTTCGAGCTGAAGAGTTGATCTTGGTCAAATAAAGCCCCGAAGCGCCCGATGACCTTTGGATAAGTTTTTAAGGGAAAATGGATCATTCGTCCGAACGGTTATACCATTTTTCACACGGGGTACACCGTTGGAAAGGGTTTTTAGTGACCTTCAATGATTCAAAGAGCTTTCACTCTGACGGTGAAGTTGATTGGGGTCAAACCGTGGCTCGAAAGCTCCCGGTGGCCTCCCGATCGATTTTTGCTAGTAAAGTGGTCCATTAGTATGATCCGTTATGACGATTCATGCATGAGGTGTGCTATTGGTAAGTGAATTCAGAGCCCTTCGAATATTGAAAGATATTTCGCTCTAATAATGAAGTTGACCGGAGTCAAACGGGGTCTGGGATCACCCGATGGCCTCTAGATTGTTACACGGAGTGTGACCTTGCGTCTGCAGTGAAATGGGAAGGTGCTAGGGACCTAAGGAGAGACCTAGGGGGTCTTAGAATGTGGTATTTATATATCCTCTCGATGGGTGAGCATGGAACAAGTGAAAGTCATCGAATAGACACCACATGATGTTTTGAAAAAAAGTCAATTCTGAGGACCTAAAGGGATAAGAAAGACTGTTTTTGAGGGTCATGATCGCTTCTGAGGACCTAAGGAAATGTTGAGGGATAATCGATTCTGCGGACCTAAAGGGATAAAGAAGACCAATTCCGAGGGTCGGGGTCAATTTTGATGATCTAAGGAAATGTTGGGGATAGCCGATTCTATGGGCCAAGGTGAATTCTGAGGACCTAGGATAGAGAGCAACCAATTTTGTGGGCCAAGGTCAATTTTGAAGACCTTAAGATAGAGGTGACCAAATCTGTGGGTCAAAGCCAATTCCGAGGGCTTAAGTTGTAATGACCAATTCTGAGGAATGTAGCTAATTCTGAGGGTTTAAATAGAGGTGACCAATTCTGCGGGTGGAAGCCAATTCTAAGGGCTTAAGTAGAGATGACCAATTCTGCAGTTCTAAGCCAATTCTGAGGGCTTAAGTAGAAGCGACCAATTCTGCGAGTCAAAGCCAATTCTGAGGGCTTAAATAGAAGTGACCAATTATGCGAGTCGAGGTCAATTCTGAAGACCTGTGGTAGGGAGCCACCAATTCTGCGTGCCGAGGTCAATTATGAGAACTTTAAGATATAGGTGAAAAATTCTGAGGGTCAAAGACGGTTCTGAGGGTTGTAAGTTTTAATGACCAATTCTGTGAGCTGAGGCCAATTCTGAGGACATTAAGTCAAGGTGACCAATTCTGAAGGTCAAGGTCAATTCTGAGGACCTGAAGATAGAGGTGACCACTTTTGCAGGTCAAAGCCAATTCTAAGGGCTTAAGTTGTAATTTTCTCAGGGAAATTCAGAGAGTCCACTGGGGAAAATATCTTTATGGTTCCGATGGGAATTTTGGGGAAGCATTTAAACTTTTAAGTTCCACTACGAAAAAGTAATCAATTCGAGGGTTTGATGTTTCCTAGATGGGGAATTTTTTTATTTTTGCGGTGTCCTTTGGAGACGTTACTAGGGAGATATCCAATTGATTTTGGTAATTTAACGGGGAAGTAAGTGTTTTACTGGGAACTAAGTGCGGTAAATATTTTTTTCTTGGTGAAAAAGGTTCTAGAATTCATTTGGTAATTTCGGGAATTTTCTGAGAATATTTAGGGATTTTCTGGCATTTTTTTGGAATTTTTGTATGAAATTTCAAAGAGGGTATCAACCGACATGTTGTGAGAGGTGCCAAACGACAATAGAACGGTCTTTTGGAGTAACTCGAGCAGGTGAAGGGACAGTGTCGATCGGTATGTTGCTGGAAGAGACCGGTCGGCATGACCCTTAGCCTCTTATAAAAAGGGGGAGGGAACTCCTCATTTTTCATAGCTTCCAGACTTGCTCTCTTCTGCTTATTTCCTTTTATAAACTATTTTAATGTTCCAGAACTAAGAAATAGCTGATTTCTCAAGCAATGAGACCCACATGGTCTGGCTAAATGTCGACGACTGGGCGAACTTAGAATAGTGGGCCAGGGTGCCCCTAGTGTTTGGTAGTGGGAACACTTTTGACGCATTTGAGCTAGTTTTGGATGAGAGAAATCTTTTGCACGAGACGACGCGTCATCGATCCTATAGGTTGGTGAACCCTAGAGGCTATGTAAGTGTTGATGGCCTTTGGTATTCTTTTCTTTTTTTTAGTGATGTTTCCTTATTTCTTGAATTTTGACAAGGGTTTTTCCTTTCTTTTTTTAACAGACTGATATCTCTATGTCGAACCTGCGTTCTCGATGGACGATGGGGCTTAAGGATGTCTGGGAGCACCTTTCGCCTATGGTGCGTTTTGTGGTTTCATCAGCCAGTTTTGGTAGGTTGGCATCTGCACTGGATGAGACGCCTCGTTCTACGGCTATTATTTATTATGGGACACCACCCACACGATACATTTTGGCATTGGGGATATAAAAGTGAAACCCATAGACGTGCAACAACTGCTAGGGTGGAACTGTAAGGGGGTGCAAATAGAGGTGTACATGACCTTGAGGGTGACACTGGTGATAGTGACGGTAACATTGTGTGACATGGAGAGGATAGTCTCTGGGGACTCTATTCGTTTATCCCTTTAGAGGGAGTCATTACTGCATCGACGGATTGACGAGACGAATAGGCATTAGGTGCGACAGATGGCCCATCTCTTTATTCTGCTTTTGTTGGGAGGTTTCTTAGTGGCGACTAGTAGTGACGTTGTTCACTTGTGGTTTTGCCATAGTTGAGGGTATTTTTGAATGTCCCTCTTTTTGACTCGGGGAGCATGACTTTGGTGACCGTTTTTTTTCTTTGGACACATTCAACCAGTGCTACTTGCAAACCTTTACTGGTTCCACGTATCTTCTAGAGGTATTCTTTATTTTATGAATTTTCCTTTATGCATTTGCATTTTCCTTTATGAATTTTATTCTCTTGATTACTTGATTACAGACCCTTATCCTTTGTAGACATAGTTCTATGAGGTGATTGGTCTTAACACTCAATTGACACCTTGGAAGGACGAGTCTGCTGGGGACTTCTGCCGAATCCATCGATAGCAGAAGTTCAACTGGAAGTGGACGAAGTCCCTCTTTTTAAAGGCACTGTGTCAGGTCTTGTATGGCTTGACGAATGATCGGGTAAATTCTTCTTTCCTTTTGAGACCAGTTTTCCTTAATGATCTTTTCAGATATTGATTTTCTGCTGGGAATTTTACAGGTGACCTTTTATCACTAAGGGACGGCCATCCAGCACACGGGGGTAATTAGGGGAATGTGCAGCTGCAGCATTTGATGGTGCATGAGTTTGTTTACTCCTGGTATTTGGTATAGAGAGTAGTCCAATAGGTTGTGGAGGATGAGGTGATGGTTCCACCTGTGAGGCCCACGATATATATGAGGCGAGAGTGGGAAATGTCAGATGACACGAGGGTGGGAATGATGATTGGCGAACCTTATTCATCATATTCCAACACGGTGGTGACTTATGATTATTTGGATTTCGTGTTGAGATGGTTGATGGCGCCCAGCATATATGACATGAAGCCTCTTCCCCCATGGTCTCGAGTTGGCCAGTGGGGTCTTCCCACAGCCCAGGTGATGTGTCAACATCGGCAGTGAAGATGACCTTGAAGGTTTCCTTTGTACGTTTGGCTCCTCCTTTTTATAACATCTGGAGGGATGACGGAGGGTTGGTGCATATGTTGCACCATCCAAATGCGATGGACCTAGAGGAGATGGGGCTGACATAGGAGGTTCTTCAGCCAACGGTATATTTTTTATCCTTTTATCTTTTGATTTTTTGATTTCTTTCTTTGCCTTAGGCTGATTGATTTGCTCTTTTCTGTTTCTCTTGTAGCACATTCAGGTGTCGACCAACTGCATGAGTTACATTTGGTACTGGGTAGCTTCTATGACGGCTCAGATTCGTGAGTTAATTCCGGTTCCTTCTTGTTTGGTGTCATCTGCCTCATTTGAGGAGGGGTCTGGCTCGGGGAGTGGACGTACATCATCCCGATAGATAGATAGATAGATAGATAGATAGATAGATAGATAGATAGATAGATAGATAGATAGATAGATAGATAGATAGATAGGTAGATAGAGAGAGAGAGAGAGAGAGAGAGAGAGAGAGAGAGAGAGAGAGAGAGAGAAAAGAGATAGAAAGAGAATTCAGGTGTAGGTAGGTGAGAGAGAGGTTTTGGGAGTTCGGGCAGAGTCCCGTTGTATTTTTCCTTTTCGTGCAAAAAATGTAATAAATAATATCTATGCAATAAAATGAAGTTTTTGTTAATTTTTGTTTTAGTGACTTAATGCATATGCTATTTTTCTTTGCTACTAAAATCGTAAAAAGAATTTAGAATGAATTTGAGAGAAAAATTATTTTTAAAATAGGATAAGTAAAACTATATGGAGAAGGAAATTTGAAATTCCATAGAATAAAAATGATTTTTATGGAGTTTTTTTTATTTTGACAAAAAAGAAAAAAATGGAATTTTCCCAAAATAGGGGGTTGTCGATCGGCATACCCCTTGTGAACCTATCAGTAGGTCAGTTTAGTCTAATCAGCCCAAGGCTTTGATTGCACTTTCTTCAATTACTTTGTCCTTAGTGGGGTAGGTTTTCCTCCGAGATTTGCAGGATTTTTGTCTTTGGCTAAGTTCTTTAAGTATAAAAAGGGGTAGTAGTGGATTATTTTCTTCACCCCTCCACATTTCCTTTCTTTTACATACTTCTTGCTTCTTATATCATCATTTTACGATATGTCTCTCCCCCGGAAGTGTTGAATTTTCTACTTACCTTGAAAACCTGGAGGCAATGTGCTCATATAATGTCGACTAGGATGATTTCAACATGCATCGGGTTTCCTTATGGCTCAATCGACCTATTGAATGGATCATGCTGATGGTGGCAGTAGAATTCTGGTACCCTAAAGACCATGTCTTTCTCTTTGGGTTGGACGAAGTCTGTCCGACTTATGAAGAGTTCTATATCATGTTGGGGATAAATCCCAATGTTGCGGCAGCCATGCCATAATATTCTCGATCTCCTAGGGAGTTGTTAATGGTACTTCTCCATATCTCTTCCTCAATAACTTGGTCAGTGTTTAGGGAGGAAGTATTTCTCTCCCTGCTGTGTTGCATTCTGTGTATTTGTAGGATATTGGTGATGCTATCTATGCCGTAGTTGTCATTCTTGGTGACTGGGGAACTCTTGGTGTACCCATAACTTGCAGCCATTACTTCATGGATGTTATACCATTGCAATTCTATGGCAGTGATATTGGCAGAGACTCCGAATGGTCTAGATGCCTGGCGGGAAGGCCGTTCTAACTTCCTGAGGGGTTTCCCCGTTATGTTGTTAATGTGGTTGTTGGAGAGATTTCGTATGGTGGTCCCTCCTAAATATCCCTTAACAGTTGTGCCAAACTTCTTTGCTCATTACTTTATCAGCGTGGGCCTGGACATCAAGATTTTTGTAAAATTAGTTTATGGAATAAGGGGCTCAAGGTTTTCATTTGTTAGTCTCTTGGTGGGAAGAACTGTTGCCCATTCTAGAACTGGTGGAATACCAGTATGTTCGGTTGGTTAGCCATCGACAGACCTCTTTTTATTTTCCTTGGCTGCTCTTACACCAATTTGTCTGGGAGGAGATGGTTCCACCTTGGACACTAGAATTATTTACCGTAGAGGATTTGATGGATCGTATGCTCATGCGACTAGGCTCTCTGTGGGAGAATTATCGACAGTCGACCCGTCCTTCCTAGTCTGTTGTTAGAGTCTGGCATATTTCTGGGGACTACATAAAGTGGTTGTGGACGAGAGTAGTTTCCAAGATGCTGGATGTGGAGACCGGGTAAAGGTGGTTTGCCATATCTGACACCATGGAGGGAGGTGTTGTTATTTTCCCTAAGCTGGTATGGGCTTACCGTTCCATGAAGCGTCTACGCAATTCTATTTAGGAAAGGGAGGTTTGGGGACCCCACGATATCGATGATGACAAGGACGATTCCTCTTCCAGATGCGGGTAGGATCCCTAAGGAGTTTATTTGTGAAGATTTTGTAATGGTGTTTGGGAATGATTCTGGTTATGTAGGGGAATAAATTTGGGAAGGGTTGTTTAGGAGTAGGTTATTTATGTTTTTATTTGGTTTTAGGAAAGTAGGGGTAAGTTGGCAAGGGAAGTTGTTTGATTCCCTATGTCGATGTAATTGTAACGAATTTTTTTGCTATTGAAAAAAAAGAAAATTTTAATTATATTTATGTGCCTCTTGATGAGTTTTTTCATTTGAACTATCTATACCAATCTCTAAGGCAGACATAATCATTTTGTTCATGTAAATGATAAAATGAACTGTTGTTCTCAGGAATAAGAAAAGAATAACAATTTTTCAAAAAGAAGGGTCGTGCTCATGTAAAGTGCATGAGCTACCTACGTACCTTCGGGGGGTTTCAAAAAACATTTGAGTTTCATTCTTGAAAGAAAAAAGATTTTTAGAGGATCAGGCCCCACGTGGTTCTGAGTAGAGGGAAATGAATTTTTATTTATTTATTTTTTTAATTTTTTAGAATAGAAGGGAGATGAGAATAGTTGTAGTGCATCGAGATTAATGATAGAATTTCTTGAGATGGTCCAGGTTGATTGGACGGGACATCTCTTCCCCATAGAGTTCGGTGAGCATAGCGGCACCACCTGAGAGGATGTTCTTTACAATGTAGGGGCCACTCCAATTAGGCTTGAATTTACCTCGGGGGTCCCAAATGGGCTCTACAACATCTTTAAAGGCTAAGTCCCCTTCTCAGACACCACGGTCCTTGATTCTCTTATTAAATGATCATGCTGCTCGGCAATGATACCCTTGTATATGATACAAAGTCCTTATTCTCCTTTCGTCCAAAAGTGTCAATTCGTCAAGACGGATTTGATTCCAGTCTTCCTCGTTGACTTTGATTTCAAGAATGATGCATAGTGAAGGAGTATCTATCTCCATGGGTAGGACTACTTCCATTCCGTATACCAGAGAGTAAGGACTATCCCCAGTAGATGTTTGAACTGAAATACGATAGCCCCAGAGGGCGTAAGGGAATCGATCGACCCAATCTCGGTAACTCTCAGTCATTTTGCGAATGATGGCTTTGAGGGTCTTATTAGTGGCTTCAATTGCTCCATTGGTTTAAGTTCGGTAGGGATAAGATTTTTACCTCTGTATCCCATACTCGCCCACCACGTTTGTGACATCTGTTTCAAAATACAGCTCGTTGTCTAACACTAGCTCGTACAGGATCCTATATTGACAGATGATATTTTTTTGGATGAAGTTGGCCACCTTCTTGGGATTTATCCCTATGTATGATTTAGCTTTGACCCATTTGGTGAAGTAATCAATGGAAGCCAAGATGAATTCATGCCTGTTGGAGGATTTGGGTGTGACTTTCCCTATGATGTCAATTCCCCATGTGGGGAAGGGACAGGGAGAAGTCATGTTGTACAATTCCCACAAAGGCAAGTGTTGGAGGTTGGAAAACTACTGGCATTTATGGCATGCTCGAACATAAACAATACAATCCTAAACTATAGTAGTATAATAATTACCCTGTCAGATGATTTTCTTTACAAGAATATGGACATTCATGTCCACATTACCATTGTGTATTTGTTTCATCATCCCTTCATTATCATACCCTGTGATGTAGTGTAAATGGATTCCATCGAAGTTCCTCTACAATAATGCCTTATCGCAGAAAATATACTGGGCAGACAACCTGCGGAGAGTTGCTCGATATTTTTTGTTAGAATCTTGGGGATACCTACCATGCTTGAGGAGGCACCAAATATCATAGTACCAACAATTGGCTATATCAGGATCTTCTTCTGTGATGATCTCAATGTGGTAGCATTGGGATGGTATATCTTTCTTTTGGACTAGGAAGGAGGCCGTTGTTATTCCTTCGGGCATATCAACCATGGAGGATAAGGTAGAGAGGGCATCAACTAGATTATTCTTTGCTCGGGGGAGGTAGTGGAAGGTGATATCTTGGAATTGGGAGGCTAGATCTTCTAGGTGGGCATGGAAGGGTAAGAGTTTTTCGTTCTTAACTTTCCATCTTCTGAGTACTTGATCGATGACGAGGGTTGAATCCCCATAAACATCTAGGTATCGAATTCCTTTCTTGATAAAGACTTTGAGGCCTATCGTGCACGCCTCATATTTAGTCATGTTGTTGGTGGAGGTGAAATCTAATTTGATGGCAATGGTAGTGTGAGAGTCATCAAGGGAAATTAGGAGTATTCCAATGACATACCTTTTCTTGTTGGAAGCACCATCAAAGATTATTTTCCATCGAAGATCTTCTTGGGAGGTACAAAGGATATTTTCATCCGGGTATTCAAAAATCTCGACATCGATTTCTTCCATAGGGTAGTCGATAAGGTAGTCAGAGATGGATCATCCTTTCATTGCTTTTAACGTGGCATCACAATATCAAATTCATCTAGCATCATCAACCATAGAGCCAATTAACTGAGCAGGGTAGATTTCTAGAGTAGGTACTTGATAGGATCCATTCGAGACACAAGTTTGATGGGAAAGGAGAGAATGTAGTATCGTAGTTTTTGGGTGACCCAGATAAGGGCGACACATTCTTTTTCTAAGGCAATTTAATTAACTTCATACCCAGCCAACTTGCGACTGGTATAATAGATGGCCCTCTCTTTGAAGGATTATTCAAGGTATTGGGCTAGCAAAACCCCAGCTGCAGTATCTTTTACGGTTAGGTATAGGAGTAGGGTAAGACCAAGATACGGTCAGCATGAGTACCGGAGGTCGGGTTAGGTATTATTTAATTCAATCAAAGGCTTCTTGGAAAGCTTCATTCCGAACCATGGTGGAATCCTTTCAGAGAAGTTTGAAAATGGGTCATAGATAGAAGTCAATTGGCTGATAAATAGGATAATATAGTGCAATTTTCCATGGAATTTTCGAACTTTCTTCATCGTTCGAGGTGGTGGAATTTTGAATATGGATTTTATCTTGGCAGATCTAATTTTATCCCTTTCTTACAAACCATTAATCCCAAGATCTTCCCTTTAGTAATGCTGAAGACACATTTTTGTGGGCTAAGCCGCATCTGATACTGTCATAGTCTCTTGAATAACTTCCAGAGAGTGGTAACATGACCTTCCCTAGTCTTAGACGTGATAAAAATATCATCCATGAAAACCTCGACTTCTTTATGTATCAGATCATCCAAGATCATTGTGGCATCCCTTTGGTAGGTAGCCCCTGCATTTTTTTGACTAAATGGCATAACGGTGTAATAGAATATTCCCCAAGGTTTATGAATACGATTTTCTCTTGCTGATCCGGGTGCATCTTGATTTGGTTATATCCAGTAAACCCATCAACGAATGACTTAAGAGTGTGATTGACTGCGTTATCCACAATTATGTTGATATTCGGTAGTGGGTAATTGATGATGCTTAGATTTAGCACCACCAGATAAGTGATGATGAGCTCAAACTGTAAGTACCATGGTATCCATAGATGTATAAGTGTGTAGAAGGAGATGAGTATAAGAGGAATAAGACAATGATGTATAGTGGTTCATCCAATTAGGCCTACATCCACTGTGAGTGTGTGATCCACTAAGTATGGGCACTAATAGCCTTGGATATAATGCACATAAGCTCCATTTCTCTCTCTACTGTGTGTACAAGCAGAGTTTTAGCTAGGGTTACAATTTATCGATCCCTTTGCAGGGTTGTAGGTGACAAGTATATATATGTCTTGGGGGTGTAGTGTACCCCCCAAGCATGCATGGTGCATGTGAATGATGATCTAGCCAATCCCATGCCGACACCTGTAGATGCCACCTTTGATAAATGATGACATAATATTCCCTCACGTGAGGGGGTGATATTGTTATAACGGTCTTCCACATGCCATGTGAGCCTCACGCACACTGTTCCATGTGTCTCCCAAACTACGCGCTGTGATGATGTCACCCTCAGCCTATGAAATGAGGCCGAGGGCAGAGTTTCTTCTGGTAGTGAGTCTGGCCTAATCTGGGCCTCATACTGTCGTACCCTCGAAGGGTTGTCTGGACCATGATGAGGGGTCGGCCCCTCGAAGGGTTGTCTGGGCATAATGAGGGGGTCGACCCTTGGAGGGTCGTCTTAGCCATGATGATGAGTCGGCCCCTCGAAGGGTCGTCTGGGCCTGATGAGGGGTCGGCCCCTTGAAGGGTCGTCTGGGCCATGATGAGGGGTCGGCCCCTTGAGGGGTCACCTAGGCCTGATGAGGGGTCGGCCCCTTGAAGGGTCGTCTGGGCATGATGAGGGGTCTGCCCCTTGGAGGGTCGTCTGGGCCTGATGAGGGGTCGGGCCCTTGAAGGGTCACCTGGTATTGGTTAAGAGGTCATCCTGGCCCCGTCCAGGTTCAGGGCACCCTCGGCCTGGCCAGGGGTATATATGGGTATATCGATCGCCCCCCAGCCCTTAGCCATCGATGTTATTGAGATGGCTGAGGGATTATGTTTCTTTTGAGATGAGTGTATGGACAGTTAGATGAATGACACCTACCGAGTTGATGTGATACTTAGGCAGATATCCATTGTCGTTCCAGTTTCCTAGGCATGGCAGCTGCACACTTTGCTTGGGACTTTGTGGCCTATTGATGCCCTCCTCGTGGGCTGTGTTCTGCCTTAGTTAATGGGCTCACTCATTAGTAAGGTATTTAAACAATTTTTGAAATCATTTCCTTTCTTCCTCTTCTTTGCGCCTTAACTCTCTCTCTCTCTAGCTTCTCAACAGCTTTCATAGCCATTTCTGTAACCTTTCTGTACCAAGCTTCATTCAGCGATTGCTTTCATCTTCAAGTACTTTTCTTTGCTATAAATTCCATTTTTAATCTTCATTTTCATTTCATGCATTGGGGTTGACGTCCCCTTGTAGTGTTTCTAGGGTTTCCTTGTGTTTTTTGGTCCCTTCTCCGGTAAGTCGAGTTCTTCCCTTTCTTGAATGTTCTAGATCAAAAACTTTTCCTTTTTTGGTTTTAATACAAAAGCCCAACTTAGTCAACTACCAACTTGTTTGTAGTTGGTTTAGCCAAATTCTTCTAAGTGTAGGGTCTTCCCCTTAATGCTTAGGAGGCTTTACGATTTATCCGAGGAATTCCCATCCCTGTGAGAGAAGTTCTTCCTAGATATCAGACGAGTAGAGGAAGAGGAGGAGAGAAGATGAGGGGCCGACCCTAACTGGGTACGACCCATTTTTCCCATTCTATTAGCCACTATCGTACCCCCTGAGTCCTGCAGGTCATCTTGTCTTCCAGCCGAGAGTCAATCGTACGAAGGAGGGATGGATGAGAGAGCATCATCGCCGATAGGTGCTGGCCCTTTCGGGAGGAGAGAGGCATCTGATCTTAGCCCAAGCCGACAGGCTGAGGGGGTGGTCCCTTCCGAGGCTGTTCCTGTGACCACTTTATCCCCTCATGCCTTCCAGATGGCCTTTCCTGGTGGACCTCTGATAGGTGATGAGGCCGAGGGAGAGGGGACTGAGGATGATGGTGAGGATTCGAACGCAGACCCAGTTGACACCTCCCACGCCTCAGCTTATGTTTCCATTGTTAGGGATCACGACCTCTTGTTGTGGAGGCATACATTTGGTGTGCCCTCCAACATAAGTATGAGGGTTCCCTCTGAGTCTGAGAAAGTCTTCGAGGGTGATGAGGGAGAGGTAGTTGTATATGAACAGATGTTAAAGGTCGACGTTAGGTTCCCTCTGCACCCTGCCATAGTCAATATATTGTCAGCCCTCGACGTTGCCTCCTCTCAACTTCCTTCCAACTCTTGGAGGACTATCCTCGGTTATGTCTCCTTGTGCAAGAATACCTTCACTGATGAGCCTTCAGCCGATGTGTTCTTAGCTTGTTATGATATCACTTCCTCGTCCAAATAGCCTGGGTACTATCATTTGGGGGCGAGGAAGTCTGATAAAAAATTTCTCCACGTGGCAGCAACCTCTAACCACAACTGGAAAAAGATATTTTTCTTCATATTTGGGGAATGGTAATTTGCTACCGGGGCTCAACCTTTAGATGACGATCCGAGGGTTCCAAAGAAATGGTTTAACCCCTCTATGAAGGCTAGGTCAGACCCCGGACTTAGTCTGGATGAAAAGGACATAGTCGAGTATCTGAGAGAACGAGGGAAAGTGGGTGAACTTACAAAGTTTGAAGATTTGATGACCCCACGGTTCCTCAAAGAAGCTGGTCTGAGGGTCGGCCCCTTGACAGAGTTATGTGAGTTATTACTTTTGCTCAATCTTTTATTTCCAAGTGTTTCATCTTTACCTCTGTATTTTTCTGATGTGTCATCTCCCTTTCAGGTTGTCCTGCAGGTATCTCTGACCATCTTTGGGAAATGACTGCCCCAAGCTTACTGTCTAGTCTAGGCAAGAAGAAAGGCAAGGAGCCTCAGCAGGCTCCGAGGAAGTCAAAGACCGTGGGGCCGACACCAGTTGAACCGTCTGCCGATAGCCATAAAAGAAAGGGCCCCGAAGTTCCTACTGACCCTTGGTCGAATTCAAGGACGAGGGCAAGGGTGGAGTCTAAGGGAACTGTCTCCTCTTCCAGCACGGGAGCCTTTTGGTCCCAAAACTTAACATTCTTGAAGGCTGAGCCGTCTTCACTGATAGCCAATCTGAGGGCGGCCAAGGCTTCTATGTTCTCTTCCCCCTTGGCCGTTGACTATGACTTCCTGTCACGGATGCCCCCGACTAAGGTGTATGACTATGGTCTGCACACTCTAGCCCAGGTACTTGTTTTTACTTCATTTCCTTAGTTGAATTTTTCACTAACTGTTTCCTCGGGCACTTAACAAGTGTCTTTTTCTGTGCAGTCTGTTTGTGCCTTCACGTCTGCTACCAGGTGGATGGCCGAGAACCAACAGAAATTCCATAAAACCGAGAGGGCTATTCATCATGAGGCTGATCTGCAGACTGAGCTCGAGACTGCAAGGGCCGAGCTGGAGAGTGCGAGGAGCGAACATACAAGGGTCCTGGACGAGCTGACGAGGCAGCATGATGCAGATCTGAAGGCCAAGGACTTGCTTATTAAAGATAAGCATGAGGCCTTGATCAACCCGGGGGATCAATTTAAGACTGGGCTATCTGAGGCAGTGAAGAAGGCAAAGGATGATGCCGTAGAGGCCTATAAACTCTCGTACGAGTTTCAAGGCTTCGGTCTTGAATACTTAGAGAGGGGAATCAGGACGGTCTATCGGTGGGTCGTCCTCAAGTTTGTTGATGCAGTATCGTTTGTCTGCCCCTCTCTTGAGGCAGTTCAACTGGATGATCCTCTTATTTTCGAGGCCTTAGATCACGTCAAATCGCAAGTGCACGTCGAAGGAACAGGCACGTTTGAGGCTCAGTCTGTCTTGGTCATAGGGGAAACTCCCATAGATGTTGAGGCCTTGCCCTCTGATGCCGCTCAATAGGGTGGTTGTTTGTAGCCAATACCCTCTTCATGTATCACATTTTTTTACCTTTCTTTTGTTGGACAAACATTAACATTTTGTAATATAATGCCTCTTTCTGTCTTCTATACTTGTCTCTTGTATGATTTTCCTTGTGATGTTTTTAAATTAACACTCACTAACCCCTCCCTCGTCTTTCTTGAGGGTAAATGAGGGGTCGTCCCCACCATTTGTCCTTATCATAGCCGAGGGTGGTTACCACCACAAATGATGTTTAAATATCAAGTCCCCCCTCGTCTTTCTTGAGGGTAAATGAGGGGTCATCCCCACCATTTTCCCTCATCATAGCCGAGGGTGCTTACCACCACAAATGATGTTTAAATATCAAGTCCCCCAACGTCTTTCTTGAGAGTGAATGGGGGGTCGTCCCCACCATTGACCCTCATCATAGACGAGGGTGGTTACCACCAATCTAATTGTTTTAAATATCAAGTCCCCCCTCGTCTTTATTGAGGGTAAATGAGGGGTCGTCCCCACCATTTGCACTCTTCATAGCCGAGGGTGGTTTCCCACCAACAGAATGATGTTTTTTTTAAATTTTGAAGTCCCCCCTCGTCTTTCTTGAAGGTAAATGATGGGTCGTCCCCACCATTGACCCTCGTCATAGCCGAGGGTGGTTTCCCACCAACTGAATGATGTTTTTTTAAAATTTTAAAGTCCCCCCTCGTCTTTCTTGAGGGTAAATGAGGGGTCTTCCCCACCATTGACCCTCGTCATAGCCGAGGGTGGTTACCACCAATCTAATGGTTTTAAATATAAAGTCCCCCCTCATCTTTCTTGAGGGTAAATGAGGGGTCGCCCCCACCATTTTCCCTCTTCATAGCCAAGGGTGGTTTCCCACCAACTGAATGATGTTTTTAAATTTTGAAGTCCCCCTTGTCTTTCTTGAGGGTAAATGAGGGGCCGTCCCCACCATTGACCCTCATCATAGCCGAGGGTGGTTACCACCAATCTAATGGTTTTAAATATCAAGTCCCCCCTCGTCTTTCTTGAGGGTAAATGAGGGGTCGTCCCTGTTGATGTAAAAAACTAGATCGCTCTAATTTTTCAATCACAGATAAATAAATAAGACAAAGATTTTTAAAGTGGTTCGGCTAGGAATAAAGCCTACGTCCACTGTTATGTTATTGCTGAGTGTTTGTGGAATTCTTGATTACAAGTTCTCTCAAGAAATTCCGATCCCCTTGAATGAGGATGATACAAGGTATTTATAGCCTTTAGGCTGTACATGAAAGGTCCAATACATTAAATGATATACATATGAAAGGGTAATACATTTAATGCAGCGTGTGCGTCAAGAATATAATGAATAGTTGAACAGTTGTCCGTCTGGTAATTAATGATACGGCCGAGATGCAGTTCGAACCGCCTTAGTTGCTCGTTGATCAAGAGTTCCTCGGAGTGCTTAGAGTATCTCAGGATGATGGAGTTCCTCAGATGGAGTTCCTCGGGGTGTCTTCCTCATTGCTAGGAGAGAACATGACTTGGTCGGAGGAAATAAACTTCCTCGTTGTTATTGTGCCATGTAGATTGACATGTGTCTTCGTATTATTCGTCCACATCAGCATATTAATTTTGGTATCAACAGAAGCCCCCAATGTTTCATATTTCGAACTTTGAGGAGTATGGAACATTTTTTCTCGGTATATGGCAATATTAGATGTCCTTCCTGGGTTTCAGGAACATTGTATTCAAATTTCCTTCTTATTTCGCTGTTTTCCGCCTTTTTATAAGCGCTTCGATCTTCGTGCAATTTTTGTCCTTTTAGGCGCCGGAAGTTCAGTAGTTTCTTTTTGGTAATCATTTCTTTCGCCGCTTCCCAATGCAAAGTATTTAAACTTCTTTGGTAACCATACCGTCCTCTACGTTTTCCAATCTTCTGCATTCAAGCTTTCTATTCTCTCCTTCCCTCTTCTGCCTTCGTCTTTTCCTTCGTTAGTTGTCAGCAGACCTTCTTCCTTTCTGTAAGATTTTCTTCCTTCTTCCTTTGTTCATTATGGTTTATATTATTGAATCTGTTGAGAAATTCCGTTCTGATTTTTCCATTCCTTCGTGGGTAACTCAAGAAGTTCTTTCTGAGCCTTTAGATTACTTTCGATTGGCTGAGGGACATTGGTTCCCCAGTCTTTTTGTTGCTGAATGCGGTTTTTCCTTTCCACCAAACCCATTATGTCTTGAGTTTTGTCAATATTTTGATCTTGTTCCTGCAAAAATAGCCCCCAATTCATGGAGAATAATTAATGGGGTGCACAAATTAAACCTAACTCATGGGACTCGTATTGGGATCCCTGAAATTATGTTTTGTTATAAATGGGCTGTTCTAGATAATATTTATTATTTAAAAACTAGGTATCTGAATAGGGCTCTTGTAGTTAATCTCCCTGACTCAAATAGAGATTATTTTGAGCATGGGTTGATCATAAAAAATTGGCAACATGCGCCTTTATCTGGGAATGAAGTATACAACGGTCCCAGATGCCCCCCATACGGCAATGGGATAGGTTTATTTTTCATTTTATTTTACTTATGAAATTATGCTTTCATCATGTTTGATCAAATGTATGACCGATATTTCATTATGTATCTATGTGCAGTTGATAACAAAAGAAAAACTCCAAAAGAGTCAGAAGTGAATATCAAGCATTTAAAACTTATCTGGAATTTGCATAAGACGATTGCTGACGAGCATATTAGATCTGCTTCATATTTACTACAGTATAAGAGCTACACGACCTCTTATACTGCTCGCCCTGTTGAGCCTGCATCAACTCCAGAGGACTCCTCATCAGATTCTTACGTCCCCTTAAGTCAGAAAATGGGCAAGAAGAGAGCTCCTCCTGCTCTATTTGATGATTCTTCCTCTGCTGCTAAGGCTAAGAAAAGCAGAACTGATGTCCCAGAAGGGACTAAGAAGGTGGATATTGAGCCTTCAAAAGCTGCCGAGAAGCCCCTAGTGGCTCCGGGTAAGAAGAAAGCTCCTGCTGATGTAATTACAATCTCTCTGACCAAGACTTCTTCCTTGGTTGATGCTGCTGACCCTCCTTTGAAGAGATTGAGGAAATCATCCTCAGTTAATCTTGCTGGAACTGCATCTTCTCTACCCGCTGGTGGTAGTAGTGTTTCAAACATCATTCTTCCGAGTTCTTCAATGAGCTCAGTTATACCCGAGGTTCTCGGGGTTGATGAAAAAATTCATAGGGATACACTGACATCCCTAGCTGCTCGTCATCTTTCTTCAGTAAATTTCTCATACCTTTGGTCTTTCTTTCTTTTTTTTTTGAATTCTCGTATTTGTGTTGACTTTATTGTTTTTCTTATCTTTCAGCTGGTGAACTGCTTCAATACAATCGTGAAGAAAGATCAAGTTATTAAAGCTTCCAGTTCCTCGTCCGATGTTGACGATGCTTTGTTGGGTTTAGCCCAATCTGTGAAGGAATCTCGCCAACAGTACATCGAGGAGAAAACTGTTTGGGAGAAAAAGTTGGCTGTGGCTGAAGCTGATAAGATGAAGATGGCTGAAACCTCCAAGAATTTGGAGGAGAAAGTTAAGGGTTTGGAGGTTAAACATCAGGAATCTGATGATAAGTTGAAGAAGGCAGAGGAAGAATTATCTACTCTGCGAGATATCAAGGTCAAGAAAGAGGAATTGGAGGTGAAACTCTCCTCGGAGAGATTGAGGAGAAAAGTTGCAATCAAGAAACATTTCAGCGTTGGTTGGGAGAAAGGATGGGAGAGAGGGATAGCTGCAATGACATCCCAAGTTCAATATGGGGAGTTGAAATACTTCCATGATGGCTGGGTAGCTGCTCTACAAGAGCTAAAGGTCCAAGACGATTCTGTGCTATTCCAACAGCATCTCCCTGGTCCTCCTCCACCAATTGTGGAAGAAGAAGAAGATGAGCCTGCCTCAGATGAGTCTTCTGTGGCTATGGGTGATCAAGTTTCTGCCTCTCAACCCTCTGCCACCGAGGACGTTTCTTCCATGCCTCCTCCTCCCGAGAAGATTCCTACCGATCAAGTTGTTGTTACCACCGAGCAACCGAGCTCCTCGTCCCAGCCTCCCGAGAAAGTCTTGGGGGATAAGGAGAAGGTGTGAAGTTGTTCGGTATCATTTCTATATTTCCTTGTAATCGAACAATGTAACTTTTTGATGATCTAATAAAATATATTTTTGCTCATCTCTTTTGTTGATGATTTATATTTGTTGATTGTTGTCTTTTTCTCGTCTTTAGTTTGTTGCTAGAATGGAATTGATCTCTTCACATGATACCGAGCTGATGCAACAATGTCACCAATACTATAAGGCTGGTCATATAATCCTTAGTACATCAGAAATTGCTGATATTCTTGGCCATGGTGCTTCAGAGCAGGCAATTGAAGCTTATCAGTACTTGAAAGCTTTACTTGACCGAGCAGTGGCCAACAATGTCGCTTACTATGAGTTGATTGAAGAGCTTCATGGTTCCATAGAGGATCTCCAAGGTCAGCACAATGAATCAATGGCTTTGTTACACAAAGATTATGAAAATAGATACCAACAACTTTCTTCTGAAACAGGCCATAAGAAGATCATTGCTGCATATGATATTAGGGAAAGGACCCTAAAAGGTGAAGTTGAAGCCTGCAGACAAATTGCCGAGATCCTGGAACAAGAAAATAATAATTTGCAGAAAAATTTGGCTCAATATGAATCTGCTGCTTCATCTTCTACTGCATTAATACCAGTTAATGATGAAGGCTTCTCGTTCTTAGAGGTCGAAAACGCCAAACTAAGGCAAGAGCTGGAGGACTTAAGAAGATCTGCCATTTCTGGAACTGCTCGGGGACGAGGAAGAGGTTCTCGGGGGCGAGGAATAATCCTCAGCCAAAATGTTGAAGAGGCTCGCACTCAGTCTACCCTGGAAACTCAAGCATTCCAGTTGAAAGTAAAAGACCGTGCTCTGACTGAAATGTCCAATAAAAATCTGTCTCTGGAAGATCAGCTTGCATCGACGAAATCTGCCTTGCATAATAAGGATCTTTTTGCCAAAAGCCTTCATGAACAATTGGATAGATTAACCTTCCAATTTCATAAACAGCCAAGGGAATTTTGGATGGCAGGATACAATGAAGCCCTTGTTCACCTGGATGCTCGCATTGAACATGCCAACAATGAAGGTTACAAGCAAGGATGGTTAAATGCACTGGGTGTGTTAAAATTGGAGCAAGGGCATTTCTTATGGGACTATCATGCTCCATCATTATTAGACCTGCCTGTACCACCTTTCAAATTAGATATGGCATGGATCCCAGCTCGTTCCATTCCTCGCAGCCTAATTTCAAAATACCTTGGTGATTATAGCCTTCATTCCCAAGTTGAATTATCTCATCCTGAGAATCTTTTGGATACACCTTCTGTTATGAACGTCAGAATGCTCAGAGATGTTAATTTTATTAATTCTCCCCTTTGCCTAGAAGACCCTCCTGTCGGCGAGGAACCTGTTTCTAAAGCACAGGGCAAGAAACCAATAGAATAGTAATATCAATGTAACAATTAGTACATTCTTGTATCCTGTAATCTTATTTTAAATTTAATGAAAGATTTTCATTTTCTGTTTGCCAATTTTGCTATTGTCTTGTGTTTATCAAACACCTTTATATTTGTACATATGTATCTATGTATCTGTTAAAAAATAACAATATTGTACTAACCAGCAACCAACTTAAAAAAAAATTACAAGTATCAAGGTTGGTTAATCACTTAATAAAGTAAATTTTTCAAACTGTTTCCAACCAACCAAGGTAGTTGAATAATGTTTGTCGACCAATTACAGTTGATGGGTTTTTATCCCCGACCAGCTATACTTGGTTCAATTATAAAAACGCGTCTGACCAACTAAGATCAATAATTTGACCTCTCCGACCAACTACAGTTAGTGGGTTTTTATCCCCGACCAACTATACTTGGTGTATTTTTTGAATATTTTTGTTCTTCAAAGAACTATTTGTAATAATATTACCTACCGACCAACATAAGTTGTAATATGAGAGTATATTTTTATCTTACCAACCGTAATTGATCACGCTGGTGTAGCTGGTGTACACCTTTTAACCAAAGGGGTATTTTTGGCTCCTTAGAGCTGTCCTCCTAACCAAAGGAGGTTGGCTACTTATAGCACTTTTGCTCCGTAGAGCTGTCCTCCTAACCAAAGGAGGTTGGCTCCTTAGAGCGCTTTTGCTCCGTAGAGATGTCCTCCTAACCAAAGGAGGTTGGCTACTTATAGCACTTTTGCTCCGTAGAGCTGTCCTCCTAACCAAAGGAGGTTGGCTACTTATAGCACTTTTGCTCCGTAGAGCTGTCCTCCTAACCAAAGGAGGTTGGCTACTTATAGCATTTTTGCTCCGTAGAGCTGTGTAGTGTATTACACTAGTATTCCCCGAAAAACTTTCAACCAGAAAGAAAATGGCGAAACATCCTCGTTTTATTCATAATGAAAGAAATGCTTTACATTTGACATTACTGATAATACTTGCGCAGGTGTTCAGCATTCCATGCGTTCTTAAATTCCTCTCCTTCTAGAGTTGCTATTCTGTAAGTTCCTGGTCGAACCACTTCTGTAACTCGGTAAGGTCCATGCCAGTTGGCTTCAAGCTTATTGTGCTTCTGAATGACCTTCTTTAGCACATAATCCCCTTCTTTTAAGTCGCATTTCTTCACCCTTTTGTTGTAGAACACAGCTGTGTGTTATTGGTAAGCAGCATTCCTAATGGTTGCCTCTTCTCTGACTTCTTCGAGCATATCCAAATCCAGTCTTCTCATCAAATCACTGATCGGAGAATTGAAATTTAGCACCCTGTGTGTTGGTAGGCCCAACTCGGCAGGTATCACAGCCTCACTTCCAAATGCTAGCATATATGGTGATTCTCCTGTTGCTGCTCGGGGAGTTGTTCGGTAAGCCCACAAAACTGACTGTAGCTCATTAATCCAATTTTCTTTAGCCTCACTTAACCTCTTCTTCAACCCATTTAGTAATGTTCTGTTCGTCACCTCAGTCTGTCCATTGCTTTGGGGATGGCCTGGTGCTGAATGAAACTTCAAGACGTTCGACTGATGACAATAGGCAGCAAATTCTTCATTATCAAGTTGCGTTCCATGGTCTGTGATGAAAGCGTGGGGAAGACCATATCGACAAATGATATTCTTCCATATGAACTGATACACCTTCTCATACGTCATATCAATTAGTGGTTCAGCTTCCACCCACTTAGTAAAATAGTCTACTGCCACGACGAGATACTTGAACCTTCCTCGGGTCGTCGGTAGTGGTCCAACCAGATCAATTCCCCACATGGCAAATGGCCAAGGTGATGTTATGGGTGTCAACAATGCCTGTGGAGTTCTTCGGATGGAGGAAAAACGTTGGCACTTGTCACACTTCTTAGCATAGGCTATACAATCAGCCCTCATCGTCGGCCAGTAGTATCCCTGTGTCATTACCCTTTGCAAAAGTGTCCGACCTGCTACATGAGCTCCACAAGATCCTTCATGAATTTCTTCAATCAATTCTTTGACTTCTGATGGATGCACACATCTCTGCAAACCTACCATAATTCCTCGTCTGTACAAAACATCATTAGTTAACACATACCGAGCTACTTTATACTTCAATTTCTTGGCAGCTAGTTTGTCCTCCGGCAATTCTCCTTCTTCAATGTATGCTCTGATAGGATCCATCCAAGATGGTCCTAAATCAAGGGTAATAATCTTCACCGTCAGATCTTCTTCTATGCTCCGACTTTCTAATACTTCAATTGGTATTGTTCTTCGCAGCTCGGTGTGCGTAGCTGACGCTAGTCGGGCCAATGCGTCTGCTCTAGCATTCTCCATTCTTGGTATCCTCACCAATTGAATAGCATCAAATTCTGTCAATAACTCCATCACTTTTGCATGGTACTTCACCATTAACTCTCCCTTCACTACATATATTCCCATCATTTGATTCACAATTAATTGAGAATCACTGAAAACAATTACTTGACGTGCCTCCATAACTTTCGCCAAATGAAAACCTACTATCATAGCCTCATATTCAGCCTCATTATTGGAAGCTTTAAATTAGAATCTCAAGGCATACTCCATGTCAATATCATCTGGAGAGTTTAAAACAATCCCTGCTCCACAACCAGCCGTGCAAGATGATCCATCTACATATAATCTCCATGTATGTAACTCGTCTTCAAATTTCTTATCTGTTAAAGTTCCTCGGTGAAATATCATCTGTTTTCTTTCATCATCCCCGGGTATCCTTCGTTCCTCGTCGGTCATTTGTTCGTGCCCTTCTACCAACCGAAGTTGGTCGGGGTTTGAATATGATGATTTTTCTACATCCACAAGTCCTTTTACCAACCTTGGTTGGTCTGGATCTGTGTCTGTTGATCCTGTATCGTCCACAGGTAAGTCAGCAAGCACCTTTTGCTCCTCGGGGGTATCAGGGTATGTGAACTCTGCTATAAAATCTGCCACGGCTTGCCCCTTCAACGATGATCTGGGTTCATACACAATATCATATTCACCGAGCTCTATTGCCCAGTACATCAATCTTCCTGATTTTTCTGGCTTGTGAAGGGCTTGTCTTAACGGCATGTCGGTATACATAATGATGGTATGGGCCTGGAAGTATGGCCTCATTCTTCTACTTGCTTCAATTAACGCCAGTGCCAATTTTTCCAGCTTTGGGTATCTGATTTCCGCACCTCGGAAGGCCTTGCTTGTGTAATAAATTGGCTTCTGGACTCCATTCTCCAATCTGATCAACGCCGAGCTAACTGCATTTTCTGATACTGCCAAATACAAGTACAGCTTCTCTCCAGTTATTGGCCTAGACAACAATGGTGGGGCTCCCAAATAATTCTTCAAATCTTGAAAGGCTTTCTCACATTCATCAGTCCACTCAAAACTTTTTCGCAGTGTTTTGAAGAATGGGAGGCATTTATCAGTTGCTCGGGATACAAATCTGTTGAGTGCTGCAACCCGTCCGGTAAGACTCTGCACTTCTTTCTTCGTCGTCGGAGATCGCAGCCCTAAAAGAGCTTTGATCTTTTCTGGATTTGCCTAAATACCTCGTTGGTTGACAATGTATCCGAGGAACATTCCTTCTCGTACTCCAAAGGTACACTTCGTCGGGTTAAGCTTCATCTGGTATTTATCCAGTTGATCAAAAGTTTGACTCAAGTCAACCAAATGATCTGCAGCTCTCTTGCTTTTGGTGAGCATGTCGTCGACATAGACCTCCATATTGCGGCTGATTTGTTCGGTAAAGACCTTGTTCATCAACCGCTGATATGTTGCACCTGCATTTTTTAAACCAAAAGGCATAACATTATAACAATAAGTTCCCCTTGGGGTAGTAAAAGAAGTACTTTCCCTGTCTTCAGGTTTCATTTTGATCTGGTTGTAGCCAGAATAAGCATCCATGAAGCTGAGTAGCTCGTGTCCCGAGGTAGCATCCACTAGTTGATCAATTCTGGGCAACGTTGAGATTAGTAAAATCAACACACATTCTCCATTTGTTGTTCTTCTTCTTTACCATCACCACATTCGCCAACCAATCTGGATATTTCACATCTTCAATGAATTGGGCTTTCTGGAGTTTCTCGACCTCCTCTTGTATGGCCTGGTTCTTCTCAGGACTAAACACTCTTCTTCTTTGCTTCACAGGCTTGATCTCCTTATTCACGTTGAGCTCATGACATAAAAAGTTTGGATCTATTCCTGGCATGTCTTCATGACTCCAAGCAAAAGTATTCTTCCTATTTCTTAAGAAAGTTATCAACTCCTGTTTTATTGAAACATCCAACGACGATCCTATCTGAGTTACTCGTTCAGGATGCTCGTCGTCTAGGATAACAATTTCTGTAGATTCCACAACCTGCCCTTTTACGAGTTGAGATTCATCCCTAGGGTCAAGAGTTTCAATTTCTGTGCCCTCCTCTACTTGATAAGTAGTAGTCTTTTTCCTTGATTCTTCAAGTTCTTCTTGCTCGGCAGACGAGTAATAGCATTCCCGAGCTACTTTTTGATCACCTTTCATAATTCCTACTCCAAAATTCGTTGGGAATTTCAAACACTGATGTACTGTAGATGGAACTGCTTCGAATTTCTTCAATCCAAATCTTCCCATGATGATGTTGTAGGCTGACTGCACATTCTTATCCATCACAAAGAAACGTATTCTTTCTGTTCGACAAGCAGGCCAAGTTCCGATGAGTATATCCAACTTGATCGTCCCAAGTGGAAAAACTTTCTCGCCAGCAAAACCCAGAAGGGGTCTGTGATAAGGTTCCAATTGAGATAATTTTAAATTAGGCTATCAAAGCATGAATAGTACATGATGTCTGCCGAACTACCATTGTCTACTAACACCCTTGAAATGACCACATCCTTCATCCTCATTTTGATCACCAAAGGATCATCATGAGGGTAAAGAACACCTGCCAGGTCGTTTTTTGAAAAACCAATCACTAGCTTCTCTTTGTTTACCTTCCTCGGACGATCATCCTCGGCCAGATTTATTCGCTGAATGTATGAACAAGCTTGAGCCTCTCCGAGGTAAGCTTTTCTTTCTGCAGTAAGGTCTCCTCCTCCTGCATCTCCTCATGTAATAACATTACAATCAAATGACCCAAAACGTATGGAAAATACCTCTCGTTCAGGTTTCCTTGGTTTCTTGGGAAGATCGGGGTCATCATCTGGATCCTCTTCATGGTCCCTCCTCTTTTTCTCCTCTGCACGACGAGGAGATCTAGATCTCTCTCTAGTTCTATCATCATTCTTCCTTTCACCTCTGCGATCTACATACTTTGATAATTTTCCTCTTCGGATGAGTGTTTCAATCTCGTTCTGAAGGGCTATACAATTTTTTGTCATATGGCCATGATCTTTGTGAAACTCGCAATATTTGTCCTTATTCCTCAGGTCGGGATTTGTCTTTAATTTCTCTGGCCACTTGATTTCCTCGTTATTCCTGATTTCTTCCAAAACATGATTAATACCCATTTTCAATGGAGTATAATTATCATACTTCTTTAGGACTTCCAACTTCATCCTGTTATTCCTGGAATGTTTGTCACCACCATTACCTTTCTGATCTTTCTTCTTAAAGTTGTCGACCTCCACTTTAACTTCTTTATCCATATTTTTCTTCGCAGCCATAGCCTCCTCGGCATTCATGATTTTGGCCGCCTTTGTCATTAACTCCGACATGTTTTTAGGTGGATCTTTGGCCAAAGTGTAGTTAGCTTGTTAGGAAGCAAACCACTCATCAGAGCAGTGATTGCTGTCTTTTCTTCATAATCTATGACTTCCAACTTCTCGTTATTGAAACGAGTTATGTAATCTCTAGTACTTTCACCTGATTTTTGTCTAACACTCAGCAAGTGTGCTACTCGCTTTACCGACTTTGCTCCAAAACAAAAATTGCCAATAAACAACTCGGCTAACTAAACAAAAGTTGAAATCTTACCCCGAGGAAGATTATTGTACCATATCTGTGCTGATCCGGTAAGAGTTCCCGAGAATGCTCTACACCTCATCTCGTCGGGGACAGCGTAGATATCTGCAGCAGCTTGGTATTGTTCTATATGAAGTACGGGATCTGTCTTTCCATCGTACTTGGGGGTCACTACGGGTGCTTTGAATTTCGACGGTGTAGGGAAATCCACAATGGCTTGCACAAAAGGTGTTCCTTGAACAAAAGTTCTCTGTAAGGGGTTCCTCGCCTTAGCCATTTCTCCCAGTCTATCCTCCAACCGTTGAATGGAACCTTTCCATGCTTCATTCCCTTCCTCGGGCGCTTAGTCCGAGCAACTGATTGCTCTGACGTAGCTTCCTGAGATTTATCTCGACGAGTAGTTGGTCGCGATTGTGCAGATCCTTCTCTCAAACCTGGTGGTGGTCGAAAACTTCTTGATGGAGCCCTAGGTGGACTCATGTTCCTCCTTGGTCCTAACCAACTGAAAGGAGACACCCTGGTTAATCTTTCCAAAGCGCTAGTTCTCTCCGGAGAAAGAGTGATACGTTGATCTGTATCCGTGGCCCGTATCGATGAAGTTCGCCCAGGTTGATAAGAAGAATCATTAGACTCCTCATTGCGATATGACCCAGTACGTCTAGATTGCGATTGCCTATGATCACTCCTTTGCCCTGAATAGGTAGGTGCACCGCCCTGAAGAGTTTGAATGAGTTGCCTCATAGATTCTTGCATGGCGGTTTGTCCTTGAGCCAGATTCGTCATAATTCCAGCCAGATCTGGGGATGCAGATGGATTTGGAAGATTTCCAGTATTTCCAACATTTCGATTACTGGATTCTGGATTATCTGCCATTGGTGATAAATGATTTTTATGAAAAACGATAACAGTCGTTTCCCACAGACGGCGCCAATCTGTTGATGTAAAAAACTAGATCGCTCTAATTTTTCAATCACAGATAAATAAATAAGACAAAGATTTTTAAATTGGTTCGGCTAGGAATAAAGCCTACGTCCACTGTTATGTTATTGCTGAGTGTTTGTGGAATTCTTGATTACAAGTTCTCTCAAGAAATTCCGATCCCCTTGAATGAGGATGATACAAGGTATTTATAGCCTTTAGGCTGTACATGAAAGGTCCAATACATTAAATGATATACATATGAAAGGGTAATACATTTAATGCAGCGTGTGCATCAAGAATATAATGAATAGTTGAACAGTTGTCCGTCTGGTAATTAATGATACGGTCGAGATGCAGTTCGGACCGCCTTAGTTGCTCGTTGATCAAGAGTTCCTCGGAGTGCTTAGAGTATCTCGGGATGATGGAGTTCCTCGGATGGAGTTCCTCGGGGTGTCTTCCTCGTTGCTAGGAGAGAACATGACTTGGTCGGAGGAAATAAACTTCCTCGTTGTAATTGTGCCATGTAGATTGACACGTGTCTTCGTATTATTCGTCCACATCAGCATATTAATTTTGGTATCAACAGTCCCCATCATTTTCCCTCATCATAGCCGAGGGTGGTTTCCCACCAACTGAATGATGTTTTTAAAATTTTGAAGTCCCCCTCGTCTTTCTTGAGGGTAAATGAGGGGTCGTCCCCACCATTTGCCCTCATCATAGCCGAGGGAAATTTTGTGAAAATGATCCCAATCATACTAGAATTGACAAACATAAGATGAGGGGATAATATGATATTCTCATTAACATTCTAAGTGTTCTATTGGAGCAACACATTCATTACAACTGCGGTCTGATAGGACGTTACAACACTACTGATAGTATTTCTTCAAATGATCTGCGTTCCAGGGGTTGGAAAAGGGTTCCCCTTCTAGGTTTTCTAGTCTATAGGTTCGAGGGACAACTTCATCAATGACCCTATATGGTCCATGCCAATTTGGATGGAGCTTGTTAGGCTTTTGCCAAGTCTTTTTGAGGACTAAGTCCCCTCCTGGGATTGGCCTTTGTCTCACCCTCTGGTTGTATAACCTTGCACTCATCTGTTGGTAAGCGGATTGCCTTATCTCAGTGTCTTCCCTCATTTCCTCGATCAGGTCCAAGTCAAGTCTCCTCTCTTCCACATTTCTCTGGGGGTCATACATTTGGACCTTATGAGTAGGAAACCCAATCTTGGTGGGGATGACGGCTTCTGATCCATAAGCCAGCATGAATGGGGTTTCTCTGGTAGAGGTCTTTGTCGTCATCATATAAGCCCATAGTACAGCGTATAGCTCCTTGAACCATCTTCCTTTTGCCTTTTCAAGTTTCTTCCTAATCTCGTCCAAGATTGTCCTATTTGTAACTTCTGTTTGCCCATTGGCTTGAGATCGGCCTGGGGACGAGAAGAATTGTTTGATACCCACCCTTTCACAGTACTTCTCTAGAGATGTGTTCTTGAATTGCGTCCCATTATCGGAAATAAGGGTGTTGGGTAGACCATATTTGCCTATAATGTTTTTCCAGATAAACTGGAAGGTCTTCTGCTCAGTGATCGTTACCATTGGCTCCGCCTCCACCCATTTTGAAAAATATTCAATTGCTACGATGAGTAATCGATAGTTATTGACGGACCTAGGCAAGGGTCCTACCAGGTCGATCCCCCATACTGCAAATGGCCATAGGGATGTAATGGAGGTAAGAGGCTGATGGGGATGGTGAGGGATGGTGGCAATTCCTTGACATTTATCACACTTTTTTACATATATCGTGGCATCTTTTCCCAAGGTCGGCCACCAGTACCCCTGGGTTACTACCCTCTTCGCCAAAGACCTGCCCCCAATGTGGATTGAACATGACCCCTCGTGCACATCTTGTAAGATGTGTGGGACTTCAGATGGGTGCACACACCTAAGTAATGGGATCAAGAACCCATTTTTGTACAAGGTGTCTCCGATGATAGTGAATTTCGCAGCTCTATATCTCAACTTCTTCCTTTCTTACTTTGCTTCTGGCATCTCCCCCTCTTTAATGTATTTGATTAGAGGGTCCATCCATGAATCTTTCGTGTTGATATGTAAGCAAGAGACAAGTGTTCCCTCAGCCTCTTCAATCGTTGGTCGAAGCAAAATTTCCACTGGGCTTATCCTCCTGATATTTGTCCTAGTTGTTGAGGCCAGCCTAGCAAGTGCATCGGCCCGGCCATTATCAAGCCTAGGTATCCTCTTTAATTTCACTTTTCTGAATCTCTTCAGTAATGCCTTTACCCTTTCAATATGTTTGGCTATTCTCTTATCCTTAGCCTCGTAAGCTCCTAGTATCTGATTCACCACTAGTCTCGAATCACTATGGACCAAGACCTGGCAGATACTAAGAGACTTAGCCAAAGGGAGGCCCGCTATCAGATCCTCATATTCAGACTCATTATTGGAGGCTTTGAAGTTGAACCTTAGGGCGTACTCGATGTTTGTATCGTCTGGTGCTGACACTATTAATCCAGCCCCACTTCTGCTTTCGCAAGAGGACCCGTCGACGAAGAGGCTCCACACTATCTTTTCCTCTGAGAAATTTCCCTCATTGAGGGACCCCTGTCTAAAGAGATATCTTCCCTCTTCGTTTTTGGTCAATTTTTCTCTAGCTGTGCTCGTCTCCGCCTTTTCTATGAGTGAGTCAATAACTCTGTCTTGCCATGTATCTCTCTCTTCGAGGCTCTCATCTTCAGCCTCATCATCTTCCTAAGTAAATTCAGCCACAAAATCTGCTAATGCTTTCCCCTTAATGGTCATCCTTGGTTGATATACAATGTCAAACTCTCCCAACTCTATAGCCCAGGCCATTAGCCTCCTCGATTTTTCTGGCTTGTGCAAGAATTGTCTAAGAGGAGAGTCAGTGAGGATGACCATTGTATGGGACTAGAAGTGCGGCTTCATCTTTCTTAATGCATGGATCAAGGCATAGGCTAACTTCTCCATCTTTGGGTATCTTTGCTCTGCCCCCTGGAGTGCCTTACTGTTAAAATATACGGGCTTTTGTACCCCATCCTCTTCTCTCACAATGGCTGCACTGATGGCTGATTTTGAGACGACTAGGTACACATATAGCCATCCACCCTGTACTGGCCGTGATAGCAGTAAGGGAGGCCCTAAGTATGTCTTTAGCTCCTTGAAGGCCTCATCACACTCTTCGCTCCATTCAAAAGCCTTTATGAGGATTTTAAAGAATGGTAAGCACCAGTCTGTGGCTTTGGACACGAACCTATTCAAAGCAGCCACTCGCCCTGTGAGCCTTTGAACGTCTTTGATGGTCTTCGGGGTCTTCATTTCTATGAGGGCCTTTATCTTTTCAGGATTGGCCTCGATGCCTCTTTGGTTTATAATGAACCCCAAGAACTTCCCTGCTCCGACCTCAAAGACACACTTGGCCAGGTTGAGCTTCATTCGGTACTTGTCCATTGTGTTAAAGGTCCTCTCGAGGTTGGCCACATGATCCTCGACCTTTAAGCTCTTGTTAAATATGTTATCTACATAAACTTCCATAAACTTCCCAATTTGGTCTTGAAACATTTTATTCACAAGGCGCTGATACGTTGCCCTCGTATTTTTTAGGCCAAAGGGCATGACCCTATAACAGTATGTCCCCTTGTCGGTAATGAAGGCTATTTTCTCTGAGTCTTCAGGGTCCATGAAGATCTGGTTGTACCCTGAATAGGCATCCATGAAGTTCATGAGCTCATGGCCTGCGGTAGCGTCTACCATCTGGTCAAAGCGGGGGAGAGGGAAGATGTCTTTGGGATAATGCTTGTTGAGGTTTGTGAAGTATACACACATCCTCCACTTCCCGTTGGCTTTTGGGACAATGACTGCATTAGACAGCCATTTGGGATAGATGACCTCCCTGATAAACTCTGCATCTTCTAACTTCTTAACCTCATCCCTAATGACCTCATACTTCTCCCGAGAATAAATTTTCCTCTTCTGCTTTACTGGCTTTGCACCCTCTATCACGTTGAGATTGTGGCTCATATTTTCGGGGACGATCCCCAACTTATCTGCATGACTCCATGCAAAGACACTCTGTCTTCTCCTTAGCAGTTTGATGAGGTTTTCTTTTATGTCTGTCTCCAGAGCTGTAAGGACATTTTTCTCATGTCCAACATGTTACATTTGTGTATGTCGTACGCCGCTACATTTGGCACGTCACCTCACGATCTCACATGACGGCCTCTATCCAAATTCCGGGAATCAAGCATTCAACATCTCCATTAATGTGTCCCACATCTACCTCAACGACTTCACATTCCAAGATTTTAGGGACTTAATGCAAGTGGTACGCAAGGGAAGTCAAAACAGTGAAATAAGGCTTAATAGGGAAGTTCAAGGGCATTTTCGTAATTTCACATCCATAGTTTGGAGGTCTGGTCAACTGGAAATTTGAATATCTCTCCGTAACGAAGATACTGGAAAAAACGGCACCTCAATCCGAGCTACGGTGAAGGAGTTATGGCCTTTTGAAGATAGAGAAAATTCCTTAAAGAATGATGTTTTTTTTGTACGCTCGATAGAATTTTAGAGTTTTAAAAACATGGGACTCTTCATATTTTTTCCTATAAATACCAACTTCGGGGGAGTTGTTTTGCAAGACTTTAGGAGACGAATTTGAGAGTCCAAATACATCTAGTCTTCATATTTTTGAGTTCCCAAACTCATGGTTTGATTCACATATCATTGCCATATCTTTGTGAATCCGTTAGCAACCCAAGAACACAACTTTGTTTTGTTCAACCCTTGTGGAGGAGACCGTTCTTCTTCTTCATTGCAGCCCTACTGGAAAGGGATAATTCCAGCCGCTACTACAGAATCCGATACCCGAGGGTAATTCTTAGTCAACTTGTATTTTCATTGTAATCCGATTGTAAGCCGTTCTCTTACAAATTATAGTGAAAATAAATGGTTTTGCCCCTTTGGGGGATTTTTCCTTAATTGCATGTGTTTGAATGTTCTTGCGTAGATTATCAATTTATTCAATCACATACTGCTGCATGTTTAGGGTCTAAAGGCTTTTATATATAATTTGATCATTTGAACGCGAGCACACACGTTCTTCAAATTTCAGATTAATTAAAATTGGTTTTTATTTGAGAAGTCGTAATATTTCCGTTGTAGCTACTCTCTCAAATTGGTATCAGAGCAGGTTACGCTAATTTATCGCGTGATCTTGATTTTTCGAGGATTTACTTTCTGATACAATTTATCTACTCACGTTTTCAAATTGGTATCAGAGCCTGTTGCACTAAGTTATTGTGTTTTGATCCTGATTTTGCACAAAAATGGCTTTTGATGGTTTTGATGATCTTCGATGTCAAATTTTTGAAAAAATTAATTGGAAAATTCACACGAACTCTTGTTTTAAATCTTCTGTTGAAAACGAATCTGAGAGGTGTCCTTGTTGTGAGGGTGTTGGTCACACGTTACATGAGTGTACCATAAATTTAAAGAAGAAATTGAATAAACCGATTTCTCATGTTACTACCCTTAGTGATTATGATTCGGAAGAAGAAGTTTTTTATGCTTCTAGGCGAGAGTTTCCCATCCTTGTGATTAGTAATGATAGTGAAGGTGATCGGAGTGTGGATGAAAGTGAGGAGGAAAGTGTAGATGAGCATGACTTGCAAACTGCTTTCAATGAACTTTATGCTGAAACTTTGAAAACAAAGAAAGAAAATTTGAAATTGAAAGCTCAATTGAAAGAGTGTGCCATAAAAAATAATGATTTTTTAATTAAAGAACTTAGGGCACATGAGAAAATTTTGAAAGAGAAGCTTGAGTACGTCAAGGGTGAGAGAGATAGTCTTAGAGGGTTGATGGAGACTATGAAAAAGGAGCTTTTAGAGTTTGAGGATTTTAAACTAGTACTTGAATCTAGGATAGGTGAACTTGAGGTGAAATTGAAAGATTCAAGTAAAGTGAAATTTGATTTGGAGTCTAGGTCTGAAAAACTTGATAAGATTTTAGGCACATTCGAGATCAAAACGGATAGGGGTGGGATTGGTCTTGAAAAATATGTTGCACCCATTCCCACACGTGTGAGAGAACCTCCTAGGATCATTAGGAGAGACCCACCTAGGCAAATTCGGAGAGAGCAACCGATAAATTTAAGGAGAGGGCCACCTTTAGGGAACACAAATCGCCCGATTTACTCTTGCACACATTGTGGTAGGCAAGGTCATCTTAGGCACTTTTGTTATAAGCTTTTAAATGGACCTAAGAAGGTTAATGAAAGAATAAATTCGATTCTCAAAACCCCCACACTTCGTTACACATCAATTTGGGTTAGAAAATCGGATTTAGAGGCTTATGGTTTATTTGTCCACGATTCCCGTTTGCTTGCACGTAATTCACCCCATGTGAAATCTTTTGGTTGATTGTGATTGCATGTTTGTCATACACTAGTTGTGGTTTCATGATGTATTTTTACTAGTGTGATGACTTGTACCTTTTGTATATATTTTTTTTGAAATTTTTTGAAAAATACAAAAAAAAATTAGTTTGTTAAAATTTTGAGAAAATCCAAAAAGATATTTGTATTTTGTTTGCACCTTTTATGGATGAACACTTAGGATGTCCGAGTCACAACATCATTCCATTATTTTCATGTGACTATTTGATAGTGTTTTGAGACAATATGTCAATTTCATCCATGTGCTTTATAATGTTTGGAGTCATTAAGATGTAATTAATTGTTACTTCCTACATGTTTGACTCATGTTTCCTTTATTGCACACATGCATGGATTTATTTGATCATTGTGCTTGTCTTATCACATGTTGGTTGGGTGTTTTCACTTCAATCCTGTCCTTAAAACGAACCAAGCGCGGTAATTTTTTTGATAAGGAAATTGTGCATATAAGAACCGTTTTGTGAGTTTGTGTGCTTTATTTAAAAACGGGGAGGGGCTGCGAAAGGTAATTATCTATCCTTTGCGCAAAAGCCACCGTTAAATTGGACCTAAAAAATGGAGGTATTTTATTATCCGGGGTCCAAAGAGGTTTAAAAGAGCCCGAAAAAATTGAAAGGCAATAAAAAGAAATTCATGCCAATTATGGGCCATATAGGTTTTTTCACCAATTCTCCAAAGTTTGAGAATTTAGATTACCTCTAAAAGAAAATATATATGAGGGAGTTTGGTTGCAGATTTTATAACGGGTTTGCACGTCCTTGAAAATGTGCTTTATAGTTTTGGACGTTATTGGTGTGGAAATCACTTTGACTTTGATTTGTTGATTTTCATAAGACGATGTCATTTAAATTCAACAAATTTTTACACCTAAGGATACTTTTGATGCTCATTCGTTAGGGGTACACATATGCATCGTGCACATATGATTGATTGAGTTGATTTACCTATCGAATGTGTTCACACCCATTCATTCCATTTCCATGACTTGGTTGTTTGAGTCTAAATCCATGGTGTGATTTTTGTATTATGTTTTACATTTTTTTCAAAATGGTATCTATTTTTTGTATGTAAAATTGAAAAATCAAAAAATAGTTTGTGAAAGTTTTTTTTTGAGCATCTCCTTGCTAGAGCATGTTTACCATATTGATTGATGCCTTGATTTGTATACCGTGTCACCCCGATTTTGCTTGTTTGATTCATTCTTCTTATTTGTCTATTTGGGGACATCATAAAAAGGGGGAGAAAGAATTATCTTATTTTGGGGGAGTTTTGAGATTTAACTTATGCTTTTCATATAAATTGGTATCTATGTTTATCTCATTTCAAACTCGATACGTCACTTGGTATTTTTTCTTTATCTCATGTGTGTAGGTACTATATTGATGATCACTGAATTGCACACCCTGATGAGAAAAGATTTGAGAATTTTAAGATTGAAGATTTGAAGTTTTGAAGATTTGAAGAACAAACGATGAAGACTTATTCATTAGTATCTTTCCAGTTTTGGGTTCATGGAAGGGTAGATTTGTATAGGCAATTTTGTTATTTGATAATTCGGATTTTTATGAATGTACCGGCATAGACATAGGGGGAGATTTGTAAGGACATTTTTCTCATGTCCAACATGTTATATTTGTGTATGTCGTACGCCGCTACATTTGGCACGTCACCTCACGATCTCACATGACGGCCTCTATCCGAATTCCGGGAATCAAGCATTAAACATCTCCATTAATGTGTCCCACATCTGCCTCAATGACTTCACGTTCCAAGATTTTAGGGACTTAATGCAAGTGGTACGCAAGGGAAGTCAAAACAGTGAAATAAGGCTTAATAGGGAAGTTCAAGGGCATTTTCGTAATTTCACATCCATAGTTTGGAGGTCTGGTCAACTGAAAATTTGAATATCTCTCCGTAACGAAGATACTGGAAAAAACGGCACCTCAATCCGAGCTACGGTGAAGGAGTTATGGCCTTTTGAAGATAGAGAAAATTCCTTAAAGAATGATGTTTTTTTTGTACGCTCGATAGAATTTTAGAGTTTTAAAAACATGGGACTCTTCATATTTTTTCCTATAAATACCAACTTCGGGGGAGTTGTTTTACAAGACTTTAGGAGACGAATTTGAGAGTCCAAATACATCTAGTCTTCATATTTTTGAGTTCCCAAACTCATGGTTTGATTCACATATCATTGCCATATCTTTGTGAATCCTTTAGCAACCCAAGAACACAACTTTGGTTTGTTCAACCCTTGTGGAGGAGACCGTTCTTCTTCTTCATTGTAGCCCTACTGGAAAGGGATAATTCCAGCCGCGACTACAGAATCCGATACCCGAGGGTAATTCTTAGTCAACTTGTATTTTCATTGTAATCCAATTGTAAGCCGTTCTCTTACAAATTATAGTGAAAATAAATGGTTTTGCCCCTTTGGGGGATTTTTCCTTAATTGCATGTGTTTGAATGTTCTTGCGTAGATTATCAATTTATTCAATCACATACTGCTGCATGTTTAGGGTCTAAAGGGTTTTATATATAATTTGATCATTTGAACGCGAGCACACACGTTCTTCAAATTTCAGATTAATTAAAATTGGTTTTTATTTGATAAGTCGTAATATTTCCGCTGTAGCTACTCTCTCAAGAGCTTTGTCGACTTAGACGGTTTTTTCTGTCTCATCCTCATTGAGGATGATGGATTCTACCTCTTCCGCAGCTTCTTCTTTCTTGAGTTTTTTCTCATCCCTGGGGTCAAGGGTGTCAATATTATAAGTGGTTGTTGCCTTCTTGTGCGCCTCTCTTTCTTCGATGGAGTTAAAATAACATTCTCGCGCTGTCGTCTGGTCTCCCTGGACTTCCCCTACCCCGTAAGGGGTTAGAAATTTAATCATCTGATGGACCGTAGACGGCACAGCTTCAAACCCCTTAAGGGCTACTCGCCCCAGTATAATGTTGTATGCCGAGAAGACATGTTCATCCATCACAAAGAAGCTAACCTTCTTGGTAAGCCATCTCAGCCACTCGTCTCCCATCCTAACGTCGACCTCATAACTCCTAGAGGGTGAATCTTTTACCCACTAAACCTAATCAATGGGTGATGGTATGGGACGAGTCTAGCACGACTGAGGCCTAAGGCTTTGAAGCACGGCCAGAATATTACATCTGCAGAACTACCCCCATCTACCAAGATCCTCGGCACCTCGCATCCGTGCACCCTGGTAGTGATAACTAGAGGGTCATCATGTGGGGATAAGAGGCCTTTGAAGTCCATTCTTGAGAACCCCACTATCAGAGTATCCATATCGACCTTTTTCCTCTTTTCTGACTTTTCCTCAACAGAGGTTGAGTGTACAGCTTTTGTCACTGCCTTGGCTTTAGCTACATGGGCCTTCCTGTTGGAGACCTCTGACCCTCCTCCTGCTAGACCCCCGGAGATTATTCCCACAGTGAGCGAGATCATATTAAGTCTCTTGACAGGGCTGTGGTCATCTCTTGGAGGGAGGCTAGGGTCGTCCTCATCATCAGAAGGGTCGTCCCCTCTTTTTGGAGGACCTTCTCTACATGCATCGCCTAGATTATTTCTAGGGTCGTCCCCTCGGCCCCTCTTGAAGGCACCTTTATCAACGTACTTCCTAAGTTTCCCTTCTTTTAGCATCTTCTCAATCTCATCTTTCAGAGAAAAGCATTTGTCTATCATATGGCCACGGTCTTGGTGAAATTCACACCACAAGTTCTTGTTCCTCTTGTGGGAGGCTACCCTCCACTTCTCAGGCCACTTCAAGGACCGATCACTCTTTATCTCATTGGGAATATGTTCGCAGCTGACAGTCAGAGGGGTGTAACCAGCGAACTTGTCGTCTGTAGACCTCTTCTTCCCCTCTTTGTTCTTCTTATGGTACTTACCCCCACTAGTGCCTCTTTTTTCATCTTCGTATTTTGCAGCCATCGCCTCTTCGGCGTTCATCACCTTTCCTGCTGTCGACAGCAATTCAGCCATTGTCCTTGGAGGGTCTTCAGCAAGCTTCCATAATAGCTTCCCCTTTTGGAGTCCTCCAATGAGAGCGGTCATGGCTATGCTCTCCTTATAGTCTTTAACTTCTAACTTTTCTTTGTTGAATCTGGCTATGTAGTCTCTTAGGCTCTCATTCTTCCCCTGCTTAACATAGAGCAGGTGTGTGGTTTTCTTCTGTGGCCTCACCCCAAAGCAAAAGTTATGGATAAATCGTTCTGCCAACTGCTTAAAGCTTTCAATGGAGTTTTTTAGAAGAGACATGTGCAGCCCCAGTCAGAGTGCCAAAAAAGTCATGACACCTCATCTCATCTGAGATAGAGTATATGTATATCGCTGATTGGTACATCTCAATATGGTGGATAGGGTTGGTACTCCCGTCATACCGAGGGGTGACCGCTGGTGGCTTGAACTTGGATGGCGTGGGGAAGTTGACTATCTTCGCCACAAAAGGTGAGCCTATGAGTTATCCTCTATGAAGAGCGTCCCGGCTCTTCATAATATCGCCAATCTTATCCTCCAGTTGTTGGATTGAGTCATTACAGGGCCTCGTAGGGTCGACCTGGACGATGTTATCCACTGTCGCCTCTTGGAGGTGGGTGGAGGGTTATGCTGCGGCAGGCCTGTGCCGGCTGTTTATTTCCCCTTGACCGTCGTCCCATCCTTGGGGTTGGCCCCCGTGGGGTCGTCCATCTGCTGCCTCCCTTCTAGACCTTGCAGCACTCCTTGATCTGGACAATTTTTCTCGCATGTCATTTATTGGGCCGAGCCTCTCAAAGGCCGACCCCCTGCTCAGACCATCAAAAGCAGAGCCCCTCGGGCGATCGTCAGGATTTTGCCTTCCACACTTCCCTCTGCTCTCCTGGAGAGGTCGCACCGTATTGTTGGAGACCTCATACGGCTCCCAGCACTCTATGGGGGCCTCCTCCCCCTCCAGATCATCATACATGTCCTCAGGACAAGGGTTTCCTTACCTCCCCAGGCATAGACGCCGGGGTCAACAACATCCCTCCATCGCTGTGGAGGTGGAAAGGCTTTGCATGGCGCCTGGGGTGGTCCCCTGGAGCTACTGCCGGAGTAATCATCTCAGGTGAGACCCCTGGTGGTCTTAGTATGTTTTGGCTTAGAGTTGTAAACTTCTCCTGCATAATCCACTGTTTTGCTGCTAGAGACTTCAAAGCGACCGCCACATCATTCATCTCAGACTGAGGTGGTAGTTGACTAGAACTGGGTCCTACTCCACTATCTGGTGGAGGAAGAGGTGGTGGTGGCATCTCTGGTGCCATGTGTTTGAGCTATAGAGAACTGAATGACCAAAAGACTGAAGAGCTTGGAAACCCTAATGGGTCTCTTTCAATAGTGAAACAACCCCACAAAGTGGGAGATCTGTTTCACCACCAGAGTGCCCGGTGAGGTCAAGCTGTATAAAGGAAGAGACGTCTTCTCGTTGCCACAGACGGTGCCAAACTGATGATGCTTAGATTCAGCACCACCAGATAAGTGATGATGAGCTCAAACTGTAAGTACCATGGCAGCCATAGATGTATAAGTGTGTAAGTGTGTAGAAGGAGATGAGTATAAGAGGAATAAGACAATGATGTATAGTGGTTCAGCCAATTAGGCCTACATTCACTGTGAGTGTGTGATCCACTAAGTATGGGCACTAATGGCCTTAGATACAATGCACATAAGCTCCCTTTCTCTCTCTACTGTGTGTGCAAGTAGAGTTTTAGCTAGGGTTACAATTTATCGATCCCTTTGCAGGGTTATAGGTGACAAGTATATATAGGTCTTGGGGGGTGTAGTGTAACCCCCCAAGCATGCACGGTGCATGTGAATGATGATCTAGCCAATCCTCTGCTGAAACCTGTAGATGACACCTGTGATTAATAATGACATAATATTCCCTCACGTGAGGGGGTGATATTGTTATAACGATCTTCCACGTTCCATGTGAGCCTCACGCGCACTGTTCCATGCATCTCCCAAACAACGCGCTGTGATGATGTCACCCTCGACTTATGATATGAGGCCGAGGGCAAAGTTCCTTCTAGTAGTGAGTCTTGCCTAATCTAGGCCTCGTAATATTGTACCCTCGGAGGGTCGTTCGGACCATGATGAGGGGTCGAACCCTCGAAGGGTTGTCTAGGCATGATGAGGGGGTCGGCCCTTGGAGGATCGTCTGAGCCATAATGATGAGTCGACCCCTCGAAGGGTCGTCTGGGCCTGATGATGGGTCGGACCCTTGAAGGGTTTTCTAGGCCATAATGATGGGTCGGCCCCTTAAATGGTCATCTGGTCCTGATGAGGGGTCGTCCTCTTGAAGGGTCGTCTGGTCCTGATGAGGGGTCGGCCCCTTGAAGGGTCATCTGGGCCTGATGAGGGGTCGGCCCCTTGGAGGGTCGTTTGGGCCTGATGAGGGGTCGGCCCCTTGAAGGGTCGCCTAGTATTGGTTAAGAGGTCATCCTGGCCCCGTCCAAGTAGAGGGCGCCCTCGGCCTGGCCGGGGGTATATATGGGTATATCAGTAATCATCATTCGGAGAGTCCTTGTTCAAGTCTCAATAGTCAACATACATGCGAATCTTCCCTTCTGATTTTGGCATGGGTACGATGTTAGCTAGCCATGTGGGATATTCGATCACATAAATGAAACCCACGTTCAATTATTTGACCACCTCTTCCTTAACCTTGAGCGACCATTTGGTGCAGAGCTTTCACAGTTTCTATTTTATCAGTTTGCATTCTAGGAGAGTTGGAATCTTGTATTGAGCTATCTCGAGATCAATACCGGGCATGTCATTGTAAGACCATGCGAATACATGAACAAATTCCTTTATTAATTCCTCGATCTGCCTAAGCAACTCTGGGGGTTTTGATATACCTATGTGTATGTGCAACATATGTATATAAGTGATCCTAGGTGAACTTAGTGTGAAGTGTACATGGAGAGTATCTACAAATATGTGAGTGAGTAGTGATATAAGCATAAGGTATATATGTGCAAGAAATAATATAAAAGAAAAAAGGGAACATATAGATAGGTGCATACGCACACAAGTAGAAAATAAAACGCCCATGCAAACAAAGTCTAGCCCTATTATGAAAAAAAAGTCCCCGGTGGAGTCGCCAATGTGTCCATACTCAGATTATGATGTCCATCCATCTCCTCCTCCCATGAAGGGGGGGGGGGGGGGGGAAAGGGAAGGAGAAAAAGTGTATAACTCCCCCGTACTCTCTAGGAGCGCTTCGACCATCATCGGTGTGTGGTGAATGTAATGTGATGGTGTCGCCAGCCTATTTTTCACAAAACAGGAAAAAGAATATGTCTCCACCTCGAGAGAGAGGCATCAAAGACAAACTGATTCTTACGAAACCAATAGTTTGAAGCTTTGGGGGTTAAGTTATGGAATCTGAAGGTGTTAGGCACCCATCCCTCCCTTTAGGTCTCTCATGGGCTTATGTTATTATTTTCCTTAATCTCTCCCTGAAGTGTGTGCGCGCGTATATATAATGGAGATCAAAATCGCCCAACTCATTTCATGGAAGAGATAGAATGAGGTCATCCATAGAAATGTCCTCAAAATAATATTTAGAAAATACGATTTATGTGTTTATCGAGATATTGATCGTTACAATGAAACGATAATATGTGTGAAATAAAATGCTAACAAGGATAACAAACATAATATGTGTTAAGATAATGCAAGAGTATGATAAATGCGAAAATGGGGAATATGGGAAAATTGGAAATTTGTAAATTTGTAAAATTGTAAAATTGGACTCAAGACTCGAGGCTTAATGCGAAATGCATGCGTAGCCTATAAAGGCATCAAAGTCCACATAGTTAAGGTATAGCATAGGGGTGGGGTTTATCCCATAGATTCAAACGAGATTTTATTATTTGGGTGTGAGTAGAAAATGTGTTTTAGTTTTGAAAAGGTGTGATGGACAATCCCGTTGGAATTTATAGGTGTAACGATCTTTTTGTTTATTTTGGGATTTTTTTTATAGAAAATAGAGTATGTGCAATATAAGTAATAAAAATGTGAGATGTTAATGTGTATAAGCTAAAGTAAAAGAACTACATTATGAACTTATGTAATTAATGTCAAAATAAGAAATTTAAAGAGAGAGAGAGAGAGAGAGAGAGAAGGATTTGGACATCCTTTGAAGAATTGAAGCTTGATCTTGATCTTGGATGAAGTCCCTTGAATATTGAGATGAATGTTAGGTGAGAGAGAATGAGATTTTTCCAAACTGGGTGTGAAAAGGATGGGAATTTAAGATGAAATGGAATTTCATGTAAGGAAACTTCGCTGATTGTAAGAGAATGTTGTTGAGATCACTGATGCTGATGGATCTGAGGTGTGCTTTGGTATTGAGGTCATGCCCTCTATTTATAGGGTACGTGGGTTTTTGTTTGGTATAGCTTGATCCCTGCCAATCGACAGGTAACCCTTGGCACATTGGCGATAGGCAAGGAAATGGACCTGCCAATTGGCAGTCTTGTGTAGATTTTTTTGGAAAATGGTCGTAAGATGTAATATGTTGATCTAAATCGAGCACTGTTCATACCGCTATAAAGGTCATTCAGAGACCTAAGAGAGTCCTTTGGACCGCTCTGGGTCTGGGAGTTAACTTTGGGTGAAATATGGCTCGAAAGAGAATATCGGTCCTTATAAGGACGAAAACGAATCGTTCGTCCGAACGGTAAATCAGAATTGCGCACAGGGGGACCGTTGGAAATTTTTGGCGATGTACATAGATATTCCAAAGAGATTCGCTTGGTTCGGAAAGTTGACCTTAGTCAACCAAGGCTCGAAAGCGCCCGGTGACCTCTCGAACTAAAATGGGTCGTTCGTCTATACCGTAAGGATGATTCGCGCACGGGGTGGACTGTTGGAAAGGGTATTCAGTGCCCTTCAAAGATTCATTTAGTCTCATTTGAGATTAAGAGTTGACCTTGGTCAAACGAAGCCCAGGAGAGCCTAGTGGTCTCTAGATCATTTTTTTAGAGGACAATGGATCGCTCGTCCGAAGGGTTATGTCGTTTCGTCCATATGGTAGATCATTGGAAAGGGATTTTAGTACCCTTTAAAGATTCAAAGATCTTTCACTCTGACAATGAAGTTGATTGGTGCCAAATCGGGACCCAGGAGTGCTAGGAGGCCTCTAGATCGATTATCGATAGTAAAATAGTCCATTCATCTGAACTGGTATGAAGATTCTCACACGGGGTAGACTGTTACATAAGATTAAGATAGCCCTTAGAAGATTCAAAGAGATTTTTCTCTGATAATAAAGTTAACCGGAGTCAAATGGAGCCCAGTAGTGCCGATGGCCTCTAGATTGGTACTCGAAGTGTGACCTAGGGTCTGCAATGAAATGGAGAAGTGATTGGGACCTAAGGAGAGACCTATAGGGTCCTACAATATGATGTTTACAACATCCTAAAACCCATCCCTAGTCCCATACCTAGAGATCACTAAAATCATAAATACTTCCTATCCTATCACTTAGGAAGAATACCTACCAATAATTACTTCCTATCACTACACCAAATCCTATGATTGGTCACGCCTAGTGGGTCAGGGCCTAAGTCCGTGACCATCTGGTCACGAACTTGGGGCGTGACCACATTAATTTTTGGCGTGACCATATTCATTACCACACTTAGTCATGGATGTTATGGAAGTGGTCACAGCCCAAATCCCTGACCACTGTGGATCACGGACTTGGGCTGTGACCAGGGCACGACGAAGTTGGCGCCAAATTCATGAAAAAACTCCCTCTAAGCTTGGTAAAAAATGGGTCACCGACTTGAACCGTGACCATAGGCATGACGAAGCACAAAACATACACAAATAGGGTCATGGCTGGGGGCCGTTACCATTTCTTGGTGAGGGTCACGACTATAGGCTGTGACCATCTTTCATTCCAACGATGGTTGCCAAGGAAAAATGGTCGCGCATGGTGGGTCATGGCTTTAAGCCATGACTAGGTTCAATCCATTACATCTTCATTTATTGGTTGCGCATGGTGGGTCACGGCTCTAGGCCGTGACCAGGTTCAGACCTTAAAAAAAAGACCCGCTGCTTTCTTTCATTTCTGTGAATGATTTCATTTCAGAACGACTTGTGCGATTTCTTGGCGATTTCACTTTCTTTCATTCCGATTTGTGTTTAAGGGTAAGGATTTATGTTTAAAGCACTAATTTCATTTTGATTTGTGTTTAAAGGTAATGATTTATGTCTAAAGCCCTAATTTCTTTGTGTATGTATAGATTTATGTTTGTATGTGTGTGTATGTGTGTGTGTATATATGTGTGTATGTGTGTTTATGCATAGATTTATTTTATATGTGTGTGTATGCATAGATTTATGTGTATGTGTGTGTTTATGTGGGTAACTATGAACAAATAAATTTTTTTTATGTCAATAAACCCTAGATTGTATGTGTGTGTATGTATAGATTTATGCCAAAAAAATTAAGGTTTAGTGAACCCTAGATTGTGTGTGTGTGTATGTATAGATTATGTCAATAAACCCTAGATTGTATGTGTGTGTATGTATAGATTATGTCAATAAACCCTAGATTGTATGTGTGTATTTTTTTTGCCAAAATATTATTCAAACCCCTAGATTGTGTGTGTGTGTGTGTATGTATAGATTATGTCATCCACCTTGTTGTGGGTTATATGCACGCCATCATATTATATTGGGGGTTATTTGGGCTTTATTTAAGGATTTAAGATTTCAAGGTAAGTGTTGGGGTTTTCTTTACGATTTATTGTTAACTATATTTGATGCATTTACTAATTTAATTTTTTTGTGTTACAAGTACTCATTTATACTATTGCACACACTATCAGGTACAACTAATTAATTCTATGAATTATTTGGCATGTTTGTTAGGTAATGTTACTTACATTAATGTGTATTGCTATTTTTTATTCAATTTTTAGTTCTCAAATGGTTCTGATTGTGCTTCCTACACCGGTAGTTCTTGTCGACATCGGGTGCTTTGTCGTTGGTGCAAGCTAAATGTTGAGTTCAGTTCCACAAGGTATGTTTTTTTCCATTCGTTTTAACCTGTATTTATGTATGTTTCATGTTTATATTATATATGTAGATGCAAATTGTTCAATAGGGTGTCAAGTTTTTGACACCATAGCACAACAGGTTTTAGCAACACACATGGTGTCATGGTCTAAAGATTTATTAAAAAATACTTGATTTAGATTCATTAGTACTTGAAATCCAAAGTAACACAACTAAATATATCCATTATAATATATTTTTTTGTTATGGATTAATGAAATTGTTGTAAGAGAGATCATAACTCATAGATCACTTCGTTATCCAAACATAATTCGATTTAAGCAGGCAACTACTTATTTTTACCCCCTTATTTACAGTTTGTGTTTAATATGAGTTCAAATAATTTTAATAATTTTCTTCTATTATGAGATCATATAGATCAATTTTAATAATTTTTTCTCTTTTGGTTCCAGATAATTGAGTGGAAATGTAAAAAACATTTCAATCTGGTATGCTTTATTCATCTTATATGTATGTGTATTTTAGTAACATTTTCAGTTTTCAACATACCTACCCCATAGACACAGTGTCCCAAAGGTTGTGTAGAAATTAATAACTGTGTTCCCAATTAACATACCAAAGTTTTGGGTGCAGGAAGGGGAGTGGATAACATACTAACAGTAAAAAAAATGTGTTGTCATTTTATGTGAGATATATTGGACGATTGTTCGTGTTGATTCTGTAAATAGATGGTAAAAGAACTATAATACTGTTGTCATGTTGTGTTTGTGTGGCAATAAAGACTCGCATCAATTGTCTTATCGTTGTGTTATTCATGTTTTACTTGTATTTTCGTGTTATTCATGTCTTTAATTCTCTAATTTAAATATGAATCGCAAACACGAAACAATGTAACTCGTCGCAACCAATGTAAATCATAGGAACTGATCACGCGATCACGGGACCCCCGGTTTGAGAATACGATAATAATTTGAAAATATCAGGACTTAGGCTTAAAAAATGGCATTAGAGGGCGAAACCACGAAATACCCGAACAGTCCCGTGAGAGGCACCAACACCTCGCACGGGACCAATGTAACTCCTACGAACTTACCGCGCGATTATGGGACCCCCGGTTTGAGAATACGATAATAATTTGAAAATATCTAGACTTAGGCTTAAAAAATGGCATTGGAGGGCGAAAGCTTGAAACAACGCCCGAACGGCCCCGTGAGAGGCACTAACACCTCGCACGGGACCAATGTAACTCGTACGAACTGATTGCGCGATCACGGGACCCCCAGTTTGAGAATACAATGATAATTTGAAAATATATAGACTTAGGCTTAAAAATGGCATTAGAGGACGAAACCCCAAAATAACCTCCGAACGATCCCGTGAGAGGCACCAACACCTCGCACGAGTCCACTATTACTCGTAGGAACTGACTGCACGATCACGGGACCCCCGATTTGAGAATACAAGGATAATTTGAAAATATATGGAATTAGGCTTAAAAACATGGCGTTAGATGGCCAAAATCGGAAACATCCGTCGAACGGTCCTGTGAGAGGCACCAACACCTTGCACGAGACCAATGTAACTCGTAAGAATAGACCGCGTGATCACGAAACTCCTGATTTGAGAGTACGAGGATAATTTTCATATATTAGGACTTAGTCTTAAAAACATAGCTTTAGTGTGAAAAAACTCGAAACAACACCCCAATGGCCCCGTGAGCGGCACCTACACCTCGCACGGGACTAGTGTAACTCGTACAAACAGATCACGCGATCATGAGACTCCCGATTTGAGAGTACGAGGATAATTTGCATATATTAGGACTTAGGATTAAAATTATGGAAATTATAACTTGTATATGCAATTTTTCAGCTTGAATACGATTTTTCTAAAACTACTTGGTTACTGATATCATTTTTTTATCCTATTTTTTACAGGATAGCATTGTATCGCTTACTTTTTTGCACGTGGAACACATGAAGAAGGCAATGGTTTACAACATGAAGATTGTTTATATGATGTTGACATTCAGGATTATATTTTTTATGTGTTACGGTCGTGCGGGCTTTTATAGTTTTATTGTTTAGTTATATAGTCGTGCGGGCTTTTATTGTTTGATTGTTAAATTTTATGACCGTGCTCGCTTTATAATTAGAAGATTTTATATTAATAGGGTCTGGAATTTCCAGAAAACATGGGAAGCTCTGCCCAATTTTTTTTGTCTATGAATTATTAAGACTTATAATATTTTTAATAATGTATGTATATTAGTTTATTAACAAGGTTCTCAATTAGCAATTTGTGTTTTTTTTATTATTTTGCCAATAATAAATATTTGAAACGCTTCGTGCGCGTCCAAAGTTACACGTAGCAACTGACCGCGCAGTCATGGGACCCTCAATTTATGGATTGGACCTAAAAAAAATATATAATTTTTATTATAGTTAAATAAGGTCATGGACTTTGTCCACGACCATTTTTATTTTTTCGTTGCGCTTAAAAATGGTCGCGGTCAAAGTCCATGACCCCCAATCGTGATGAAAAATGGTCACGAACTTTGGCCGCGATCATTTTTCCCTTTTTTCATCGAGAAGTGCGTCACGGATTTTGGCCACGACCATTTTTCGTCACGGTTAGGGGTCATTGACTTTGTCCGTGACCATTTTTTCTCTTTTTTTTCGTCGCGGTGTGGATCACGGACTTTAGCCGCGACCATTTTTCATCACAGTTAGGGGTCACGGACTTTGGCCGCGACCATTTTTTTTACCGTCGCGGTGTGGGTCACGACCCAAGTCCGCAACCATTTACCGTGACCCTCTCAGATCCGTGACCCCAGATTGGTCACGGACTTGGGCTGCAACCCACGAAATTGATCACGCCCGAAATGGTCATGGCCCAAGTCCGCGACCCACAGTCTTGGTCAGGGATTTTGGTCGTGACCATTCGCCAGTTTTGGTGTAGTGTATTCTCGCACCTAGGCTAACGAAATAACTGAACGACATACTACCTAACCCCACTCAGTAACTGCCCAACCATACGAACCTAAACTTGCTAGTCCCATACCTAGAAAGTGTTAATAACAATGAAGCCTGCCTACTAGTCCCATACTAGCAAGCAACCTAAAAATAAAGGTGAAAGCATAACTACCCCAAAATCCCCACGTACCCACGGTGTCAAAATATTAATACAAACAACATTCACATCAATCATATTTTAAATCTATCACTATAATTCTTCCAATTAATTCTATGATTACAATATCATCCAAATTTTGTCCGTTAATTATATAATTAAAAAAATCTTATCAAACGTCACACAAATTATCAAATTTCATAATTTCCATTCAAGGGATATTTTATTGATTAACACAAGATTTCACTTTAACATGCATATTCATAATATTTCACAAATATAAATCCATTCTACAATCTACACATCAATAACGCAATTATACGAGTTGAAACATTATAATAATTTCATATTTTTATTTTTTTTAGTACGTAAAACTTCCCACAAGCTTATCGTAATCCAAATCTCTACTCTAAGAGGATGATTGTTTCAAATCTTACAAATATTATTATATTTGAATAAAAATAGCCTCGAAATTATTTCCACTTTTCCTAATTAGTCTTCGTAATTTATTTGAAGAAAAACACAATTTATTAATGTTTAGGTATTAAAAAATGTGTAACACTTAAGGGAAATAATAGAAGTATTCATGACTATAAATAAGTCATCTTGAAAATATGATTACAGAGTTGCGTTCCTATCACGAAAATAGTAAAGATAGGCTCTTGGTTAGTTCTTGAATAAACTTGATTTAGATCTTTAAAACTTGGATTGAAATTATTTTTAATGGGGTTTAGGTTTTGTAGAAGAGAGGAGATAATAATTTGGGAGGCTAGTATTTTTTTAGAAGGGTTAAAACTATTTTTAAAAGTCTAAATTTCATCCATTATATAAAGGATTTAAATAAAGAGTCCTAATCAAACATAAACACACATAAATTAGTTTCAGACAATCGAACCACCAAAATTCGCAACATAGTTTAATTTGATCTCGAAGTAATCATTTCATTTATTACAATAACTTTTTTCATATGAGTATATATAATTGGGAGTTAATATTTGAATGTAAAATATGTACTTCAAAAGTTTATTTTCTTATAACAAGAATATATGAGCTTATATTATGAGATCTTTCATCTAAAAATGTGAAACAAACTGACTTTCATTCAAAGCAAACTACTAAATAAAGACGTCAATATATCATAAACAAAAATATATAGATTGCAAAACCTTGCATATACCATTATGTCAAAGTAAAAATTTACAATAAAGTTTTTTTAATATCTGAACATTTTAAACAAAGTTACAGTATAGTTTAATTTCATCTCGATGTAATAATTTCCTTAATTACAACAATTTTTTTCATGTAAGTATATATAACTAGAAGTTAATATTTTCATTTAAATAATAACTTGAAAAGTTGGTTTGTTTGTAACAAAAACTGAGGTACTTAAAGTAAATGTGAACGATGACTTCATCAAAAAATGTGAAACAAAAATGATTTACATTCCAAGTAAACTACTAACTAATGACGTTAATATATCAAAAACAAAAATAAGTATGTTTCATGTATAAAGATATTTGATCAAAGTGAATAACTACGTTAATTCATTAGTAGAAAAGGACGTTTCTACTACATTTTACTAGGCTTTCCTAAAATTATTCAAAATTCACAGAATGAAGTTAGAAATAACTTCGGATTGATTTTTTGTTAAGTTGAAACCCTATATATAATATCATGAAAGAACATTCTTTCATTATTTCTTGTTTGTTGATTCCCGATTTGGTATTTTGATTTTCCAATAATACTATTCAATCTTGGAAGCTTTGAAACTATTGGTGAATACGATTATTCAAAGCTTTGAAGCTATGAAACTTCCGATTGTGATTCTCTATTGTACGATTTGGATTTTTCCAGAAGAAAATGAGTTTCGTGGGAGACTGGAAGGTGTGAGTGTGAGAGTTGTTGAGCAAATGAGAGAGTATTTCGGGTTAATATGCTATATATATGGAACTTAATTAGCGAGTCTTAATTTTCAAGAGTTTTATAATTAAAAGTCTTTTAAATGGGACTGAAATATGAGAACCCCTTAATTTAATGAGAAAATTTCATATATATATAATGAAAACGGAATTTCTTTTAATGGATGAATTTGATCTCATGAACGAAAAATTGATTACTTTTTTGAAAATATTGAATCTCACCATAAATCCTATTCATCTTCTCTCCATATTATAACTTACATTACTTGACATTGATTAGAACTTTCTTTGGTTAGTATTATAGGTTCGGATTTTGGCTAAAAAGAATCGTTTTTAGTGTTCAAATGTTTTTCGAGAATATAGAGGTTTTTCAGTATTCTGATGTTTAGGAACTTTTTCTAACCGCCAATTTCCTTTGTTTCTCCTTTTATTTTTATTTTCAAACTCACATATATTTTTCCATTTCTCATTTTGTTTTCTCATTCTCTCTTTCTTTCTTCCATTTTTCCATCTTTTCTTTTCAAGAATTATTCTTACAAAGTTTTGTTCTTTTGGACTTTCTTGTCATAGTTTTAATCTAATATTCTTAGAAAAAGAGTATGGATTATTTTCATTGTCTTTAAATCCTAGTTGGAGTTAGATAGGATGATGAGTTTTCAATAAAATAAAATAAAAACTCATTTATTCTTTTTTGGATCAATTGGGCTACAATGGAATAATATAAAAAGGTCAACCTAGGTTTAATTTCGATATTTCAATATGATGGTCCTTTCTCATTTATCAAGTTTCGTCAAGTCAATCGATGTCTCAAGTCGAGTTAAGATTTACATTTTAACTTTTGTTTTCAATAATCGAAAAAAACAAAGAATTTTGAGTTCATCGACGAATTTTATACGAAAGGAAAGTTTGAGTAATTTTAAACCTGGATTGATGTAAATCTCTTGAAAATGATGAATGGCATAAGAATCTCACCGGGTTCAAATCTTCACATTTATTCAATAAATTTATTAACTTTCCTTCGATATTCATTTTTATCATATTATATGGCTAATGTGTAAGATTTTCATAAATTGAGAGATTTGTGAATTAGTAATATATTAATAAGTCATTTCAAAACTCAATTATATTAAAATCTTTTTTGAATTTTTGAAAAAAAATTTGATTGTTATTATTTTCCAAATTTTTTTCAAAAACACCATCCTTACACTCAAACCTATATTTTACATTGTCCTCGATGTATACTTAAATAAAAATATGGATAAAACAAATACAATAAAGAAGTAAAAAGGCGATATTACCCACGAATTCGACTTTTGCTACCACCCAAAAAAAATTACAAGTGCATTTTAATTATTGTAAAAGGATAAATAATTTAAAATAAAAAAATTAAATCAACGTAAGAATAATATAAAATAAAAACTAATAATAGACAAAGTGGTGACAATTATCACCATCACCATAAATTAATAATCGAAATAGTTGTGGGTCATTATAGTTAATAATCATTTTAGCACTAACTAAAAAGTATCATGAACATGAGCGTATGACTGCAAAACATAAATCAAATATTTAAAATCTTGGTCATTATGGTGATCATCGGCATCAAAAGTTAAGAGATCTAAATAACATGAATCACATGCTGATATGTCACAAAAGAGTAATAAATCACAATGGGGTTGCATAAAATTACTATCCTTTTTCCTAAAATTGTAATGCAAAATCATGAATACATACTCCATTTCTAAATGTGAGATTTTTCTAAAAGTACAAGAAAATGTATCAAGTGGGGATACACTTTATTCATAAAAAATGGAAGGACCGTCATAAATACTAGAAGTAGCACTAAAATTGAAAGAAGAATCCCAAAATAAATTTTCCCACATATAAAACGAAGTAGCATTTTCTCAATTAAATTATAAGAAAATCTCGACAAAAATCAACATCCAAATCATCACATGTATTACATGTGTCAATATAGTCAAATTTCTCCCTATAAATTTATTATCCCCATCTAAATTCATGAATACTTTCAAAAATAATATTACTATAATGTTTTTTTACCTTTTCCCAATTGATACACTTTGGTAGGGGAATGGTGGTTACAGAAGTTGGACTCTTATCCACGGCTTCTTTAATTTCATTAAAAATGACTATCATCTTATCCGACTCAAATCGATATATGTGGTTATCTAAATTCTTAGTATTTTGTAGGCACACATCTAAAGAATCAACATAGGAATACGAAAAAAGATGACGGGATAATATATGAGGATCACAAATTGTAGTTTACCACTCAGGAATATATATTTTTCAAAATACAATAGAAAAAAATTGACTTAAAATCACGTAATTCCAAAACTAGCACACAACAATTTGATTTGTTTAAATTAGGTCAGGATAAATTCAATTTTTAAATCTAGTTTTTTCGAGATTAATCAAATGACAACAAAGAGTCTCTGAATTAATATCTCTAATTAGAAAGCTCCAACTTTTGACAATAAAGAATATAAAAGACGACCAACTATGGTTATCACTTAAAATCCCAATTTTACCTCCTTGTAGGCGGTCCGGTATAAAGACTCATTAAAAATCACTGATCCTAGACATTGTAATACAAGACCGATTTGACAAGTTTGTGTTATAGTAGCTTTGAATTCTATCTTTGTTAAGAGTTTCCTATGAGCTATTTAAACACCATAACGTCAATGTCTAATTGATTTTATATTAAAATTGATGGCTCGAGTAATGGAAATGCTCTAATAATTTAATGATTTTTAAGGCCTAAAAAGGGTGATTTAATCCCCACCTTTCCTTGCAATTGGGTTTTACACAGAAGTAAAATCACGAAATGAACACACAAACGTACCTTCGGCTTGGACTTTTTACGACTACTCGTTTACACCAAACTGAAATTTAAGTTAACATAATAGAAATGAAATGTCATCGATGTTTAATCATACCAAGAGTCTTTAATGTTCTCACACACCGTTGATTTCTTTTTTGAGATTTTACGTCTCTTTTTTGCCATTTTCTTTTATTTTTGTTTTTCTTCTTTTTCTATCATTTTTTCTTTTGAGTGTTCTATTGAAGTATATCATAAAAAAGTACACCAAACTAAATGTGCAACTAAAAAAATATAAAATAAAAATAACACAAAGTAATGCACTAACGGTGTATTTAACACTAACAAGAAGCAAAATACAAAGAAAACAAACAAATCACACAATTTTTTAAAACAATTGTGTGCATAACAAAAATAAGCTATTGGAATAAGGTATTTTATTTTTAAATTGTACATTTTTTTTGTTACACTTTTCATTTTTAAGAACTAACTACTAAACAGTCGAATCTGGAAAATTCAGAAAAGTTATAAAAAACTTTTTGGGGGTTTTTATCTTTTGTGTGTTTCTTAATACTTTTTATGACGACATGAATGAAATTACTCTGAAAGTCTATAATTTTAAATTTAAAATAAATTCCTGACAACATTGCCAAAAACTTATTGTAAAATTTAAATTACGACAAGTGCAAGGGCTATTTTAATATAAATAATGCAAGTACAGGTTGAAATCACGAGGGTTTGATCAATTTTCTAAATTAAAGACTTTTCAACTAGGCATATATTTTATTTTGGAATAAAGATGTAGAGATAGAACAAAATAGACACTAATAAAGGAGTGAATAAAAAGTATGTAACAAATATGGGAGAGATTACTAGGACCTCAGATCTATCAAGTATTTTCATTATATTATGAACAATTAGTCTTCCCTTTTATAACTTAAAATTTACTAAATCTCTTTGCGTAAATTTAAAAGATGAAAAAAATTAAAGTTTAATCAAAACATATATTAATAAAACATAGGTAAATTTCACCTGATTCTTAGCAAATAATATAAGCTAGAAACATAACTAAAGCAACGAAATTATAAAATAAAAATATAATTTTCACTAAAAAAATAACCTTACAATAATTAAGTCGTAATTCTTGAATTCCAATGCAAAAATCCTGCCAAAATTTGCACACGCTTTTCCTCACAAGAACATAAAAATAAAATAGAAAATTTAATGTTTTTGGTTCTCCCAAAATTTACTCGTCTAAAATTTCATCCAAGATATTCCCACTAAAGTGATGAATCGAGGGTCAATTTATTGGCTAAAATGAAGGGTATTTTATTTTTGGTGAAACACCTCTTAATTGGTTGGAATCGGGTTTGTAAAAATCCAAAAAAAAGCTCAAATAAGAGGAATCCAAAATAAGGCTCTTAATAAATAATGGGGTCTTTTATTGGTGGATTTTTAAAACCTACATTTATATTTGTAAGAGTTGTAGAGAATTGGGATTTTCTGCAAGATATGCTTTGGAAATTACTAGGAATTAACCAAAAATTTCTTTCTTACTAATCATAAAATCGGACACAACCACTTTCTACCTTTAATTTTGATCATAATTAAGGTTGATGGGAATTCTGGGACAAAGTGGAGGCTGGTGGGTGCTTGGGATTGGGGTAAGGATGTTATACAGCTCCACAAATTTGCGTGAAGGACTTGGGTTCAGTGAGGAAGGTTGTGTGCCTGGTGTAGTGGGATTTTTTTATTTTTTTCTTCTCTCTTCTTTAATCCCAAAACTAGTGTGTGTGTGTGTGTGGTGGGGGGGGGGGGGGGGGGGGGGGGGGGGGGGAGGACATGAACGTTGGTCTCCGTTTACTCGTCTTCCTTCCTTTTCTATAAAGCCAAGCTTCCACTTGGTGAATAATTTTTCACAATTATAGTTTAACCGTTTCGTAAAGCCTTTTTCTCTTATTTTCACTTTGAACCCCAAAACTTTTTAACTTCTTTGCTTGACCTCCAATATTCACTATTTTTAGGGTACTAGAAAAAATAAAAAATAAATATAAATAATTTAAGTTTTAGTCCATAAATGATTATAAAATTTCACAATTGCACCTAATTGTATTTTAACCCCAAATTTTATAAGTTACTCATTTAACTTTGATTTCAACCAAATTTGAGGGAGAACTTTATATCATAGACAAAAATATTTTAAAATTACTCTTAAGCCCATAAATTTTTAAAAATTATGCTTTTCCCCCGGGGTTGCTAAAATTATATTTTTAAAGCAAATTCTTTTTAAACTTACATGTTTTTTTTTTAAATTACTAAAATAAAACTAGGAACACACTAGTTATGATACAATGCCCCTAACTAGCCCTAGATTTGGGTATAAAAGATACAAAATAATTCACTAATCATTAGGGAATTTTTTTTCTAAATTTTGGGATTTTTTAATCAAAACCCATTGAAGATTATATAGTTATAATCCATGATCCATTCAATTATATATCTTATCGGTCTTAATGAATCAATGATCCAAATGGAGCAAGAGAAATACGTTTCTTCATGATTAGTTTGGTTGATAAAGAATTGAAAAATAAAGGATTTAAACTTTCCTAGTGTGGAATAGCCACTTTTACAATTCCCCCTCATTGCGAAGCACGATACTAGTCCCAAATCTACCATTCGATTTAATATACAAATCTTTTTGAAAGTATGCAAATGTTATCATCTAAAAATGGTGTATGAATTAGAGACTTAGCTTAAGTACACTAGTCTTAAACTATAACAATTAATGAGATATCTATCGAAGTTATGCTAATCTAGAGCAAGTATTATTTTGAAAAGATGAGAGAAAAAAATGATTTTACGTGGTTCAGCCTGAAATGGTGCCTACGTCCACATGTGTAGTTATGATTACATTAGCTTTAGTGGGCAAAATCCAAGGATTAAGGATGGTTATAAGATTTCTTGCTCAATCTAAGGTTTAGCAACATAACAGTAGGAAAACGTCCCTCTATCCCTTCAATAGGGAATTTTGTGCCATATTTATATGTGTAGTTATTGGATATAAAAATAATGTAGTGTGATAGGTGTCATGCCTTTATAGATGAGGTAGGTACACCTTTATATATTGGGGAATGGGCAAATAAATCATATTTTCGTTCAATAGTGGAGGAATAGAAAAATATAAGTCCCACATGTATGTCTAATAGTGTTGCAGAAGTTATGTTATCCTCTATCTCATGCTTGTCTTAACAGTGTTAAATGACGACACTCAAACAGTCAAGGATACAACTTGGTCGAGCACCTTCATACCTGAGCCGACCTCCCTATATAAAACTGACTAGATGCTAAACCAGGGCGACCCCATTATCTTCATTTAAAGGACACATGTCATCTTCTGAGACATCTACAAGGTGTTCCATATTTATGGTATAATAAAAAACCCCAAGAATTCATTCATAATCGGAGCGAGTACCAGTTCCTATGGGGTATTAGATCTTTAGAGCAGTTTGTTAATTGAAGTGAATGGATGGAGTATTGAAAAGTAGGATATGGTTGTTTTAAAATTCTACTTGACACGCACTGAGCAGATACACTTGTAACACATTTGGTTTTTGATAGCAGACTGATACGTGTCAAATGACTTGGACCGAAGCTTGAGGCAATCATCACGTGCATTTGGGATAGCGTAGTTTTCTGTTCTTTGTACATACTGTGCTAGTTATTTTTCCAAGATGACATCACATGTTATGATTAACAAACCTTACATTAAAAGTAAAGTATTTAAATGCATAGAATTCGCATAGTTTGAACTCCCACGATGTTTCAAATCCTTTGAGTGTTTTTAGAGAGAGAAAAAATCATTCCATTTCCCAAGCTTCTTTGTCTCCGACCATTTTCCTCTATTTTCGATGAAGTTTCTTCTTTCTCCCATCTATCCTCTACCCTCTTTAGGGTTTGAAGGTACGTAACAACTTGACCCATTAAGCTTTTGGGATTTTCTTCCATCTCTTGAAAGTTATTCATAGTTATCTCTGTCCATTCTTCTTTTGTTTTCGAATCAAATAGTATTTAGTGTTGATATTTGGAAGTTAATCATTTAGGTGGCCATTGAGTTGGTTAGACTAGGATCATGCCAATTTTAGGTCTTTTCTAGGTTCTGGTCTTTGTACAAATACCCTAACTTTATCATTCCTATAGCCCCAAACCTTAAAATACCCTTATTTTTCCATGTTTAATGAGTTATGAACCCCGCACAAGTTAGTGGCTAAAGTATTTATCTAAGGTGGAGGTTGATTGTCCAGGTATCCTTACAAGGAAGTTTTCAAAGTCCTTATAAGTTATCCACCTCAAATACAATCCTGGGCACCCGAATTATACCCCTAGCGTAATTTTTTCTAGAAGTTTTGCCCTATTACTAGCTGGAGTAGCATTTGAGGATCCTGAATTTAAGGGGCCAGAGGAAGTAAACTCAGTGAAGGATTAGGTGGGTGTTGAGAATTTGGTAAACATCGTGCCAATGTATACCATAGATTTGGACTCTTATTTCAAAAGATCCATGTTTATAGAGCAGTGCCTATGAGTTCTATCCCTTCCCCTTATCATATTGAGGAACCAGTTGATGAGGATAGTTCTTTAGGGGAATTTTTAAACTCTTATGACCCTTTAACTACTGACGCCACATGGTATGTCTGTGATGTCTTAAACAATGAATTGTATTACCTAGGGAAAAATACAGTATATCTATTAACATCTCCATTGGGTTACTTACTAGTGAGGAGAGAGTTTATGACATCTCCTTCTCGGATGAAATTTGTCTTCCTCTATGGGCCCTTCGGGTCGGACTCCACCTACCTCTACACCCTGTTATTAGGTCCATTATAAATGGGTATGGTGTTACCTTTACCCAACTCCTCCAATGATTATAGGACTATCCTAGGAGCTATGAAGTTCTGGATGGACCAGAATGGGTTTAACACTGGGGACATATTCAGGTTTGTTCATGGCTTGAAAAATAACTCTAAGAATCTTAGGTAATATTAATTTTTATCTAAGGAGGTCACACTTGAGAATGGTTAAGGTCATCCAGACCAACAATCATATTTGGAAGGGTCAGTTTGTGTTTACGAGGGGTGATTGGGAGTTCAGGATCCACGAGAATGATTGGTCTTATGAGGTTCCACGTGAGTTGAATGGGTCAAACAGAATATGTAATCTTTTTTACTTTTTCTTACAGTCCGCCTCTCTTTAAATTGCATTATTCTAATGTATTTGCGACGCATTTCAGTAAAGAAGGATCGAAAGCTTTCAGCTATAGTGCAAGACCTGGTTGAAGCTTACTCTATACCCAAGCCTCCCATATTTGGGGATTTATTTTTTATTTTTATGTTCATAACCACTTAATACCATACCCCTTTAGGTGAAGTTCCTCTCGTAGAGGTAGAAGTCCCCTTAGAATAAGGAGTGTTGTCTGAGATAAACCTAGATACACAAGGTGCCCACAGTATTGGGGTTGATGCTGAGATAAGTAACAGTTTTTCCCATTTCTTCTTGTCCTTATCATATTTTTAGTACTTTAATAATTATTTATTTGTACATTTCACTTTTCCACCTTTTTAGAGCAATCTTCCAAGTCTATGAAATGTCCCCTAGACACTTGATCGAGCTCAAATAAGCTAGGCTCATAGTAGGAAGATGGAGGCCGAGTAGAAAATAAAGGTTGACACTGAGGCTAGGTCCAAGAAGAAGGTGGATGCCCAAAAATGAGTTCGCATCGAGTAGAGAAAGAAAACAAAAGGTTCTAATTGGTGCACTGTTAAGGGCGAGGCTTTCGCAAGGGCCGGGGAGAAAGGGAAAGTCCTCATTTCCACCATTCCTATTATAATAGGGGATAAGAGACCACTTGAAGACCCAAGGACTTAAGGTCATATCAAGCTTCTAAGAGTTGGAGCCACTACTAAAAGAGTGAAATTTGAGGGTCGACCTCTCATTATGGGGAGGTTGAAGATTTTAAGTTTGACCCTGCCCACTTGGTGACATTAAAAGATCTCAAAAAGGACCATGGTTCTATCTATCAACAGATGAACAATACCATTGATCTTTATGGCTATTATGGTCATAACTAAGATTTAGAATTCTTGAGGGCCATTGATCCAGATGCTCTGTAGAGGATGGCCTGACATCATCTTATGGTGGTCAGTTTACTAAAATTATTTTTATCTTGCATTTTTACATTTTATCACCTTTTCAAACTCCCTGTTTTGATGACACAGATCTATGGAAACCACCAATTTGAGAGAGAAGAATTATATTACATATGAGGAGCAGAGAAATGCTATAGAGGCTCTGACTAGTGAAAATACTAAGATTAAGAGTATCTTGTAGGAGACTACGAACAATTTGAAGAATTCTTGCACTGAGCTGGAGCGAAAGGATGAAGAGGTTATCACTAAAACGGTCTCTCTTAGTCAAGCTGAGGAGGAGGTCTATAAGTTGAAGGACCAGACCAATGAATATGATGTTAAGTTAAAGATATCAGAGGATTCCTTAAAGAAGGTTAATGACAACCTAAAGGTGTCCCCAATCCTTGGACATGGATAATTGGAATCTCGTGCAAGATGAAAAGGCCTTGGCAAAGCCTGAGGAGGTAGTAGTGGAGAAGTACGAGTCCACAATTGATTATAATTAGAATATCATGTCCTTCTTTCTTAATGGTTATAAAGAATTAAAGAAAAGGGTTATGGAACACTAATTTAACATAGATACAGAAGTCAAGAAGTGGGAGGCTGATGATGTGGAGGCTATGAACCCTTGTTACTAAATAGTTTGAGAGAGAGGAGTCTGCTTCCAAAATTAATCAAAGTGACGAAGCTCGCCAGCTCCATATGGACGAGACTTCTCTTTTACCTATCGAGGATGCTATCATTACTGATGCCTTTGCCCATGATCTAGCTCAGGATGTTACTGATGCTGACGATGTCCTTCTAACTTAATCGTCTATATTTGCGTTGAATGACTTCATTTGTAATGAACATTTTTATTCGATGACTTGTAATGAACATAATAAAAGACTTCTTATTTGAATTTAAAATTGAATATACTTCGTGCCTTCACGTATTCATATGCTTTAGGTTTACATCTTCTTCCTACCTGTAGTTTAGAATTATAATCGTGTTGCCAAATCTTATTAACCTGATCTGCCTTACAAGTTAATAGTTTTGGATGAACTTGGGATGTCCTGACTTAGGATCTACCAATGCTTATGCCAGCTTACTAGTCGTATAGAAAGATCTAGTTATCCTGACCAAGTATCAGCATTAGTTACCAAAATTAACCAAATGTACTAGGATTTATCCTTATTTTAGTCTATTAAGGACGAATCTTGTCGTCTATAAGACTACACTTAATTTCCTAGATTTGGTTAAACTTCTTGATCTTTGACCTGTTTTCAAATGCGATCATTCATGAAGCGTGGCTTTTAATTATAAATATTGATATGCTCGAATCTAAGGTGTCTTCGGCATAGACTTCATAAAAACCTCTCATACTGACAGAATAGTCATTTAATAATGTATAAAAGCTTGAACTAACAATGTATAGAGGATGAAATCCTGATTCTCATTAATAGTTAAGTTGAATTACAAGAGAGTGAAAAGAGGTTCACATATTTAATTTTCTTTTGAATCTGCCATATGCTGTCATTGATACTGGTAAGTACTTCTTAAAGTTCTCGAAACTCCAAGGATTCTTAAACTTCTCACCTTCTAGAATCTCGATACTATAAGTTCCTGATCATAGGATAATAAATACTCTGTATGTACCGTGCCAGTTAGGTTTTATCTTATTCGTTTTCTGAATAACCTTTTTATCACGCATTCTTCATCCTTTAGAGCTCTCAATTTTACTCTTTTATTATGAAACAAAGAAGTCCTCTTCTTATAGACAACAACCCATGGTGATGGGCACTCCTTGACTTCTTTTATTAGGTCTAGATCAAGTGTTCTCATTAGATCTCTCTTTCATGAGTTAAAGTTGAGCACTCGGTGGCTTGGCAGGCCGATCTCAGTGGGTACTATTGCTTTAGTTCCATGCAACCATGAAAGGAGATTTTCTTGTCTTAGTTTCTTGGTGTTATTTTATATGGCCAAATCACAGACTGTAGCTCATTAATTCAATTTCCCTTAGATTCGTCTAGTCTGTTTTTCATTCTTGTCAATAGATTTTTATTTGTTATCTCTTTATGCCCATTGCACTATGGGTGACCAGGTGCTAAGTGTAGTCTCGGGATATTTAAATGTGTACAATAGTCTTCAAATTATTTGTTATTAAATAGGCATTGTTCTAAAAGGCGCGCCTAGGCTCCGCTTAGGCACACGTAGGCTTGAGGCTTGGGAGAAACGCCCCGCCTTAATCCTTTTATGCCTTATTCTTGGTAAAAGCCTTAAGGTACACTTTTTTTTTAAAACAACAATGCTTCAGTGAAATGATATTGCCTCTTAAAGACTTTTTTTTTACAAATCGGACCATTATCTTGTCCAAAATAATCAAATGGTAATTTAATTTGCAAATATTCAGACATATTTTTGCAGTGTGTACAATTTTACTATTTATAATTGCCTTGTTATGGTTAAAAAATATTAAAATATATTAAAAAAGGCCTAAACGCCTTTTTACGTCTAAGGCCCGCCAAGGCTTAGCCTCCACGCCTCGATCACGCCCTGTGTTTTTTAGAACCTTACAAATAAGGTACCATGAATGAAATTATATGGCATTCCATAGTAGCAGATGATGTTCTTCCTTATAAAGTGGAAGACTTTTTTGTATGGCATTTCAATCAAAGGCTCAACTTGCACCCATTTTGTGAAGTAATCCACGGCTACGACAATATAATTGAACCCACCCCTTATCTTTGGCAACAGGCCGATCAGACCAATCCCCCACATGGATCAAGGCCAAAAGGATGTGATTAGCGCTAGTGTATGTCGTAAACTTTTGTGGACCAGGGCATACTTTTGGCACTACTCGCATTTCTTTGTATAGGTCATGCAATCTTCTTTCACTGTGGGTCAGCAGTACCCTTGAGTAGACACTCATTTTACGAATAGTTTGCCTGCTGAGTGGGCTCCATAATACCTCTCATGCACTTCTTTTATCAATAAATTTACTTTGGTAGGGTGGTCACATCTGAGTAGTTACATGATGGAACCGTTTCTGAATAGGATTCTGCTTTCAACACTCACCTTACTGCCTTGTACCGGAGTCTCCTCACCTCTTTTAAATACATTGGAACTGTGATGACCTCTAAATATGCTCGGATGAGATCCATACATGATGGACCCAAGCCTAACTCCATCACCATTATACATTCCTCATATGTACTAGTGCATCAAGATTTCTATGAGCACTGTTCTATATAATTCCATTCAGGTGGCTTATGTCAGGCGAGTGAGTGCATATGCTTGTGTGCTTTCTTCTCTTGATATTCTGATCATCTAAACAACTGAGAATTTTGATAATAATTCCTTTGCCTTTGCTAAGTATTTTATCATTAATTCTTCTCTTACCTCATAGACTCCTGGGACTTGATCAACTATGAGATAAAAACTTCTCTGTATTGATAGATGTTTGGTGTCTAGTGCCGATGCTAACCAAGACCTGTTATGAGGGCTTTATACTTTGCCTCATTTTTAAAGGCATCAAAGTGTAACCTGAGGGCATACTCCACATTACCCCCATCAGGTATTGTAATTATCAAACCTTCCTTACGGCCATTAGCACATAATGAGTCATCTATAAAAAGTTTCCAAATTAGGGTTCTTCTTCAAAATTGCCTTCCACGAAATGCCCATTCTTGAAAATTTTCATAATTTTCTCCAGGTTAAAATTTCATACCACGATGATTATGGTATGTCGACAATCTAATTGGCTAGATTTCTCTTCGGGCTAATTTTTGTAGAATCCTGCTTGATTGGATGGATTATTGAGCTCTCTTTTAGAGAAGCCTTATTGATTGGTTGGACTATTGACCTTTTTTTCGAAGAAGTTTGTTCGGTTGGCGGGACTATTGAGCTTTCTTTTAGAGAAGTCTACTTAATTGGTTGGATTACTGAGCTCTTTTTCAAATAAGTCTGTTGGGTTGGTTTCACAGTCAAATTATATTCCATAGAAACTCGATCTGTAATTTTTATTGTCGAGGTATCTTCCATAGAAGTCTATTTAGCAATATTTGTCGTTAAGCTCTCTTTTGTTGATATATACTGAACAGTCTTTTCTTCATAAGTAAATTTTGTGATAAAATAGACCACTGCTTGATGTTTTATTATTATTATAGGTTCATACTGAATGTCGTACTCTCATAGTTCTACTGCCCAATCCACTTGTCTACTTGATTTCTTAGGTTTATGAACAACTTGTCATAGAGGTATGTCCGTATGCACAATAATAGTATATGCTTGTAAGTACGACTTTTTTCTTCAGGAGGCGTCAATTAGGACCATAGCTAACTTCTTCATCCTAGAGTACTGGAATTCTTCTCCCCCGTATGCCTTGCTAATGTAGTAAACCTGTATTTTTACCCTAGCTTCTTAATAAACTAGTGCTGAACTGACATTCGATTCTAAAATCGCTAAGTACAAGTAGATTTTTTCACCCATGATAAGCCTAGATAATAATGGTTTAGATCCTAGGTATTTCTTCAGCACTACAAAGGCTATTTCACATTCACGATTCCATTCAAAGGTATTTTTCAATAACTTGAAGAAAGAAAGACATATATCCCTGGCTCTAAACACAAACATATTTAGTACTTCCACGTGTCTTGCTAACCATTGAATATCCTTTTTTGCTTGTGGGAGGATGCATGTTGATCAATGCTTAGATCCTGTATGGATTAGACTCTATACCCCTCTTGTTAACTTTGAGACCTAGGAACTTTCCCTCATGACCCAAAAAATACATTTTGTAGGGTTTTGACTTCATTTGGTGCTTTTTGAGTTGGTCAAAAGTTCACCTAAGATCACTGATGTGGTCGATAGCTTTATTGTTCTTCATTATCTTATCATTGACATAAACTTCCATAGATTTGTCGATCTAATCTTCAAAGACCTTTTTCACTAGCCTTTGATATGTTGTTATAGCATTTTTTATCCCAAAAGATATAACATTGTAACAGTTTATACCTCGATTAATAACGAGTCCTGGTCTTCTCGTTTTATTATTATCTTATTGTACCCTAAATAGGCGTTTATAAAAATGAGTAGCTCGTGCCCTGCTATAGCATCGACCAATTGGTCAATCCAGGGTAAAGGATAGTGATATTTTGGATACCCATGTTGAGGTCAGTGAAATTTACTCACATACACCGATTGTCGTTCTTCCTCCTAACCAAGATAACATTCGAAATCCATTCTGAATACTTCACGTCTTCGATGAATTTTTCCTTTTGTAATTTATCCACCTCTTCCTGGTTATCATGTTCTTTTCTTAACTGTATACACAATATTTCTATTTTATTGGATTAACAACCTCCATTATGTTGAGCTCGTGGAAATAAAATTCTAGGTATACCCGATATATCTTCATGGCTCCAAGCGAACACATTCTTTTGCCTTCTCAATAACTCATCTCTATTCTTCTTGAGGGTTGGATCTAGTGACGAGCCGATCTAGGTTGTCCATTTTGGGTGTTCATCGTCCAGCATCATTCACTCTATCCCCTTAATTACATGGACTTTGGCTAACTTATATTCATCTTGAGGATCTAGTGTCTCGATCTATGAGTGATGGTAAAATTTTTCTATTCTTCCTTTTTTTTCGATGTGTAGTAGCACTTGCGTGCTTTCACTTGATCTCCTTTCACCACGTTGACCCCATAATTGTTAAGAAACTTCAGTTACTAGTGAACGGTTGATGTAATGAATTTAAAATTCTTCAATTCGAATAATTTTGAATATGATGTTGTAGGTTGAATGAACATTCTCTTCCATTATAAAAAAAAAATGAATCCTTTTTGTTCGACAGGTTTTCCAGTCACTGACCATGACCTTCAGTTCAATAATTCCCAAGGGGAACACATTCTCCCCTAAAAATTTGATGAGAGGCTTATGATATGCCTTTAACTTCATCTCCTTCAATCTTAGATTATCGAAATAGCTATAAAACAGGAAATTAATCAAGCTGCAGTTTTTTACTAGGATTCTTGCCACCCACCTCTCATGTACAATCAAAGTGATGACCAGAGGGTCGTCGTGTAAGTAAAGTACACCTGAAAGTTATCTTTAGAAACCAACTATAAGAGGATCTTTGTTTACCTTTTTTAGAGAGAGTTTCAATGACTCCAGCTAAGTTGATATGTTAATATGAGCACATGCCTTTGCCTCATTGAGGTAGCCTTTCCTCTTTGCTGATTCAACCCCACCGCTATCATCTCCTCATTCTTTAAAGTTTCTCCAAAATAATATCATCTTGACCTCATGTACAGGATTCTTAAGTTTCTTAGGCAGGTCTGGATCATCTTCTAAATTATCTTCCCGGCCTTATTTCTTCACATCCACCTTCCTATAAAGGGACTATGATGGACACCTTCTTTATTTTTTCTCTTCATTCCTATCAATTTATCCACCTTTGTCCATAAAATTTGCCAATTATTATCATCTGATGAGAATCTCAATATCGTTCTTCAAAGCTAGGAAATTATTCGTATCGTGACCATGATCTTTGTAGAACTCAAAGTATTTAGTTTTATCCCTTCGATAGGGGGGAGACTTCAACTTTCCTGACCAATTCAATTTATTACTTCCTCGAATCTCTTTGAAGATGTGGCTTACCCTTACAGTTAATGGGGTATATTTGTTAAACTTCGACAGCCTATCAATCATTTTATTGTCGTTGGACTCTCTCTTATTCTCTGATCTCTTATCAGTATCGGCCTTAGACTGGCTTGATTACTTAGCTTCCATAGCTTCTTCAACATTCATGATCTTACCATCTTTGGATAAAATCTCAATTATTATTCTCGATGGCTCCTTATCAAATGTCCAATATAACTTTCTAGGTAATAGTTCACTCATAACTATTGTGAGTATTGTCTTCTGTTCGTAGTCAATGACTACCTTTTATGTATTAAATCGAGAAATAAATTACCTCTTCGTCTCATTCATTCTCTGATGAACGTTTAATAAATATGCCACTTTTTCCTTGTCTTTAAACTAAAATAAATTTTTTGACAAATAGATTGACCGATTATTAGAAGTTTGAGGTTTAACCTCTAGGTAAACTATTATATCAAATCTAGGTTGAACCAGTAATCGTATTACAGAATGCTCGGCAGTGAATCTCATTAGGGATGGAGTAAATATTTGAAGCAACTTGGTACTGCTCCACACGTAGAATAAGATCTAATTTTCCATTATACGTGAGGATGATGACAATGGCTTGAACTTTATAAGTGTTGAATAACCCATAATTAGCGACATGAAAGGGGACCCTTGCATGAATCCTCTCTACTAAGGATTTTTGGTCTTTATGATCTTGTCAAGATGATCCTCTAGGCTTTGAATATACCTTTTTAGGGTTTTGTTGATCTTAGCAAACGTTGTCTTTAATAATCATCCTTGACTTTCAACTGATATCTTTTATTAAGAAGGTAACTCATCTTTGGACGACCCTCGCACTCTCGGTCTGCACCTGTCATAGAATTCAACCCTTATAGTATCATCTCCTCCTTGTTCCTTTCTATTCTATCTAAGAACCATCTATTGGTGGGCTCTTACGGCCCTTGGGCCCAATCGATCAATGGGGATCCACTATAAAGCCTCTCTAAAATGTTTGGGCTCTCAAAGGAGTAAGTTTGTTCATCATCGTATCTACATGTTCTCGTATTTGATGTGGATCTTAGACGATAAGCTTTTCATCAGATTTGGATCTAAAGTGCCTGGACTTGTTAATCTCCTAGATCGCCCAAATCTAATTGTCTGGGGTTTTCCACTGTCCTCTTATTGTACATTTGCCTCCTTTCTCTGTATGGGGTTAGAAGAGGCATTTCTTATTTATGATCGGGGCTTTCACCCCTGCTGGGATAACGAGATTCTCCTCAAGCCTCTGTTATTCTATTATGATGCTTTATGTCAATTGCTTGACACTCTCTCCCATAGTCTCTTAGCCTTTTGCCAATCGTTATTATATTCCCTGTAGTTTGCCCACAGGCATAAAAGAAGAAGCTTCTCCGGCAGCTCTACTACTTTCTGGATTTTTTGCCCATTATCATGAAATCTATAGAAAAATAAAGTATTATGACCTAGAGAATGAAGTGGTAGTAAGAGTTACAATAAAAGTGGATCTAGAGTAGAAAGAACTTAGTTCGATGATGAACCTAAAGGTTACAAGAGGATTCACGTTGAAATTTGCAAGTGATTCAATGAAACATAGATTAATTGGGTTTCAATTTACCATTCTCTTAGGACTGGATATCCTAGAGTTTAAGGGGAAATAGCAATATAAAGCAACGACAATCCTGTCAATTATTACCATATATGATTCCTATCTTTTATCGTCTAAAAATAGTGTATGAATCATATTCTTAGCTTAAATACATGAATCTTAAACTATAACAGATAAAGATATGTCTAGCTAAGTTATACTAATCTAGAGAAAGTATTATAGAGAAAATATAAGAGAAAAATATGGAAACTGAGTTACATGGTTCAACCCGAAATGGTCCCTACCTCCACATGTGTAGTTATGATTACACTAGTTTCAGCGGAAAAATCTGTGGATTAAGGATGGTTACAAGCTCTCTTTTTCAATAGCATCATAACAGTAGGAAAACGTCCATTTATCCCTTCCACAAGGGATTTTATGCCATATTTATATGTGTAGTTAGTGGAGACAAAAAGAATGTATTATGAAATATTCCATGCCTTTATAGACAAGGCATGTATACCTTTACATGCACTGGATACTGGACAAACAAAGCCCATGTTTTTCGCCAATTGTGGAGGAATTGAAAAAAATATTAGTCCCACACGCGTGTCTAGTCAGTGTTGCTGACATCATCTTATCCTCTGGCTCATTCTTGATTTAAAAGTGCTAAATGATGACACTCAAATATTAAAGGATACAATTAGGACAAACACCTCCATACCTGAGCCGACCTCCCTGTATATAGCCGACCAAATGTTGAACCAAGACGACCCCATTATCTGTCCCTAAAGGGGACACGTGTCATCTTTAAAGAGGCTTACAAGATGTTTCGTATTTTTTTTTTTTTGTAAACATTGAAATAGAAGAGGTTACTTAAATTTTACACAACGATACCATAAGCCATCAAGGCAACAAAGAAAAGCAAGAGACAAAACCAGAAAGGGGAGGGGGTAGCACGACATAAGCAACATAGACTATATCATAGGGTTAACGAGCATCCTGCGCAAGGCCTTGGGGATCTCTTCAATTTCAACAAATGCCTCCTCCTGGACTTTAGCCTCCCGTGCCAGCCAGTCTGCACCACGAACCATACCCGCATTGACATAGATGAAGTTAGCGCCCACTTTTCTCATAAGTTCGTAACAGTCCACCCTAGTATTCTCAAAGTCGGTTTCTCGATACTGGACCCCCTTGAAGATATCAATAAGCTCGTGGGAGGTGGTCTCAATAACAATATCCTTCCAACCCCGCATATTGGCCATATTGAGGCCGTGAAAAAGACCCTCCATTAGGGCACGAAGGAGAGAAGGGGTACCCCTGAGTCGTCCATAATACCCACTCTTCCAGTGCCCCTGGTCATCAAGGACATAGGCCCCAAAGGTGGCAATGCGGTAGGTAGGATCGGTACAAGCTTGGAGGGAAATCCTGGTTTTTCCCCGGTCCACATGCTCCAGGAGACAGTAAAGGGCTTCCGGGACCTCGCCATACTCGATATAGTCGTGGGTCTGACGCCTTCCAATGCGAGCCAGCCCATCAGCCCACATATTATTCGACCTCCTGATATGCGACACCTTGATCTCCATTTCGTCCATAATAGTGATGCACTCCTCAATAATATTAGTCAGGGGATGGTTCTGGTGGTTCTGTCTATTCAGAAGGTGGACGACGTCCATACAATCACTGCGAAGTAAACATCCCTTCCAGCCCTTGAGATTGGCCATGTTCAGTCCATGCAGTATGCCAACAAGCTCAGCCTTTAGCGGGCTGTTCTCACCAATGATTCTGTCGCTAAAACCAATGATCCACCGTTGCTCATTGCTGCTGACAATGCCACCAAAGCCACCCAGGTTGCTGAATGGGTTATAGCTACCATCTGTAAATATCTCGAAACCTAAAAGGGGTAAACACTTAAAGGGGAATTAGATACATTACCCGGATCATGGTTGGGACAAACCTTGGGGATAGCAAGTAGAACCATTTCACTTGTGGGGGCCCTAGAGTTAGCCCAAACCATGTTTGAGGAGATATTTTTATTATCAAAAATTCGTTTATTACGTGTAGTCCAGATGTGACAAAGTGTGGAAATAAACATTGCCTGGACAGATTGTGTGGGATTATCCCAAATGTTATCTTTAAGCCAATCAAAAAAGTAAATGTTTTTCTGGGAGTTCCACATCGGGGGGGGGGGAAGATAAGTTCCCACACCGCAGTGGCCAGGTGGCAGTTTCTAAGTACATGTTCCACGTCTTCATCATACTCACAGAAATCACAAAGTTTAGAGTTAGAAAAGCGTCTATTAAATCTCTGGCAATTTGTAAGTAGTTTCTTGTGAAAAATTAGCCAAATGAAGGTTTTAAGTTTCTGGGGAATTTTAAGTTTCCAAATGAGATTCCAGTTAATGGAATGTGGGGTGTTGAGGTCAATTTTTACATGGGAATTATAAGAAGATTTGATCGAGAATTTTCCGTTGGGGGAAGGTCCCCAGCTAGGTCTGTCAGCATGGTATTGAATATGGGGGAGGGGGGGGGGGTACCCAGTATTAAGTTGGAAATGATATTGTTGAAGGTGTTCTTGATGAGATGTTCATTCCAGGCCCCATGCTTAATGAGGCCGCTAACAGTGGTAACATGTTGGATATTTTGAGGTGCGGACAAGGTTGACGTACCCACCCACCAGTCCTTGAAAATATTAGTGCAATTCCCATCCCCAATAATCCACTTGGTATTCTTAACAATATCACTTTTGCACTTATAGATGCTCCTCCAAACATTGGATGCCTGAGACTTGCGAGTCCAATTTCTAGGGTTATCATGTGCATTATACTTTGCTCTAATCAGACGGACCCAAAGGGAGTTTTTATTGTTCATAGTTTTCCACCCAAGCTTAGAAATAATGGCGCGGTTGCTCTCTTCACTACTCCTTAGTCCCAGACCACCAAGCTCTTTAGGGCGGCAGACCGTATCCCACTTAACAAGGTGAACTTTCTTTTTCTCATCAGACTCTCCCCATAGAAAATTCCTATTAATTTTATCAAGTTTATCATTAATCTTTTTAGGGAGGATCGAGGTTTGCATGTTATATTCCGGGATGGTGGCGGTGACCGATTGTATGAGGGTAGCCCGTCCAGCTAGGGAAAGAAGTTTGGATTTCCATCCAGCAAGTCGCTTTTGGACTTTCTCTATGATATGGTTGAAGTGATTAGTTGTGACTTTTCCATGGATGAGGTTATTCCCGAGGTACATACCCAGGTCATCGGTAATATTAATGCCGCATCTTCTTCCAATCTCGCCTGCGCTCAGTTTAGGGATGTTAGGAGATGTGAAGATTTTTTATTTCTGGAAGTTGATGGTCTGGCCAGAGATATCACAAAAGTGATTGATAGTTTTCATGGCAACATTACAACTATTTTGAGAGGCTTCAGTGAAGAGGATGAGGTCGTCAGCAAAGAAAAGGTGGGAGATGGTGGGCCCATTGGGGGAGGCTTTAATACCTTTCCAGTGGACCTGGTTCACCTGATGGTTGATGGATGCTCCTAAATACTCCATACACATGACGAATAGGTAGGGGGATAGGGGATCACCCTGTCTGAGACCCCTCGAAGGTTTAAAAGGCGGTAGCGGTGATCCATTCCACAGAACAGAGGTGGACGCACTGGTAACACAACTAAGGATAAGTTGTCTAAATTTAGGGTTGATGTTGAACCAGATGAGTACACGGTCCAAGAACTCCCAGCTAATTTTGTCGTAGGCTTTCTCGAGGTCGATTTTAAAGATAGCCCCCCCCCTTCTTACCTTTTCTCTTGTAGAGGGAGTGAATAATCTCCTGTGTAATAATAATATTATCCGTGGTCTGACGACCCGGGAGGAAACTTGCTTGGTTGGGGCTAACGATTTTACAAAGGACTGGTCGGAGTCTATTAACTATGATCTTAGCAAGGATTTTGTAAGGTACATTACAAAGAGTGATGGGTCTAAACTAGGTAATATTCTCCGGATTGTCAATTTTTGGGATAAGAGTGATATGGCTAGAGTTAGCCGTTTCCGGGAAGGAAAGCGAGGAAAAGTATTCCTCCATGAATTTGAAAAGGGATAGTTTGGTAGTATCCCAAAGGGCCTGATAGAACATAGGCTGGATACCATCCGGGCCCGGGGCTTTGAGCCCATTCATGCTGAACACCTCACGCCTGACCTCCTCCATAGACAAGGGGAGGTCCAGAAGGTTATTGTCAATATCCTCAACTTGGGGGTGATCGAAGTTAATGAACATGCTACTATTAACAGGGGAGTGGTTGGTAGTGAAAAGAGATGTAAAGTAGTTGTTCATATGACGCGAGATCTTTTCACAGTTATCAACCCATTCCCTATCAATTTTTAGTCTATCGATCTTATTACGGCGCCTTCTAATGATGGTAGAGGTGTGGAAAAAATTCGTGTTTTTGTCCCCTTCACTAAGCCATTTTATGCGTGATTTTTGTTTCCAAAGAAATTCTTCATGCCGAAGGATGTTATTGTATTCGTTTTTCAGTTGGTTTTCAAGAAGATTGAGGTTGTGAGAGAAGTGTGCTTCTTGTGCAATTTGAATACCTTTGAGTCTACTAAGAATACGTTTTTTATTTAAATTGATGTGCCCATAGACAGCATGGTTCCATTGTTTAATTAAAGGGATACAGTTTTCGAGGTTATGCTGGAATCTGCGATTATTAGCCCAATTATTTAGTATAATGTTCTGGAAATCAACCCGTTCAAACCAGCAAGCAAGCAGTCTAAAGGGGCGGGGGGTGAAGAGGTTGTGTTTTTTACCTTCGAGGCGTATGAGCATAGGGCAGTGGTCCGAGGCGGTGCGCGGAAGATTTTCGACAACAGCGTCCGGAAATTGTAACCGCCAATTAGGGTTGGCCAGTGATCGATCCAATCTCACGAGAGTGTTTGCAAATCCATCTCTATTGTTAGCCCAGGTGAGACGTGGACCCGTGCTGCCAAGGTCCGTGAGGTTGCAGTTATTGACGTTCTCCATGAATTTGTTGCACTTATACTCCTTATCATGTTTGGAATAACTTCTCTTCTCGGAGGAATCAAAGTGGTCATTAAAGTCACCCGTGGCAAGCCAAGGGGTCTCAAGGTCTTGGGCTAAATTTTTGAGGTTGTTCCAGAGGGTTTGGCGAAGGGTGTATACATGGCTAGCATAGATAGCGGATACAAGCCAATCATCGTAGCCCTTGATTGTAACGAGGAGGTGGATGGCCTGGTCGAATACATTGATAGGTCGGAGTTGAATGTTGCTCTGGTTCCAAAGGACCCAGATACCGCCGGATCGTCCTCTAGCCTCCAAGATCTCCCAATTGGTGAATCCCAGGCCCTCAAAGAAGCTAGAGAAGCTGGAAAACGCGGTTTGGGCTTCGATAATGATGAACACACTAGGCTTAAAATTATTGCAGAGCTCACTGAAAGTGGGTTTAAACAGGGGTTTCCCTGCCCCTCTACAGTTCCAAGTGATAACTGACATAGATAAAAGGTTGGGTGTAATGGGGAGATCCACATTTAGTGGCCATGGGAGGATATTTTTGACCCTATGGATGGAGTCATTGGCAGCGACCACTTCCATCAGCCTCCCTATCATGTGCCTGTCTGCTCCTATCATTTATGGGGTTCTGAGTATGATTCGAGTTTGGGTAATACTCCACTTCACCCTCGTGTAAATCGCCATTTCCGTTTCTAGGTTTAGGGTGAATTCCTCCATTCCCTCCATAAGGTATAGATACTGGATTTGCAGGTTCCCTAACATTGCTATTGGGTATGGGGGGACTCCATTGGTGACAGGTGAAGGTTCAGGCGGAGGGTCGATAACGAAAGAGTTGGTGTTGAGGGGTTCACAGTGGGGAGTATCGCCACACTGCTGCCCTTTAAATATAGTAGAAATAGGTTCATTTAATGTTGTGTGTGAAGTGTTAGAATAGTTGTTGGGAGGGTTTAACGGAGTACGTACCTTGTTGGCTACTAAATTAATACCTGAATTTCCAGACTCTGTGTCGATGTTCACAGCAAGGCGGGCCTGACTGAGCGGCGGTTCTGATGGCTTCTGACATGTCCCCTGTAGCGTCGATGTGGACTTGCCATATCTGCCATACGTATTTCGCGGGTTAGGAGTAGGGTTCAGAGTCAGCCCGTCTTTATACAGTTTAGTAGTCAGAACATCACTGTTGGTAGGATGTGAGTTGTCTTTCATGTAGTAACCTAGAACTGTAGGTATACGACCTTTACCTGTTGCATGGGAATTATTCTGCTTTATTGGCTGTCTTGTCCTAGGTTGGTTTGTTATCCTATGTGTATTTCCATACCCATTATCCTCAGATTGCTGTGAGAGGCTGGCAAACCTATTATGGGAGTTAGCTTTACTTTGGTTATTATCCAGGGTCTGTCTTTTGTAGTTTGTACCGCGTCTGATAAGCATCCAAGGCCCAAAGCTGGATTCAACAGCGTCTTATCCGTTGGTCCCCGACGTCAGTTCACCTCTCCCTGTGGCATCAGGAATATGACCGTTGGTGGTTTCGTTTGTTATGCTTCTGTGTGGTGGTAGTGTATTGCCTGCCGGAGTTCGTTTATGGCCCTCCGGCGACTCCTCTGAGTTCCTCACGGCTGGTTTTAGGTTGCAATGCTCACTCTTATGACCAACTCTCCCACATGTGAAGCAGATATACAGTAAGAATTTGTATTCAACGCAATATTTTCTTCCATCCAACTTATAGCATGGAATGAGAGGTTTAGATATGTCCACTTCCACACACACCCTTGCATACTTGCCTCTGGTCGAGGAGATGGAGTTAAAATCGGTTTTGATTGGTTTACCAAGCTTGCTGCCTATGTGAAATAGGATTTTCTCGTTAAACCATTCGATGGGTAGCTTTGGCAGTCTTTCCCATAATGCAGTAGATACTCCACAGATGTCTGAAGGATTGAAGTTTGGCTTCCAGTTTCGAACTATGAGATAGTGACCATTGATAATCCATGGTCCCCTTGTGAGGACATGGTAGTAGTCTTCTTTCATGTCAAACTTGAATAGATAGTGTCCTTCCTCAAGGTCAATGATCTCATAGTCTCCCTGGAGATTCCAGATGGTGGGGACCTTATTAACAAGCATTTTGAACCCTATATTACGTCCTAGTAAACTCACAATGACGCTTTCCTTCCACTTTTTTCTAAGTTTGTCCACATGTTTCTGTGGGATTACAACTTCTGGGCACAAAGGGTCGTAGTCAGAATCCGGATTATGGTTGAGATCAAAGTCCCCACACTCGTTGAGCTCCATCTCGTCATCAGACCAGCATCCAGTAGCTTCATCAAAGTAAATATCCGTGTTATTGCTTTTTTTGTTCTCAACTGCATCTTTGTAGGAAAGAGTCGTCTTTACTATCTTGCTTACTGGCTGTGAGGGTTCACCAACAATGGTATTTGCAGTAGTAGTGACATTCTCTCTCATAGTGACGTGATTCTCAGAGTCATAGGCCATCTCCGTCTCCATCGCAACACCTGGAAACTGTTCCAGGGGTGTGGGCTCGTGGTGGTTCTCTTTTTGTTTCTTCTTGCTGTGTACGCGGATATCCTCCTCATCTTCTTTCGACAGCTCCGCTTCAGAAGATGGTGGACGGACAGTTGAGTTAGAGAGGAACATATTTTTTATAAGAAAGACAGAGGTCGAGAAAGCTCAAGATGTTTCGTATTTATGATACAAAAGTAAACAAGGAAAAATATTTATCCATAAGAGGCTGTGATGTATTATTCTATCTAATCACAACACATTAAGATAGAGAGAAAGATAGGGAATTGTTTACTTTGATAATTTGTATTGGCATTTAATAATGATTTTAGACGAGTGGTAAAGAGACGAAATCATTTTTTTTAAATTTCTCAGCATCAATAGTGGTGACAAATATGTATGCCAAATCTTATCGACGATGTTAATGATGAAAATAAAACTAATCAATTTTTTCACTGTTCGTAGCAATGACAACATGGAAATATAGTTGCCTCTGACTTACATAATGATAAATTCTTTTATAAATTTGAAGAAATCCTTTACCACCACTATTGCCAGTGACAACCTTTGTCATTCCCATTGACAATGACAAAGACTTAGTGATAAAGCCTGTATTTTGGTGTGGTGAATCTTTGGCCAATAGACACCAATTCTGGGAAAGTCTTGATGAATAAGGATGGAAATAATATTGAGAATATGATTGAAGGATGAAACCAGCACGTGAAGAGGGACCCCTCCTACCTTAATAATTATAATTTTATGTTTTTTTCTTTTCCTTTAATTAGTGATGTTTGATAGTGGAATAAATTATTGTATTAATGTTAGATTTTGAATTATATCACATTTATTTACATTTCAAATCCGAATTGGGACTGCAAATGTGCTTATAAAATTCCTTCATATGTAATATGAACGGACACGGATTCGTAGAGTATTCCTAAGTGATAAAAGCATTATTTTATTTTATTTTATTTAATAAGCCACTGGAGTGTGTTCATTAATTAAATTTATTTGCAAGTTTTAGAATTAATGGGGTAGAATTAAAAATTTTATATTATAAAGGGTATTTGGATAATTTCATAGATTTAACATGCCTAAAAGTAATCATGAATATTTATTTTCATGTTTTGTATTTTATTCTCTGAATGTCAGTAAATTAGTTGTGCGTGTTGCATTAAAATAGAGGGCCAACCTAGATAGGGGAGAAACGTGTATCACGTTGGATTACGAAAAATACAAAAAGATGGAGTGGTCTTTTTCAAGGTAGCCATTTGGGTAATTCCAAAAGACTTGTTGGCCAATCAAAAAGATACCCATTTCAACTCAAATTGTATCACTTAACCACTATTAATTTAAGGCTACATATAAGGTTAGAAGCACAATTGATCACCAAAGCAACTTTTAACATCAAAATCCTATTAGAATATAGTACGGGGGTTTGTGAGATATTATTCTGTACAAGTTTTTAGAGAAGTCTTATTCATGATTGTAATACCATTTTAATACAAAATCTTGTGAGTTGATTGATGTAATGAGAATTTCGTTTTCATTCTACAATATTTTGGTATTCATTATGCTAACTTAAATTTAATTACTAAGGTTGGAATGTTTTCGATTTTAGTTAGTATTTAATCTTCAATAAAGTTTTGTATTCCTGAAAACTATTTTAAAATTCGTATTCATATAGAATATTATGATCCTTCTAAATCAAATTATATTCAATTCTATGATTTCATGTACACAAAATTTGGTGGATTATGCTTTTGTCTAATCAATTGATAATCCATACTTAAATGTATCTTAAAATACATAAAAATAATGCTTTTCAAGGGAACAAAGGATTTTATCTTTGTGAATAAGATAAAAATTTAATAAAAAATTTAACTTTAATGATTTATTTTTCGATTTTTTTCGTGGAGAGATCGGGTCAATTTCGAATTATAATAATTTTGAATCGAAACTTATATTGACATTATAGTTAATTAAAATTAGTAAATGACTCCAAAATCCTACTAATTATTTCTCATCATTGTCTACATAATTTATTTCGATACTTTTATTGGTTGCTAAAATTATTTCATATTAATCGCGATTTAAAAATCAAGGGTGTTTAATTGGAAAATATATTTTATCAAATTGATCATTTCCTTGTGAGATTGACTTGTACTTGCAAGCGATTCTATTAGTATATCGTGCACTTCAATATTTATGAAATTCACAACAATGAGCTAAGAAGAAGTATGATCTCTCCTAACCTTTTAAAGCAAACAATACTTTCACAACCCTTTTTCCATTGCAATCGATTCATTTTGAAATATAAATTTTCTTTCAGAAGGAATAATTTGATCTTTGAGAATTTTATAATTCTATTTTATCTTCTTTAATGTATCCCATTTATCTTACAATTTAAAGTAGGAAACGAATAGATTTGTGTTGTGCTTGATCTAAGGAATGTGAGATTGAGATTCGCCACCCCTATAAACTGAAAGCTTATCAGTGACAGGTGCCTAGGCCGACTATATATAGGTATCGGTCAAAACCTTTAAATAAGATTCTTACTTGTGAAACATAGTGGGCCTTTAATTACAAAAGGTAAAAATATAAAGCTAAAACTAGTAGAGGTTTAAAACCTAGTACCATAAAAGTCATTATAAGTAAATTCGTGATAAATCAAGGAATACTTTGTTATTACTGTAAGCAAAAACAAGTCATCATATCACCATAGAGTGGGATCATGATCTATAATTTAACAAATATAAGTTAGTTTAAAGAGGTACAATTGTAAAGGTGGTTTCCGACCTATAACTTGTAGTTATATCAAGTTTAGAGGCTTAAAGGGTCAAGCTATAATTATATAAAAGAAGATGATTTAATATTTTACAAGGGCAAGACCTATTAGACTCAAATCAGAAATTTCGAGGTAAACTAGAACTCTTAAGGGCATGTTTGTTAGAAAAGATTAATATGCCAAAAAATTTCAAGTCAAATTTTCTCATGAAATTTTGTCAAGTTAAAATTTTCTATTTTTTATATCTGGTTGTAGTGGAGTAGAAAAATAGAAAATGTGGGATTATTTAGGTTTAAACAATAAAAATTTGCCTTGGCAAAATTTTTAGGGTAGGAGGTAAGGAAATGAAAGTTGGAAATGACAACTTTTCTTATTTTAAATAGTTATACTATTCTCGATGGTTGAAAAAAAAGCAAGACAAATTTATGCCATCAAACACCTCCAAAGTTGAAAGATAGAAAATTTTTCATAATTGTGGTGAAAAAAGTTTGTCTATCAAACGCACTTTGAGGGTTCAAAATGTTAAGGTCCAAATTAATATAATTCAAATGTTGAGGACGTAGTTGAAACTTTTACAAAACTTAAAGGACCATTTAGATAATTAACTTAGTGTTACTCTCTTAAGATGTTTGGAGGACCCTTATGGCCGTGTTTGGTTCGAGTTGAACTACTTTTAACCACGGTGAAAAGTAGAATGATGAAATATTTTTTTACATATTTATAATTAAATTTTTATTGAGTTGATATTGTGAATAAATGCACACCATATAATCATGAAACTTTAAATAAGAATAGAGAAGAAAAATTTAACTTTAAATAGGTTAATAAGTATTTCACCATATTACTTTTTACCGTGTTAAAATATATTTTACTCCGGACCAAACGAACCCACACTTTTGCCTCTCATCCTTGTTGAAAAAGCAGCTCAAATCCACCAAAATCTACTTTCGGTGGCTTTTGGCATGTGGGTTTTGTTTTCTTTTGGCTAGTGGGTTTTATTTTATATCCCACTACATGAAAGTTGCTCCTTAAGTTAAGGAGTTTTGTCCCTTCAAGACCCTATAAAAGGTAGTTAACTCTGCTAATGTTAAAATACACCAAAACATCAAACACTAAGAAGAGTAAGAGAGTGAGAAAGAGTTCATTTGGAGTTTTGAGTATACACACTTGTGTAGAAAAATACACATTATATTTTTCATTTGGAGTGTATTTGTGAGAGTCTCTTTTGTAACTCATTTGCAATAGTGATATGATCTGAGTGTTAGGGGACGTAGCCGAATTGGTGAACCACTTAAATATTTTTCCTACTACACCAAATCTGCCCATTTGTCATGGTCATTGACCTTGACAAATCCACCTTGTCAAGGTCAATGACCGTGACATTTCGAGGCGAGACAACTTTTTTTGTCACGGTCGTGTCACGGTCATTGACCTTGACAAAAAACTCGCGTTTTGTGTCACGGTCGTGTCAAGGTCAATGACCGTGACACGTTTGTCACGGTTTATAACCGTGACAAAGCCGTGACCCTTTTTATAAAAAAAATGTCACGGTCAATGACCGTGACAATTCTGGGCAGAATTTAAAAAAAATCTGCTGGGCAGTATGGCCACTGCCACTGCCCAGTAGTATATTTGTACCTGTTATAGCAACGTTGTACCTGTTCCAAACATCATATATCCAACACAAACTAAAGATAATGCAAATATATATTCATGACAGTATAATCCAAATCTTCAAAGTAAAAATAATATACATGATGATATAATCCAAATATAATTAAAATGGACAAACTAGAAAATAATGTTACTACATGTCTTGGATAAAACTGAGGAGGTGAGTAGGACACACGACATACGAATTGACGCACCCACTAATATACGTCGTGCCGCATTGTTCGCGCAACCACAATAGGGAGTTCTCCTTCCCGGGTATGACATGCGTGACGAGCACCCTGGACTCCATCTGTTGAAGCACACGTCCATGGACTATTCCACCCTCGACGATATTCGGGTTCCTCAACCCCCGCCCTATCCGCTGGCCATCAAATATGTCCAATATGAACACGCTCGGCCAACCAATTATCGATAATGGTCTGTTGGAGGGCGTCAAATAGGGAAGTGGATCGTCGAAGTACGAACGTGTCGGTGATGAAGCAGCGAGGTCCACATCCTCGTCATCCTGCGCCTCGTCCTCCCGCACCTCCTCCTCCACCGCCTTCTCCTTCCCTTTCCCTTTCTCTTTACGGTCTCCCCCCAACGTACGCTTCATGAATGCGTACATATCTTGGACCATCGCCTCCAAACGGGATAGCTTCGCGTCGTGTGAATCCACCGTTCGAGCCAACCCGGTGTCGCTCGTCTCCAATCCGATGATCCTAGATTTGGCCACCCGCGAGCTCACTCCCCTTGTCCTCCCCTTGCAATCAAAGCCAAGAACTTGGCTGAGTGCGTCTGTGGACAAAGATGCCTTGTCGGCATCAGACTGCGACTCATGCACTTCCTTAAGCTTTGCCTGAAACGACAAAAAGCACATGATTAGTAAAATAAGTAAACTAAAAATTATAATGTAATTAACAATAATTAAACTGTCGAATTACTTACAATCGTGGCCGCGACGCTCGGGGACACCTCCTTGTCCTTACCCTTCTTCGTCCGAAGAGCCACATAAGTATCGAGCCTATGTGGCTTACCCCCTGGCCCACTCCCTACCCCCTGAAATAAAATAAAGTAAAGTAAAATTAGTATCGGCCCCGCAAAGTAAAATAATATCCAATAATATATTTCTGTAGTTATAGATAAATTAAATATTACCTTCATCCTATGCTCCACCTCAGGGTAAGAGGTCCGGCCGGAGTAGTGCACGTCCGTCTTTTTAGCCCGATTTTCCCTCCTCGATTGGCGAGATGCCAATTGTCGATCCTCGATCTCATTGTCAATGAACTTTTGCCATTGTGCCAATGAGATCGGCTCCTTGGGCGGGACGGATCCGCGCCATTGTAAAATGGACTCTCGTGTTTTTCCAAGTACCGTGTCCGCATATTTTTTTTCCACGTCTTGTGTTGCTCCCTCAACTGCTCCAAGACGGAATCGCGTAGCTTTGGATCCAAGTTGAATTGTTCCTGTCCAACAAACACAATGTCAGTTGCGAATAAATATAAATATAAATATAATATAAATATAAATATAAATATAAATATAAATTGAAATTGAAATATTCATATAAATATTACCTGTAGTGCCGCCCAAACAGCTAACTTGAGCTCATACGGCACCTCCTTCCAACTCATAAACCCCGGGCCGATGACCGTCTTTAGCAGCTCGAGGGATCTCGCTAAAAGCTCTGACTTGTTTTCGACGGTAATCCCAAATTTTCCATATTTGGGGAGCCTAGGGGCGGAGGAGCCCTTGTCGCCTCCGCTACCACCGAACCCAGACGACGACATCATCATAAACAGCATCATCATCTTCGCCCTAACATCTGAAGGAGACATTTTTGCTGTAAAAAAAATGTTATTAGTACAGATAAAAAAAAATGTTATTAGTACAGATAAAAAAATGTTCCGTCTATATTATAACGTATGTGTAAGTTCCGTCAATACCATTTCGTTTCAATTTTGTAATATTATGTTTTTTCCAAATATTTAAAGAGTTATTAAATGGGTGCCCCACCCCTGCCCCCTCCCCCCGCCACACACACACGCACACCTACGCACACGCACACACACACACACACACACACCCCTACAGTTATTAAATATTTAAAGAGTTATTATAACATATATTGTTTATCAATAAAATTATGGCATGAGATAATTATAATTGTAGCATAAATTTCATTATCATGGGTTTTATCTAATTGAATTAAATGAACAATACTTTTAGCCCTTGTTATTCATCAAATTTGAGGCAAGTTAATTAGAATATTTGTAGGACTGAAATTGATTTAGATTATGCCTATCTATGTAACTCTAAAACCTAATTGTGATTAAAATCTGATTTATATGGATTAATTCTATTACATTTATAATTTAACTAATAGAGTTGAATTTTAATATTAATCCTTTGGTTTATTTAACTAACTTTGGTTTGGTTTATTTCTAGTTGAATCTGAGTTATAATTTTTAGATTATGTATAGGAATTGAATTTTAATATTAATCCTTCATAAATCCCTTGAATACATGCATAAATTTGTAGAGATTGAAATTAAATTGCTTGAGATTGAATTTCTATGTTTCGGGGTCATTATTTGAAAATACTTAATTACCCTTTGAAAACCTTTCATAACACACCTATGTATTAAATATGGGTTAGACCTCTTAGCTTGCTCAACCACCCATTTACACACTTACTGTACCTTTTATTTACATTATGGATATTAATCAATTCACACGTTTTTTGTCCACTTCAACATTTACTGAAACATTTATTAATTCATTCAAGTTAGGTAAAACCACGCAAGTATCTAATACAAATATTATCGTTCAACAAATTAAGTCCCATCGATAATAAACACCAAAAACAAATCCATCAAACAAATATGTAACTATTCACCCAACCATAATTTTTGCACATATCACAACCCGTAATCTTTTAACATTCAACGATACCAATTACTAAACAATTCTACTATCTACGATAAATACCAATATTTTTCAACACTGTATCCCCCAATAGTAATAATGAATTAACATATAATTTTCAACTCCAACAACATATGCTTCAACTTAACCCAATCTTCCCAATAATACCAACTAATCAGCACCCAACATCCAAATCCAACAACATAGGTCTAGAACCAACGTTTGTACATAATAATTTATAGTCTCCAAGAAAGTACCATTTTTATTCATAATATTTACGATTATCAGTTTCTCGTGTATTAGCCAAATTTCCAAGATTTCAATTGTAGCATAACACATTAATTTATACGTATATAAAGTGGGATTCATATGAGTTACCCAACAATTAAAAATTTCCCAAGAGAACTATTAGTAATTTTGTAATACAATTCCACGGGATTGATTAATCATAATCATATTTCATCTTTCAATTCTCAATGAAAAATCATAAGGCACGGATTTCAAATCTTGAACAATTATCATATTAACCTTGTTATCATTATAATGAGTATACAATTTGATTTTTGTAATCATTTCTTAGGCCTTCTTATTCTCTAAGGATTTCAAAGTTAATATAAAAAAATACCCCCTGCCCACACACACACACACACCACCCCACCCTGCCCCACCCCCTGCCCCACTCCACCACCCCCTCCCCCACCCCGCCCCACCCCCTCCCCCACCCTGCCCCACCCCACCCCCTGCCCCCTCCACCACCCCCTACACCCATCCCGCCCCACCCCCCACACACGCACACACATACACACATATATATATACACATACACACATAAATATACAGACAAATATATATATATATATAAATATATATATAAATGGAAGAGAGAGAGAGAGAGAGCAGCGTCGAGAGAGAGAGAGAGGGAGGGAGGGAAGGGCGCGGGAGGGAAAAAAGAAAGGGGGTAGGGTTTTTGCTGGAAAAGTTGTCACGGTCGTGTCACGGTCAATGACCGTGACAATTCGTTGTCACGGTCGTGTCAAGGTCAATGACCGTGACATAAAACGCGTGTTTTTTTTGTCACGGTCAATGACCTTGACAAGGCTGGCCGGCTGAAAGGTGACAATTTGCCCATTTTGGTGTAGTGCTTCCCTTGTGTGTGTGTTTTTTCTACTCATTATACTTTTATTGTGAGTGTGCCATATTATTATTTGGGGTCAGAGTCAGTATCATTTGTTGACACGCTTTCGCACAACAAATTGGTATTAGAGCCAAGGTCTTCCAATGTAGGCATTTTGGATATTTTTTTGGAGAAATAACCGTATGTATAGTACTATTCATACAGTTACTATTCACAGACGGAAAAAATTTCTAAACTTAAGATTTTTTCGTTTGCATTTTTTTTGTGACCGTGATCGTTTGAAAAATGAAAACCGCAAAATTTGAGGTAGAAAAATTTGATGGGCAAAGAAATTTCAGCATATGGCAATGTGAAGTGATGGATGTCTTAGTCCAATAAGAGCTGGAAATTGCTCTTGGAGATATGCCAGAAGATATGAAGGAAGATGACTAGAAGAAAATCAATCGCAAGGCTTGTGGTCATATTCGTCTTTATCTCGACAAGGATGAAAAATATCCTTATATGTGTGAAACCTCAGCATAAAAATTATGGAATCAACTGGAGGATAAGTACATGACGAAGAGCATTGAAAATTGGCTCTATTTGAATAAAAAACTCTTCTGGTTCCAATACACATAAGGTATTTCTATGTCTGAGCATCTAGACAATTTTAACAAAATTATTGCTGATTTGAAAATTTTGGATGTTGAAATTGATGATGAGGATAAAGCACTATTAGTGCTAAATTCTCTACCTGACTCGTATGAGCATCTCATTACAATGTTATTATAAGGAAAGGAGGAAATAAAATATGTTGAGGTCTCTAATACCTTAATGAATAATGAGGTTAATAAGAAGGATAATTAGGTATATAGAGACTCAACATCTAAAGTGTTGACGATTTGCGAAAGAATAAATGAAAGGAAGAATGGCAACCATTGAAGATCTCGATCTAAATCTAGAGGTGGAACATCAACTTTAGGTAGGATGATTCCTGCAAAAGATGGATGCGCCTTTTGTCACCAAAAAGGACATTGGAAAAAAGATTGTCCTAAGTTAAAGAAGGACACGAAAAACCCCACTGCAAACGTTGCGGGGAGTGACGATGAAGATTCTAAATTTGATTTGTCTATTTCACCATTTGGATCCAGTTCCCAAGAATGGATTTTGGATTCGGGTTGTTCCTATCACATGTGTCCCAATAGGGAGTGGTTTTATATCTTTAAGGAGCTAGAAGGTGGAGCTATTTTAATGGGCAATGATTATGCTTGTCAAACAAAAGGGATAGGAAAAATTCGATTGAAGTTGCATAGTGGAATAGTCAGAGTGCTGGAAGACGTTCGGGAAGTACCGGACCTGAAGGAAAATCTTATCTCACTTGGCGCTTTGGCATCTAAAGGTTACGATATCACACTAAAAGGCGATGTTCTGAAGGTGTCACATGGAGCCTTGGTTATGATGAAGGGAATGAAAAAGAGTAACTTATATTTTCTCCTTGGAAATACAGTTACAGGTGCAGCGGTAGTCTCAGAAAGTTCAAGAGAGGTTGCATCTGATGCTACGAGATTATGGCATGTACGCTTGGGACATGAAGGAGAGAAGGATTTACAGGGATTAGTGAAGCAGGGTCTATTAAAAGGTTCCAAGACATGTAAGCTTTAATTTTATGAACATTATGTTCTGGGCAAGCAGACAAGAGTAAAGTTTGGCACAGCTGTACATCGCACAAATGGGACTCTTGATTATGTTCACACGGATGTTTGAGGACCTACAAAGTTTCATCTTTGGGAGGTAAGCATAATTTTATATCTTTTGTGGATGACTTCTCCAGACGAGTGTGGGCGTACACCATGCGACATAAGGATAAAGTCTTGAAGATTTTCTTAAAGTGGAAAAGGATGATAGAGACCCAAACTGGCAGAAAAATTAGAAGACTCAGGTCAGACAATGGCGATGAATATAAGTCAGACCCATTTTTGCAAGTATGTCAGGAAGAGGGGATCGTGTGACACTTCATAGTAAGAGACACGCCATAACAAAATGGGGGGGGGGGGGGCTGAACATATGAATCGCACTTTGCTGGAGAAAGTGCGATGCATGTTATCCAATGGTGGTTTAGGCAAGAAATTTTGGGCTGAACCTGTTATATATGCATGTCGTCTCATTAATAGGTTACGTGCAGCTGCAAATGAGGGCAAAACACCCATGGAGGTATGGTCAGGAAAACCTGCTATAAATTATGATTCTTTACGTATTTTCGGCTCCCCTGCATATTTCCATATTAGGAAAATGTGACAACTCGCTCATCCAAATAAGGGGTGGCCAGCCCGATACTCAAATAAAAACAGGAATCGTGGATGGAATCATTCTTAGCATCACAAACAACCGATGCTCTTGGCAATGAAGCAACGCCGCATTCATCGCATCCCCAAAAGTCTGCAAAGTTGGATTGCCCAACAAATGCTAGCGGATCCTCCAGTTTAAACCCCCCATGAACTTTGCTATTTTCCTCTCTTCCGGAGTCACTTCATCCGGTACAAAACTTGCCAACTGAGTGAACTCCTCTTCATATTTCGCAACTGATCGTTCTCCCTGTACCACATCTTGAAGTTTCTTTCTCATCTTCCCTTGAACAGCGGGAGGGAAATACTTCCGATCAAATAAAACCCAGAAATCGTTGATTGTCATAGTATCTCTATGCTCCGGTGTAGTCATTGAGTCCCACCAATGCAGTGAAACTCCAACAAGTTTGAAAGTAGCAAGGATTTGTTTCTTTTCCTCACCACATTCCACCATACACAGATGGAGCTGCATATCCTTCTTACACTGATTGGCGACTATAACATCAGAACCTCCTTGGAATTTAGGGGGATGGCCCTTTCAAAGGACTCCCTAACTCTCTACCACGGAGAAGGTCTCGTAAGATCTTGTACGTCCTACGCTCATTGTTGTTGAGCTTGTGGCATTTGTTGAACCACAACAGTCATCGCTGCGATGACCACTTGAGCAACGATGTTTGCTACATCAGCAGCATTTATAATCCCTTGTGGCGGCGGGGGAGGACCTACCTCCTCTTATATAACTCTATCACTTCTAGAGGGGCGGCCTCTCTTAAGCGGCATCTGAGATGAAGAAACAATATAGTTAGAATACTATTTAAAACAATCTAATTTTGCAGAAGATCGCATACATAGGCAACAAAACAGTCCTATCATTAAGCTCTATATCAAAGAATGCTACGGTAGAACGTGACAAGTCCGCATAGATCCTAAAGACTCTAGAACCAGATGCTCTGATACCATCTGTGACAATCCGCTCATCCAAATAATGGGTTGCCAGCCCGATACTCAAATAAAAATAGGAATCATGGATGGAATCATTCTCATCATCAAAACAACATAGTAAGTATACGGGATAACCACTCCATAATTCAGAAAAGCGGGTTACCAAAAATTTTATTTTATAAGTTAAGGAAAGAAATTTAAACAACCCAATGGAGAAAAGAAAGTGGAAACCCCAAAGAACTATATTACACAACAACAAGTACACAATAAGGGGACCGAATATGCTGTCGGTCCACAGTCGCATACAACAAAGTACAACAGTTTAATGTAATTTACATAATACATTACAATAAGCAAATACAATAGCTTGGGGCCACACGCCCGAGTAAATGACCCGATCATGACTAGAGTACAAAAATAAAGGCGTCTACACAAAATATCCCGTAATATCCGTAAAGTATCACGACTCGCCAAAAACACCAGAATGGGAAAGTCAGTACGGGCGTCCTTGCGGCGGAGCACCTGAGCGGATATAAGATTCATGCACAATAAGAAATATGAACAGGTCAGGGCCCGGTTTTATATGATCACCAGATGAATAAAAAGTATGACAGTTATGAATAGTTAATCATGAATGATAAAGATGAGAATCTATCAACATAATCTCAAAGCATAAACTAAGACAATGTAAATGATTATAAATTTCGTTAGTTATGTAAGAGAATTTGAATGAGTATCATTAATTAAAATCCTCCATCATTTTTCACTATTTCATTTCATCTCTCCATTCCTTATCAGGAATATAATTACTGTCATATGCTCTTTGTGGAATTCCATTCCTTATCAGGAATATAATCACTAATATATGCTCTTTGTGGCATTTATCATACATCAAGTCCCACTTGATTAAGAATTGTTATATTCATATACATACAACGATTCTAAGACCGTCCCTCCGGGTTTCTCCACTGGACGCGCCCCTAAATGACTATCATCTTCCAGGGCCTATCAACCAAAACAACCTGGGCACCTATCGCAACGTCGGGAAGTGTCCATATGCTTGCGGGAGAGTCATAACCACACCCGAAATTACCTCACCGTAGTAGAAAATATACATAATAACCGATCATATGGCCGAGGACTATAGTCTCCCTACATTCAATAGCCAGGGAACATCACCTCATGCGCGTACTTCCCTTATGATAGCATTTAGAGAGGTGCGTTTAAGTAAATTATCATTTACCATATTCATGATTAAGTAAATTATCACTTACCAAAATCATTGCCATTTCCATTTCCATTTCATTTTCGTTTTCCATGTGCATGTTCATTTAATGGATATATCCCATTTTATCCGGAGCCATATGTGAATCATATCATCATTACAACCTCAATGAATGAATAATTTCTTGATTCATTCTCCCAACATTTTAGGGTATTATTATAACCCACGACGACTAACATAGCTCAATTGAGCTTCCAATGTCTCCTAATATGACCTTACAACCCCCAGTTTCATAATAGTTAACTAAAAGAAAAGAACGTCCTAACATCGCTTTGTACACCCCCAGAATAACCCCCACATAACCCATTTCTAATGTAGGGTAGTTAACAAACTCATCTAGGAATCTAGGACTCTAAGTTTACTTCATACAAGAAGGTTCCTAAGTCCGCAACCTAAGGAAAAAGGATCAAAATTGAGTTAGAAAAATAACTCAAAACAATAAGGTTTTCGAATCCATTCACCCTAGGGCCGAATCGATTCGCCCCAGGCAGGGAATCGATTCGCCCAAAAGCGAATCGATTCGGAAGACAAATTCCAATTTCCTCCTTGGCCAAATCGATTCGGCCTTAACCCGAATCGATTCAGGCTTTTAGACTTGTAACTTGACCCCTAAGAGAATCGATTCGCCCTAGGGCCGAATCGATTCGCCCCTGTGATCTGGCCAAGGATGGGGTTACGGGTTGTGAACCATAGTTTTCCCCAAAACTCAAATCTTCTCCATTTTTACTCACATCCAACAACATTAATCCACCCCAAATCATTCTATATGATTATTAACTACTATAATCCCTAATATCATCAATATATACCATGATTAGGGTTCAAACACCATAAATTTACATTTGTTCCATTAATTCTAATACACAACTATCACACAATTTACTAATCTTAAACCATATATTAGCATGTAGGAAACTTGCCTTGAAGTAGAAACTCAGATTTTCCCTTGGTAGCAACAATCCCAAGCCTCAATCTTCAATCTCTCTCTTTTTCTCCTTAATTCTCCACAATTCTCTTCCTCTCTCTAGGTTTAATAAATGGTTAATACCACATTAAAATGATTCACAACTACACATTTAAGTTAAAACCAGTCAAAAGTACCCGAAACATAAAAATACAATATGGCACTTATTTTGACTATCTCGCACATTTCAGGACTAACTACGCCCCCTAAATTGGCATCAGGCAATTTTATAAATCATTTTAGGTTCCGGTTTCATTTTAAACCATATATGGCATTTAAAATATATGACACCATAAAACGCAACATGATGATATTTACTTACACATACAATAGATATGCAACAATTCAGTAAATATGCTCAATTATCTCAATTAGTTCATATTTACTACATTTTCTAACATTTTATATAATTACTTCACACAGTAAATAAATATAAAATAGGTTCTCAAAAGCGAGGGTTGTTACAGGAAAGCAAGTTGGATCCTAGAGCTAAGAAAGCCATATTCTTGGGCTTTAGTGATGGAGTGAAGGGGTATAGACTTTGGTGCCTCGAGACGAAAAAGATCATAAATAGTAGGGATGTTACATTCGATGAATCTTCAATGTTGAAGAGTTCTCCTAGGGAGAGCAAAACCAAAGAACCTCCACAGCAGGTAGAGCTTGAGACTCCAATTATTCCAGTTAGACTTGTCACAAATTCAGAAATTGATGAGACAAGTACAGATGAGGTGGAGAATCGTGCCCATAAGTCTCCTCAGCAATCATATTTTATTGCAGCTAATAGACTAGAAAGATAAAAAAGGAAACCTGGATGGATTATTACTGAAATGGTGGCATATGCACTACCCATGGTTGAAGATGACATTCCATCTACTTATAAAGAAGCCGAAAGAAGCTCAGAGAGTGTAGATTGGAATAAGGCAATGGACGAGAAGATACAGTCTCTTCATACGAACCAGAATTGGGAGTTAATCCAACTTCCAAAAGAGAAGAAAGCCATTGGTTGCAAGTGGATATATGCCAAGAAGTAAGGCTCCTCAGAGAAAGCCAATGTAAGATTCAAGGCTAGGTTGGTGGCAAAAGGCTACGCGCAGAATGAAGGGATCGATTATAAGGAGGTATTTTCCCCAGTTGTGTAGCATTCTTCCATTCGTATTTTGCTAGCATTGGTTGTGCAGTTTGATCTCGAGTTGGCACAACTTGACATCAAAACTGCTTTCTTACATGGAGATTTGGAGGAGGAAATTTATATGACTCATCTAGAAGGGTACAAGGTTGATGGTAAAGAAAATTGGGCCTGCAAATTAAGAAAGTCGTTATATGGGTTAAAGAAAAGTCCAAGGTAGTGGTACAAGTGATTTGATCGGTTTATGTTTGGGTAACAGTATACAAGGAGACACTATGATCATTGTGTCTATTTTCATAAACTTCGTGATGGATCCTTTATTTATTTGCTCTTATATGTTGATAATATGCTGATTGCTTCTAAGAGCAAGGTGGAGATTGAAAAACTGAAAATTCAGTTAAGTCAAGAATTTAAGATGAAGGATCTAGGCGAGGCGAGGAAAATACTTGGCATGGAGATTAGCAGAAATTATTCCAGGGCATTGTTTGTTTGTCACAAAAACAGTATTTGAAGAAGGTATTACAGCGTCTTGGTATAGATTCTAAAACCAAACCTGTAAGTACTCCGTTGGCCCCACACTTTAAGCTAAGTTCCATGGAATCCCCACAGACAGATGGGGAATATTCAGAAATGGATCATGTTCCCTATGCTAATGCAGTGGGAAATTTGATGTGTGCAATGGTGTGTACGAGGCTCGATATTTCACAAGTTGTTAGTATGGTGAGCAGATGCATGCATGATCCTGGGAAAATGCATTGGCAGGCTATGAAATGGATCTTACGGTACATCCATGGTACTGTTGATTTTGGTTTGAAATTTGAAAAGGATTCACGTGCTCGTTGGCATGTGTTTGGATATGTAAATTCAAATTACATCGGTGATTTGGATAAACGACGGTCCACTACTGGTTATGTGTTTACACTAGCTGGAGGCCCAGTCCGTTGGAGATCTAAGCTACAATCTACGGTGGCTTTGTCAACTACAGAGGTAGAGTATATGGCAGCAACAGAGGCCATTAAGGAGGCCATTTGACTTCATGGTTTGATTTCATACATGGGAATTGTTCAGGATCACGTGGATGTCTTCTGTGATAGTCAGAGAGCCATCCACTTAGCTAATAACCAGGTTCATCATTCACGGACAAAGCACATCGACGTTCGTTTCCGCTTTGTTCGAGAAATTTTGGATGAGGGGACTATTCTCCTCAAGAAGATTGGAACCGCGGATAATCCCGCGGATATGCTGATGAAGATTGTTACTAGGATCAAGTTTGAACACTGTTTAAGCTTGATCAATATTCTTTGTATTTGAACACCTTAGAGTGTATGGCGCTTATGAGCACATTTGGAGGATACTTGGATCATTTTGGATAATATGTGGTTACGTGTTTTGGTGGAGCTTTGTAAGGTGGAATTGTTTGATTGACAAAAGTTTGACATGGTGACTTGTAAAATTTTGCCAAGGTGGAGATTTTTGAAAAAGCAGCTCAAATCCACTAAAATCTACTTTTGGTGGCTTTTGGCATGTGGGTTTTGTTTTCTTTTGGCTAGTGGGTTTTATTTTATATTCCACTACATACAAGTTGCTCCTTAAGTTAAGGAGCTTTGTCTCCTTCAAGACCCTATAAAAGGGAGGTAATTCCACTAATGTTTAAACACACCAAAATATCAAACACTAAGAAGAGTTAGAGAGTGAGAAAGAGTTCATTTGAAGTTTTGAGTATAACATTTGTGTAGAAAAATACACATTGTATTTTTCATTTGGAGTGTATTTGTGAGAGTCTCATTTGTAACTCATTTGCAATAGTGATATGATCTGAGTGTCATGGATGTAGCCAAATTAGTGAAGCACTTAAATATTTTGTCTTCCTTTGTGTGCGTATTTTTTATACTCATTATACTTTTATTGTGAGTGTGCCATATTATTATTTGGGGTTACAATTAATATCATTTGTTGACATGCTTTCGCACAACAATTCTTGAATGGAGAACGATTGAATTCCTAATACCCCCACTTGCTCGGAATAATGGGCAACGAAAACAAAATTTGGGATTGAGTATTTTAAACAGACGGTTTGCTTAATAAGAGGTGCAAAATTTTTCATGCTAAAATTGTAGCAACATAAGAAGAAAGAATGTTGGAATAACATACAAGAGTGTTAGGCTAAAAATTTAGATGTGATGACATGTTGAAAATTCTTTTTTTACTTCCACTTCAAAAGATTCAAGCATACTAAAATCTTGACTCATTTGAGTCGGTGCCGGTCGGGTGGACGCCTAATATTACTTGTGGGGCAAACCCCACTTTACGTAGGTGGTATCCTTTCAACGAAAATGGAGCCCAGCTTAAAGTTTAACTCAAACATATTGAGCCCAGCTTAAAGTTTAACTCAAACATATGTATTCTAAGCAATAGGCTCAAACATCTTTTCTAACCTTCCGATGAGGAGCGAAATGGGCAAATGTTATTTTGATTCCCTTTTGTGAGAAAGGCACACTGTTTGAATGATATATTTGTAAAATCAAGAAAATGGCTTAGATTGTATGCAAATAAATGTACCACGTGCAATTTTTTTATTTTTTAAATTTATCCCCAGATAAATACTCTGAATCTAGCTGTAAGCAAACAGCGGTTCTTAAAGATCATGACTCATGAACACATTTAAAAGGTTGATTGTATTTGTGTACCAGCATATATAAAGTACACCACGTTCCAACAACTTGGGATACAAGAAGCGTTTACTTTTAACAATGAAGGTTGAGCTTTCAATAGCGTGAACTTTGTGGAAAGTGGAAACAAATAGAATTAGGGGATTCACTTTTATATAGGATGAATTAGATCTTCTTCTGACCATTTGCTTGATAAATAAAATTTGAGGACCAAAAAGTGACATGTAAAATTTTATAAATTATCACGTATTTTCTCTAATTTTCTTATTTTCTGGACCTCTTTTCAATGATAACCAAACAATGAAAAATGATATTTTAGTTTTGTTTCTAACAATTGCTCCTTTTGCCTCATCAAAAGTGCGACAAACATTAAGATAGTGACTTATCAGTACCAACCCTATTGAAGGTGGTAGAAGCGGCCCATTAAGACGGGAGGAATATTGACCTATGTATTAGGCTGTAGGAGTGTAAAAGTAGCCGTAATTTAAAATTAGTTGGGCAAAGTAAGAGAAAATTGGGTTAGCTAGATGAATAGGGAGGATCCAGCCATAGAGCAAACGATTATGTAGTTGACTTTATAACCAGCCATATGTCAAAATTAATTACCTTTAACCTCTAGTTTTGTTAGAGACTAGCATCTATCTACCCCACGTGATGCGTAACCGATAATATATACTATGATTTATTTAAAGTAAATAATAAATTTCGCTATACTCATATAAAAAAATTATATAATTAACAAATTGCTTTTATAATATACTTGTTTCCATTGTTAACGAAAGAAAACATGATTTTCAACCATTAAAAATGGTATAAATTTATTTTCAATGATCAAGATATTAAATCATCCAAAAAGCTACAATTCCAAGCTACAAATTGTGTAAAAAAATTAAAATTTGTTTAGATAATAAAAGGATAAAAAGTTAAAACAAATGCTTGTTTTCCCTAGCTGAAAAAATAAAAAAGTCCAACACAAAATTTTATTTATATTCCCAACACAATATAAAAATATTTTAAAAAATGAGTTGTACAATAACATTTGAACGAAATTCACATCAAGTAGAAACCTCAATTGTGCTCTATACAACTCTTCAATTGTTACTTACATATTTTTTATTCTTCAAAGATCCTATGGACTCGATTGGAAAATGAGGCACGTAGGTAGGGCTGTAAATCGGGCTGGGGGAGCCGGGCTTGGGGTTGCTCAGGCTCGGCCCGAACTCACTTGCCCATGCTCAAGCCCGAGCTCGGCCCGAATTATGTTTTCCCACCTAAGCCCGAACTCGGCTCACAAGTATTACGGGCTTCGGGCCCGATTTCAATTTTTTTTGTTAAAAAAGTTTGAATTAATTTTTTTTCTTGTATTTCCATCATGGACAAAATTACACATTAAAATATAATTGATATTTCATGAAATAAAATATATAATTATGAAATGTATTAAATTAAAACAAGGGAAATAAGAGTGAAAATCTACAAATGCCTATTAAATTTCATACATTTAGCAAAATTTGATCACTCCCAAAGGCCTATTATGACTTAAGCAATTATTAAATCAAATACCCATAATGAGATGAGATTAAGAATAAAATCAAAAAATTAAAAATCACATGTAATCTAATGTATTGTAACAAATATTTTTTTTTAAAAAGTACTAAATGAAATAAAAGAACGAAACCTAATTAAACAATGTTCACAAAAATATGTTATATTATATAAATTATTTATTTATTTATTTATAAATATGAAGTTCGGGCTTCGGGCCCAATTCGGGCTTGTCAAAGTTCGGCTCAAGCTCGCCCGAAATTAATTCGGGCTTGAAATTTTGACTCAGGCTCGGCTCGGCTCAAACTCAAATAAAGCTCGGGCCGAAAATAGCGGACCGAACGGGCGAGCGTCGAGCGCTCAATTTACAGACCTACACGTAGGTAGTAGACGAAAAAATGACTTTCATATGTATTTGCATATTTCTTCCTTCTCCTTACTCGTTGATGGAATATATTTTTTTCAACTGAAAGCAGTGATAGATCATATAATTTTCCAGCAATGCACCAAAAGATCTTGAGCTTAGAAAAGCTCAATCCAAACGGAATTTACAAACCCTGACCCCTAAATATTTGTAGGCCGATAACCGAACCATTTAATTACTCACTTTCAAACTATGCCACTTCTCTTTCATCCCATCCTCAAGAAGATAGCATGGCAACAAAGCATACCAGGAATATTATGAGACCCCCACACCCAATAAACCCATTTCTTGTTCTTCTTCAACTTCTTAGCATAATAAAGACTATTGATTCCACCATTCACAAAACTCCCCGCCTTGGCCGCATTGTGCTTAATATCATCAATTTGTTTCCCATGGGTCTTAACCAAAATAGCCATATCAAGAAAAACCTGACGAAGCTTATTCAAACTTTTTAAAAAAAAAACATACATAAAAAAAACTTTGAAAAAAATAAAAAAATTCAAAAAATTGGAAAAACTGAATTAATATTTTTTTTAAAACTGAATAAATATTTTAAGAAATACGTGAAAGAAAATTTAAAATGGTGAAAATTAGAAAAACACATTGAAAACCACTAAAATCTTTTTAAAAAAGTTGGGAAAAATCAAAAAAACTTTTACAAAAATATGGAAATGATAAAAATAATATTTAAAATATTTGAACAAAAATGTACTTACACAATTTAAAAATAACATAAAAAACATTAGAAAATCAAAATATGACAATTCTAGGATTAAAGAAAAATCGTAGGATTAAAAAACACATTTCATGGGAAAAAATTATTTTCCAGCAAAAAAATATATTTCCAATGGATCTAGGAATAAAAACTCATTTTTATGGCATAAAAACGTATTTGCAGAATGAAAAAACATAGCTACATTGGATATGGAAACAAATTGTATTTGGCCAAATAAAATATTTATGGAATAAAAAAATCAAATCTCAAAAAATTTCAACCATAAATGAATGAAAAAATGAATATTTGTTTGAATATTCCAAAATTACACTCTAAGTGTATCACAATTCATTTAGTTCAACAGCTTAACATAAAAAACAATTGACATGAGAATATTTTACAAACAAACAATAATTTATCATGTATTCATTATAGATATAGATACTTAGTAACAAAAAATTATCATTACAATCTGGGCACCGTCCATCCCTCTTCCCCCAAAGTAAAGAAAAGATATGAGTTGGATCACTTTATGTGTATTCTACGCCAACCCTATAAGTCAGATATTTGACAATTCAGGTGACAAATCTTTTAATCATTTGCTTTTTGCAGGAAACTCGGTACCATTTATACAAAGATGCAAGATTATTTTCTCTTTCCTGGAATGAAAGGTTTATAATGTTACTTCACCTACCAAGCCAAACACATACTCGGCGAAAATTTTTGGGCCAACACTATTCTAGCTCCATAGTTGCTAGAACATAAAAATCATGGAGCTCGATAGTGGGTCCATTCCGATGTGTGGTGATGGTGGGAGATTATCACACTTTTAAATTGGAGGAATACAGCTAAATTTAAATGCTACATATCATGCTGGATTCATCACTTCATCAACATCAATGCCAATATCAGAGTCGACGACAATAAAAATGGTCTCAAATACCAATGGCGATAACTTTACTGTGATGATCAATTTTAGTACGCGTGGTACCGAATAAGTTCTCAGCGATAATTTCAATCGTGTTTCCCTCTCTGACGAAATCATTTGTATCTCAATATTTGGAGAGATCGTAAATCAAATCCTTCAAGCCTAATTCCGACACATGGAAAATATAGGAAATGTTGTATTCCATTTGCGAAAATCGAATCCTCCAGGTCAAAGGCATGCCAGGTGTTGACGCAAAAATTCTCCATCTACGAGGACCAATCAAGAAAGGACACATGTCATCCTACCTGGTAATATTTATACTTATTCAGCACCCGAGGAGAGTTGTTCGGCACCCGAGGAGAGTTAGTCGGCACCCGAGGAGAGTTGGTCGGCATACCAACCAACACATAGCATACCAAGCAACTCAAGGAAGATCAACCATCCTTGAAGACCAACAGTTAGATTCACTGTATATAGACATAAATGTCTGAATGTATAAAGACATTGTATCTCTTTAACTTCCATCACTATAAATACATGTATTCCCTTAGCCAAAAGGGAGGGACAACTAAGAAACACCATACACAAGATACACACTATTCCTCTCTCCACAACATATTGTGTTATTGTAAACCCCTGGAAATAAAATAACAGTGGAGGTAGGATTTATTCATAGCCGAACCACTTTAAAAAACCTTTGTCTCTTATGTGTTTGATGTGATCACCATTTCATCTTCAATCATCATCTTCATACCTTCATTTTTATTTGTACCAGGGTTTTTTATGTGTAGGTTTTAGGAATAGAGTCTTTCGAAGATGAAGGTCAATCGGTCAAGACATAGATGTTCTCTATTGTGTTGCTACAGGGTGGATTCTGACCAACCTTAAACGAACACGCAAATTGGACAAGGTAGTTGTTTCTTAAATTATAGATAACAGCCATCTGAAATCATGGGTTCCGTCTAGAAACATTGTATACATCACATTATAGGACCCCCAAAGTCTCTCCTTAGGTTCCTAGAACCTCCCCATTTCACTATGAACCTTAGGTCATACTTCGAATACCGATCTCGAGGCTATCAAGCGCTATCAGGTCCCGTTTGACTCCGGTTAAGTCTACCGTCAGAGCGAAAGCTCATTGAATCTTTGAAGAGCTCCAAATTCCCTTTCTAATGTTCACCCCATGTATGAATTGGCATAATGGTTCATACAAATGGACCATCTTACTATCGAAAATCGATTCGAAGGCCTGGCACTCTCGGGCCCCGATTTGATGCCAAACAACTTCATTTCCAGAGCAAAATCTCTTTGAATCTTCGAAGGGAACTAAAAATGCTTTCCAACGGTTCACCCCGTAAACAAAATGGCATAACGATTCAGACGTACGATCAGTTTTCCCCTAAAATTGATCTAGAGGCCACCAAGCTCTCTCGGGCTTCATTTGTCAAAAGTCAACTCTTTAGCTCAAACGAGACTGAATGAATCTCCGAAGGGCATGAAATATCCTTTCCAATAATCCACCCCTTTCACGATTATGACTTATGGTGCGGACGAACGATCTGCTTTACTTCGAGTGGTCACCGAGCATTTTTGAACCTCGGTTGACCAAGGTCAACTTTCAAAACCAAGCGAAGATCTTTGGAATATCGAAGTACATCACCTAACCTTTCTAACGGTCTACCCTGTGCACAATTCTAACTTACCATTTAGACAAACGATCTATTTTCATCTGGCGATCTCTCTTCTAAAGGATCGACATGCTTTTTCGAGTCATATTTGACCCAAATCTAACTCCTGGACCCGAGAGTGGTCCGAAGGCCTATCGAAGGTCCCTGGATTACCTTTATAACGGTATGCTCCGTGCGCAATTTGGAACCAAGGATTGTGTTCTACAATAGTTTTTCTGGAAAAATCTGCATGGGATTGCCAATTAGTAGGTCCATTTCCCTGCCAATTGGCAGTGTGCTAAGGGTTACTTGCCGGTTGGCAGGGCTGAGACTATGCCGACCGAAACCCCCCTTACACTATAAATAGAGGGAATGAACTCTCTCCCAAAGCACACCTTAGTTCCATCTGCATTAGTAATCTCAGCAACATTCTCTCGAAATCAGTGAAGTTCCTTTATATGAAACTCCATTCAAGCTTACATTCCCATCCTTTTTATACTCAGTTTGGAAAAATCTCATTCTCTCTCATCCAATATTCATCTCACATTCAAGGGAGTTCATCAAAGGTCAAAGATCAAGCTTCAAAGAAGGTCCAAATCCCTCCCTCTCTCCTTAAATTTCTTATTTTTGCATTAAATACATTAGGTTCATAATCTAGTTTTACTTTAATTCATAAACATTAACATCTGACATTTTCATTAGTATATTGAACATACTTTATTTTCTATAAAAACCCAAAACAAACAAAAGAGGGTTACACCCATAAATTTCGAGCGGGATTATCCATCACACTTTTTCAAAACTAAAACATATTTTTATACACACACACATGAAATAAAATTCTGTTCGAGTCTATGCGATGAATCCCACCCTTATGCCGCATTCGAACTACGTGGACTTTGATGCCTTTATAGGCTACGTAGGCGTCTTGGGTTAAAACCCGTGACTCGAGTCCAATTTTTCAATTTTCTAATTTTCCAATTTGTTCTAAATTCCCCATTTTTGAATTTGTCATATTCTCACATTATTTTAATACATATTATGTTTGTGATTCTTATTTTCATTTCATCCAACACATATTATCATTTTAAAATAACGATCAATATCACGATAAACGCTTAAAATTATATTTTATGTAGAATATTTTGGGAACATTCCTATGGATGACCTCACTCTATCTCTTATATGGTATGAGTTGGGCGATTCCGATCTCCATTATATATACATGCACACACACTTCATGGAAAAATAAAGAAAAATAATAACACAAGACCATGAGACACCGAAAGGGCGAGATGGGTGCCTAAGACCTTCCCATTCCGTAACTTAACCCCAAAACTCTTCGAATTATTGATTTCGTAGGCATAAGTTTATTTTTGATGTCGCTCTCTCAAGGCGGAGACATGTTCTTTGGCCTGTTTTGTGTAATATATGTTGGCGACTCCATCTATTTACATTCACCCAATACCAACGATGGTCGAACCGTTCCTAGATCGAAAGAGGGTGCGAATCCTTTCATCCCCCCCATCTTTCCCCAACCCCAGTTCTTGGGAAGAAAGAGAGATGAGAGATGAGATGGAGGATAAGCGAAAATTCGGAATGTCCACAATGGCGACTCCACTGGGAACTATTTTCATAAGAGGGCTAGACTCTGTTTACATGGGTGTTTTGTTTTCTTGTGTGCGTATACACCTATCTGAATGTTACTTTTCTCTCCTCTATTATTTCTTGTACATATATACCTTATTCTCACTCACACACTTGTAGATACTCTACATGTACACTTCACACTACTTGCACCTAGGATCACTTATATCCACATGTTGCACACACCACTTAGAATATCCATGCTTAGGTTCACTACCACACACTCACTTGTAGATAGTCACACATCTATCACATATCCATGCTCGGTATAATCTTCGTGCTCTATATTAGATTTACTTTTTATACTTGTACATTGTCCCTGCTTAGCATGATGCTCATCAATAAAGATAATCTCTCCATAATATACTAATAAAAAATCATGCATTTTGCACACTACATCACCGAAGAGAATGACTATTGACCAAATTTTGTCCCATAACTAGGGGTCACTTCATGATGGGAGCTGATCTGGCAGGTCGCAGTTAGACTACGCGATGTGACTCTCACCTTACATTGTCCAAGTAACTTCGACGTATTTCGAACGGCTCTCCCCGCATCATACCGCTTGACCAAAATCATGATGGGAGGTATATCGCCGGGAACTCATTCACGTATGTCAAGTATATCGAATTTTCTCTCACACGTACTGTCTCCACGAGGTATATAGTGAGGCAATTCACGTACACTCAGATATATCACATGGCTTGTCCACACGTACTGATTACAAGGCGTATGTCATGGAAGTCATGCCAAAGGGGGAAACCCTTCTAATTAACCCAATAACTGCATACCTTCATATAGGCGTGGCACTCATATTTAGTTTGTTGATTTTTACCCGAAACTCTACCAAAATAACGGGTCAGCATGCTGGCCAAATTTTCGTGCAATTTTTAAAGCGAGACCCTACCCATGAGCCTAGTAGCAAGTCCAACCATATTTTTTTACATATGTTTTCAAACCCAATTTCGCCAGGCTCGGGTCCCGTTCGGCATTTCTTTTTTGCATTTAGTTAAACCTAATACAAGTGAGAACATAATAAATATAATAATCATGCTGAGACCCGTCTCTTGCTTTTTCCTTCTTTCTTACAATGAGTGTCAAAAATATTTTTCCCTCTTTTATTGAAAATACTAAAAGCATTTCTCCTTCCTTATACAGAAAAACATTTTTTCTCCCTTTTACCCAAATATATTTTGTCCTCTCTTTAAAAAAAAATGGCAAAATGTTTTTTTTCTTCCTTTTAAAAAATAACAATTTTCCCTCTTTTTCAAAAATAAATTCGAATTTTTCTCCTTCTCAGGTCGATCGCACACCCGACCCTTGGCCTGGCGCCCTATTGGCTGCGATCTTTCATTGAACCACCTCGAGACTCCATCAGTTCCCTCGCTACTTCCTTCGAGTCAGGAGTTCACTTTCATCCACTTTCCATAGAGAATACAGACCAAGCACCAAATGTGCAGTCGAATTTGATGACAGCCCTAGCCCAAATCACTGTCGAGATTGACAACCTTCGAATCGAGGTTCATGAGATGCAATGAAACCGAGTACCTGTTCCCGAAGAGTCTTAGGTCCTCTTCCCTCACACTATAAGTCTTCCCGCACTCGATCCTATTTGGGTCCCTGGGCCTATTTGGGTCGCCACTAATCCAGCTCCATATGTCGAATCTTGCCCATCCAGGGGTTAACTTACTCGTGACTGTTGATCCGAAGGAGGAAGAATTGAACAAGGTTAAGGATGACCTCAATATGTTGATCAAGAAGTTCGATCAAGTCAGGATCTCTGGGAATTCCATGGTCTACACCCACATGTCTTCTTTTCCTAAAGCAAGGCTACCAGAAAAATCCAGGATGCTCAATATCGAGAAGTTTTAGGGAAGTGGACCCCCAATTATTCATATTCAAAGACATGAATCTCCTAGGTGCCTCCGAGGAAATAATGGCCCAAACATTCCAGCAGAATTTAAAGGACAATGCTCTTCGCTGGTTCTTATCTCTCGAGGACTCTTGAATTCACAGTTGGGAGGATGTTTCTCGCGAATTTATGTCACATTACACGTATAACGAAGAGTTAAAAGTCAACCACCATTATTTAGAGCTGCTCAAGAAGAACTCTAGGGAATCATTTAGTAACTTCATAGCAAGGTGGAGAGAGAAAGCAACCACCATGACCAACCGACCTTTCGAAGAGGAGCAAGACAGTACCGTGAAAAAGAACTTATTACCCCATGTTCAAGCGATAATGGGAGTACAATACTAACCTCATTTATGAGCCTTTAGAGAAGCAAGAGTAGAAATCAAAGAAGGTCTTGCAAAAATAGAAGTTAAGCCAAAGAAAACATCTGGACAGTTTACTCCCAAAAAGTATGAAAAGCCTGCCAATACCGCAATTTTAACCAACAACAACATCTCTCAGACTGCCACTTCATGGGCTCCAGAAACCCATACTAACCCAGTCAAGAAGGAATACATCGAGCTTCACATTACCCTCTCCAAAGTTTACTAGGCCCTCTTAAGCCGAAACCTTATCAAACCATTGGATCCTTGTCCATTACCAACCCCACTTCCTAAAAATTTCAAACTAGATGCCCGTTGTGACTTTAATCAAACTACCGGTTATACCATCGAATATTTCCACCTCTGAAATATAATCTAAGGTTTGATTGGCCGAGTTACCATCTCCCCACCAACCAATCCCAAACCAAACACTACCCATACTCCACTCCCAAATCATACATATGCCATCTTCCTAGAAGAAGACCCATAGTTTGATCCATCTATATAGATTGTACCAAGTAGATCACCCATCATACCCATATACTATCTTAAACCTCTCCAAGTGTGCCTATATTTTCTCCTACACCCTACCATCTTAGCTGATCAGTCCCTGTCACTCCTTATCAGAGCATGCATCACTGTTCGTACCCCGTTCTGGAGGAAAAGATATGGAATTATTAGAAGTGTTGAATCAATTTCTAGAATTTGGGCTAAAATTTCCCTCCCAGATGACTATTGAGTGTTAAAAATTTAGTTCACTATTCTTGAAAGCTCGAAAATGTGCTCTAGAGTCAGATAGTTGGGTGGTACCAACTGATGAAGTTAGTCTAGATGATGTCATCCAAATCATGGTAGATCTATTTCAACAGACCAGTGAAATTTGCAATATGTCTAAGGTACTTGATACTTTAAAGCTACAAGGGCGCGTCCCTTCACTTATACATCTCCTCGTCCAATGGGAGGATCTATACAAAGAGGCTGTACAATTTGAAGAGTGTATTGACTTTTCATGAAAAGATGATGGAATTGCCACCATATGGGGGATTAATTTGATGATTCAGATGAAGAACAGAACTTAGAAAAGACTGGCCGAATAATCAACATATATGGAATAATATCGTTTGAGGAGCTACTAGGAGAAATCAACAAGGTGGTTGAATAACTCGAGATAGATGAGGAGGTGGGGTTTATGCTTTTATCCTCTTCCGTCAACTATATGACCAGGTCAGGGAGGCATTACCAAGTCCCAAACCTTCCACCATCTGCTATCGAAAAAGGAAAAGGTGTTAAGAATCTCCCTATGCTCAAAATGACCCTCGAAGAGAGCAAGATCCTAGATCAATTGAAGAAGACCCAAGCTAACATAACTTTGTGGGGACTCTTTAGTCTTCCCAGTTGCACTGGAATACCTTGATCAAGGTACTCATAGGAACCATAGTCCCTCCTTGCACCACGTCAAAAGAATCTATGAATCTTATTGGATCCCTAACCTCTACTAGAATGCTCTCATTCTCTGAAGAATAAATCCCTAAGATTGGGCCCAACCATAATTATGCTCACTATATCTCTGTCAAAGTCATGGGAAAGACTGTCCCTCTCTCTCTTATCGATAACGGATCAACTCTTAATGTCTGCCCATTGAGGGCCCTTAATTGTTTGGGACTGAAAGTGAGTGACCTTACTCCAACCTTTGACCCTATACATGCCTATGATAATACCCATCGATAAGTGATGGGATCCATAAAGCTTGCAATATGGGTTGGCCCTATAAATCCGGTTGTTGAATTTTAAGTCATCGATATCCCAACTTGTTTAATCTGTTACTTATATGACCATGGATCCAAAGAATTAAGGGTGTGTCTTCTTCCCTACATCATAAACTAAAGTTCTTCAACAATGGGCAAGTCATCACCATCTTGGGCGATGACAATAATACCGAGAGTGCATGCACCAGCAATCCACTACTAGAGATACACCATAGAGTGAATGATATGCTTCTATCAAATTTTTGAGTTAAACCACATATACTTCCAGTAAGGTATAATTTCAAAGATAGGGTTTGTCCAGAGTATAACCCTTATGGCAACGTCAATGTGATCCAGATGTTCAAAAACATGCATTTCATGACCGGACTGGGGCTAGGACAACGACAAAAGGGGATGCTCAAACCCATTGTGTTAAAGAAATCTTTTCCTCCTTGTGGTTTGATTTATTAATCGTTTACAAAAGAACTCATAATGATTTGTCAGTCTTGATTGAAGAGAAGGCTAGACAACACCCAGACTGTTTTAAGGGATTCATCGAATGAAAGATTCATCAGAGAGGGTGAAGATTTGCCCTTTTGTGGATTTCTTGAACTGTGGTATGATTATGTGGATAAGAAGATGAAACCATAAATGGAGATCTTTTTCCAAGACAGCTACTCATGGGCCAGAACTTTCCAGCATCATGTGCAACCATTCATTGAAGAGACCGTAGACGATACTGAAGATTCTAAGGAAAGTGACTCTGAGGGTTCCTTTAACTTGCAGACACTAGGGTTGACACTTTACATGATCCACTCAAGCCCTACATCATCGGATCCGTCCCGCTTGATCAAAGATGTTGATGCACCTCTCCTTAACTGATATGTTATACCAGTTCTACCTGTTGATAGTTAACCTAACTCAGATGTTTATACCATTTTTTATTCTCATGTTGTTCCTCCTTACTCTGATGTAATCGAGACCTCCTTCGATTAGGTTCTCAATGCTATTTTTCCAAATAATGAATAAATAAAGATTTTGAGTATCTTAATGCGCCTTACATTAATTGTCTAAATGCTAATCAAACTCTTAATGACGATGATTTTACAAATGAACAATTCTTAACTGATCTAAATAAGATTAATAACAAACAATGTAACCACATTCAAGTTAATGAAGATAAAACTATTATTATTAATCTCGTATCTAGTAGCCAACTGTGCGAGATTATGATAGGGGCCACCCATGATGAGCACGAGCGCACACAAATCGAGGAATTAATGAAGGAGTTTATGGATGTATTTGTATGGTCCTATGATGATATGCTCGACATTAATCCTGAGATAACTCAGTATGAAATTCCAAGTCTCCCAGAACGAAAACCGGTCAAATAAAAACTATGAAAGCTCTGCACCGAATGGTCGCTCAAGGTTAAGGAATAAGTGGTCAAACAGTTAAATGTGGGTTTCATTCGTGTGATTGAATATCCCATATGGCTAGCCAATATTGTACTCGTACCGAAATTAGGAGGGAAGGTTCGCATATGTTTTGACTACCGAGACTTGAACAAGGCCTCTCCAAAGGATGATTACCCACTACCCAATATCGATATGATCGTGGACAACATGATCAATCATGATCTTAATTCATTCGTTGATGGGTTTATCAGATATAGCTAGATCAAGATGCACCCAGATCATTAAGATAAAACCACATTCATTACCACTTAAGGAACCTTTTGCTACACCATTATGTCGTTTGTTCTATAAATCGTAGGGGCTACCTACTAGAGGGCTGCCACAATCATCTTGCATGATCATATACACAAAGAAGTCGAGGTCTACGTGGATGATATGATTATTAAGTCTAAGACTAGGTAAGGTCATGATCCCGCTCTTCACAAGTTCTTCGAGTGATTACGATAATATCATATGCGATTTAACCCACAGAAATGTGTCTTCGACGTTACCAAAGGAAATCTCTTAGGGTTCATGGCTAGGGAGAAAGGGATAGAAGTAGTTCCTTCCAAGATAAAATCCATACTCGATTTGGTACCACCCCGAATAGAGAAGGAAGTCCGGGGATTCCTTAGAAAGTTTTATTATATCAGTCGATTCATCATCTAGTTGACTTCTATCTATGAACCCATCTTCGAACTCCTTCGAGAGGATTCCACCAAATTTTGGAATGAAGCTTGCTAAGAAGACTTTGACTGAATTAAGGAATGCCTAACCTGACCTCCAGTACTTATGTCTCCATAGCCTGGTCTTCCTCTATTCCTATACCTAACCATAAGAGATACTATAGCTGGGCTTTTTCTTGGCCAATACCTCGAAGAAACCTATAAAGAAAGAGCCATATATTACACTAATCGCAAGTTGTCCGGGTACAAAATTAACTACACAGACTTAGAAAAAGCATGTGTTTCCCTTGTCTGGGTCACCCAAAAACTACGGTACTATATGCTCGCCTTTTGGATAAAACTGTGTCCCAAATGGATCCCATCAAGTACCAACTCGAGAAAGCTGCCTTATCCAGTCGAATGGCCCGATGGTTAATTGTTTTAACCGAGTTTGATATCGTGTATGTCACGCAGAAATACATTAAAGGAAGAGATGTCTATGACTGCCTCACTAACTACCCTTTGGAAGAAGCCTATGTCTGGATTTCCAAAATTTCGAATGAGACTATCCTTTGTAACTCCCAATAAGAACTCTGATGGAAAATGTTCTTTGATGGCGCCGCCAATAAGAAATGGTATGGTATTAGGATACTCCTAATTGCCCCTGATGACTCTCACACTCCCATTTCCATCAAGCTGGATTTTCCTTGTACGAAAACATGAATTAATACAAGGCATTCACGGTAGTCCTCAAAGTTGATCTTAAGAAAAGCATTTGATACCTAGATGTTTATGGGGATTCAACTCTCATCATCGATCAAGTACTCAAAAGATTGAAAGTCAAGGACGAGAAATTCTTACCCTTCCATGCCCACTAAGAAGAACTGGCCTCTCGGTTTTAAGATATCACATTCCATTACCTACCTCGAGAAAGAATAACCTAGACGATGACCTTGCTACCCTAGCCTCCATAGTTGACATGCCCGAAGGAATAACAACATCCCCATTCCTAGTCCAAAAGCAAGATAAGCCAACCTGTTGCTATCATATTGAGCTCATGACAGAAGAAGATCCTGATATAGCCGAATGTTGGTACTATAATATTTGTCTCCTCTTCAAGCATGGTAGGTTCCCCCAAGGCTCTGACCAGAAAGATCGAGTAACCCTTTGTAAACTAGTTGCCCATTACATTGTCTACAATAGAGCACTATTCATGTAAAACTTCGATGGAACTTATTTACATTACATCATAGGGGATGACATTCAAGAAATGATGCAAAAAATCCATAGTGGGAAATGCGGACCCCACATGAATGTCCATATGCTTACCAAGAAAATCATCTGACACGCTTACTATTGGACTACCATAGTTCAGGATTGCACCGCCTATGTTCGGGAATTATACAACATGACTTCTCCCTGGCCGTTTTCCACATGGGGCATCGACATCATAGGGAAGGTTACACCCAAAGCCTCCAAAGTACATGAATTCATCTTAGTCTCCATTGACTACATCACTAAATGGGTCAATGTCGAGTCATACGCAGTGTTAAATGCTAAGAAGGTGGTGCAGTTCATCTAAAAAACTATCATCTGTCGATATGGAGTCCCGCATTAGTTGGTGTCAGACAATGGGTTGCATTTCGTGGAAGAAGTCATAGAAGTGGTCGACAAGTATGGGATTCAGAGACACGAATCTTCTCCCTATCGACCTCAAACCAACGGTGCAGTCGAAGTTACCAATAAAAAACTCATATCCATCATCAGTAAGATGACCAAAATCTATCGAGATTGGGCATACCGGATCCCCTTCGCCCTCTGGGGCTACGGCACTTCAGTTTGAACATCTACTGGGCTACCCCTTACTCTATAGTATACGGCATGGAAGCAGTCCTACCCGCGAAAGTAGAAATTCCTTCACTACACGTCATGCTTGAAAGACAAGTTAGCGAAAAAGACTGGCATCAGAGCCATCTTGACGAGCGGTCATTATTGGACGAAAGGAGACTGAAGACTTTGTATCATATACAAGGGTACCATTGCCGAATAGCGCGATTAGTTAATAAGATAGTCAAGGACCGTGGTGTCTCAGAAGGGGACATATCTCTCAAAAATATAGTAAAGCCAATCTAGGACCCCACAGGGACATTCAAGACCAATTTAAGCGGCTCGTATATTGTGAAGAAGACCCCGTCCGATGGCGCCTCTATACTCACCGACCTCGAGAGAGAATAGATGGACCGTCCAATCAACTTGAACCATCTCAAGAAATTACACCCCTAGTCCAAAATCTTGGTATGCTACGACTCTTCTCGTCTCCCTTCTATTTTAAAAATAACAAAAAAAATCTTCATTTCCTTTTACTCAGAACTATGTGGGTCCTGAACCTCTAAAAGTCTTTTTACTTTACAAAATTAAACTCAAAAAATTTCAATACGTAAGCATCTCATATGCTTCACATGAGCATGAACCCCTTCTTCTTTCATTCAATGATATTCTCTTCTTATCCCCAAGAATGACAGTTCATTGTAATATATACATCAACAAAAGGATTATGTTTGCCTTAGCACTTGGTATAGATGGTTCAAATGCAAAAACTTATCAAGAGGCACAACAATAAAATTAAAATTTTATTTATTCATTAATAAAATTCGATTACATCGGCATAGGGAGTCAAACAACTTCCCTTTCCATCCTACTCCTACTATCCCAAATGAAAAACAAAGACCAACTACTCCTAAAAATAATCCTTCCAAATTTATTCTCACAAAAAATACCTAAAGAGATAACCTAACACCATTTAAAGCTTCAAAACAACCCTAGGGAATCTGTCCGCAGCTGCCGGAGGAACCAACACCCATCATCATCCTGGGGTCCCCAAGCTTCCCTTAACTTAATAGAGTGCTGTTGATGCTCCACAGAATCATAAGCCCATACCAGCCCTAGGAAATCCACAACACCTCCCTCTATGGTGTCAGATATGGAAAATCACCTTTTCCCGGTCTCCACATCCAGCATCTTGGTAACTACTCTTCTATATAACCACTTCAGATAATCCCCCAAAATATGATAGAATCTACCAACAGACTGGGATGGATATGTCGATGGTCGACGATTCTCCCACAGAGAGCTAAGCCGCATGCGCATGCGCATACGCTCTGTCAAGTCCTCCACCGGAAAGAAATCCAGTGTCCGAGTTGGCACAATATGCTCCCTACCAAATTGGCACAGGATGCGCCAGGGAAAGTAGAAAGAGGTCTATTTGAGGCCAACCAATCTAACAAACTGGTATTCTCCCAATACTAGAATGGGCAATATCCCCCCCCCCCCCACTAAGGCACTGACCAACGTAAACCTTGAGTCCCGTGCTCCAAAAACTAATTACCCCAACTCTCAATATCCAGACCATTCAGAGCCTCTGCCAGTATCACTATCGCATGATTATAACGATACAACATCCAAGAAGCAATGGCTGCGAGTTGTGGGTCCACCAGTAGTTCCTTAGTCACCAGCACAAGTTTTGAAATCAAGACCAGAATGACTGTTCCAGCATAACCAGCAGCATTGACATCCTGTAAATGCACATAATGCAACACATCAAGAAGAGAAATCATTCCTCCCTTAATCAGTGACCTAGCCGCTGAAGGAAAGATTTGGAGAAGTCTCACTAACAGCTCCCTAGGGGACGGGGAAAATCCAGGCATAGCTACCGCCACACTAGGATTTATCCCCAACATGGCAGAGAACTCTTCATAGGTCGGATAAATTTTGTCTAACCCGAAGTGAAAGACATGGTCTTCAGGATACCAGAACTCTATCGCTGCCATCAGCATGCTCCATTCTAGGGGCCAGTTGCACCATAAAGAGACTCGATAGATGTTGATAGCGTTATAGTCAATATTTTATGAGCACATTGCCTCTAAGGTTTTTAGGTAGTTAGCAAATTCAACACTGCCAGGGAGAGCTATTTCACAAAGTAAGTAAAAAGAATGCAAAATAGAAGGAATGTGGAGGTGTGAAGAAAATGCTCCACCCACACCACCTATTTATACTTGGAAAACACCAACAAAAGACAAAATCCGTGCAGAATTCAGAGGAAAACTTACCCCACCAAGTACCAAGCATTAAGTCACTAAAAACAAAAAATAACAAAAACTTCACTTGCATAGATATTTGCTGTGTTACATCGATTTTTCAAGAAGAAATAAAAATACAATGGGACTTAGCCCGAACCCACATTTTTCTCTTTCTCTCTCTCTCTCTCTCTCTCTCTAGGAGCATCTTTCCCTATGGCGTTCTTTCTTCCCCCAACGATGAGACGACATACCTCCACTCCTCGAGCCAGAACCTTCCTCAGACGGGGCATACGACACCAAGAAAGAAGGAACCCAAATTGCATCCTGAATATAGGAAGTTACCGAAGCTATCTAACCCCCAATGTCCTTCATCCAGGTGGTCGATACCCGGATGTGCTACAAGGAAAACAAAAAAAAAAGAAAATCAATCAGTCTAAGGCAAAGAAAGAAATCAAAAAATCAAAATACAAAGAGACACTACACCAAAAACAACAATCTGACACGGTTTAAAACTGTGTCAGATCAAATCTGGCACGGTTTTGAACTGTGCCAGAATCAGGTGTTTCGAAATGGCCATTTGTTCTGGCACAACTTAAAAGTGTGCCAAATTTGACCAAACAGGATTATTTCTAGCACACTTTAAAATTGTGCCAGAATTTGATATTTTTGGCACACTTTTGGCACACTTTATAACTGTGCCAAATCGAGTACATTTTGATACTCTTTTGGCATGGATAAAAACCATGCCAAAAATTGATACACTTTTGGCACGGTTTTGAACTGTGCCAAATTTTTTGGATCAAAGAAAAAAATTTAATTATTTGAAAACAAGAAAATTCATAAATTGCGAATCTCGAAAGTTGTTGATAAACTAATGTACATACAAACTTCAAAATATTATAAGCAAGGTTCTAAAAAACGCGAGGCGTCACCGAGCCGTGGAGTCCAAGCTTTAAGCCTTAGAAGCCAAAAAGGCGTTTAGGCCTTTTTTAATATATTTTAATATTTTTTGACTATGACGAGGCTATTAAAAATAATAAAATGGTAAATACCTTAAAAATATGTCTAAATATTTGTAAGTTAAAATAATATTTTTTTAAAATACTAAAAAAAAAAGAAAACTGATGTTTTTTCACGCCTTAGTTCTAAAAAACTTGCTTTTTTTCATGTCTTACCCCAAAAAATGTTGACCATCGTTGACCACGCCTTAATCCACGCCTAGGGCCAAAACTTGGCGTATCTAAAGAGCCTCGCACCTAGGCGCGTTTTTAAGAACATTGATTACAAGTAACAGTAGTTCACAGACCAAAAAAATTGGAGAAAGTTTCTTATATTTTTCTGGACATTCTAAAACCTGCTAATATCATACCTACGTAATGTAAATCCCGCACAACCATAAAATATAACAATAAAATTATAAAAGCCAGCACGAACATAAAAGCTAACAATAGAACTACAAAATCCCGCACGGCCATAACACAAAAATAGAATCCTGAATAATAACGACATTAAGTAAATAATCCCCTTATTGTAAACCATTGACTTCATGTGTTCCACATGGATATGATCTAACGACAAAATGTTATCCTACAAAAAAATAAGATACAAAAGGAGATGATATTAGTAACTGAGTAATTTTAAAAAAATCTTATTCAAGCAGAAAATTTGTATTTACGAATTAAAATTATTGTTGTATTCATAAAACAAAATTCTTGTGACTACATGGTTAGGTCCTACGAGTTACATTAGTCCCATGAAAGTTGTTAGTGCCTCTTACGGGGCCGTTTGGGCAGTGGTTTAAGTTTTCACCCTTTAACTTCTTGTTTTTAAGAATAATATAGATATTTTCAAATTATTATCATATTCTGAAACTGAGAGACCCGTGACTACACGATCAATTTCTATGAGTTATATTAGTCACGTACAAGGTGTCGGTGCCTCATAGGGGGTCGTTTGGGGGCTGGTTTAGGTTTTCACCCTTTAACGGCTTGTTTTTAAGCCTAATAAAGATATTTTCAAATTATCATCATATTCTCAAACCGTGAGAATCGTGACTGCACGGTCAGTTCCTACAAGTTACATTAGTCCCTTGCGAGGTGTTTATGCCTCTTACAGGGCCATTTGGGGGCTAGTTTGGGTTTTCACCCTTTAACGACTTGTTTTTAAGACTAATCTATATATTTTCAAATTATCATCATATTCTCAAACTGAGAGACCCGCGATTACGGGGTAAATTCTTATGAGTTACATTGGTCCCGTACGAGGTGTTCGTGCCTTTCACCGGGCCATTTAGGGACTAGTTTAGGTTTTCACCCACTAACGACATGTTTTTAAGTCAAAGTCTAAATATTTTCAAATTATCATCGTATTCTCAAATCATATGTTTCGTGACTACACGGTCAGTTCCTATGAGTTACATTGACCCCATGCGAAGTGTTAGTGCCTTTTACGAGGCCGTTTAGGGGCTGGTTTGAGTTTTCAGCCTTAAACGGCATGTTTTTAAGAATAATCTAAATATTTTTAAATTATCGTCATATTGTCAAATCAGGATAACCGTGACTACGCGATCAGTTCCTACAAGTTACATTGGTCCCGTGCGAGGCGTTCGTGCCATTTACGGGGCCGTTTGGGGGCTGGTTTGGATTTTCACCCTTTAACGGCTTGTTTTTAAACTTAATCTAAATATTTTCAAATTATCGTCATATTCTCAAACCGAGAGACCCACGACTACGCGATCAATTCCTACGACTTACATTGACCCCGTGCGAGGTGTTCATGCCTCTAACGGGGCCGTTTTGGGGTTGGTTTGGGTTTTCACCCTTTAATGACTTTTTTTAAGCTTAATATAGATATTTTCAAATTATTGTCATATTCTCAAACCGAGAGACCGACGAATATGCCTACAATTCCTACGAGTTACATTGGTCCCGTACGATGTGTTTGTGCCTCTTACGGGGCCGTTTGGAGGCTGGTTTGGGTTTTCAGCCTTTAACGGCTTATTTTTAAGCTTAATCTAGATATTTTTAAATTATCGTCATATTCTCAAAGCGAGAGACCTGCGACTACGCTGTCAATTCCTACGAGTTAATTGGCCCCGTGCGAGGTGTTCGTGCCTCTTACGGGGCCATTTGGTGTCCATATCAAAGTGCTCGTGCCTCTTTTCGAGAGGATTATGTGATATATTAAGTGTAATTTTGAGTAATGATATAGGGTTTATAGACCACCCCTATGAAAATCGAAATACAAATATGTTATCTTGTAGAAATGAAAAACCAATTATATTCTCCCTATATTATTTTGGGTGCTATGTGTTATGATGACAAATGAGGCACTAATTTAAGTTGAAATATAAGCACAAATATGATAATTTCTATGATCCTCTGATCGATTTATGTGTATATGGCATATCATTGAACCCCCAAGTGTAGGTAGACCATAATGAACCACATACTCAGGATCCAAGATTCCAACATTTTTGGTGTAGTGCTTCTTTGAATTCTTATATCGGAAGAGGAAGCGGTGATTTCGGAGACATTTCCGGCGCAGGCGCTGGTGACAGTGGCTTCGTCAGTTCTGTAGATATCTTCGGGGACTGAACGGACATTTGAGGTTCCTGAATATTTCAAGTCAGCAAATATACTATATATCTACTTAGTAATAGAAGAAGTAAAAAAAATGAATACCTTCTAGATTTGGGAAACACCATCGTTGGCACTATTCAAACACCTATCTACCATATAACAACAGTGTTTCTCTCTCTCTCTCTCTCTCTCTCTCTCTCTCTCTCTCTCTCTCTCTCTCTCTCATATAACAACAGTGCAGATAACTGGTCCGAATTCGAACCGACCAAGAAAAGGCAAGTTGAGCGCCATTCTTCTAGGCCAAAGACAGTCCCACAAAAAATGTAACTGTGGTTCCAAAAGTTTGTCCTGAAGAAAAGTAGATGAGCATATTAATAATTAGTTATCTTGAAGCACGAAATTTGGCATGAGGAAGTGGAGGAAAATAAATAGTCGAGAAGCTCCAATTTTCATGCCTTCATTTTAGAACTCTATCAGTCTTCACAAATCCAACAACTAATGCTCGAGGTAAATCTTGAATCCATTCAGCCTGCCTAAGCTCATGGGGAATAGCACCCATGACATGACTCAACAATTGATCCCTTGAAAATATTTCTGCAGCATTTCCGTAATGCCCATCAAAGATCTGAAAATTGGTTACAACATTCAACCATCATCATATCATATAGGCAATAAGGCAATAGGAGGGAGGATCATCAGGGCACAAATAAAAGAAAACATTGATGAGACTAAGAGTTTATACTGCACAGCTATTATTGCTTCTAGTTATCAGCTACAAATTAAGTTTGGCCCGCAAACTGAACTCAATGGTGAAAACCTAAATATGTTTGGGAACTCCAACCAATTCGTCAATAAGCAATTAATTTTTTAGAAAACAATATACACAATTAATGAATGGATATTTTCTGAATCATTTCAAATATAACTGGTACTACATGGCATGGTGGGGAAATCCTCTATACACCCACATACATTGATTCAAATGATAATAAACTTTGACATTTGGAACAAACCATAAGCAATACTAGAGAAATTGTTCTCTAACTTTTGGAATACTAGATAAAAGTGTGCTCTAACTTGAGAATTACTAGAGAATTTTTTTCAAATGGTCTCTCTGTTGAGTTGTCTATTCTTAATATTCTTCTTCTTCTTTCAAGTTGCACGGTGCATCCATTAGATGTTGGGTTAGTATCGTGAAAATCGTTAACATCTTATATTCCAAGGAGGCAAAGAAAAAGGCATCTAAAAAGGCAGAAGAAGGATATCACACCTGTCCACTGCTCTAGCAGTAGCAATGGAAACCTTAACTTTTAAATAAAGAACAGTTGTAATGCTCATGGAAGTATCCGGGAATAATTGGATATTTAGTAAAACAAATATAAAAAATAAAACACACACACTATTAAATGGATTAAAAGAGATGTATCAAAAGAAAATAAACATTGCCACTTTGGATCCGCTTTCTATTAATAGAAATATGAGCGTTGTCAGCAAATGACCTGAACAAAGGATGGGAATTAGAATCTTTAATAAAATTAAAATTGCGCACCCATGAATGTGACACGTATTTCTATCAAAATTCTTGTATGGTTATTCAAATAAAAGAAAATACAAAACTTACATTATGTAAGAATTTTCAAAGCTACTCTTAATTCACCTCAAGTCCCATAGAACAAAGGACCCATCTCTTGAACTAGATACAACAAGATTTGTTGGAAGATATTACAATGTTATCTGTTTCTGTATGGAGAAAAGAAATTTACTGAGCAATTCAAAGAGAGAGAGAGAGAGAGTACAATTACCATTATTAGTTGGATGAGAAGAGAATGATTTCACACTTCCTGTGTGCCCCATCATTGTTCCAATGCATTTCTTTTCATTTGCATCCCATAATTTTACTAGAATGGCATTGCCTATTCTTGATTTTACTAATATGAGGTGATTTTGATCTTCATACTCTTGTATTCATTTTTCTTTATAACACAAAGATTATTTGGATTTCTGTGTTCATCACTCAATGGAATATGCAATCAATGTACTTGGATCCCATTTTAACATTTAAAGAAAATTTTGGAGTATAAGAAGCTCAACTCTTATAGATACAATCAGAGGTACAATATATATTTATATATAATGATTAGAAGTAAAACATATAATATAAATATAAAAATAATTATATGGCATATTTATAACAAGTTAAAAAAAATCACCATGCTTGTTAGGTGTAGAATGATATTAAGTCATACTAACTATTAACTAAACTCGAGATGGTTACTCACACTTTGATCACCAGCAGCTGTTAATATATTAGTGTCTGTTAAGTTTCATGTAGTTAGTTTTGTTGCAGCTGGTGATAACGATAAATACGACCTTCATATGTTAAATTTTAGGTTTATCGAAGTGGGAGTACAATAGTGAGAAGTATAAGACTCATGCTAATCAAACACTGAGAAGTATAAGACGCAGTTGTATCCATATTATCCAACTGATGGACCAAGTGCTTGCCCAAGTGCTTTACCAATTGATGATCTCCATATAATCTTTCCAACTCAATAGGATCTACTCCATCTAATTGATGACTCCATATATGATACCAAATGGAGTATATCTTATGAGGATGCATCGAGTGGGACTTCATCATATGCAAGATAAGCATCCAAATGATACCATAATTTATGACATCAATAAGTGATAATGATCAATCCATAAAAAGGAGTATATTCATCAGGACAAACATCATCAATAGGGTCCATACTAGTCAAATGTGGATTTAAAATGGAATAGCTGGTGGTGAGGGAATTTACAATGGTGTAGCAGGTGTGCATTATCACATCAATAATACAAAGATAGTAGTATGTATGCTGAGGAAATAGCACAAACACAATAGCAGTAGCAGAAACACATAGGTAGTAGCAGGTGGGTTCCGTTAATAGAAGAGAAATATAGGTTTATCAAAGAAGTTTCAAAATATATAAGAGGAACACATATGTTTTACCTCATTCGTACATGTTCGAGTTTGGTTTTTGGCAGCAAACTGTGTAACGATCCTAAGAAAACCACCATAAATTCTATGTTAATTAAAAAGTCACATAAAGTCTACGTTAGTTAAAAACTAAACCTAGGAAAATAACAATATGACCAGTAATCACAATCCATTACCTATAAACTAATAAAATATTAAGGGAAATAAGAAAAACATCCATTTTGGAATTATATCAAACACTCGAGAGGCATAGAAAATTTGTTGATAAGATTAATGATCAACTATGCAAAAGATATTGACTATAACATTATATCTTCATATTATAAACATCCTACATTACATGAGTACTTTAAAAAATATTTGGTTCAAATCATTCAGGTCCTAAATCATGAGCATAAACTTCCAAAAAAGCATAAGTGAAAACACAAAATGAGAAGATATAATTTTTTTTAAATCTAAGTCCCAAAGAATACATATGAAGGAAAAAGCTTACTCCAAGATAATACTACAATTCAAATGGTGCTTTTCCAACACCACTAAAGGATTATAAATGAAATATAGAAGTAAGAAAGTTGAGAGTTGGCTGGCTGAACTTAAAAACAAACTGGCATGTAAAATTAAATAACAAAGTGAGAATCAATATGTAAAATTAAATCAACTCAGAAAATAAAAAATAAAGATACAAATATTAAAGAGGGACGCAAATACTACCGATAAGAATGATAAAACCCCAAAATCCTCTGTAGCTTTCAGAGTACCATTTAAATGGAAATTATTCAAACATATGAATCAGATTACATAACATAAAAGGATGAAACCTATTGGTTTAATAAAGACTGAAACAATGAGTAAACCTAAATCTGCAAAAATTAAAAACAATTAATAGCCTTTAAACAGTGTATATAAGCTACAAAATTCATCATTTTCAATGAACATGTAAATATTATCGAATCAACATTCTCGAATCAACAAATGTTAGACAAATAATGTGTTGTGTTCATTAACACTTGTTCCATAAAAAGAGTGTTTAATGATTACAAATTTTAGACAAATAACCCTAGATTTCAAATTCTATAAGGTTACAAACTCTAGACAAATACATTAAACACTATATTCTATTATAGGCACACCCAAGAAACAAAAATATTATTACACATAAATCCAATGTAACCCATTCCCCCACCTTAAAACAACCTCATGTCATTCACATCGAAGTCATACAAACAATACATACAAAATAAGAACTGAATTGAAAAAACAAAACGAAAAATAAGTTTACCTCTGCTAGAGGAGTGAGAGAGAGCTGCGAGAAGAGAGAGAGAGATGATAGGCGAGATCTAGATGACCGGAGAGAGCTCTCCACGCTGACCGGAGAGAGAGAGAGAGGGGGGGGGGGAGAAATCAAAGAAAATAGATGGTGAATGGGAATGAGAGAGAGGGATACACAAAGTTAGTAAAATTATTTTTTAGGATATTTTATATTTTAATCAAGTGTACTCAATTTGGGCACTTTTGACAATGTTTTAAATGTAACACCCCGTGTTTTTATTACTTATTTTAATTAATTAATTGGAATTCTCGGGAAACATAAAATTTTGAATTTAATAATTTTTACTGGCTAAATATGTTGGTTATGATTTTAGAAGAATAGAATTTCAAACGGTTTCGAAATCGGAATTAAAATGGAGTTTTAATTGGATTTTTATTATATAGAAGAGTCTTCAAAATATAAAACTCTCTAAGAGTTCTCGGAGCATAAAACTCTCTAAAAAAATATTTAAAAATATTGAACGGTCTGATCGAGCTGAAATATTTTCTGTAGCTTCCTCTCGTCTTCAGATAATTCTCTGTAAAATTTCATTCAATTCCAAAGGTCCGATCGTCCGGAATAAAATTTTTAGTGTTTCTATCTTATTAAAGTTCTATTAGGATTAGGTTTCCTAATGACTATATAATGACTCTAATTCGTGGGGGGTCTTCTCATAATCACTTTTTCTCAAATTTTTCACCAGAGAACACTTTTAAAAATATTTTCTCTCAACCATAATCATCAACCTCCAACATAATCAAGGTTTTGTCACCAGATTTGAAGGCTTATTTGGGGTTTAATCAAGATCGGTCCAAGAACACTTCTTTGCTAATTTTTCGAGAGGAATTCAGATTTCCAATCAGATTTTTAACACAATCTTCACAGGCATGAATACTCTATTCTTTTCCTTTAGTATTATGCGTTTTAAGTGTCGCCTAAACACTTAATTACATATTTTCTTAAAAATAATTAGTAACTTAATTAGAAAAAGTGGATATTAATTATGGGGCTATTTTTATAAAATCTTTTAATCTGAATAATATTCATAACCCTTTGGGTACGTAGAATTTATGAGTGATTTTGGGTTTATTGGTGTGGGTTGCATGTAGAAAAATCATAGCTTTAAAATAATTGACTTTTGGGTGCGTATAACTCAGGTAATACATGTAGAGATAATAAAATTTGGTTTTTGATATATATATGATGAAAACTTGGTATATTTAATTTAAAATAATTAAATGAGATTATTTAGGTATTGCTAACGTTGTGATAATTAAATTAAAGATTTAATTGAATTGGACTATCATGCGTTGTTTTATACATTGATTAATTATTCTTGTTGGTGTAACTTGTTGGTATTATTAAATATCATTGTGACGACGAGTTATTGGGTAATTTTTGCTCTCCCTATATTTTAGGATGCCTTCTACGTATGGGACTAGTGGGTAGGCCTTTTGATGATTTACGCCTTCTAGGTATGGGACTAGTGAGGGTAGATTATCGCGTTTTTATCGTCTTGGGGTGGGATGATTTTTGATACTTTATCGTCGTTACGGTAGTCTAAGTACGAGACTAAGTTAAGATTTATGTTAGAAAATCCTCCTATACATAGGATATGACATATTGATAACTTGGGGACCCTTAGGTATGGGACTAAGGGGTATTTTGAGGATCTCACATCGATTAAAAGGGTGGGGTGATTATAAATTGAGAACTTGAGAATTAATGCCTAAGATAAAAATGGGTATTAAAATTTGTGGCGCCATAATGTGTCGGAGCCGACAGTTTAAACGGGTTAGAGGATGATTTATGTCGTGTCGTGTGTGTAACCTTGTCATGTGTCGGGGCCAACAGTTAAACGGGTCAGAGGACGATTGACAAGGGGAACCTTGTTATGTGTTGGGGCCGACAGTAAACGGGTCAGAGGACGATTGACAAGGGGAAGTGTGACACTTTAATAAAAAGTGAGAACTATAATAAAAGTTGGTTAATTTAATTAAATTAACATAGTGGGACCTGAGAATTTAAAATCATATTGGTGTGCCTTTATAGATGGGGATTTTTGCGGGTATTTAGTAGATTATAATTATCGCGTTTAATTATCCCATTTAATTTAAAATACTCTATTATGATATTTATTGCGTATAATGCTACTGTCTGGATTCAAGGATCCTATTTGAGGGGAGTAGTGTGTATTCTTGCTCTGGGCTTTGGCTCTGACCCATGCGTTGACTAATATTTTTCAGGATGAGAATTGGAGAAGCTGCATAAGTTTATCGGAGTTATCATTTGGAGGAGCAGATGGAGTTATTCATTTTATGGCATAGTTTAGTTAGACTTTCCTTTTCAGTCGAATTATTATGAGAATTCATTTGAGTTTTATTGGGTCATTCGGTTCCAAAGTTGTTTAGAGGATTTCTGTTGGGATTATTCAGACTTTATTTAATCATTATTGGAGTATGGATTTCTTTTGGAGTTAGCATGTGATGGATCTTTTATCGCTTAGTTGTTTATGATCATTTAATATTAATTCAATTATGTATTTTATGGACTGGTTTATTTATGTCTCATATCTGTCTCATGCTAAGAATGGTATTTTATTTAGTTCATGTCCAGCTTAGTTTTGGTGGCGGCCGACGCCAGAATTAGGCGGGGTGTGACAGATGGTATCAGAGCATGGTCTTAGGTCTCGTAGGTTATGAGTCCGTTTAGCTTCCGCATTGCCGATCTTTGATTCCCTTTGTTGATTCGTACTTCTTAAGGTAGAGAGTCTAGCATACGTGTTAGATGTGTTTCTTGGAGATGTGAAGTTTTGAGTTAAGGACGTTGTAGACATTGAGTTTTGAATTAATAAGCTTGATGTGGGGATCCTTAGAACGGATTTTGGAGACGATAATTATTTTGGAGATTTTATTACAGATGTTAGGTACCCTATGTATCGATTTTTAATGTTGAGATTTAATTTGAGGAAGTTAGAATTTTGATGACTTTCGGATATAGGATCGAGTGGGGGATTTGTGAGAGCGTGTGGTATGCCGTTATTTTCATAGTTATCCATATGCATATAGGAAATATATATATTATTTTGTTGTTCGTGGGGTAGGTGCGCGTAGGATTGGGTGTATGGGCGCCCAATTATGGCATTCTACGGGTAGGCATATATGAGCCATATTTTCTTTTTGCCAGATTTAAGTATTGATGTGTATGCTTCGTCTAATTTCGAGGACGAAATTCTTTGCCAGTGGGGAAGTATGTAACACCCCGTGTTTTTATTACTTATTTTAATTAATTAATTGGAATTTTTGGGAAAATAAATTTTTGAATTTAATAATTTTTATTGGCTAAATATGTTGGTTATGATTTTAGAAGAATAGAATTTCAAATGGTTTCGAAATCGGAATTAAAATGGAGTTTTAATTGGATTTTTATTATATAGAAGTGTCCTCAAAATATAAAAACTCTCTAACAGTCCTCGGAGCATAAAACTCTCTAAAATAAATATTTAAAAATATTGAACGGTCTGATCGAGCTAAAATATTTTCTGTAACTTCCTCTTGTCTTCAGATAATTCTCTGTAAAATTTCATCCAATTCCAACGGTCCGATTGTCTGGAATAAAAGTTTTAGTGTTTGTATCTTATTAAAGTTCTATTAGGATTAGGTTTTCTAATGACTATATAATGACTCTAATTCGTGGGGGGGCTTCTCATAATCACTTTTTCTCAAGTTTTTCACCAGAGAACACTTCTAAAAATATTTTCTCTCAATCATAATCATCAACCTCCAACATAATCAAGGTTTTGTCGCCAGATTTGAAGGCTTATTTGGGGTTTAATCAAGATCGATCCAAGAACACTTCTTTGCTAATTTTTCGAGAGGAACCCAGATTTCTAATCAGATTTTCAACACAATCTTCACAGGCATGAATACTCTATTCTTTTCCTTTAGTATTATGCGTTTTAAGTGTCGCCTAAATACGTAATTACATGTTTTCTTAAAAATAATTAGTAACTTAATTAGAAAAAGTGGATATTAATTATGGGGATATTTTTATAAATATTTTAATCTGAATAATATTCATAACCCTTTGGGTACGTAGAATTTATGAGTGATTTTGGGTTTTATTGGTGTGGGTTGCATGTAGAAAAATCATAGTTTTAAAATAATTGACTTTTGGGTGCGTATAATTCAGGTAATACATGTAGAGATAATAAAATTTGGTTTTTGATATATATATGATGAAAACTTGGTATATTTAATTTAAAATAATTAAATGAGATTATTTAGGTGCTGATGTTGTGATAATTAAATTAAAGATTTAATTGAATTGGACTATCATGCGTTGTTTTATACATTGATTAATTATTCTTATTGGTGTGACTTGTTGGTATTATTAAATATCATTGTGACGATGAGTCATTGGGTAATTTTTGCTCTCCCTATATTTTAGGATGCCTTCTACGTATGGGACTAGTGGGTAGGCCTTTTGATGATTTACGCCTTCTAGGTATGGGACTAGTGAGGGTAGATTATCACGTTTTTATCGTCTTGGGGTGGGATGATTTTTGATACTTTATCGTCGTTACGGTAGTCTAAGTACGAGACTAAGTTAAGATTTATGTTAGAAAATACTCCTATACATAAGATATGAAGTATTGATAACTTGGGGACCCTTAGGTATGGGACTAAGGGGTATTTTGAGGATCGCACATCGATTAAAAGGGTGGGGTGATTATAAATTGAGAACTTGAGAATTAATGCCTAAGATAAAAATGGGTATTAAAATTTGTGGCGCCATAATGTGTCGGGGCCGACAGTTTAAACGGGTCAGAGGACGATTTATGTCATGTCGTGTGTGGAACCTTGCCATGTGTCGGGGCCGACAGTTAAACGGGTCTGAGGACGATTGACAAGGGGAACCTTGTCATATGTCGGGGCCGACAGTAAACGGGTCAGAGGACGATTGACAAGGAGAAGTGTGACACTTTAATAAAAAGCGAGAACTATAATAAAAGTTGGTTAATTTAATTAAATTAACGTCGTGGGACTTGGTAATTTAAAATCATATTGGTGTGCCTTTATAAATGGGGATTTTTGCGGGTAGTTAGTAGATTATAATTATCGCGTTTAATTATCCCATTTAATTTAAAATACTCTATTGTGATTCAAGGATCCTATTTGAGGGGAGTAGTGTGTATTCTTGCTCGGGTCTTTGGCTCTGACCCATGCGTTGACTAATATTTTTCAGGATGAGAATTGGAGAAGCTGCATAAGTTTATCGGAGTTATCATTTGGAGGTGCAGCTGGAGTTATTCATTTTATGGCATAATTTAGTTAGACTTTCCTTTTTCAGTCGAATTATTATGAGACTTCATTTGAGTTTTATTGGGCCATTCGGTTCCAAAGTTGTTTAGAGGATTTCTGTTGGGATTATTCAAACTTTATTTAATTATTATTGGAGTATGGATTTCTTTTGGAGTTAGCATGTGATGGATCTTTTATCGCTTAGTTGTTTATGATCATTTGAGATTAATTCAATTATGTATCTTATGGACTGGTTTATTTATGTCTCATATCTGTCTCATGCTAAGAATGGTATTTTATTTAGTTCATGTCCGGCTTAGTTTTGGTGGCGGCCGACGCCAGAATTAGGCGGGGTGTGACATTAAAGTGTGCCAGATTGTCATTAAACCATGCCAGAACTTGGCACAGTTTTAAACTGTGCTAGATTTTTAATATCATGGTGTGCCAAATTTTTATTTTTGTTGTAGTGAGAGGAAATGTATACCGCTAGTGGGAGAACCTCCTCTGTCAAGCCCAGAACCTTCGGGTCCACCGTATTTGGATGGTGCAGCATACTCAACGACCTTCCGTCAGCTTGATGGATGTTATAAGAAGGATGAACCAATCGCACAAAGGGAACCTCCGAGGTCGTCACCACTGCCGGTGTCAATGCACCACCTGCGCTGTGGGAAGACCCCACTGGCCGACTCGAACTCGCCAAGGGGAGTCATCACGTCATATATGTTGGGAGGCATCAACCAACTCGACACGAAATCCAGATAATCATATGTCATAGCCGTGTCAATACATGACAAGTAAGGCTCGCCCATCATCACCGGTACCCACGTATCATCAGTCATCTTTCGCACTCGCCTCATGTACACCGGGGGACTCATAGGTGGCACAATCACCTCCTCCTCCATAACCTACCAGACTACTCTTTCCCCAAGGTATTAGGAGTAGCCAAACTCATGCGCCAATGGATGCTATATCTGCCCATTCCCCCAGTTAACCCTGTATGCAGAATGGCCGTCCCCCAAGGATAGAAGGTCACCTGCAAAATCCCCAGTGGAGAAAGATCAATATTGGAAAAGATCATAAAGGAAAAATGGTCTAAGAAATAAAGATAGATTTACCCTCTCGCTTGCCAGGCTGTTCAAGACCTAACTCACTTCCTCTAAAGGGAGAGACTTCTTCGACTGCTGGTTAGACCTCTGCCACCGGTATATCCGGCAGAAGTCCCCAACAAACTCGTCCTTCAAAGCTATTAATTGGGTGTTAAACCCAATCACCTCATAGAACCATGTGTGCAAAGGATAAGAGGTTAGCTATCAAGAAATCAAGAATAAAACGCATAAAGAAAATGCGATTGCATACTAGAAAATGCGCAAAATAAAGAATACTTCAACAATATATGGCTAAAAGTTTTCTAGCAACACCATTTGAATGCATTAAGATAAGAATAAAGGGTCGCCAAGGTCAGGCTCCCCTAGTAATAAAGAGGAACGATCGAAAACACCCTCAAAAATGGAAAAAATGACAAGTGGACGACGTCTACTATAAAGCCTCCCAACACAAACATAATAAACAAACGATCCATCTGTTGCACCTATCGCTCATCCTCCTTATCAATCCTCTGACTCAGCAACAACTCCCTCAAAAGAGATAAACGAAGAGAGTACCTAGAGACTACTCTCTCCACATCACCTAATGTCACAGGTACCGCATTCGAAATAACCCGCAAGGTCTTGTCCACATCTATCTACACCCCATCGCAGTCCAGCCACATCTATGGGAGTAACTGTCATCTCCCTAAATTAAAAATGCATGGTGTGGGTGGTGTCCCACCACCTCTCCTCCAGATAAAGAACAACGACATAATGAGGCATCTAATCTAGAGCAGACGCCAGTTTCCCAAAATCGGGTGATGACACCACCCAACACACCACGAATGGAAAATGGTCCCAAATGTCCTTAAGCCCTGTCATCCCTCGATCATGCAGAGTTGACATAGAGACATCATACAGTCAAAGATAAAAAGGAAAAATACTTATCAAAAGTCAAGATAAAAAGGAAATATCACCCAAAAAGAAGAAAAGAATACTAAAAATCATCAGCACTTACATAGCCGCCAGGGTTCACCATCAAGAAGAACGATGGCATGCCGGCTCGTGCAAGAGGGTTCACTCATCCACAACTGGTTTAAATGAGTCGAAGGAATTTTCACTGTCCTGTGCAAGGGGCACCCTAGCCCTCCATTACAAGTTTGCCCAATCGTCAACATTGAGTCATGCCATATATGTCGCACTGCTTGAGAAATCAGCCATTTCTTAGTCTTGGAAATGCTAAAATGATTTGCAGCAGGTAATTATAAAAGAAAGCAAGTCTAAAAGCTGTGTAAAATTAGGGAAACCCATCCCCTTTTTATAGGAGGCTAAGAGCCATGCCTATCAGTAGTCCCCTACAACTCACATATTGATATTATCCCTTCACCTTCTCGAGGTACCCCAAAAGACCGTTCCACTGTCGTCTCGCACCCCTCACATCATGCCGATCGACACCTTCTCTGGAATTTCGTACAAAAATTCCCTAAAAATACTAGAAAATCCCCAAAAAATTCTTAAAATTCCCAAGTGAATTTTAGAACCTTTTTCCCCAAGAAAAACATTTTTACCATGCTCATTAATTTCCCTAGTGGAATATCCAAAATTCCCCCAAGAAAACTATAACTTAAGCCCTCAACATTGGCTTTGACCCACAGAATCGATCATCTCTACTTAAGACCTCAGAATTGGCTTCGACCCTCATAATTGGTCATCTCTACTTAAGCCTTTAGAATTGGCTTCGCCCCTCAGAATTGATCATCTCTACTTAAGCCCTCTAAATTGACTTTGACCCTCATAATTTCTCATCTCTATCTTAAGCCTGCATAATCGGCTTTGACCCGGATAATTGGTCATCTCTATCTGAAGCCCTTAGAATTGGATTCTACCCTCAAAATTGGCCATCTTTATCTTAATCCCTCCGAATTGGTCATCCCTACTTAAGCCGTTATAATTGTCTTAGACCCTCAGAATTGGCCATCTCTACTTAAGCCCTCAGAATCGGCTTCGACCCTCAGAATTGGTCATCCATACTTAAGCCCTCAAAATTGGCTTCGACCCTCATAATTGGTCATCCCTACTTAAGTCCTTAGAATTGTCTTCCCCCCTCAGAATTGATCATCTCTACTTAAGCCCTCAAAATTCGCTTTGACCCTTTTAATTGGTCATCTCTACTCAAGTCCTCATAATTGGCTTTGACCCTTAAAATTGGTCATATCTACTTAAGACCTATAAATTGGCTTCGACCCTCAAAATTGGTCATCTCTATCTTAAGCCCAAAAAATTAACCCGCAGAATTGGTCATCTTTACTTAAGCTCGAAGATTTATCTTTGACCTGCAGAATCGGCCATCTTTATCTCAATCCCTTAGAATTGGCTTTGACCCGCAGAATTGGTCGCCTCTATATAGGTCCCCAGAATTGACCTCAACCCTCAAAATTGGTCACTCCCTTTCAAGCCCTCAGAATTGGCTTCGACCCTCAGAATTGATCGCTCCCTTCCCTAAGTCTTCAAAATTAACCTCGATGTGCAGAATCGGTCATCCTCAACATTTCCTTAGGTCCTCAGAATTGGCCTTGACCCGCCGAAATGATCATCCTTACCTCTTTAGGTCCGTAGAATCGACCTATTTCCTAAAACATCATATGGTATCTATTCGATGACTTTCACTTATTCCAAGATCACCAATCGAGGGGCTCTGTAGACACCACATTCTAGGACCCCCTAAGTCTCTCCTTAAGTCCCTAGCATCTCCCAATTTCATAATAAACCCTAGGTCATACTCAGAGTACTAATCTAGAGGCCATAGGGATCTCCCGGTCTTCATTTGACTCCGGTCAACTCTATTGTCAAAGAAAAATCACATTGAATCTTTGAATGTCTCTGAATCCCCTTTCCAACGGTCTGCCCCTGGCGGGAATTGGCATAGCGATTCGAATGAACAGACCATTTTACTACCAAAAATCAATTTGGAGGCCACCGGGCGCTCCCGAGCACCGATTTGACCCCATTCAACTTCATAGTCAGAGCAAAAGCTCTTTGAATCTTCGAAGGGCACTGAAACCACTTTGGATCAATCGATTGCATTCTATGACGGGTTTTTAAAAAATTTCGCACAAGACTACCAATTGGTAGGTCCATTTCTCTTCCTATCAGCAGTGTGCCAACGGTAACCTACCAATTAGTAGGGCTTGGGCTATGCCAATGGGAACCCCACCCCACCCTATAAATAGAGGGCATGACCTCAGTCCTAAAGCACACCTTATATCCATCATCATCAGTAATCTCAGCAACATTCTCTCGAAATCAGTGAAGTTTCTTCATGTGAAATTCCATTCAAGCTTACATTCCTATCTTTTTCACACCTAATTTGGCCAAATTTCATTCTCTCTCATCCAACATTCATCTCACATTCAAGGAAGTTCATCCAAGATCAAAGATCAAGCTTCAAAGAAGGTCCAAATCCGTCCCTCTCTCCTTAAATTCTTTGTTTTGCATTAAATACATTAGGTTCATAATATATTTTTTCTTTAGTTCATACACATTAACATCTAAAATTTTTATTAGTATAGTGCACGTACTTTATTTTTTATAAAAAAACTAAAAACAAAAAAAAGAGGGTTACCCCCATAAATTCTGAACGGGATTATCCATCACACTTTTTCACAACTAAAACACATTTTTCTACACACACACATATAATAAAATCCCATTCGAATATATGGGATAAACCCCACCCTTTTGCCGCATTCGAACTACGTGAAATTTGATGCCTTTATAGGCTACGTAGGCGTCTTGGGTTAAAACTCGAGACTCGAGTCCAATTTTCCAATTATCTAATATTCCAATTTTACAATTTTTTCCAAATTCCCCATTTCCACATTTGTCATATTCTCGCATTATTTTAATACATATTATGTTTGTGATTCTTATTAGTGTTTCATCCAACACATATTATCATTTCATCGTAATGATCAATATCATGATAAATGATTAAAATCATATTTTATATAGAATATTTTGGAAACATTCCTATGGATGACCTCACTCTATCACTTCTATGGTATGAGTTGGGCGATTTTGATCTCCATTATATATACATGCACACACACTTCACTGAGAAATAAAGAAAAACATTAACACAAGCCCATGGGAGACTGAAAGGGAGGGAGGGATGACTAACTCCTTTCCATTCCGTAAGTTAGCCCTCGAACCCTTCAAACTATTGGTTTTGTAAGCATCAATTTGTCTTTGATGTCGCTCTATCAAGGCGGCGACATGTTCTTTTGCCTGTTTTGTGAAAAAATAGGCTGACATCTCCATCTCTTTACATTCACCCCACACCGACGATGATCGAAGCATTCCTAGATCGAAAGAGGGCGCGAGACATTTTCATCCCCCCTTTTCTTTCCCTAACCCCCGTTATTGGGAAGAAGAATAGATAATAGATGAGAGGGGGGATATGCACAAATTCAGGATGGACACACCCATATTCAGTTTAGCGAATTCAACGGTGCTGAGATCTTTTTCAAGGATCCAACGTCGTTGATAATCTAATCTCAAAGCCTATATGTTATGAATTACACCATCATGAAATACTTAGTCATTTTATGTAGAAAAGACTCATTTGATAATAAGTTGGGGTAATGAAGTGGAAGAGGCGATGAATGAAGGGTTTGCTACTTTGGAATATACACCGATGCATAAAGCAAGGGTCGTTTGTGGTATAATAAAGATGAGCGGAATCGTGGAATTAACTTTAATTACTACCTCTAATATCTCTCTAATACTATTGTATTAGAGTTATAATATAGATTATGTAACTTTTGGTAATCCGAATTAGTACATTCACAAGGTGTGAATATTAGGAAATGGTCTATCATCTTGTATTTTAAAGTCTTGATGTGAATTAGAAGTTTATTGTTTCATTTCATATTTTATTTTTGTATACAAATTATGAGTTTAGATGTGAAGTTACTATTTTTTTAAGTAAGTGAAAGTTTGACGACATCACTAGTGGCCCTGACACAAGACAACTAATACAGTCGCTTTGGCCCCCTAAATACGGGGGGGGGGGGGGGGGGGGGGCGAATGTACACAAATATTTTTATAACCCTTTTTTCAACTCTAGATCAAAATTTTAAATTAACACTATCATTAGCCCAAATAATGAAGCCAACACTATAAACTTTAAGGGGCTAATTTACAGAAAAAGGCCTTATATTTTAGCTCTTTTATTATTCTCCACTAATCATTAATTTTTTATTTTGTGGAGATCTATTTACCACACAAAAATGACTGTTCAAAATGTGATAAATTGAATTTAACTTGAATATTTGGATAATTAATTAATTCAAAGGGTTCTCTTTAGATCTTCATTTGACTATATAATTTATCAACTCGCATAGGCTCTCAAATGGTGAGAAGTCTTTTTTCCCTAACTTTAATTGGGATGTAAATAATTTCTTCTTTTAAATTTTTATGATTATATATTCAACTCAACTTTTAATATATTAATTTTATATAGAAGGGCCATGAGTCAATGTCCCCCTTGAGCCCTAAACATCTAAGGGTGGTCACCCATGAGGTATACAAGGGGTACACAAAAAAGGGGATGGAAAAAAGGCCTCCCTATAATCCATGCAATACTATTCATCTCACATAAAATCCTCTTAAATATTTACGATATAAGAAGTCATTGTGAGACCTTCCTCGTTGGACCACATATCTACATAATTCAAAAGAATGTAGAGAAGCCTCGATAGGTCTGCCTTCATCCCTTAAAAATACATCCTACTCCTCTCTCTCCAAATTGTCCAAAAAGGCATAGGGGAGTCATATTCCGTAATGATCGTGACCCCCTTCCTCCCGTTGGGAATCTCCATGCGACCACCATCAGAGTACACTAAGGAAACCTTGAATAGGGGAATGGTGAACTTTAACTATCCACTAGTCACTTGTAAGAGAAAAATTATGATTGTTCATTATGTTTATAGTTTAGCATAGTTTGTTAAACTCCACTACACCATCATGTACATTCTCAAGGCTTCAATTGTAGATGAGTCAGTGATCGAATGCGACAATCGAAGATTAAAGATTTGATTTTGTCACTAATATATATATAGAAGGTACACAAGGTTGATTTATCTAGACAATATGTTCAAGGGTATTTTTTAAGTTTTTTAAACATAAAATATTTTTCAAAAAGTTTTTGAACAAAAAATCATTTTAAGGCATCTCGTTAGAATGAGGTATTAAGGGTCATTTGAACGAGTTTCTTCAACTTGTTGGATATCTATTGTTTGAACGAAAGTTCAACCGAGATATTTTTACTCATCATGTTGGAATTTTGTTCTATCTCTCATTTGATGTCTTTCAAACAACTTTTCATAGGTCGTTCGAACAAGGTACAATTCATTCGAATAAGCTCGAAAAAAATTATTTTGTACATGGTTTCAAACGCAATATTTTCAAGTCTATCTCATGAAATTTTCTCTCCCTATTTAAGAGAGACTTACTTACTCTTATTTACAAGCCTTTTTTCACCTATTTTGTGATCAAACACTTTAGTTTTCCAAATCCAAATCCCTTGGATTTTTTATCACTTTATCAAACTTTGAAGAACACATCACATGCTCAAATCCTTGTGGAGTTAATTATTCACTGGTAAAGATAGGAAAGGAGTTTTTTGAGGTTTTTCGGTGTACATTCAGACAAGTGGAGCTTGATGTGGGGTGTTGCTGGATTTGCATCGCTTTCTGGTATCAACAAGGAATAAGGCATAACTATGATACTTAGTGAAGTCTAAGTTTGAAAGTCTATTTTTGTTGTCTATAATACCTTAGTTGTAACAATTCTAAAAAGTGTTTCTTTTAAAATAACTTTTCCTCATATCTCGTGTGATTATTTATTGTGTTCGATTTAGATTTAATATATTCCATATTCAATTTAACCTAATTAATCAAGATTAAATTTGATTCAATTGAACTTGTCTTGTTTATGACCCAACTTACGGATTCTACATTTGATCATATAACCATACCACTTTACACAATTTTTTAAATTGGTATCAAGGTGTGTTTTTACAAGTTACTTAAATGAATTCTGACAGTTATATGGAGAATTCGTACAACATGACACCTTTGTTTGATGGCACGAATTATACTTATTATAACGCTCAGATGAGAACGTCAATAAAATTAATCGACGAACGCATTTGGCTTGCTGTTGAAAGGGGGTGCACTCTTTCTACTGTGACTAATGAAAATATCATTAGTCACAAGTCAGTTGCAAATGGGACTAAAGGTGACATGAGATTGAGTAATTTTAACTCTTGAGGTTTGAACGTAATTTATTATATTGTCATACCCGAAGAATTTCTTCGCATCATGACGCTTACTACATCTAAAAGTGTTGAGATATCCTTTAACTCACATACGAGGGTACCAAAGTTGTTAAAGCTTCTAAATTTCAAAACCTCACCATACAATTTGAGACTAAATGCATGCTTGAATATGACACTTTTGATGAAGTTTATGGTTATATATATGATATTGCGAATTCATGTATTAATTTAGGTGAGTAAATTTCAAAATTGAAAGTTGTTAAGAAAACTTTGAGGTCTCTCCTATCTCGTTTTATTGCGAAAGTTATTGTCCTTAACTCTTTTGGAATTCTAGACAAAATTTGGCTAGAAGAGATCATAGGCGATCTCCAAACTTATGAATCAGACATAATAAAGAAAATGGAAGAGTTTTAAAAGGTAAATCCAAAAAAGAGAAAGTTTTTTACTCCGATTCTGATATTGATTAAGATGATCTTACCATGTTTGCTAAAAAATTCTCAAATTAAAAAATAAAAGTTCATCCAAATAAAAAAATAAAAAAATTGTGAAAAATAAAATTTCAAAGTGGATAAGTGTTTTTATGAGAATGATCAAAAGAAAGCCAGAGGTGAGAATTCTAAGAAAGATGAATCGGAGAGATGTTATGAGTGTGAAGTGAAAGGTCAGAAATCCCATGAGTGTCCCACTAGGATTAAAAGACACGACAAAGGCAAACCTGCCTATAATGCCACTCTAAGCGATAGTGATGTTGAGTTAGTGGATTACAGGGACGAATCACCGCATGAACGTAACTTTTGCGCATTCATGGTTAGTCAAATTAGCACTTCAAGTACATCTCAAACGAATAAGGACATTTCTAAATGTGATTACCTCGAAAATCAGTCTAATCATTCTGGAGAGTTTGAGGGTGACGATGAGAATTTAATTGACGGAGAATGTGTTCTCTAATACTCTTACTTCGAACTTTACCCCAAGTCATTGCGACAGTAAAAAAGCATAAAAAATAACTCTTAGGGTATTATATTTAGAAAAGGGATTGAAATTTTTTAGAGAGGATGAGGCCTTGATTAGTGGGAGTGATCAACTTCTTTCAATGGGTATAGAATAAACCGACTTAAATTAGGATAGACTAGACCAGTTCACTTTGAGATAAAACCGGTTCGAAATTTTGTGATTTTAAATTAGGGATAAACTAAATAATTAAGGGGATGAGAAAACCCAAAGTAGATATTTTATATTTTTGAAAATTCAATTGAGTTGGTATGTGGACCTTGGGTTAAAAAAGGGACTTTTAGTTGAGATGCAAAATTAAAATATTTGAGAAAAATAGTTGAATATGAATAATTAGGATGAAAAATACGGGAATTGGGATACGTGTTGAGTGATGTAGACACGTGTCCAGAATTGGTATTAAAACAATAAATTAATAAATTAATTAAGTGAATAATTAATTAATTAATTTAGTATAAAATGGAGCATTGGGTGATAATGGATTTTGTTCCATTTGTGATAGGCATAATTAAATAAATTATTGTTGAATATATATATATATATATGTACGTACATGAAAATGGTATATATAGATATTATATAGGTGTGAAAGATATAATGATATGTATAATATCACATACCCCTCTAAGAGCTATCATCGGAGATCATTCGAGTGAGTGATCTTCCCTGGCTAGCGAATGCAAGGTTAGTATTATTCACATGTCATATTTTCTACGCATGTGCCTGTTAAGGTTTAGTCTGAGGTGAAGTAATTATACGTATGGTTATTGCTCACTAATCAGGGAACTTATGACCGCCTCCAACGTCGTTTGTTATTTTCTATCGTACTTCGGTGTGAGATCCCAACACGGTAGACAGGATGATAAGACTATTCCCTAGATGTTGAAAGCAGTAGAGACCCGCATTTGTGGAAGTTATGACAGTTATTATGGATGGTGGTTATATATATATATATATATATGTATGTATGTATGCATGATGTGATAATAAATACGCATATATGTGTGTAGAAAATATATATGGGAATGAGACATAACATTAAGTGTGAATAATAATTTAATAACTACTGAAAGTTATTGGAAATGAGTTATGTGATATTAACCTTCGAATATTGATTATGTGAATATTAAAATAATAACTAGTTGAAGTTATTGAAAATGGTTTAATAAATTATAATTGAGAATTATAATGATTAGCGCATGCGAAAGCCAAATAAATAAATTACGTAGGGTGGGAATAGCGTATGTAATTTAAGGACACTTGGGAACTAGTTAGGCTGGTAGCATAACTAGGTAATTAAAATGCATACACTAGGTGCACACTTTAGATGAGAGGTGAGTAATGTCTCATGAGAGATTGCGATACCAATTTAAATATGAGTAAATGGATATACATTTATTTATACAGTTTAATTACTTGTAAAATATTTTCATAATGGTTTTGGGCTTTGACCCGTGTCAAAATATATTTTCAGAACCTTTTAGGTGTCCATCTACAGGGACGCCAAGCATGATCATTCCCAGGTACTGGAGCTACGAAATTTGTAAATGTTATAGAGTTTTGATTAGTCGCTTCTATACCTATATTCTAGTTTAGGACTATTTTCTATATTCAAGCATGTTGCCTAAGTCAACCAATTTATCTTTGTTTATGTTTGACTTCATTTTGAGTATTGTTGCATTGAGATTTATTTCGATGAGTTATTCGGAACACTTAGCATGTAATAAATTTACAATTTTGATTTATTTGTGGTTGTGGAATTGATTTTATGTTCTCTATATAGTTGTGGTTGATTATTATATTGTTGTGTCACATTAACTAAGATTAAAATTGAGACATGTATTAATTTAATAATAGGTGGTTAGTAATTACTTGAATTCGAAAATGATGCTAAGAATAAGTCAATGAGATTATTATTTTATTTTAGTAGAGGTTTTGCCACCCATTATTTTAATAAGCGGGGTGTCACATATGGTATCAGAGAATCAGGTTCTAGGGTCTTTAGGATCTGTGTAAACTTATTATGTTTCTACCATAGCGTTCTTTGATGTAGAGCCCTATGCTTGGGACTGTTTATTCCTATTGAGATTTACGTTCTCCTGTTATTATGTATAATGGAAGTGAATTTAATATGAGTTCGATTAGGTTTTAGAAGCCTAATAGGAGAAGGAAGAGCAGCAAGGGCTGTTAGGAGGACAATAGGAGGAGAGGCTTAGTCAGAGCTGCAAATTATTTTGGAAATGGTGGTCGTAGTAGAAGTCACGACTATTATTGATCAGGCAGATAATGTTGTTGTGACTTATAGACCATAATATTTTCCCCAAATATCGCCACAGCAGATGGTGGCACTAATTCAAACTCACCCAGTACAGTCGGTATGGGAGAGAGTTGGGAGGGATTTTCAGAGGAGCTATCCCCACAAGTTTGGGGAAAAGTGAGGACATATATTAGTTAGAAAATGGAAGGAGAAAATCCAAAGGCATTTGTATATCTGGAGTGCAGTGACGCTCAGGATGCAATTTTGGGCAATTTTCTTAGCCTATAGGAGTAGTGTTGTAGTGATGGGAGTTAGTCACCACATTTGAGAAGCTTTATCCTATGAAGTATCGAGGAATTTGAGTGCGGTTTGATCGTAAATCCTTTTATCTGAGATTCAAACAAATATGCAAAGTAAATGTCTGTATTTATTACAACAAGGTCGGACAGTAGCCGAGTATAAGGAACAATGTGCTTGTTTACCGAACTTCGTACCCAATAAGGTGATTAAAAAGGAGAATAGGGTCCTTGAGTTTAATGATGGACTCGTGGGAAGGATAAGCAGTATTTATGGGAATCCATCTTGAATGATTCGTGTCGAACCGTAATTTTATAATGTCAATATCAACGTTTCCATGTGAAGGGAGCTAAGAGCGTGGGAAAGTCTAGCCAAAGGAGTAAGACTAGATGTATCGGTGTTATGGGACACCACTAAAGAATTCCTTGATAGGGAGATCCATTAAATCAAGGAAGTCCCGACCCAGTGATGGTGTATTTAAACAAGGTTATCAAGGCCAGTAATGCATTCCATCGATTCAGTGGAGAAAAAGGAATAATGGGAGTAACATTGGGTTGAGGCTACAATGCCAGAGAGAAGCCAACCCTGATATATCCAGTAGCGCAAAAAATAAAGGGATTACATAGGGAGGTGTTTTATATGTGGTGAGAAAGAGCACATGCATCAATCTTGTCTACAGAGAGTTAAGGGGACGGGAGTATAATGCCCATTATGGATAATAATTACAGTGGTTTCTGGGAGAGTTCATACGTGAGTTTTACGTACAAGCACTAGTTAAATAGCCATAGATATTGGCAATTGAAAATATAAATTCTATCCATGGCATATGGGATAGTTTCGACATGATATGAGTGCATCATAGTATTCAGTTAACACTAGATTAGCGCATGAAATGGACTTAGTAGATGTATTGTTAGATCACTTTAGAGTGTATTTTTACCATTGGGTAGAGGAACTCTCTTTAGTTCCATTTATATGAGAGCAGGTGTGGACACTGGGAGGATATATTTTTGGAGATTTTATCATTTTATAGAGATGTTATGCGGGTATGATGATCCTGGGTATGGACTCGTAAGCAATGGTGAGTGATGATGGACTCGTATAGTAAGGCTATCGTATTCAATGTTTCAGGGAAAGATATATTGTTTTTACGATATCTAACCTGAAAGGGGGCTGAGTCATGCATATATTATATTGAAATGAAGACTTCAGATAATATTTTTGTCTCATTATATTCAATTTTGGTGTGTAAGGTCTATACTGAGTTGATTCAGGGTATATCAGGTTTACCACTGAGCGGAGAGATTCAGCTTGTTATTGGTTTCGCGCTGAATACTTAGTGATAGTTTGAGAATCATATTGCAAGATTCTTTTAAAGATGTGGGAGTTAAGAATTAGACTTATACATCTAGGGGATAGGATTTTCGGTATCTTGTTAATGTGATTTTGGGGCAAAGGATGTCGATAACAAAAAATGACAAGTGATAAGGCATTGAGGAAATTCATTGATTTGATTGATAATGTGTGGCATTCCATGCATAACCATTAATAATTGTGAGGAATAGAAAGACATTGTTGGATGCTGGGGAATTAGTTTTGAATCTTAATCGTAGCACGTATGGGGGAATCTTTTATCTAAGATCTAATCTTAATCATAACACGTGTGGGGAAATCTTTGAGCTAATAAATATTATATAACACAAAGCCCATTCAACGGGTTAGTGCTCTATGGGAAACACTGGAGAAATTCTTACACCACTAGAGCATAAGTGGTCAATCTTAAGGATAATGAAGTCGCGATTAGTAGAATGATTGAGAAAACCTTATTGTATAGTTGCACCGAGTATGTTAGGGTCGAGTTTGAGATAAAATGATACGTCTGTAATGTTCGTACAGACATTTATAGGTTACAAGGTGTATGGGCACCCTGGTTAGTTTGAATTTTAGTATTGTTCGAGACAAGGGCAAGGAATAAATGTTTTGAACTGTATGCCTGTGAGGAAAAAGTAGAATTAGAAGGGAAATATGGACTAAACTTCAGATTGATGAAGGAGACAGTTCAGATATATGTATAGAATAAGGCACGCTATCACCCCGAGATGGGTTGAAAGACTGTGGAGAGACAAGTGAGGGACCTCTCTAGACGTGGGAGGATCTAATAGTTTAGAGAGTCGAGCAGAGTATTAATTAGTCGAATGATGAGGGTGTCTTGCACATAAATAGGATGTGGTTTTTACCACGCGAAAAGGACCTAAGATGTGGAGACGCATGGGTCACGATTTTATGAGTACCCCATGAAGGAGAATGAGATATAACATGTGACATGAGATATTAAGTGTGTGTATCAGTGGGGAGTGAGGCATATTAAAGTTGTCTCCAAGTGAACCACTCGTAGATGGGAATAAATGGGTCTGAGGTGATCCACCAGAATTTTTCCATAACTAGTGATTCCAATTATAGAATGTATAGGCAAACTGATAAAGTTCAATATTGGGTTACCAATATCATGAATAGGTTAAGGTTATATTTGGGTTTATGGGATTGGTTGCCCGATGTAGAATAATTCTTCCTAATTTAGGTGAGTTACATTATTGGGTAACGTACCCAAAATTTCATTTGAGAGAGGAAATGAACCAACATAAGAGGTCCCCCAACAATTATTGTGACTCAGGATGAGATCCTTAAGTCCCACCTATGATGGGATTATCAGGAGGTGGTGGGGATGAAGTGCATTTTGAATAAGACATATTACTCATAGACCAAGGATGAAACAATAAAAGTGCTTAGGATGTGTATGGATGAGACAGATACGTATTCTATACTTTATCGTAATTAGGAGGAGTATTTACCACTGCTAGAGTTGCATGTAATGACTTGTACCTATTAATATTAGAAAGACGCCTTTTGAGGATTGAGGCGGGAGGCCTTATCGTCCGCCTTGTAGATGGGTGGGAAAATAATCAGTTCTGCTAGTCGGACATGATTTAGAGTCGGACGATGGGTATTGAGATAATCAAAGTTATTTTCATATAGTACAAGAACATCATAAGAGTTACGTCGTCATGAATCGAAAAGTTAAAGACTGGCGTTGTTATGGGTGTCTCCCAGGAAGAGAGTTATGTGATTTGGGTAAGAAAGGAAATTGGCACCTAGGGAAGTGGGGCCATTTCCAACATTGATATGATAGAGCCAGTGGAGAATAGGCTCATCTTAATGGAGCATTATTAGCGGATTTATGATATTTTTGCATATCATTGTATAAGTGAGACTTATGAATGTAGAGTATAAAAGTTTGAAACAATTGGAATGAACTTGTCACTAATAGTGGGCCATAGCAAGTGGCCATTAGACAGGATGATACTATTAGCGGGTCAATAGTGGAGGCACCAAAATGTTATCACAAGTTATTATGAGTACGTTTATGACATGTGTGTGAGGATCATAAGGTGTTTGTACCAGCCTTACCTGAATTTCGAGGATAAAATTCCTTTTAAACGGGGAAGTATGTAATACCCCGTAGTTTTATATAGATATATTTAATTAAACATTTAAATTATGCGGGGGACACATAATTTAATTTACGACATAATGAGAAATTAAATAAATATTAATTTAGAGTGAAAAACGAATTATTATTTTTGTTATTATTTATTTACTAGTGTTCAACAATAAATAAAACGGAATTAAGTCGTAAGTGAGTAAACAAGAAAAAATTTAATATTATCTTAAACGAACATGCGTGATTAAATTTAAATAGGTTGAGATGGGCAAATATTGTTAAGTGACTCGATTGATGATTTCGAGTGCACGGTTGATCCGGAATTGGTCAAAATAGTCAAAATTGAGTACATGGGGGTTGTATTAGGTCTCGAGAACTTTTTAGATTAGTCAAGACTAATTTAGGTGACTTTTGGACTCCTTATGTGAATAACCAAAACGGGATTTCACTTATGAAATGAAGGTTTTGGGTTTAGGGAAGAGTCATTTCACAAATTCAAAGGTTGAGGAGAGTTATTCAAAGAGTTAGAGAGAAAGTGAAAAGAATTGGGAAGAAAATTCAAGAGTCTAAGGGAAGAATTGAAGAATTTTGCAAGAACACTATAGGATTAAAGAAATGGAAGGAAATTCTTAAAGCATTAAGCAACATCTTCATCAAATTAGACTTTACCAATCATAAGGCAAGTAATTAACTTGTTATTTAATTTGTATATAAAATTTTAGTCATATCATAGTTGGGAAGTTATATTTTTTGAGATGATTTTACATATATATAAATTGTGGCATTTTGAGAAATAATTTATATTTTGGGAAATGATTTATATTTCGAAAATGATATAAATTATAAATTTTAAAGAATTAAGGTGAATTGAAAATGCTGAAAATTGCAGATGATATAGATAATGGGATATGGATACGAATATGAATATGCGATACAATTATTAGAATGATGAAATTCTCGACTCTCGTTTTGAATCCCATGAATTGATGATTAATCTTTTGAGTCAATGTGATTACTAGGTATTACAATCATCTTAAAAATGTCTCTTATACTCTTTATGAATTAGTTAGTGTAGGATATTGCGTTTGGGATCATTGGGGCTAAATTGGGAAAGAAAACAGGGATGAGGTTGGCTAACTGGAAAAGCGAACCAGTTCACTTTGAGATCAAACCAGTTCGAAATTCTGGAATTTTAAAATTAGGACAAATTAAATGATTAAGGGGATGAGATAACCTAAAGTGGATATTTTATATTTCTAGAAATTCAATTATGTTGGTATGTGGACCTTGAGCTAAAAAGGGACTTTTAGTTTAGATGCAAAATTAAAATATTTGAGAAAAATAGTTGAATATGAATAGTTAGGATGGAAAATACGAGAATTAGGATACGAGTTGAGTGATGTAGACACATGTCCAGAATTGGTATTAAAACAATAGATGCATTAATTACTTAAGTGAATAATTAATTAATTTAGTATAAAATGGAGCATTGGGTGATAATGCATTTTGTTCCATTTGTGATAGGCATAATTAAATAAATTATTGTTGAATATATATATATATATATATATATATATATATACATGTGTGAAAAATGTATATATAGATATTATATCGGTGTGAAAGATATAATGATATGGATAATATCACATACCCTTCTAAGAGCTATCATCGGAGATTGTGCGAGTGAGTGATCTTCCATGGCTAGCGAATGCATGATTATTATTATTCAGAGGTCATAATCTCCACGCATGTGCCTGTTAAGGTTGAGTCTAAGGTGAGGTCTAAGGTTATTGCTCACTAGTCGGGGAACTTATGACCACGTTCAATGTCGTTTGTCATTTTCTATCGTAGTTCGATGTGAGATCCCAACGCGTTAGTCAGGATGATGAGAGTATTCCCTGGATGATGATAGCATTAGAAACCCACATCCGGGGAAGTTATTATTATTATTACGGATGGCGGTTATATATATATATATATATATATGCATGATGTGATAATGAATACGTATATATGCATGTAGAAAATATATACGGGGATGAGACTTAAACATTAAGTGTGAATAATGATTTAATAACTACTGAAAGTTATTGCAAATGAGTTGTGTGATATTAACCTTCGAATATTGATTTATGTGAATATTGAAATAATAACTGTGGAAGTTATTGGAAATGGTTTAATAAATTATAATTGACAATTATAACGATTAGCGAATGTGAAAGCTAAATAAATAAGTTTACGCATGGTGGGAATAGGGCATGGAATTTAAGGACACTTGGGAACTAGTTAGGTGGGTATCATAATTAGATAATTAAAATGGATACGTTAGGTGCGCACTTTAAATGAGAGGTGAGACCAATTTAAATATGAGTAAATGGATATTCATTTATTTATACATTTTAATAACTTGCAAAATATTTTTAAATGGTTTTGGGCTCTGACCTCTGTCAAAATATATTATTAAAATCTTATAGGTGTCCAGCTACAAGGATGCCAGGCGTGATCATTCCCAGATACCAGAGCTGCGATAGCTGTGGATGTTGCAGAGTTTTATTTAGTTGTTTATATTCCTATGTTCTAGTTCATGACTCTTTTCTATATTCAGGCATGTTGCCTAAGTCAAACAATTTTTCTCAGTTCATGTTTGACTTCATTCTGAGTATTATCGTATGGATATTTATTCCAATGAATTATTCAGAACAGTTTGGCCTGTAATAAATTTACATCTTTGATTTATTTGTGGTAGTGGATTTTATTTTAAGTTGTGTAGATAGTTGTGGTTGATTATTATGTTATTGTGTCACCTTAACTAAGATTAAAATTGACACATTTCTTATTTTAATAATAGGTGGTTAGTAATTAATTGAATTCGATAGTGATGCTAAGAATGAGATAATTATATTTACGTTTTATTTTAGTAGAGGGATGGCCTAACATAATTTTAATAAGTGGGGTGTCCCCTCCCCCCCCCCCCCCCCCCCCCCCCACCCACGCACACATACTTTCGTTTAGATAAGATAGTCATTGAGACAACTTAATTAGGCTTTAGTATGAGAGAGTTTTATAAGATTTTAATTGTCTACGTGTTCTATCATGAAAACCAATCCAACATCATTATCCAATAAAAAACCTGTATTTCGCCTGCATGATAAAACATATATTGACAATAACAATATCTCAAGTAAGGGATCATATGTGCCCTTGCATAAAAAGACATATAATTAAATTACAAGTGTGTTATATCATAAGAAGCTCATATATGTATTAAGTGTTCCAAGTCATTAATAATGCATTCACATTAGTTCTTATAACATGAATAAGGTTCTGATTACAAATCTCATCAATTTGGAACATAAATTTCAAAAGTACTACTCTCAAAGAATAATGCGTAACCTTACTAAGCATGCATAATTTTAGAATTTATTAATTATAAATTAAGTATATAACATCTATTTTTCGAATCTCAATTTGCGAATTCCTAAAAATGGGGTCCAGGCCCTAAAATGTCATTTTCATGCTTTGGGGGTTATAATCAAATTTTGCAAATTAACAGGGCTCAACATTTATTTTCGAGTACACAAAAAATTATTTAAACCCACCTATAACTTAATTTAGGATTATTCAATTTCCTATGGGTTACTAATAAATCTTAACACTAAAATTTTGTATAGGTAAATAAACAAATACGCATATAAAAGGAGGAAAGTAGAAAGTCACTTGCCTCAAAAGTTTTCCCAAACTTTACTTTCATGTTAGTAAAGAAACCATAGAATGCCCCTTGAAAATAGTCCTTGAAACCTCCTTTTTAAAAAATTTGAAACCCTCTTTTTAAAATGTAAAGAATCTAGGGTTTGGGTTGGTAATTTATGATAAGTTTGGGTGGGGGGGGGGGGGGGGGGGATCAATTGTGAGTAAAAAAGGTGGTTAATTTTTTATTCAATGAGAGGCTGACAAAAGAGAATACCAATCACCGGGAGAGAGAGGAGTGTTATCCCCTTATCCCCAAAATTTACGCCGCAAATTAATAACCCCAAAAACCATTCTTTAGTCGTAACATTTTTCTCCGACGACCAACTTTCCTTACCAAAACCCTAACAATAAGCTACCCTCTTAACCTAGCTAGCCAATTTTCTTTTCTTTATTTCTCTTCTCAATTTTAGGCGAAACACCCTATTGTTTATCTCTTTAATTTCAGCATTGCCCTCAAACTTAAATACTCAACCGATAGTTTAATCACCTATGAACGCTCCCTACCAAACTAGTTGCCAATTATTATTATTGCCAAGTTGCTTAGCCACCAACAATAAATCCCAAAGTAGCCTTACTTTGCATTAAACATGGAAATTACTACACCTAACACACCTAAACCTAGCTTCATCTTTATACTTTCCCAAAAATCCAAATATGGCATTTGCCAATTTCTATCCTTTTTAAAGCCTAACTCACGCTAATTTTCCCTTAGCCCGAATCACATGGGCCCACTTCATAAAAAGGGATGGAAACCATTATCCTAACCCATTTAAGACAATCACACAACAAAACTCCTTTAACCAACAGGCCCAATTAAACCTATTAAACACATTTATTATTTAATTTATATGTTAAATATTTTCCTCACAATACCATCCAACTTTTATATAATTCACATTTTAAATCTAAAGTTTTATTAACTAATACAAGGAGTACAAAAATTCAAAATATTTTTTACTTATCTTTATAATTTGTCACGTTAATTTATTTTAACATATCAAAACATAAATATTTTTAATTTCTCAAATTAAATTCAGGTGACTTCTGTGACACCCCGGCTAATAAAATACTGAGTGATCAGTCTTATATCTAATTAAATAGGAATCTCAAATGGTTTCATTCTCAGCATCACTATCAAAAATGATTTAATTACTAATAACCTATAAGGACTGGTATCAAATTTTAAACTTTCTAATCTTTTTAACCTAAAGGCGCAAAAAAACCACCCATACAATTATATAAACAACAACCGAAATGAATAAATAATAACTGATAGCTTCTCGGTAAAACATAGGTATAACCACATCGAACGGGCAAAAGCTAAAAATGTCGTAAATAAATGAAAAGATTACAATTGGGCAACATGCTTGAATATAACAACGGTACCTCCTATCTAGATCATAAGGAGAGAAGAGTCTAAATAATTTCCTGCCAACATCCACAGCTGCGAAAGCAACGTCTGACTTGAACGAATAATCATCCAGGTGTCCCTGTGTCTGGGCACCTAAAAGTATACAAAGGAGAAGAAAAGGAAAAGAAAATAGATATGAGTCAAAGCCCGAGTTTTGAAAATATTTTAGCAAGTGCTTAACATACTTTAATATTTAAATATGTTATTCTCCATACTTATATTGGTGTCACACTGACATGAGATACCCCTCACCTCTCATCTAACAGTGCACACCTAATGCATGTATTTTAATCACCCTAGTTACACTACCCAACCTAACTAGTACCTCATAAAACTTCTAAGTCACCAAACGCTATCTCATACCTTGCGTATTATAAATATTGTAAGCTATCGTTCGAGCTTATACAACATAGTCTCCCATTTATTATTCATTCCTTCTTTATAAATAACTTTCACTAGTTATTACACTATTCACACTTTAGTATTAATTATCTCGTATATAATATTCTCATCTGTATATACGTATATCACATAGCGTGTTCCGAATTTTACACTCCCGGATGATCCAGAAATTATTCCACATTTCATTCTTTATTCTGCCCGTATATATATCATTTCACATCTCATATATATACACAATATACTATACACATCAAGTATATCCACATTTACATATCACACACTATATAAGTATAGCAACGATCCCTCAAACCTATAACTCAAATGATTCAATCTCTAGAATGCTATCATCTTCCAAGGAATTTCTCACATATTCTCTCGGCAGCTAGGTCAGAATCTCACACCGAACCCTAAATCACACAAACGTAGGGGAAGCGGCCATAATTCCTCACCTGAAAGTGAGACAGAATCATACCCAAGGCGTCTCACCCGGAATAAAAATCACACTCTAATATACCTAGACGACTATGACCTGGGGCTATACCCTCCCTACTCCACAGCCATGGGATTCACCCACATTATGCAACTTCCCATGATAACACTAGAGGGGTATGTTGCGCATAAATATATCAATCACACACAGATATATTTACAATCACATCATATATATATATATATATATATATATAGAGAGAGAGAGAGAGAGAGAGAAAGAGAGAGAGAGAGAGAGAGAGAGAGAGAGAGGGGGGGGGGGGGCTTGAAGATTAGGGATAATTCCTTAATTGGCAAAAGTGTTTGAGATTAAGCAACTGAAGCAGCTCAAGCGTGGCAACTTAAGCGCGACAACTCAACAAGGCAGCTTGGCGTGGAAACTCATACTTTGGCTTATTGTATTAGTCATATTGTATTTCTGTTTATGTTTATTGTAAGCTATAACAGTTGTAATGTTGTAACGAGAATAATAATGAGTTTTAGTGTGAGGTCAAACAGTACTCGCGAGGGATAGGGCTTGGAAGGGCTTGGGTGAGCTTTCATGCTCTACCGAATGACCTCACCGTGGGACTTTAGAGGGTCTTGGTTTGGAGGATTGAGAAGTGAGGCATCGTTGGGGCTTGTCCTGACCATCTTAGATACACCTGGTAAAACACCGAAGGACCCTGACCGTGGAACCTCGAGCGGAGTAGCTTGGAGTGCCATCGGGCATTAAGTTATGAACCAAACAACCCTCTACTTAATGTCACATCTACTATAGGTGATGTCACTTTCCATCTAAACAATATCACACCTACACTTGAGTAAACCACAGTGGTATTTGGGGATGTCAGTCAGTTGGTGAGCCACCTCTGCGACAACAGCCCCCCTGACACACAGTGGTTAGGCAAAAGGCATGTCTTGTCATTTAATGTTTATGACGTGGAGATAACTAGTGCATCAGGCATTTAATGCTATGACATAAAGTATGAGGGATGCCTTTCATAGTCTTTAATGATCTAGTTGCCTCGGGGATGATGGGGGGGGGGGGGGGGGGGCTATTTAAGGACCCAACCACCCTTGAGGAGAGGATCGATCTTTTGAGAGTTTGAGAAGTTATTGCTAGAGAGATTACACATCAGAGAGGGAATTATTACAAACCAGAGGGTTTTACTCACTCACCATTGTCATTTATTACGAAGCTTTTAATGCTTAATAGATATTCTTGTAGGTGGTTGGTGTGTTTTTCTGCCTACCAAGGTGTATCTAGGGTACTTACTTCTCTCTCCCTCTATCTAAGATATTTATAAGTTTCCTTACTACTTTTATGAGTTATACACGAGATATTTGTGAGTTTAAACTAAGTCTTATCTTCATTGAGTTTGTGTTTGGGTGTTCTTTCACTAATCCAAGGGTTTGGCTAATTAACCTATCATCACCATACTTCAAAGGGGTTACGCCTCCATCTATAATCTAAAGTACCCTCTTACATTTGGCCACTCCGCTGGGAAGGCATTCTTCTAGGTAAGGAGTATTTCAGCAGGAGAGACAGGCCATAGCTTATGCTTCCCGTAAGCTTAAGCCTCACGAGAAGAATTACCCCACGCATGATTTGGAGTTGGCAGTAGTGGTATTTGCCCTACGGATTTGGAGGCACTATCTTTTGGGGGAGAAGTTCCAATTGTTCACGGACCACAAGTCCCTACAATACCTGTTCACGCAGAAAGAGTTGAATATGCGACAGCGTAGGTGGCTTGAATTTGTGAAAGACTACCAGTTCGATATCCAGTATCACCCAGGTAAGGCTAACGTGGTAGCAGACGTGTTGAGCCGTAGGCCAGCAGATGAAGTGGCAGAGGTGTGGAAGGCAAAGTGGAAGGAGTTGGGACACCAGGATGCAGTGGCCCGATCTTTCATGTATGTGATGACCGTTACACCGCAGATTGTCACGAAGGTAGTACGGGCACAAGCTAATGACTCGTTCTGTCAGGAGCAGATAGTTCGATTACTAGTAGAGGGAGCCGAGTCCTATACCGTCAGCTCAGAGGAGGGAGTACGCTTCAATGGGAGATTGGTAGTTCCGAAAGGGAAGAAATTATGACACGAGGGCTCACGGTTCGCGGTACATCTCGGAGGGGACAAAATGTACCAAGACATGAGACGGCAGTATTGGTGGAGCGGTATGAAGAGAGATATTGCTGAGTTTGTTTCGAAATGCGCCACTCGCCAGCTAGTAAAAGTGGATCATCAGAGACCGACAGGACTTCTACAGCCGTTGGAGGTCCCGGTGTGGATGTGGGAGAGCATATCCATGGACGTTATCACGGGGTTGCCTACGTCGCAGAGGGGTCACGACTCCGTTTGGGTAATTGTGGACAGGTTGTCCAAAGTCACTCACTTTTTACCCATAAGGACTGACTAAACTACGGGATAGTATGCACAGCTCTTCATTTCAGAGGTTGTGAGACTTCACGGTGTGCCCCTAAATATTGTGTCTGACAGAGACAAGATATTTGTTTCATGGTTTTGGGAGAGTTTCCAGGAGGCCATGGGCACGGAATTGCGGTTGAGTACGGCTTATCATCCGCAGACCGATGGGAAGACAGAGGGCACAAATCAGATGTTGGAGGACATGCTACGCATGTGCATTATTGACTTTGGGGGTGGATGGGAGCAGTACCTTCCACTGGTGGAGTTTGCTTACAACAACTCCAATCAGTTCACTATTGGCATGGCTCCGTTTGAGGCGTTGTACGGTAGGCCTTGTCGTTCCCCAGCATGTTGGTTAGAGGTGGGGGACAACAAACTACTTGGTCCGGAAGTGATTCAGGATACTTCGGCAAGGATTGAGTTGATTCGGAGTCGCATTCGGGTAGCTCAAGACCGAGAGAAGAGTTATGCTGATGCGAAGAGGTTTTTCAAAGAGTTCCAAGTGGGGTACCAGGTTTTGCTCAGAGTATCTCCTATGAAGGGGATTATGCATTTCTGGAAGAAGGGGAAGTCGGCACCAAGGTATGTGGGGCCGTTTCCTATTATTGAGCGGATCGGACCGGTTGCGTATAGACTTGGGTTACCGGAGCATTTGCATCGGATTCACGATGTGTTCCATATTTCCTCGCTAAGGAAATACCTTAGAGATAATTCGGCTCATTCTCACATTGCTGTGGAGGACATCGATCTCCAGTCGGATAGCTCCTACGAGGAGGGGCCGATCGCTATTTTGGACCGAAGTGAGAGGAAGTTGCGGTCAAAGATAGTTCCGTTAGTGCGTGTTTAGTGGCGACATCACAATGTCGAGGAGTCCACATGGGAGCGCGAGGATGAGATGCGCGAACGTTATCCAGAGTTGTTTTTAGCAGGTACTTTGTAATTCCGAATTTCGGGACGAAATTCTGTTATTAGGGGGGAAGTATGTAATACCCCGTACTTTTGGCGATATTTATTTTTGGGATTAATTAATTAAATGAGAATTAATTGGTAATTAATCCGGATAAAATACTAGCGAGATGTGAGTTGGTATTTGACTATATTGAGTATATATGATGATATATGAATATTGAATTATGAAATTTGTCGTGAGATTGATATACGGCAATTTGGCCATTTTATTGGGATGCGTGTGACAGTCGCGTCAGGATATAAATATTTTATTTATAAAAGTGATTTTAAATTTTATTAACCGTATGGCCGTTTTGAGTGCGCCAACGCGTCCGGAAGGGTCGAGATAGTCAGAAAACACTAGCCGGGGGTTTAGTTTGGGTCCCGGGGTATTTTTAGGCCATACCGGCAATATAAAGGGCATTTTGGTAATTTTGTATTTTTGGGAATTAATAATGACGAAAATTAGGAGTCTTTATTTGATTGGGAATAGACCCACTTAACCCACTAACCAACCCTTAATGACCCAATAAGCTACGGAGGTTATCTGATTAGGTTTCCAAAACTTTCCCAAAGAAAACCCTAGCCACCTTTGGAGAAGAAGGCTTGTAGAGAGAGAGAGAGAAGGAATTCTGCAGAAAAGCTTCATCAAACCAACACCAAATTCAGAGACACTAGAGGCAAGTGATTTAATTTGATTTAATTCAGAGAATGTTTCTTCCATGTTAGATAAATTGACAGATTTACATTTATTCTTGGAAGTTAAATAAAAACCCATGTTAATTGAACTTAGGACTTGAATTTTGAGGACAAATTGCATGTAGAATAGTATGGAGATGATTATTCTGATGTTAAAATATGTTGGATGTAACAAAAACGGATCTAGAATGGACTTATTGAGGATTTAAAATTCTAGGGTTTATGTTCTTGAAAATTTGGGGAAAAGGGTAGAGATTTGATGAATTAATGATGTTTAGGATGTGTAAATTCTTTAAAAGATGTTAGTATATGATCCTAGTACGTTTTAGGATGATTAGAGACCATAAAACATTGTTGGGACGAATTTTGGTTGAGATTAGAAGTGTAGAAATTGGTGAAAAACGAATATATAATTTCTGGGCTTGAATATGGTCCCTCGTTAGAAGACCTACCCAGGTCGTTCGAACGAGCTCGTTCGAACGAGCTTCTAACGAGTTAACAGTTTGGGGTTCTAACGAGAGGGATGTTCGTTCGATAAACTCGTTCGAACGAGATCTCGTTAGATAGCCCAGTTCGTTCGAACGAAATCTCGTTCGAACGAGACTTCTAACGAGCTGGCAGTTTAGGCCTTTTTGGCCTATTTTGATTTTGGGAGTCCCGTAAACTTGTTCGAGGATAGAAATAACATTCCTTTGATGGTGTATTAGTATACTTGGGACATTTGGGTTATAATGAGGAGTAAATTATATAAGTGTGGATCAAATCAAATAAACATTTGAGTCGAGACGTGAGTGCCTACTACGACGTGAGAATAAATTATGGCGCGTATAAATATGGACCGGGATTATATAAGTTGTATATATATTAAGTTGGTACGAGAATGCGATATGTACTACAATTAAACTACGGGATTACTAAGATGTGTGCTTACTTAGTATTGGTATATGAATTGTGTGTATGACATACCTACCATACTTGCTATCACGGGAGGTTTGCGTTCGCTTATGGCCCTCTAATCCTTGTGTTACCTGGATTTAGACTGGTTACCTCGATGAACATAGGTCAGAGAAGGACTTATTGGGATGTTAATAAGTCTGCTGATCGTGGGAGCGCAGGTATGTGCGTGACCCATGTGATGTGACTGTGTTCGCCTCCACTATTTGTGATTTGTGTTATCTGAACGATTCCTGAGAGATTCGGAATATGTGATTCCTTATGTACGTGATGTACCGGGATGGATAGCAGAGTATGTGTGCACCGCAGCTTAGTCTTGGGGTGCTTATATTGTATATTTATGTTGTGGAAAATATACGCTTAATAAACTGGGAACTTTCATATGGTATTGTGTGTATAACTATGGAATAACAAAAGGTATGATCTATAATGGGTTGTATTACTTTTATGTGAGAACCTGAATCTACATTAAGCCCCTATTTAATTGCGAGCATTATAATGTTAATGGGAATCGAGTATTAAGGGTAGAACCTATGACAGTCTAGCTAGATAGGATGTTACTTAGCTAGTGGGTTGTGTCATTTTAGACGGGTACGTACGTTAGGAGTGCACAGTTAGACGAGAGGTGAGAATTTCATGTGAGTGCACGTCCTAACATGTACTTTGCATTTAATGTTTTAAATGTTTTTAAAGCACTTCCAGGTTTTTAAAATATCTCCACATTCGGGCTCTGACCCGTTTGCTTTCAATTTTTTTTTGTAAAACCATTTTAGGTGCCCAGCCACAAGGACACCATGCATAGGATACTCATTCAGATGACGAGTTGTAGATGTTTGTGGAAGTTACAGGGATTTGCTTTTAGACGCTTCTATCATTTGGATTCCATGTTCAGTATTCCTCAGTTTTAGGGCATGTTGCCCAGTTCCATTAGAGTTACATTTCCATTACAGTTTTCAGACTTTGGCATGTATTGATTCAATATTCAGTTTAATTATTTCAGTTTGTGGATTTGTAGTGAGGAGTTTTCCTCCAGACTTTATTTACATTATGTGATGATTATTCTATTTACTTCGGTATGGTGAATGGTGTTATTATTCTTCATTACACTTGTTGCATGTTAATCAGACTTTATTTAAAATTTGGCAACTTACTTTTTAAATACTAGGTGGTTAGTAATAATAAAAATGTTTTCGACAGTGATGCTATTAGCTGAGCCAACTTGGCATGTTGAATTAATTTAATAAAGGAGTAGATACCCGGTATTTAATTAGTCGGGGTGTCACAGGTGGTATCAGAGCATCAGGTTCTAGTGTCCTTTAGGATCTGTACGGCTATTATGTTTCCGCTAAGTTTCTTTGATATAGAGCCCTATATTTTAGGACTGTTGTACTCTTTTTGTGTATGCTTCGTTCTTCAGCTATTTTAAAGTTTATAAACAGTGAACTTATAAACTTTATTCTTATTTCAGATGCCTCTAAGACGTGCACGGCTTATTCCCAGGGATGCAACGCCCGAACCCCAGCACGCTCCAGTTCAGGGCATGATGAACGCCGCTGAGGTTGCAGCCATTGTAGCCCAAGGAGTAAATGCCGCAATAGCCGTAGTTCAGCAGGCACCACCTCAGGCGCCGGTTGCCGCGCCAGTACAGGCACATGCATTCCCGTCTGCTTGGGAACGTGTACGTGATGCTTTTCAGAAAGAGCATCTGCCAGAGTTTGCAGGTAGCTCAGATGTGATAGTATCGAGCCAGTGGAGGAAGGATATGCAGAGGCACTTGAGGATGTATGAGTGCACGGACGTTCAGAAGCAGGTGCTAGCTACTTTCAAGCTAGTTGGATCTGCACTGCAGTGGTGGGAGTCTATTACCACCGTAGAGGAGAGGGATACTCTCACTATTCAGGACTTCTGGGTGCAGTTTGACTGCAAGTACTTTCCGTCTGCTGTTCATACGAAAATGAGGAGGAAACTGATGAATCTGAGGCAAGAGGGTAAGACCGTGGCCGAGTATGAGGTCGAGTTCACAAATCTGTTGAATATCGTTCAGGATGAGATACCAATAGAGAAGAAGAAGATTGAGAAATTCACTGACGGGTTGACATGGAGGATCCGTCAGCATCTGTTAGGGAACCTTTCGTTGGCCACGTATTCTGATGTGGTTTACGCTGCTTTGTTACACTGCCAGGACCACCGCTTTCATATGGCTGAGGGAAAGAGGTCGGGAGAGTCTAGCCATCAGGGCAGGACAGGAGGACATGGTGCCGGTGGGGCACAATCTGTTCAGGGGCAGAGACAGGGTGAGCAGGGTTCTCAGCAGGGGGATCAGAAGAGGTTCAGATCAGGGAATTACAGGCACGGATAGGGAGGTTTCCGTCAGGGCCATCAGGGTCCAAACGGCCATCAGGGCCAACAGGGGCAGAATGGGCAGCAGTTTCAGCAGGGCCAGCAGGGCCAAGGGAGGAACGGTAACGGCCACCAAGGCCGGGGACCGCAGGGGCAGAGAGGAGGGAACTTCCCAGGGAAGTGTTATGTTTGTGGTAAGACTGGCCATAAACGACAGGATTGTCCTGATAGGGGCAGGGCCCCACAGCAGCAGCAGGGTGCTCGCCAGGAACCGTAGAGGCCTATGTTTCCCGCCGCTCTCCCCGCACCGCCACAGATGGCAGCATTGCCACCCATTCCAGCAGTCCCAGTTCAGAAGGGGCAGCTACAGTATGGACGTGTCTACAACATCCACCAGGCAGCAGTTCCACAGGCACCGCCCGCGATTGAGGGTACGTTTCCTATCCATGGCACTATGGGTCGGGTATTATTTGATACGGGGGCTACACATTGTTTTATAGCTACACATTTCGCGAAAGCCTTAGGATTGTTAGCTACGGCAGAGAGCACAGTGACGTGTGTCGACTCACCATTGGGGAGTGGGTCACTTATTTTCTTTATATGTCGGGGAGTGGGGATAGAGATTGGTAGTCTGGTATTACCTGCAGATATGTTGGTATTAGATATGCATGTTCACGATGTGATTATCGGTATGGATTGGCTTGCTGATTATAGAGCCATGATTGATTGCTTCGGTGGGAGCATTGTTTTTGCCATTCCGGGGCAAGAGATGTTTGTAGTGGCGATGCCTCGCCCAGAGGGAGGCTCGACCGCTCATTTGTATTACCTAGAGGAGGATACCTCTAAGGAGGTTGTGATTCCTTTAGATTCGATCCCAGTCGTCAGGGAGTATTCGGATGTGTTTCAGGAGATACCAGGCCTACCCCCCAGTCGAGAGATAGACTTTGTTATAGACCTATTGCCAGATACGAGACCTATAGCACGCGCACCGTACCGTATGGCTCCGACAGAGATGCGAGAGCTACGAGATCAGATAGGGCAGCTATTAGGTCAGGGCTTTATTCGCAGGAGTACCTCACCTTGGGGCGCTCCAGTTTTGTTTGTGAAGAAGAGGGACGGTTCACTGAGATTGTGTGTGGACTACCGAGAGTTGAATAAGGTCACGATACAGAATAAGTATCCGTTACCTCGAATCGATAACTTATTCGACCAGTTGAGAGGAGCTTCTTTCTTCTCGAAGATTGATTTGAGATCGGGATACCATCAGTTGCGTATCAGGGAGGAGGATGCCTCGAAGACTGCGTTCTTATCGAGATATGGTTCTTACGAGTTTCGGGTTATGCCTTATGGTTTGACCAACGCTCCAGCAGTGTTTATGGACTTGATGAACAGAGTGTTCAGGGATTTCCTAGATCAGTTTGTCATTGTCTTCATTGATGATATTCTGGTTTACTCCCAGACAGAGGAGGAGCACGCCGAGCATTTGAGGCAAGTTTTGCAGACACTCCGTCAGAACGAGTTGTATGCAAAATATGAGAAGTGCGGGTTTTGGTTGAAGGAGGTCCAATTTTTGGGACATATTATTTTCGACCGGGGAATATCTATTGATCCGGGGAAAGTATCTACGGTGAGGGAGTGGGGATAGCCCACGACACCAACTGAGATTCGTAGTTTTTTGGGCCTAGCAGGATACTACAGGAGGTTTATTCGGGGTTTCTCGAAGATAGCAGGTCCTTTGACACATCTGACTCGTAAGGGTGTGCCATTCATCTGGAGTGATGCCTGTCAGCTGGCATTCGATGAATTGAAGGATAAATTGACCTCAGCACCTGTGTTAGCATTGCCGAGATCGGGAGTTGAGTATTTGGTTTACACCGATGCGTCTTTACAAGGGCTTGGAGGTGTATTACAGCAGGAGAGACAGGCCATATCTTATGCTTCCCGTAAGCTTAAGCCTCACGAGAAGAATTACCCCACGCATGATTTGGAGTTGGCAGCAGTGGTATTTGCCCTACGGATTTGGAGGCACTATCTTTTGGGGGAGAAGTTCCAACTGTTCACGGACCACAAGTCCCTACAATACCTGTTCATGCAGAAAGAATTGAATATGCGGCAGCGTAGGTGGCTTCAATTTGTGAAAGACTACCAGTTTGATATCCAGTATCACCCAGGTAAGGCTAACGTGGTAGCAGACACGTTGAGCCGTAGGCCAGCAGATAAAGTGGCAGAGGTGTGGAAGGCAAAGTGGAAGGAGTTGTGACACCAGGATGCAGTGGCCCGATCTTTCATGTCTGTGATGACCGTTACACCGCAGATTGTCACGAAGGTAGTACGGGCACAGGCTAATTACTCGTTCTTTCAGGAGCAGATAGTTCGATTACTAGCAGAGGGAGCCGAGTCCTATACCGTCAGCTCAGACGGGGGATTACGCTTCAATGGGAGATTGGTAGTTCCGGAAGGGGAGAAATTACGACACGAGGTGATGGCAGAGTCGCACGGTCACGGTTCGCGGTACATCCCGGAGGGGACAAAATATACCAATACATGAGACGGAAGTATTGGTGGAGCGGTATGAAGAGAGATATTGCTGAGTTTGTTTCGAAATGCACCACTCGCCAGCTAGTAAAAGTGGATCATCAGAGACCGACAGGACTTCTACATCCGTTGGAGGTCCTGGTGTGTATGTGGGAGAGCATATCCATGGACGTTATCACGGGGTTGCCTACGTCACAGAGGGGTCACGACTCCGGTTGGGTAATTGTGGACAGGTTGTCCAAAGTCGCTCACTTTTTACCCGTAAGGACTGACTAAACTACGGGACAGTATGCCCAGCTCTTCATTTCATAGGTTGTGAGACTTCACGGTGTGCCCCTAAATATCGTGTCTGACAGAGACAAGATATTTATTTCACGGTTTTGGGAGAGTTTCCAGGAGGCTATGGGCACGAAATTGCGGTTGAGTACGGCTTATCATCCGCAGACCGATGGGCAGACAGAGAGCATAAATCAGATGTTGGAGGACATGCTACGCATGTGCATTATTGACTTTGGGGGTGGATGAGAGCAGTACCTTCCACTGGTGGAGTTTGCTTACAACAACTCCTATCAGTTCACTATTGGCATGGCTCCGTTTGAGGCGTTGTACGGTAGGCCTTGTCGTTCCCCAGCATGTTGGTTAGAGGTGGGGGACAACAAACTACTTGGGCCGGAAGTGATTCAGGATACTTCGGCAAGGATTGAGTTGATTCGGAGTCGCATTCGGGTAGCTCAAGACCGGCAGAAGAGTTATGATGATGCGAAGAAGTTTTTGAGGGAGTTCCGAGTGGGGGACAAGGTTTTTCTCAGAGTATCTCCTATGAAGGGGATTATTCATTTCGGGAAGAAGGGGAAGTTGGCACCAAGGTATGTGGGGCCGTTTCCTATTATTGAGCGGATCGGACCGGTTGAGTATAGACTTGGGTTACCGGAGCATTTGCATCGGATTAACGATGTGTTCCATATTTCCTCGCTAAGGAAATACCTTAGAGATAATTTGGCTCATTCTCACATTGTTGTGGAGGACATCGATCTCCAGCCGGATAGCTCCTACGAGGAGGTGACGATCGCTATTTTGGACCGAAGTGAGAGGAAGCTGTGGTCAAAGATAGTTCCGTTAGTGCGTGTTCAGTGGCGACATCACAATGTCGAGGAGTCCACATGGGAGCGCGAGGATGAGATGCGCGAACGTTATCCAGAGTTGTTTTTAGCAGGTACTTTCTAGTTCCGAATTTCGGGACGAAATTCTGTTATTAGGGTGGAAGTATGTAATACCTCGTACTTTTGGCGATATTTATTTTTGGGATTAATTAATTAAATGAGAATTAATTGGGAATTAATCCGGATAAAATACTAGCGAGATGTGAGTTTTTATTTGACTATATTGAGTATATATGATGATATATGAATATTGAATTATGAAATTTGTCGTGAGATTGATATATGGCAATTTGGTCATTTTATTGGGACGCGTGTGAGAGTCGCGTCAGGATATAATTATTTTATTTATAAAAGTGATTTTAAATTCTATTAACCTTATGGCCGTTTTGAGTGCGCCAACGCGTCCGGAAGGGTCGAGATAGTCAGAAAACACTAGCCGGGGGTTTAGTTTGGGTCCCGGGGTATTTTTAGGCCATACCGGCAATATAAGGGGCATTTTGGTAATTTTGTATTTTTGGGAATTAATAATGACGAAAATTAGGAGTCTTTATCTGATTGGTAATAGACCCACTAAACCCACTAACCAACCCTTAATGACCCAATAAGCTACGGAGGTTATCTGATTAGGTTTCCAAAACTTTCCCAAAGAAAACCCTAGCCACCTTTGGAGAAGAAGGCTTGTAGAGAGAGAGAGAGAAGGAATCCTGCAGAAAAGCTTCATCAAACCAACACCAAATTCAGAGACACTAGAGGCAAGTGATTTAATTTGATTTAATTCAGAGAATGTTTCTTCCATGTTAGATAAATTGACAGATTTACATTTATTCTTGGAAGTTAAATAAAAACCCATGTTAATTGAACTTAGGACTTGAATTTTGAGGACAAATTGCATGTAGAATAGTATGGAGATGATTATTCTGATGTTAAAATATGTTGGATGTAACAAAAACGGATCTAGAATGGACTTATTGAGGATTTAAAATTCTAGCGTTTATGTTCTTGAAAATTTGGGGAAAAGGGTAGAGATTTGATGAATTAATGATGTTTAGGATGTGTAAATTCCTTAAAAGATGTTAGTATATGATCCTAGTATGTTTTAGGATGATTAGAGACCATAAAACATTGTTGGGACGAATTTTGGTTGAGATTAGAAGTGTAGAAATTGGTGAAAAACGAATATAGAATTTCTGGGCTTGAATATGGTCCCTCGTTAGAAGACCTACCCAGGTCGTTCGAATGAGCTCGTTCGAACGAGCTTCTAACGAGTTGACAGTTTGGGGTTCTAATGAGAGGGATGTTCGTTCGATAAACTCGTTCGAACGAGATCTCGTTAGATAGCCCAGTTCGTTCGAACGAAATCTCGTTCGAACAGCCTTGTTCGAACGAGACTTCTAACGAGCTGGCAGTTTAGGCCTTTTTGGCCTATTTTGATTTTGGGAGTCCCGTAAACTTGTTCGAGGATAGAGATAACATTCCTTTGATGGTGTATTAGTATACTTGGGACATTTGGGTTATAATGAGGAGTAAATTATATAAGTGTGGATCAAATCAAATAGACATTTGAGTCGAGACGTGAGTGCCTACTACGATGTGAGAATAAATTATGGCACGTATAAATATGGACCATGATTATATAAGTTGTATATATATTAAGTTGGTACGAGAATGCGATATGTACTAAAATTAAACTACGGGATTACTAAGATGTGTGCTTACTTAGTATTGGTATATGAATTGTGTGTATGACATACCTACCATACTTGCTATCACGGGAGGTTTGCGTTCGCTTAGGGCCCTCTAATCCTTGTGTTGCCCGGATTTAGACTGGTTACCTCGATGAACATAGGTCAGAGAAGGACTTATTGGGATGTTAATAAGTCTGCTGATCGTGGGAGCGCAGGTATGTGCGTGACCCATGTGATGTGATTGTGTTCGCCTCCACTATTTATGATTTGTGTTATCTGAACGATTCCTGAGAGATTCGGAATACGTGATTCCTTATGTACGTGATGTACCGGGATGGATAGCAGAGTATGTGTGCACCGTAGCTTAGTCTCGGGGTGCTTATATTGTATATTTATGTTGTGGAAAATATACGCTTAATAAACTGGGAACTTTCATATGGTATTGTGTGTATAACTATGGAATAACAAAAGGGATGATCTATAATGGGTTGTATTACTTTTATGTGAGAACCTGAATCTACATTAAGCCCCTATTTAATTGCGAGCATTATAATGTTAATGGGATTCAAGTATTAATGGTAGAACCTATGACAGTCTAGCTAGATAGGATGTTACTTAGCTAGTGGGTTGTGTCATTTTAGACGGGTACGTACGTTAGGAGTGCACAGTTAGACAAGAGGTGAGAATTTCATATGAGTGCAAGTCCTAATATGTACTTTGCATTTAATGTTTTAAATGTTTTTAAAGCACTTGCAGTTTTTTAAAATATCTCCACATTCGGGCTCTGACCCGTTTGCTTTCAATTTTTTTTTATAAAACCATTTTAGGTGCCCAGCTACAAGGACACCATGCATAGGATACTCATTCAGATGACGAGTTGTAGCTGTTTGTGGAAGTTACAGGGATTTTCTTTTAGACGCTTCTATCATTTGGATTCCATGTTCAGTATTCCTCAGTTTTAGGGCATGTTGCCCAGTTCCATTAGAGTTACATTTCCATTACAGTTTTCAGACTTTGGCATGTATTGATTCAGTATTCAGTTTAATTATTTCAGTTTGTGGATTTGTAGTGAGGAGTTTTCCTCCAGACTTTATTAACATTATGTGATGATTATTCTATTTACTTCGATATGGTGAATGGTGTTATTATTCTTCATTACACTTGTTGCATGTTAATCAGACTTTAATTAAAATTTGGCAACTTACTTTTTAAATACTAGGTGGTTAGTAATAATAAAAATGTTTTCGACAGTGATGCTATTAGCTGAGCCAACTTGGCATTTTGAATTAATTTAATAAAGGAGTAGCTACCCGGTATTTAATTAGTCGGGGTGTCACAATTTAAGGATCCCAACCACCCTTGAGGAGAGGATTGATCTTTTTAGAGTTTGAGAAGTTATTGCTAGAGAGATTACACACCAGAGAGGGAATTATTACAAACTAGAGGGTTTTACTCACTCACCATTGTCATTTATTACGAAGCTTTTAATGCTTGATAGAGATTCTTGTAGGTGGTTGGTGTGTTTTTCTGCCTACCAAGGTGTATCTAGGTTGCTTACTTATCTCTCCCTCTAGCTAAGATACTTCTAAGTTTCCTTACTACTTTTCTGAGTTATACACGAGAGATTTGTGAGTTTAAACTAAGTCTTATCTTCATTGAGTTTGTGTTTGGGTGTTCTGCCTCTAATCCAAGGGTTTGGCTAATTAAACTATCATCACCATACTTCAAAGGGGTTATGCCTCCATCTATAATCTAAAGTACCCTCTTATAATAAATAAATATATATATATATATATATATATATATATATATATATATGCATAGGCTCAAGTGAGGTCCTTAAATGAGGTCCTTATATGAAGCCCATAATAAGACAAAAGTAAGACCTTTAGTAATATTCTATTTTAGACCCCAATACCTTTAGATAACAATTTTGCATTTTAAGATTTTAGACTTTAGAAATAAAAACTCACCGAATTCCGACTAAACCCCAATTCTGGTATCAGAGCCATAAGACATTCCTTTTTTAGACTAAAAGTAAAGACTTTAATGCCCTTGGGATTTATCCCTCGCATTTACCAAGATATTTTTGGAACCAACCCAGACTATCAACCTATACCCATAACTGATTTAGACTCAGAAGTTTGTTTAACCACACACATAGACGGTTGTTCACACGTTGAACATATCCCAGCTAAACACGCAGACAGTAGACAAGTTACTGCTAGTGCTATTAATAGCATAATAGACCAAAATAAGTGTATACTGCTTATATTAAGACAATTAATAAAAGACACTCAAACCCTGGAAACAGAGATAAAAAAATATCTCTAAAAGACTATTAGAAATAGATAACTAAATCCCAATAGACCTTGTCCATGTTTTACAAGAAATAATCATATAGAAGTCCTTAACAAAGACATCTTAGAAATTAAAACATTAACTAAAAATCAAGATAGTGAGTTAATTAAACTTACTAAAGAACAAGGTAAGCTTATCCCTAGACTAGATAGTTATCTTCCTAATGGAGATAGTTAGATCAGACTGGAACGAGATACCAAGAGACCTCTCCATTCAGACTTTATCATACTTTTATCAAAGAATTTTAGAAAAGATAAATAATGATAGATTTTATTATAAGATAAATGAAAATGAGATTGCCAAAGCGGCTAAACCAACTAGACTTATATTAGAAAGATTAAATTTAATTTCTATATCCATAGCAGCTACCCAAGACTATAACAGTAGTTTTGTTAAAGACTTACATTTAGATTTAAAGGCTAAGACAGCAGGATTAACTACCTTCTATACAGACTTTGTTAAATTCCAACAAAATTTAGCAAATTCCCTTAATAATGTGGAAAGACATAATCTATCTAAGATGGATAGTATTATTAATGAACTTAGACTAGACATGTCCCAAGTAGAAGAAAAATATGGAGAAATTATAAACGGAATCAAGGCCGTATATAATAAATCTTCCCAAGAAGAAATAGACTCTCCTTTTATTCTAACTCGGTTAGATAAAATTGAAAAGACTGTAGAAGCTATAGAAATTATATCTATGCAACAACAAGAAAAAGATAATGAAGTAAAAGATTATATTATTAATATTGGTAAAACCATTGTTAATTCTCTAGCTAGACATAATGAAGAAAATTCTGAAAAGACTAGAAAAGAGAATAAGAATTTTAAAGAAGAAATCCTTAACTAGATAAAAAGACAAAAATATTATTCAGATTTCTTAGAAAGAATTGAAAAAAGACTTGAACAAAAATAGGTAACCACCTGTAAATTTAGAGAATCCCCTCCTATAGAAACTAGAGAAAGGAATACCATAGGTAGACGAGTCATATATGACGGATTAGATAAGACTAGAAAGATATTTAGCTCTATCCTAAATATTGGACAGAGTAATCATATGCTCCAAAGACTTAAGGATTCATCCTCCAATGTTAGGACATGGTGGAAAGAGAGAAATTTCACCAATCCTCTCCAATGGAAAGAGTGAGGTGAAGTTGACTGGAAGATTGTTGAAGATTCCATTCATAATGGAAAACTTCAAGCCGTTAGATATATAGACTTGTTTAAGGAAGGTGCCACTCCTAAGACTCCTAATTATAACATGACTTACCATTATAGGAACCATGTTTTTAGACAAATATTATACTGAGCTTCAAGTATTTGACTCGGAATGGCTTAGATCTAGAGGGATTGATAGGAAGTTCCAATTCCTAACCTTTGGACTCTTTCAAGAAAGAATCCAAGGATTACATAGACCTCAGAATAATATCAACATATTATGTTGTTTAGTAGACAAAAGATGGAAATATTTTGAGAAAAGCCTTATTGGGATAGCCCAATTAGATATGTCAGACAATATAGGATACTTTAATGTCATTCCGGCATTTATAGTAACCGTAGACACAACCAAACATTTTAAGTTAATCTTATATGCTAGTGGCTATGAAGACTATATTATCCCAGACGCTAATATAAACATAGAATTTCAAAGCTATGTGAAGTTCTCTCAATTTCCTTATGAAGGAATGCAATCGGGAATTCCTAGCGGTAGACTTAATGAAGAAATCTTAGTTAGAACCAATGTTTCAGACTATAATCATACTTACATTATTAAGAATACTGGACCTATGAAAGAAAAAGCTAAGACCCTATGGCAATTGCCAGAATTTCAAGAAACCAAGACTATACAAAATAAACCTTTGTTTATTAATCAAGACGACATCACTGGAAATGTTACCATCCAGTTTGGTCCTCCTAAGATTGTCAATAAGAATATCCAGACCGAAGAAATTAGATTTAGGAATATGGGAGAAGCTATAATCAATTATCCTTCAGAAGGAGAATGTAGTAGTAAGACTAGTGCTAGTTTACTAAGACAAGCCCCGATAATTAGACCTAGAAGATCATTTGAACAAAAAGACTTAATTAAAGAAAAAGCTAGGATCCAAAACTTTGGACATGAACCCTCAGAATTGGATATGAAGACATTCAAAGATAACCTAAAAAAAAGTCATTCGGTTAGATTTCAAGAAAGAGAAAGATTTAATATCATAGCTCAAGAGCGTATATTAAAATTAAAAGAATCTAAGAATACAAAAGAACTTCTTAGAAACTTAAGACTAATAGAAGAAGGAGAACAAAGATTAATGCCATCTACACAAGTAGAACCTAGTAAATAAGAGATAGGAAGTAGTAGTAGGCTAGAAGACACTCCTAGAATATTTAGTAAACCAATAGGAATAAATATTCCTATATGCTCAAGCACCGTAGTAAAGACTAAATCTGATTATATAAAAGACTTTCCAACCAGTGACAAGAGTTTCACTCATGCTAAGACAATGGCAAGCCAAGTCATAAATCCAATAGGTATATACCTTAACTTAGACAATGTCCAAGATAGGAATAAATCCTTAGATGAATGGCGTAACTAGATGAACATGTGTTTTGCATCTAATGAGCAATGGGATGCAAGTTCATGTAAGCAGTACGCTGAGCAATCCATTAGAGGCATTGAAAAAGATTACTTAGATAGTTTAAGAAAGGCTACAGATGAAGACTCCTTAGCTAAGATTGAGAAGATGAAAGAAAACTTAGAAGAAAGATAAATTAAAGAATATATTCAATTGTTCACATCAGAATTCATTGGAGCTGGACATCTAGCGGAGATCAATGAACAAGACCTAGAAAAAACTAAGTTAGCCCTCCTTAGCATTTGAAAATTAGATAAGATAAATGAATATAACAATAATTACGAGAAGCTATATTACCAAATTAAAAAATTTGGAGAGACCTTAAAAGATGAATACTTTAGAAAGATACCAGCCACATGACAAATCCTAATTAATGAATATAGGAATTGGCCAGGAGTAGCTGGAGTTAAGAACAACTCCCTTGGTGAAAGAATCAATTTCGCCAAAGACTATATCATATCTAAGAGACGTGATATAACTCAAGGAAAGTTAATAGAAGAAACTTTCAAATAGATCCCTCCAATCAAAGACGAAAGTGACATCGCTCCAATCCAATGGGGATGTGGAAATGAATCTAAGATATTCAAAAAGAAATTAGAATGGAAGCATAGGAAGTTTAAGACTAGACCTTTAGGATTTCCAAAGAAGTATAAATTTAGACAATCTACTACTTTTAGAGAAAAGAATCCTAAGACTAAGAAAAATAGATTTAATCAAAGAAGATATTTTAAGAAGAATACTAGTAAGTATAAAAAGGTTCCTATTTACAGGAAAGAAAAAGATATAGCTCAATCTAAGACTGCTACCAAAGAATGTTGGACTTGCGGCAAAGAAGGACACTTTGCTAAAGACTGCCCTAATAAGAAGGATAAAGAAAGTATTAAGATTATTACTACAATATTAGACTATGCAGATCAAGAAGAGTTAGATATCCTATATGCTATAGAAATATCAGACATAGAAAATGATGACAATACTAGTATCAATAGTGCATATACAGATAGTGACTTAGAAGACTATAATAGTGATATTGATGAGTATAAAGACTCTCAGGATACTCTAGACTTATATATGATGCAGACTAATATAGACAATCTAGATGATGAATATATAGGCTTTGAAGAAGCTTTGTATAAGTGTATATTAAGCCCCTTTTTAAAGAAAAGATGGACAGTTAGTAATCCTGAATTACTAACCTATATACCTAGATGCTATTTTGATGAAAGAAATTATTGTACATTTGAAATGAAATGTAGTAAGAAATACTTTAGATGCGTAGAATTCTTTGAGATTATACAAACAGAGTTATTTTTGGTTTGTGTTATTTGTCAATTACACTACCATGAAGACTATTGAAGAACTAGATTTAGAGAAATTTATACTAGCCAGTATGACGCTCAAATAGACTTAGATATTAAAACATATTATCAAGACATTGATAAAAATATAGCCAAAATATTGCAAGAAAATGAAGACTTCAAAGGGAAAGGAATTTCCTATGATTTAGAAGAATACCATTATGATAGTAGTTCAGAAGACCAAATACCCATAAATGCTATAGATAAACCTCATAAAGGAATATCTATTTTAGAAAAGAACAATTTAGGAATTTTTAATAAACCACAAGCTTGTTTTGTAGAATTATTTGTTCAACATAAAGACTATCCTAAAAGACCTTCAGCTTTTATAGATACAGGGTGCTCTCAGAGTATTTGCAAGGCTAATGCCTTTCCTGAAGACTATTTTCTAGAAAGTACCCAAGAAATCTATGGCAAAGTGGCTAATGGAGATCCATTTACCTTATATTTCCAGACTATTCCTATTTATTTTAAATTAGGAAATCAGACCAACAAAATCGTTAATCATCGGTTTTGGATAATGGACCCTCGTCCTAGTTTCATAGGAAACATTATTTTAGGAAAAGACTTTATTAGTAAATATCATCCTTGTACTCAGTATAATGATAAGATATTAATTAGTGATCAAGAGGAATTTAATATTAAAGCCCCTCTCATAGATCATAAGACTGCCTTTGACCTTATGCAGGTCAAACCCAATTATAGACCCATTAAACATCAGAGTTATTCAGCTGAGCATGGTGGACCTAGACCTACAACCCAACAAGAAGCCTTAGAAATTACTAAACCCTTACAAAAAGAGTGTAAGTGTCCAGACCAGACGTGTTATAAGCAAATAGCGCTTATACAACAAGACATTTTAGATCAAGCCCAGCATACCTTATTACAGGTCCAAGCTATATCCAAACAAAAGAAAATGGATATAGAAGTAGAAAAGGAAAAGATTAGGCAATTAGCAGTGCCTACTTTAGGAGAAAATCCCATTGCTAAGTGGGATAAAGACCAAAGCTATTGTGAAATTATCCCTATTAACCCAGACGCCACTATTAATGGTGGAACCTATAAGAAATGATACTCACAATAAGATAGGCAAGAATTCAAGAAAGACATAGACGAAATGCTTAAGTTAGGAATTATTAGAGAAAGTAAAAGTAGATATAATAGCTTAGCCTTCTATGTTCAAAATGAATCTGAAGGTAAAAGAGGAAAAAGACGAATGGTTATAAATTATACACAATTAAATAAGAATTGTGAATTTTATTCTTATAAGATACCAGACAAGAATAATTTAATCAATTTGATCGAAGATAGAATTATATTCAGTATGTTTGACTGCAAATCAGGCTTTTGGCAAATTAAGATGCATCCAGACAATATTACTTGGACAACCTTTAGTGTGCCCCAAGGAAAATATGAATGGCTAGTAATGCCATTTGGTTACTTGAATGCTCCTCAAGTTTTCCAAAGAAGAATGGATAATATATTTAGACCTTATTCAGAATTTTGTCTTGTTTACATAGATGATATTCTTATAGCCAGTAAGACTGAGATAGAGCATGTAGACCATCTTAAAAAGACTATTTTAGAATTAGACAAACATGGTATTGTTATTTTCGAAAGAAAAATACAATTATTTCAGCCTGAAATAGACTTTGTGGGAATGCATATTAATAAAGGAAAATTATCCTTAGCAGAACACATAACTAAAAGGATTCTTGAGTTTCCAAATCAACTCAAAGATAGAAAATAATTACAATCATTTTTAGGATTTCTTAATTGTGCTGCAGACTTTATTACAGACCTTGCTTCAAAAAGACAAAGCTTAACATCCAAATTAAAAGGAACAGACAAAACCAATCCTTTTTATTGGACTAAAGATGATTTTGAAGTCATAAGACAAATTAAAGATGCAGTCAAGAATATTCCTTTGCTTGAACTGCCTAATACAGAAGACCAATTTATAGTGGAAACAAATGCCTTTAATAAACAATGGGGAGCAGTATACTTTGCCATTGATCATCAGACAAAAAAGAAGAAACTTTGTAGACATAGTTCTGGAACCTTTACAGACCCAGAAACAAGATACACTGCCTATGAAAAAGAAGTTTTAGCCATAGTAAGGGCAATAGAAAAATATATGTTGTTTCTTAGACCTAAACATATTACTGTTTATACTGACTCTTCTTATGCAGTAAAATTCAAAGATTTAGACTTTTCCAAATTAAGGACTAACAGACTAATTAGATGGAAACAATTGCTTAATGGTTATGACTTTTCTGTTATACATATTAAGGTAAGTAAAAATACCATGCCAGACATTATATCAAGAGAGCCAATGTTTGCTAACACTAATATGATTTCATGTTTTATGTTGCAAATAGAAGACCTAGAAGAAATGAGTTCCTCTAGAATGAAGAGACTAAACAGGGAAGAAGTTGCAGACTATATTAGACGTGTAAGACCAAATGCTGGTGTAACGCAAAGACCGACTCGTATTCAAGACTCTCAAGAAAGATCAATCCTAAAGAACTTTGATGATATCTTAGTTCTTCCTGGAAAATCTAGACAAGAGATTATTGGTCAAAATAGACTCATTGGGAAAATGTACTTTCCCCAATATAGACCCAATCAAAGATACCCATCCTTGATTAAATTTAGAAAAGAATTTTCAGAAGACGAAAATACCCTTATAGATGACATATGGTGGAATGTGAAGAATAAACTATGGATCGAGTTCAAACAAAATTTGGCAGCCATTACCAGATTCATGAGGACTCAAAGACTTATAGCTACCCAACTCAGTGGTACTGCTATACCTAGACTACAGACTCAAACCTATGCTCAGACTCTTGGAGAATCCTCCAAAGCTAGACCCACTGATAATTTTTGTTATCAGAAAAAGACTTTTAAGACTAAGATTGTTATACCGTTTGGTCATAATAATCTTCCATTAACAGAAGCCTATAAGAAATAATCTAATAGCATTATTGAACATTTCAATATGTTATTATCTGAGACTAATGGAGATGCTTTAATAATGAAAGGTTTCTTCAAAGATGTTCCAAAGATTTATCTTGCTGGGAAAGCAGAAATTGCCCAGATAACCTTAGCAGACTTCGGGTTCATCGGACTCATCCAAATTGAGACTATAGAAGACTCTGTTGCTCTTGGAAAAATAGTCCATGAGTATGTTAAAAAGGTAGAAGATTTCCTTCCTTTTTATGCTAGAATCTATCAGATTGCTCTAAGTTGCTGCAGAGGAATGAGAGTGGAAGGATTTAGACTTGTTGAATTTTATAATTATACATTTGATGATGTTGAGATCCTATCAGAAGAAGAGACTAAAGATTTAATCATTGATAAGTCCAAGCTCCAGATCGCTCAAGCCATGGAGACAATTGAAATCATGGAGTTATTGACAAAAGAATATAGGTGGTACACTGCCTACCACAAAGAAGACCTGATAATTCAAGCTGATGAGCCATTCAACGGAAGGCTCAAGAAATAATCCAAGAAAATGGTAGAGATATCTTTACCAGCTAGACTTAGAACTGTAGGCCTCATTGATGAATTTTTCAACAATGCCCTACCAAACCAAGACAAGGAAGAAGAAGACACAGATGGGACAAAGATGGGTCCCTCGTTAGCAGAGGAATTATTAAAGACAGAAGATGCTCTACACTAGACCCCTGCATTATTGCAAGAAGACAAGAAAACTCCATTATTTAGACTGATAAAGCATCACAGACCTACCCCATATGGGCCCAGACATCCTCCCTTCATAAAGATAAAGGAAGACGGTGAAAGACGTTAGGTGCGAGATGATTGCAAAAAGCCAAGATTGCTTTTGAAGAAAGAAAAAATTAAAGAGGTGAAAGATTCCAAGACTGAAGACCTTTAATAATTATGCTTTCAATCGGATCTCTTTTGATAGCCGGTTACCAGTCATTGTATGTGCCCTTGTGATATATAATGGAGCGTCCATTTGTGTTTAAGACATCAGGAGTTAGAGAGTGAGAGATAGCTATACTTCCAGTGTTAGAGTATGCTTGTAGTAAGTAATATGTATATGAGTGAGTAAACCTCTCATAGTTAGGGGAGAGGGGAGAGTTGTAACTACTTATGATATGCAATAAAAATATTTTCTTTTCCAGAAATCTCTTATGTTGAGTTGTTATTATTTTCTAAATTGTCTCCAACTTTCTGTTCATAGAGGACTATTGTGTGGAACCTCTGGTGTAGAACACAAGGTGTTATACTGGTGAACCGCCGTTAAGTGCTGATTTTTCGTGAGCCATTAGCCGGGTGGGCATTAGGTGTGAAGGCGTATAGGCAGGTAACGGGTCAACCGCTAAAGTAGTGGATTGAGGTGTGACACATAAAGAGAGAGTTATAGGAGGCCAAGACCGGAGAAGAATAGTGACAAGGCCGAAGAGATGAAGGGAAGAAGATAAAGATATTGCAGACCAGAAGGAAGGTATAACTCGAACCAAACCCTTAACTATTCTTACATATTATTTCTTTAAAACGAATCTTATATGAGCTTACAAATCACTAAAGACTTTTTAAAATTTGTTAATCAAACAAGTTTAGACTTAACTAGAGAAATCCAAGATTGGACTCTTACAGACCCTAAAGATAAAGAACTTATAGAAACTGGTTTAACATACACAGGTGGTACTTTTAAATATATAGACCAGGTTATTGAGTGGTTAACACGAGAAGTACCTAGAATTGAAATAATTAGAACTGGGATCCGAGATCTCTTTAGACAAAAATTAAGAACTGAAAATTTTGCAGAAGAATTGTCAAGACCTGAAAAATATCAAGAATACACTAGGATACTTGAAGACAGCATAAACGTATTAAAATTTATTAAACGAGAAAGGTTAGCTGAAACAAAGGCTATTTTAATTAGAGCCGGAGGAATCCGCCCTCTCATTAAAAACGTAGAAACAGTTTCGCCTAGGACATACCGTAGATTTTTATCATCTTATGGTGATAATGATTTAGACGAATTTATAGATAACGATATAATTGATATTATTAATCAAATTTATAAAGAAACTAGATAGATAAACCCACGATACCGTATAAGGTATTTAAGACTAGAATATTTTCCATCAAAACCTCTTTCAATTTCTAGACTCCCTGAAGAAATTATTTATATAGATAATCCTCGCTATTCAGAACTCCAATATGATAGTGATGGAAGAAGCCTGAGAAGTAGCAGTAGTCCTGAAACTTCTACAATTAGACTTCCAGATTAATTAAGCGTTAAAATAAGCTTAAAAGACTTTAGAAATCATTGGGGTAGAAAATTCTATCACCTAAAACTTTAGAAAAAGACGAAAATATATAAAGACAAAAGTGGTCCCTAGGTAAATTTTGGACTGTAGCTAGTCCGCATACTTGATCCGCAAACTAGGTCCGTACTAGATCCACTCTCACACACACTCTCTCTCTCTCTCTCTCTCTATATATATATATATATGTATATATGTGTATATATATATATATATATATATATATATATATATATATATATATATATATATATATATGTATATATATATATATCAAATCCAACTATCATTCCTATCTCTCGTGGCATTAGCCTATAATCCCGAATATACCAATTCGCAATAAGTTATAAGTATACATGCAACTTACCTTAATCCCATAAGTATTCTCTCACTTATGATCCAATTATCACATTCATTACTTATGAATAGTAGCTTATCACGTCAGCAAATATTCTTAAATCATGCTACTCGCACCTTCGGATATTATTCATAAGAAAATATATTCGGCATATATATATATATATATTCAACATGCATAAGTATATATGTACGAACCCACCGAAAAATTATTCGAATGTCGTTCGCCCCAAACGCTCATTCAATCTATTCCCCAAATTTTATTCACACTGACCCGAGATTTATACATCACTCAATAAATATTTTGGAGACCCTCACACTATTATTTATCTCCAAAAAGAATTCGTCTCCAATCCCTTTTAGGCCAAGAAAAACCTCTCAAATTTTTCTGTCAAAATCTGATCGGACCGGTGGCCAAGAAAAATGAACCGTCCTGGTGCTCAAATGATTGGATCGATCCGGTAAACCCAAAAAATGAACCGATCCGGTCATAAATGAATCGATCCTATAACCTCAGTTCGGACCAGTACGGTTTATCCAGATTTCTGATTTCGACAAAATTCACCCTTACACTCTTCCAATACAAGATTTAAGGTTTCTAATCTCCCAAACCAACAATGTTAACATCTACACACTTATCTACAACCAACACAACCATTTAGTTTCATGGAATTCATCCATTTCTAATTATTTAAATCATACTTCATATTTATGCAACCCTTCCATTTCTCACTATAATTTACACCATTAACATGGATTTTAGCTAAGATTTCATGTATAATTATTATCTCATCAAAATCATATGCAATCGTTCCAAAAAATACCATTTTTGATTCAAGAATCCCAAATCCAAAATTCATAATTTTCTCACCAATTATAATATGAATAATAAACACACTTAATAGTTAAATCAAGTTAAACACTTGTCTGGTTAGATAAATCTGATGTCCTCATGCCGAAATTCGCCAAAGCTTGGCCGAAAATCATCTCTTCCTTCTCCCTTTTCTTCCTTTCTCTTCTTTATTTTTCTTTATTTTCTTTCTTCAATAATCTTATAAGAGAGAAATAAGGGTTATCCCTTATTAAACCCAAAGTTAACTCGTATACACAAATGTGAGTCCTTACTAGTCCAAAAAGTCTCTAGAACCGAAACACTACATCTGAGTACTCTATTCTGACTATCTTGGCCCTTTCGAAATCAATCGTGCACTCGAAATCTCCATTTGAGTCACTTATAAAAAAAATCACGTCTTAAACCCAACACATCTCCACACGTGTTTTTCGAATAAAATAACATCACCCGTCACTTTTGTTCACCTGCGACATGAAATATAATTAGTCCATCTCATTTACTTTAAATTCAGAAATTATTAAATTACACCTACTTATGTAATTTAAATATCCATAATTACATTCCCCCCCCCCCCCCAACAAGGAAATTTGGTCCACGAAATTCGGATAAGAACGGTACCAAAACTTAGGATCTTGAGCAACACACAACACCCTTTTGTACCCAAAATCAGTCTCAAAGTAACATAAGAGTTACTCCACAATACACTAGCTAGTAGAAACCACCTGTCTATAGGCTTACTCACTATAGCCCCAGCTTTACGGAAAACTTGTTCAATTCTCTTCATACTGATACACTCCATCAATCATAAGATCTCACCTCAATTACGGCACATCACATTGTGTTTCTACTAATGATGTCCAAATAAGATGAGCCCCTACATCACCAACATATCACTAAGTTCCAACTTCCCACGTCCAACCCAACACAAAATTCTCATCCTAAGAGAAACCACAAAAATATATTACCACTCTTGGCAGTCCTTCAAATCTTGATTTAGGGTGACGTACCTCTTACGACGCACAAAAGTCTCCCTAAACAGTTTGTGGTTAATTCCCCTCTTGATAACGGGTCCTAAATCACATTCGATCCAAAAGTCTAATTACACGTTCACCTCTAAATAACCAGAGGGAGAATGATCAGGGTTTCCCACACAAAACCTTAAATGGCAACTTGTTCATAACAAACAGCTACGATTGGATACACACAACTCCGCCAATCGGTAATTTTATCTTCCCAATTATCGTACTATGCTTGAATTCACTTACCAGCTATATCAGTTGTGGAAGAAAAATAACTGTGAATTCACATTCATATCACTTTTATTAGTCGTCAATCACCTCCCGTCTACTCATCGGGTCATAGATGACACGACTTGCCCAAAACAAAGCATCATTCCCACTGCTTCCTAAAAATCCCTATTGGAGGTGGGGTCTATGGATCTTATCTTGATTCATAAAAATATAAGCGGCACCTTGCACCGATGCAATCCTTTTATTCAAAGAAATGTTTAAGCACACTTATCAATGAAATTTACCATCTATTCTGCCCATTCCGTCACTAGAATCGTCGGCTTGATACTAAATTTTTTGGTTGATCATCTCGAACCAACTTATTTCTATCTATGAGTGGTGAACGCGGAGACTACTCACTATGTCGCGCTCAACCCCGACTTCCACTTATAACGTCTCGCATTAAGTGGTACTTATACTCTCCTTCTTCCCCGGGGTATACCAAAAGTTTTGGCCCGTGCACTTTTTTTCCATAATGTAAACTTTTGTGCACTTAATACCTTATTGGCCTCAACATTCTATTTATGCGCAAGTCACTTTCGACATTCTATTTATAGTCCCATTTTTAAATGTCTTCTCACAGCTATTTAACCTATTTCGAGTGTGCTACTCTCAATGCACACATATGACGTTCAATCCATCATACCATTTCAGCTCTGCTTATAACTACCCCACATGTACATATTCCACACATTTATTCCCACGTCCTCCTATCTCGGACGACTTGAAATTAACTGACCAAGGTACCCGCACACCTTATATCCACATATTGGTATAAACATCACATATGCATCACGTGTAACATGCATATTTATCTATTTTCCTCACATTCACAATGTGCCTATAACATATGGGTATTCTTAATCACCTCAGAAATTGAAATTTAACCCTTCTCGGCATTGTCCCACTCTTCAACTCATGGTGAAAAACTTCAGTGCTTTGTCATAGCACTACCGGCTTCTCTAGCCTTAAATCGTAATATAACGTTCAACTTATAGTTATAACTACCTACTTGTATAATGACCAAGGTACCAGACTTATGGACTAATGTCTAAACATCTCCCCACTTTCGATGTTAAGCTAAGTTTCATGCGTGGGGCGTCTTGCAAAGCAAAATCCAAACAAGAAATCCCGCTAATACACTACTACCTAACATTGCCAGTCATTGAAATTCATTAGGCCTTCAGCCCATAGCATGTACCCCTAAATTCCCGTCTCTTGACATAAAAGTTTTATCTCCTCCCATAATCACATTTAAACAAGGAACTTTTCCCCCAAATGCACTATAACGCAGCATTGGTGGTAATGACATTCCATAACCCTTAAACACGCAATCGAGACTCTCAAAAATTTGTCCCCACACATATAAATATCAATCTCAACTCCTACGTCTAAAAGAGTGATATAACAATGCGCTCTGACTATCACCAAGTTCTGAGCGCTAAACATAGTAACGAGATAAATCTTTCCGCTCAATAGTGAATCCAATATACCCCAAATCACATCAATAAAGTCCCTACACACAAGGATCAAATATCTTGAGATAATTATTCTCTCCGAAGTCACTATAATAATATAATGTAAATGCAAGCTCGACCCTCTCGCAGGTGAGGCATCACTAAAATAACACATTATGCCCTAGAGAAGAAATCTCGATAGCCTTGCAATATCCGCACACTATCGATCTAACCAATACTATAAAACCATATCCATGATAATGTCATACTCGTATAATTCACCACTACAACGAGTAATCTCACTAAAATTTTTATACCACTATCAATACACTCGCTCACCCTCGGATGACACCAATATAACCCCCCTATACCCGGGAAACATACACATAATAATTTTATCTATATACACACCAAACTCATCCCACACGCGAATCTATTGCAAATCAAGATACCGTGACTCACTCATGCCATCCAAAGCATACTTTATACAATCGAGGTTAAAACTCATATCTTCTACTTTTCCAATTGCCCTGGCTGCTCAAATGGTTCCCGAACATAACACGCCTGTCCAAACCTAACCAAAACTATCTTAATCATTACCCCAACTAGGCATCATACTATTGTCCCTTTACTCACTTCGGGAAAAATCAATGCATGTCCGTCGACTCTCCACATAAAATATCTTTTCATATAATACACTTATCTACGACCATATTGACCATATTAGGATTTTCCTTCTATCTGACCTTAGTAGCCTCAACCTTGATGGCAACCCTCTATGTTCCCTTATCTCTATGGCCCCAAGGAACACACTACTAGCCTTACCAGCCCTGACTAAATTCACCATCATCCAGTAGGAATTCAGCTATCTTAATCCTTTAAATGGGTCCCCTAATGGGTTTCCCCACGGCAGTGTTTCGCTAGCACTATTTCATCTAGTCTTACTCTCTAAAAAAAACCTCCAACGCTTTTAGCTCCCTTCACAAAGAAACATTAATATCCATACTGAAAAAGGCACGACACAGTCACCATCTGCTTCGATCTTCCAAGAAAAATTTCCCCATAAGTGCTGGCAACTGCTCTCGTGAGTCCATTACCTACTTGGAGACTTTTTTCTCCATTGTACCCACCTCATCGGGCACACAATTCGCTAGACAAGGCCTCTGTCCATCCCTCCTATGACAAGTTAGAGTTTCATTCACATGTCTTTCTGAACAACAAATGAATAAACTTGCGGTCAAACCGTACCTCAGGTCCTTCCGTTGCCATGATATTTCACTTTTTTCAAATTTGGTGATTCACTCCCACCACTACAACACTTCTCCCATGAGCTAGAAAAATTTTACCCCAATTTTCACTTCCGGGTATACCACACCCTGCTATATGCCCAAACCTCTGGGTACCTCACGTCCTTTAGTTACACACATAATCTCTGCATACACTAACATTCTATTGGGTGACTTCTTCAAAAACTCCTATGACTCCTCCCACTCTAACCACACTGGGTGAGTCTAGTTTGTCACCACTTTTTGTAATAATGGTACTTGAAAACTGTGACACCCCGCCTAATTAATCTCGAGTGATCATTCCTAAATCAAGTTAGAACAGGTTTCTCAGTTGGTTCATTCTTAGCATCACTGTCGCCTTTTTTATTACTAAACACTTAAGTGAGAAAAGTAGACTGGTGCCAATTTTTATCTTTCAATTAATTTAATGAAACTCATGCAGAACATAAAATAATACACAATCACAATTAACTGACATAACCATCCACAAATAAAATATATAACCGAATAAACCATCAGTCCAAATATCCAATAAAGATAAGAAGACAATCTCAACAAGTCTAATAATAATAAATGAACAGTGAGCGACATGCCCAAATAACTACTAAAGAGTCTCTACACGAATGAAATAATGAGGCGTCTATCAAATCCCTGCAACATCCACATGTGCTACAGCAACGAATACCTGGAATAGAGTCAAGCCTGGCGTCCCTGTGACTAGACACCTAAAAGTTTTTTAATTTTTTTTATAGCAAGGGTTAGTACCCAAAAACATTTGAAAACATTTAACAAATGATTAACTTGAAGTAATAAATAAATATGCATGCTCTTCATATTTTAGTTAGTGTCGCACTCTCTTGAGGACTTCCTTACCCCTCTTCTAACGTGCACTAGTAACGCTTCCATATAATCCACCTAGGTCCTACGCTCTTGACCTGATACTTATGTTAACTCTTGCAATTTACTTACTTTAACCGAGTATGCCTTAAATCATGACTTTTAAGTTATTATAAACGTCAACTTAATTAAACCATTACCCTTTTTAATTTCGTATAACACTCACACCTGTTATGCACATAATACATTTCACTTTATGTATTAATTATCCCATATATAATTATTTACCTAATTATATATTAAATCATATTGCAGTATTCAGAAACATACTTGAAGTAATATTTAATACTAATATCCCACCGAGTAAAAATACTCACAAATATAATTTCTCTAAAGTGCTATCCCACTAGGTGTATTCACATAACCTAGTTACCCAAGTTAGATTCGCTCACTAACTTAGTTTAGCATACGATTGGAGGCGGTCATATTCCTTCCCTGAAAGTGAGATGCCCCTCACCCCATATAACGGACGCTATGACCTGGGAATATACTCGCCCTACTCCTCAAGCTAGGGGATTCATCCACTACGCGCAACCTCCCCTATAGCACTAGAGTACATGATAATAATATTCAATCTCTGATATTAATGCACACACTATACATATATATATACTATCACACACCGTATATATACATAAATATAAAAATGTCCCGGCTACACCATGTACTAAATCCGTAACACGAGCCTATTTAATTTATTAAGAGTTTATAGTCCAACTATAATTTATTAATTAATTCGCACATTAATTAATTTAGTCACCTTTGGTGTCGCCCCCACCATAAATTTGGACTTACTCTCGTAGCCCGAAATAACCTCACCCGAGTCTAAATTCCCGACTCCCGAATTCATAATCATGCCGTGTCACCCAAAAAACAATCCCTCAAATCCTAATTAACTTTACTCACATTTAATTAGATTTAAACTCATGTATTTATTTCTCAATAACTAATTACATATAGATTTTTATATAAATTCCCTCTTATATACATAACTGGGCGAACCTGCCAAATTCTGCCGACCTTCGATCGATCGATCGAGCAGGTCTTCGTCTTCTTCGCGAAGACAGAACAGCCATGGACGAAATTTCTCAAACCCTAGTTTCTTCTACCGGCAACCTCAAGCCCTCTTAACCTTAATACATGTTAGAGAACTTATTAGGGATCTCCAGAATGTCCACTAATACTATTAATTCGTCCATTTACTACAATTTCTAAATTTGGGGAAAATTCATCTTTAACCCTTAACCCATTTACAACCCAAGTTCCATCACCAAATCCATTTTTAATTTTCCAGATATCATTCTACCAGATATGCATTAACTTATAACTATCAGATTTTATATGAATCCTCACTCAAATTCGTAAATCAGATTATTGTCTTTCAAAATCCCATGTTTATGCCATGAACACCCAAAACGAATTTTAATCAATCACATAACATGAATATGAATTGAAAAACAAATTCAATACTATTGCAAGTTATCCACTTGCCTTAGGTTTCGTAGTGTCTGATTTGGAGATGAATTCCAAGGTTGAAGATGACTCCTGTTGGCTCTCTAGTGATCCCAAAACTGCCTTTAACTACTAATAGGGTTCCTTAACACACTTAGCCTTTTTATAAACTCTCTCAGCCATTTCCTTATTTCTTCTAATTTAATAATTAACCTAAATCCCCTTTTTTGCCTAATGGGCCAAGCCCAAGTGACCCAAATGCCCCCGTGTGGGCCCGACTATGTCTAAAAATACCCCGTGACCCGTTTACTACCCACGGGTACACTTTTTCGACTATCTCGGCCCATCCGAACCCAACCGTACACTCAGAATTGGCATCCGAATTAATTTATAAAAATACTTATCCCCCACCCCTTTAGTCTATACTGATGCCCAGTTGAGATAAGTGCATACCCTGTCATTAATACCCGAAATGACTTAAATAAATAATTACTATTCGCTTAGTAAATAAATTTCTCTAAATATTAACCATTTACTCCCTGATTAATATTTAAATATATTCTGCCATAATTAATTCATTTAAAATTACGCCACACTAGTAATTTAGAATAACGCCCGAATTAATTAAATATTTAATGCACCAAAAATACGGGGTGTCACAAAAACATATGATACACCCTAGCAGTCCTTACATCCCCATTTTCTCGAGAAACAATAGGGGTGACCGCGACTACGGTCATCGTTCCCAAAATATTCTACCACTTCAACTGAGCCCTGTCTCCTTCCATCCTCCTAACAGCTCTCGCCTGGTCGTCCTTCTTTGTTCGGCACATGAACGCACCTGAGAGCGTATATAAGATTACCCTAAAATTATACACTATAGCAGGAAAATGAAATTTCACCATAGGAACCAACAATCCTAAACATATGTCTCTATATCAAATAGAAAGTAACGCTAAAAGTGTAGTACGTTCACCCATATTCTTAAGGACATTAGAACCTGATGCTTTGATACCACCTGTGACACCCCGCCTAATAAAATACCGGTGATCAGTCCTATATCAAGTTAAACAGGAATCTCAAATCATTTCATTCTCATCATCACTTTCGAAAACCATATAATTACTAATAACCTATTAGGCCTGACGTCAAATTTTAAACTCTCTAATCTATTTAACCTAAACGCACAAAAAAAACATCCATACAATTATATAAACAACAACAAAAATGAATAAATAATAACTGATAGCTTCTTGGTAAAACATATGTATAACCATATCGAATGGGTGAAAGATAAAAATGCCATAAATAAATAAAAAGACAATAAATGGTCAGCATGACCGAATATAATAGCAGTACCTCCTATCTAGATAACAAGGAGAGAAGTGTCTAAGCAATTTCCTGCCAACATCCACAGCTGTGGCAACAATGTCTAACTCGAACGAATAATCATCCAGGCGTCCCTGTGTCTGGATACCTAAAAAGTATACAAAGGAGAAGAAAAGGAAAAGAAAATATATACAGGTCAGAACCCGGGTTTTTGAAAATATTTTAGCAAGTGCTTAACATATTTTAATATTTAAATATGTTATTCTCCATATTTATATTAGTGTCGCACTCACATGAGATACCCCTCACCTCTTATCTAACAGTGCACACCTAACGCGTGTATTTTAATCACCCTAGTTACGATACCTAGCCTAACTAGTACCTCACAAAACTTCCAAGTCACCAAATGCTATCTCATACCCCGCGTAATATAAATATTCTAAGCTATTGCTCGAGCTTATACAACCTAGTCTCTCACTTATTATTCTTTCCTTCTTTATAAATAACTTTCACTAGTTATTACACTATTCACACTTTAGTGTTAATGATATATATATTCTCATCTTTATATACGTATATCACATAGCTTATTCCGGATCCATAAATTATTCCACATTTCATTCTTTATTCTTCCCGTTTATATATATATATATATATATATATATATACTATACACATCAAGTATATCCACACTTTTATATCACACACTATATAAGTATATCAACCATCTCTCGGGGCTATAACTCAATGGATGCAATCTTTAGAATGTTATCATCCTTTAAGGAATTTCTCACACATTCTCCGGGGCAACCAGGTCGAAATCTCACACCGAACCCTAAATCACACAAATATAGGGGTAGCGGTCATAGTTCCTCACCTGAAAGTGAGATCGAATCATACCCAAGACATCTCACCCAGAATAAAAATCACATTGTAATATAACTGGATGACTATGACCTGGGGCTATAATCTCCCTGCTCCTCAAGCCATGGGATTCACCCAGATCGTGCAACTTGCCATGATAGCACTAGAGAGGTATGTTTCACATAAATATCAATCACACATAGATATATTTATAATCACATCCTATATACTCTCTCTCTCTCTCTCTCTCTCTATATATATATATATATATATATATATATATATATATATATTCATTTATTTATCATCAAATCCGGATATCATATCTATCTCTTATGGCATTAGTCTATAATCCCCAAAACATACCAACTCGAAATAAGTTATAAGTATACACGCAACTTACTTTAATCCCATAAGTATTTGCTCACTTATGATCCAATTCTCACATTCATTATTTACGAATAGTAGCTTATCACGCCTGCTAATATTCTTAAATCATCCTACTCGCACCTTCGGATATTATTCATATCAAAATATATTTAGGATATATATATTCTACCCATATATATATATATATATATATATATATATATATATATATATAGTCCTGCTCTTGTGCGGACCAGTCCGCATTTTAAGAGTGCGGATCGGACATGTGTTACCTGGCAGTGAGCCTAGAAAAGAGAGAGACTGTGCCTATAATTTAGGCGATAATTTCTAGGCGCACGGTATATATATATATATATATAATAATGCTCTTCTGCGGACTAGTTCGCATTTTAAGAATGCGGACCGGACATGTGTCACCTAACCGTGCACCTAGAAATTATCGCCTAAATTATAGACACACTCTCTCTCTTTTCTGGGCTCATCTCCAGGTGACACATGTCCGGTCCAAACTCTTAAAATGAGGACTGGTCCGTACAAGAGCAGGATTGTATATATATATATATATATATATATATATATATATGTACGAACCCACCGAAAATTTCCTCGAATGTCGTTCTCCGCAAACGCTCATTCAATCTATTCCCCAGATTTTATTCACACTAACCCAAGATTTATACATCACTCAATTAATATTTTAGAGACCCTCACACTCTATATAGGATCCCCTATTATTTATCTCCACAAGGAATTCGTCTCCAATCCTTTTTAGGCAAAGAAAAACCTCTCAAATTTTTCTGTCAAAATCGGACCAGACCGGTGGCCAAGAAAACCGAACCGACCCGGTACTCAGATTATCGGACCAGTCCGGTAACTCCAAAAAATGAATCGATCTGGTAACCTCAGTTCGGACTTGTCCGGTCTGTCCATATTTCTACTTTCGACGAAATTCACTCTTACACTCATCCAATCCAAGATTTAAGGTTTCTAATCTCCCAAACCGATAATGTAAACATCTACACATTTATATACAACCAACACAGGCATTTAATTTCATGGGATTCATCCATTTCTAAGAATTTAAACCGTACATCTTATTTATGTAACCCTTCCATTTCTCATTATAATTTACCCCATTAACATGGATTTTAGCTTAAATTTCATGTAGAATTATTATCTCATCAAAATCATATGAAATTGTAGTCCCCAATTTTAAACTACTTTAAGAAATGTAATTATTTCCTTTTCATGAAAAACGATGCGGAAGCGTAAAGGTGATGGTTCAACATAAAACAAAATTTTAATTTCTTTTTCAAAATTAAAATTAAACACAAGTGAAAATTAATTAAACACGCAAAAATATTAATTTCACTTAAACCAATTAATTCAAGTCCTAGAATTTGCCTAAGTCATATTCTTCATTTGAAAAAATTAGGCTAAACCATTTTTAACAAATGACTTGAATTAAATAAACTTTACCCAAATTTAATTATGCACCAAATTAAGTTAATAGTGATTTAAACCAATTTTATCTTCTTTACCTAAGCATGCGTTCTAGGTGATATTGCAAGATAAAACAAAACAAGAAATCACTACGCCGCGATGTACGAGGAAAAACCCAAGGCGGGAAACAACCTTGGACGACCCTAGCCTCAAATTCAATAAGTATGGAATTTACAATTACAAGACAAAAGACTTACATCACACGACTCGATCCCTTTCAAGCCTCTACGCTCCTTCTTGAAAACATCTTCACTTAGCGAATAACCTCGGAGCTCCACCGTGGTCTCGAAATCCACCGATCGGACTTTATGTGGTCACCGTCACCCGAACTAGGAGCCTTTCTCCAAGTGGGTAAATCATGAAAACCCCTTCTTCTTTGTGGGATTTAGAAGCAAACCCAAACTTCTCTTCTTCAATGGTGTAGAGAAAAACGGTGCCAAAACTCCAAGCAAGATGTATATATATATGAACTTGGATAAACTAAACTATGGGTGTAAACTAAAGTGTATAATGATTTTTCCTTTGAAAAATTGACACTTTAAAACAATGAACTTTGCCCTTAAACAATTTTCTCTCAAAACACTCTCTAGAGATTGGTAGGATATGAGAAGTTAACTTTGAAAAATTTATTCCCGCACATAGATATTCAACAAAAAGTAGTGGGGTAAAACCAAGTGGGAAAGTGGGTAAAACTGTTTAAAACTGCCAAAAAACCTATTCCCGCCAAATCTCGTTCGAACGACATTTCGTTCGAACGACATTCTCGTTCGAACGAGTCTTCTAACGAAGTTCTAGTATGAACTCGTTAGAAGCTTGTTAGAAATCTCGTTAGAACGACCATCTCATTCGAACGACATTTGGAACGAAGTTCCAGTATGCCATAATGGGAAGTCATTGGCAATCTCGTTCGAACAACTTGCGGTTCAAACGACAATCTCGTTCGAACGACACTTCGAACGAACTCATAGAATGTTCAAAAATTCTTGTTAAGTCCAGAAACTTTTATATACTTTATATATAAGTTTTAGTAGAAAAACATTCTTAAAACGAAACACAGTTTTAAAAACCTAACACCCAATATAAACATGTTCCAATCTCCTATATATATATGTAATGCATTCATAGCTTGGGAGCATGGAACCACTGTTGATGACGTTGAAACGAGGCACAAAAACTCGGCATTTTGATGAAGATTTATACACTTGGCCGCTACGTCTTCAACAAACACGTCATTGGCTTAAAAGATGATCAATATACTCTATCCTATGACTCAAACGTTTTTGTCCGGAATTGAGCCAAAACTACAAAGGACTCAATTGGAAATTTATGTCCTTACAAATCTCCCCCTTTGGCTATTCCGGGACAAAAACTATATAAAAATCCTAAAGGGTCGTCAAACTCTACTAGACTAATAGAAAGTCCCACCCAAAACAAAAATACAATGCTTTACTCAAACAACCCAAAGGATCAACAATCTTTGCCGTTGAAAGTTGCTGCTTAATAAAATAATTCCTACGCACTTAGGCAAACACATTACACGCATAGGGAATATCAAAATAGTTAATGCAAGTAAAGTTAACTACAGATACGATAATAATAGGATTAGATACCATTTCTCCCCCTATCATTCTCTCCCTTTTTGTTCAGGAATAGACAAAGGTTAAAGAATCAAATATTGACTTATCCCCCACAAATAAAGCATATAGGCTAAATAGAGTGGGATAACAAGCTAACATTTGTAAATGTGCATTTAGAGATGAGAACGGTAAAGCATATAGGTAACAAAAAATCTAACTAATCCAACAAATAACAACTTAGACCAAAGAGGATGCAATAAAATGATATCAAAATGATATATAAAGTATTAAGCATATGACATCAACAACGAATGCAATAAGATGGATACCAAGTATGAATTAAAGCATATAGGGATTAGAAATCAAGGCAAAGATTAAACAAAAATATCAAATATGTATACATAAGATATAACTAATAGAAGTAAGTACACATATATAGATATAAACACACAGATGACACACACAAAATATAATAGGAGTCTTTCACACTCGTATGGCAAAAATGTGTCATATGGAAACGAAAGTGTTGGGGTGTGAACTAGTAACGATTAAATTTAGACCCAATCACTTAAAAACATGTTCACGGAGTTCTCATTTGATTGCAAACTTCATCACATTTGAATATAACCTCATATGACAATATAGATTGAACTCAAAGAACAAACATACACAATGCATACAAGCCTAGCATATTGATGATTCTACAAACCAGTAGAGTCATGGCATGAGATACGCAACTAGGATAAACGGACATTGTGCAAACCGTTGATATACCATAATTCTCCCTCAATAAGCATTTATATTAATTTTGAATGAATATATCAATCAAACATAGGCCTTGGCAATTATTTTTCTTTTTAATGCCATATTTTCTGTTTTTAGGCCTTTGGACCACGTATTTATTTTATATCCATTCAAAATGGTGGCTTACAATCGCAAAGGATCACTAAATCCTTTCGAATCCCTTCCCCGTGCACATTTATATTTATCATGTTTTCATTTTTCACACAAATCTCACGTGCAACGGATTTAGACATGCACTAGTCCTCCTAAGTCACAAATTTGTAGATGACAAGATTGGAAGGAGAACACCTCACATAGCTCAAATATACATATGATGTTAAAATTTCAAAAGAGCTCGTTCATGTGTGAATAGAGGCATATAAAAATAGAATCCATTTTCACAACACAAAATCCAACTACTCCATGTAAGCATGGTAAAGAACATAATAAGGATTAATAATCTAAACCAAAAGTTCTAGCCACATAAGAGCGTTAAAGGAGGGATTCAAACACAAGTATATGCCACTTAAAGTGTGTCAAACCAAAATACACACAAAATAAAATCTTTTTGAGTTTTTGACATTTTTAACCAAAAGTAAAATTATATACTCAAAAGACAAACAAAAATCATTTGAATTTTTCATTAAGCTTAAATTACCAAGAGATAAAATCCAAATGATAAACAAAAATCTTTTTGTATTTTTCATTTAATGCATACAAAATGAAGAAATAAAATACAAAAAATAAACAAAAATCATTATTCTAGCATGTGATTAACAATGTGGCATAAACTAGAAAATGATTAAACAAGCATACATTTAGCATGTGAATATAGCATGAAGTATAAATGCTAAAGTATGCAAACACTAACACATTCATCCTTTAGATTTAGCAAGGGAGGAAGCATGTGAAAGTAAATGAGAATCAAAAACCCTATTTTGCAAGGCAACCAAGTCTGATTTCCTAACCCAAATTAATGAAGAATGACTATCTTGGGGTGTAGGAATTTTAAATACATTGGTTTCTTTACGTTGGGATTTTCTAGGAATTCGTTTAAGATAAAAAAAAATCCTAAGATGACCTTTTCGACCACAATGTGTACAAGTAAAAACATGTCGAAAATATTTACCTATGGAGTAATCTCTAAAATCTTTCCTAGTAGATTATCCTAAAGCATTGGTTTTGGCTTTATGAGCAGATTCATTACAAGTATTGAAGCCTAAACCACACATGTTATTTTTAATTTGGATAGTTCCTAAGATTTTATCTAATTTTTCCGAACGACACTCCAAATCAAATTTGACATTACTAGAGTCTTTTAATTTATTTTGCAATTCTAAAATGTTAGACTCTAATAAAACATTTTGCTCTTCAAAATCAAGAAGCTCCCTTTTTAAGGATTCCATTAAACCCCTAAGGCTATCTCTCTCGCCTTCTACATATTCAAGCTTCTCTTGAAGAGTCCTCTCACGTGTCCTAAGGTCTTCTACTAATATACTATCATCAATGACCTTGACACACTCTTTTAAACTAGCTTCTAATTTCAAATTAGCTCTTTTCAATTTAATAGATTCTTTATAAAGTTCTTGAAAAGCATTTTGAAGTTCACTCACAATAACCTCTTCTTCATTTTCACTCTCTCTTTATTCTCTACTCTCACTATCATCAAAAACAAGGGAATAAAAAATTTTGACCTCGGGAGTGTCATGAGTTTGAGTATCTTCATGAGAAGATTCACTTTCGGTGCTCACATGACTAGCCATAAAAGCCACAAAATTTGGCTTAGTGGGGGAATCGGGTCCCTCTTCCTTATCACTATCACTAAGGGTCGCATTATATGAAATGGGTCATTTACCCTCTTTCCTTAGTTTAGTGGGGCACTCAGAAGCCCTATGGCCATAATCCTCACAACCAAAACACCTATTTGACTCGTCCCTATTTAAATTTTCATTAATAGGTTTAGGGATCTTCTCAGCTTTGTCTTTCTTAGAAGTTTCAAATTTTTTTAAATCATTTTTAAATTTATCTTTGTTAAATTTAAGAAATTTTCTAAATGTACAAGCAAACAAAGCCATGTCTTCCGAGTCACTATCACTCTCGCTCTCTACTACTTGTTTGACCTCTTTTTGGGCTTTTAAAGCAACGCCCTTTTCAATTTTCTTTTCAGTTTTAGATGAAAACATGTCTAGTTCATAGGTTTGTAAATCACCTACAAGCTCTTCTAATTTCGTAGAGGCTAAAGTTTGGAAAGAATTTAAAACGGTCACTTCGGAATAAATCTATCGGGAAGGGACCTTAAAATTTTATTTACAACTCGGTTGTCGGGTATTTTCTCTCTCAAGTTAAAAGATGAATTGAAAATATCGAAAAGTCTAGCATAAAATTCATCAAAAGTTTCATTATCGTTCATTTTGATAGTTTCAAATTGAGTGGTGAAGTTTCGGAGTTTTGAAGTTTTAACGACACTTGTACCTTCGTGAGTGGGTTGTAAAATATCCCAATCTTCTTTAGTGGTCTCACACGTCATAATACGTAGGAATTCATCCGGTGTGACAGCGCTAAACAAGGCATTCAAACCACGGGAATTAAAGTTTGAAAGTTTAAACTCATTCTCAGTCCATCTATCGGACGGGTTGGGAACACGTTCATTTTCAATTAAATGAGTTGGTGGAGACCACCCGTTAACTACAGACATCCAAACCCACTCGTCGATAGATTTAAGTGCCGATTTCATACGCGCTTTCCAATACGCATAATTAGAACCATCACAAATAGGAAATTTTGAAAATGGGGAAAATTCCATTTTAGCCAAAAATTATTTAAAGGATCTTTAACGAAATAATTTATCGCTTTGGCTCTGATACCAATTTGTAGTCCCTAATTTTAAACTACTTTAAGAAATGTAATTATTTCCTTTTTATGAAAAACGATGCGGAAGCGTAAAGGTGAAGGTTCAACATAAAACAAAATTTTAATTTCTTTTACAAATTAAAATTAAACCCAAGTGAAAATTAATTAAACACACACAAATATTAATTTCACTTAAACCAATTAATTCAAGTCCTAGAATTTGCCTAAGTCATATTCTTCATTTAAACAAATTAGGCTAAACCCTTTTTAACAAATGACTTGAATTAAATAAACTTTACCCAAATTTAATTATGCACCAAATTAAGTTAATAGTGATTTAAACCAACTTTATCTTCTTTACCTAAGCATGTGTTCTAGGTGATATTGCAAGATAAAATAAAACAAGAAATCACTACGCCGCGATGTACGAGAAAAAACTAAAGACGAGAAACAACCTCGGATGGCCCTTGCCTCAAATCCACTAAGTATGGAATTTACAATTACAAGACAAAAGACTTACATCACACGACTTGATCCCTCTCAAGCTTCGTCGCTCCTTCTTGAAAACACCTCCACTTAGCAAATAACCCCGGAGCTCCACCGTGGTCTCAAAATCCACCGATTGGACTTTATGTGGTCACCATCACCCGAACTAGGAGCCTTTCTCCAAGTGGGTAAATCATGAAAACCCCTTTTTCTTTGTGAGATTTAGAAGAAAACCCAAACTTCTCTTCTTCAATGGTGTAGAGAAAATCGGTGCCAAAACTCCAAGAAAGATTTATATATATATATGAACTTGGATAAACGAAACTATGGGTGTAAACTAAAGTGTATAATGATTTTTCCTTTGAAAAATTGACACTTTAAAACAATGAACTTTTCCCTTAAACAATTTTCTCTCAAAACACTCTCTAGAGGTTGGTAGGATATGAAAAGTTAACTTTGAAAAATTTATTCCCGCACATAGATATTCAATAAAAAGTAGTGGGATAAAACCAAGTGGGAAAGTGGACAGCGACATTTCGTTTGAATGACATTTTCGTTCGAACGAGTCTTCTAACGAAGTTCCAGTATGAACTAGTTAGAAGCTCGTTAGAAATCTCGTTAGAATGACCATCTCGTTCGAACGACATTTGGAACGAAGTTCCAGTATGCCATAATGGGAAGTCGTTGGCAATCTCGTTCGAACGACTTGTGGTTCGAACGACACTTCGAACGAACTCACAGAATGTTCAAAAAATCTTGTTAAGCCCACAAACTTTTATATACTTTATATATAAGTTTTAGTAGAAAAACATTCTTAAAATGAAACACAGTTTTAAAAACCTAACACCCAATATAAACATGTTCCAAGCTCCCATATATATATGTAATGCATTCATACCTTGGGAGCATGGAACCACTGTTGATGACGTTGAAACGAGGCACAAAAACTCGGCATTTTGATGAAGATTTATACACTTGGCCGCTACGTCTTCAACAAACACGTCATAGTCTTGAAAGATGATCAATATACTATATCCTATGACTCAAACATTTTTGTCCGGAATTGAGCTAAAACTACAAAGGACTCAATTGGAAATTTATGTCCTTACAGAAATCTTTCCCAAAAATCCCATTTTTTATTCAAGAATCCCGAACCAAAAATTCATAATTTTCTCAGCAATTATGATATGAACAATTAACACACTTATGGATATATAAATCCGAAGACCTCATGCCGAAATCCACCAGAGCTTGGCTGAAAATATCCTTTTTCTTCTCCCTTTTCTTACTTTCTCTTCTTTCTTTCTTTTCTTTTTTTTTTCTCTCGTGCCCTTGTAAGAGAGAAATAAGGGTTATCCCTTATTAAACCCAGAGTTGACTCGTATACACAAATGTGAGTCCCTACTAGTCCAAAATGACCATGGAACCCAAACACTACATCCATGTACTCTATTTTGACTATCTCGACCCTTTCGAGATCAATCGTGCACTCGAAATCTCCATCCGAGTCACTTATCAAAAATTCACGTCTTAAACCCAACACATATATACACGTGCTTTCCGAATAAAATAACATCACCCGTTACTTTTGTTCACCTGTGACATGAAATACAATTAGTCCATCTCATTTACTTTAAATTCTTAAATTATTAAATTACACCTACTCATGTAATTTAAATATCAATAGAAGTACGACGTATTACAACTTCTTAATTAACTAATTAAATTAAATTCACCCCTTAAAAGTAACAGGATATTACAAGCAACAACCCCAAGAGTAAGCCAATAACTGGATAACACCAAAAAGCATGACAAATTATACCTAAACTAGCAAAATCATGAAGTCAATAGAGAACATATAAGGGAATGGTATAGAGATATAACCTCGAAAGGAGTAGGTACAATCACAAGATGAATGAGGATAAAGTACGAAGAAAATTGACATATGGGACAAAACTGTACAAACGGTTGAGATATGACACCATGCGAACGAGAACAAAAGATAACCGTGCAAACGATTCGAGACACAAATAATCCCTCAACCAAACATAAGCCTACAATTATAATGAGGAAAAAACCAAACCGTTTGAATGGTTCTTGGTAGAAATCATACACTCTCAATAAATAAAATTCCAACCTTATAACCCCATTTGAAAAAATAATCTCCCCCTAATCTTTTCTCATCAAATACTCCCTTGCTCAAACAAAAAAAAATCCTCAAAAAAATAGATTTCAACACAACCAAAACAACCCAATACCCTTAAATACCCAAAACTCTCAATTGCATGATGCACAAGATTTAATCAAAATTAAATAAAGAAATGAAATTTAATGATCTAACAAAAACATACAAAAGCACTATAAATGACTAAAGATATATCATTCTATGATAAGGTAAAACAAATATGGGAATATGCACAATTAGTCATTAAAACCATCACGTTGATTATACTAGTAGAATTTACACTAGAACATATTAGAATTATCTCATATAAAACTCAACTTACCATGTGATGTTAGTCATTTAGCATGTATGTGCAACAAAGCGAGATGAATAAAAAATGTTTCAAATAGTATTGAATCAAATTATGTGAAAACTAGTCATTAAAAGCACAAGATCATATCATGGAATTGATAAGAAGTTTTCATCCACTTCATAAACTCCACTAAACATATCTTGTATGAATCTTTTAAAACTAAGCTAAAATAGCCATTCATTTGAATTAATATAAGCCATTTTCTTATTTTTAATGTCAATTAAGAAATTCGCTTGTGGCTTATTTTTAATCATATTGGCTTTTGCCATTAATTGGATTTTCATAAACACTTTAGATACACCTAGCCAAGCAATACTGAAATTCATATTTGGCATTATCATTCTAACGATAGCCTTTATCAATGCATATGTCATTTTTAACTCTAACAAATATACATATATGCATTATACTTAAACTCACAAAAGTGGGCTATGGATACTTAGCAAGCAAGCCATGCGATGGTAATAGTAAAGAATTTAAGATCAATCATTATAATAAGTCTCAATAAACTACCAAAAAAAGTGTGGTAGTGAAGTGTAAGTGATATAAAAGCTAAGAATCCGTAATATACTTGGAAAAATTGATTTTTATGGTATTTGTAATAAATTATTTTGATGCAGATAAACACATGTAAATCAAACTATCCAAATCTTTTTTCTTAATAAGATTTATCCATTAACATTTAATATGGTTAAGCACAAATCCTAATCCAGCAAACAGTTTTTTTTATATCTTCATGTATGTACAAAAACTAAGACAAAGTATGTACAAAAGAATATAAATACAAAAGTATGGGTGAAGTAAATCATATAAGAATGATAACTCACTCTCACAAAGAAAACCAATACACTCAAAATCTCATTGGCTTTTTATCAAAATAATGAGACAAAAAGAAAGCAAGACATGAAAAATGTATGTATATACAAAATATATGGAACCTATCATAAAACAATAATAAAATACAAATAAAACACTCACCTAAATCGTGAATAAAGAAACTCCTGAATGAGTAAAAATAATATGGCACATAAACTAAATCCTTACGATGCAATCACTCCCCAAAACATAGTGTAGGACAAGATATGGAACATAAGATAAGAATATCCTAGTTATAACAAGAATCTATCAAGTCAAGTGAAGGTAGCAAACTCTTCAGTATCAATGAGAAGTGAAGGAACACTTAGGGACGATTCACCCTTAGAGGTGGAAACACACATAATATCATCCGACTTACTTTTCTTCTTCAAATAATCCCTTGAAATGATATTCTTGGGTTTAGTGAGAACCTTGAAGAAACTTGATATGTAAAGTTCACATTATCTCCATTTTAAAAACTTTACGTTTTTACAAAATTCACACCCTCATAAAAACAAGTGAGGATGAATATAATGTAAGTTTCTCCCAATACCATATTCATGTAGTATAAAATTCATGTTTTTCCCAAAAAAAAATCCTTGCAAAATCCCTGTCATAGTCCATAGTTAACTCTTTGACTTTGGTACACGAACATTCAAATCGTATTATAACATATCAACGGAGTTATGGTCATGTGAAAGATAACCAATATGAAAATTCATATGTATAAAAAAAGTCTCTAAGGTGTCTAATTTTATGACAATGAGCGAAAACATGAGGTTCGCCTAAACCACCTTAAAATGACTTTTAGGAACAGTTCTAAGATTATATTTTTTTATTGAAGAATTTATTAAAAAATTCCTCAAATGACCCTTTTGTGACAAAATATTAAAGTGTAGGGTTGATAAGGTCTTTTAAAACTTTCTTAACCTTTTTCAAAACAATGTCCCGTGGAAACATTTTCGTTATTTCCATTTTTATTCAAAACACTTGGGGCAGTAAACACATTTTTTTCAAATCTTGATTTTTCAATTTGCATTCAAAGAAGATTGAACCATTATATCGGTTCATGTGTTGAAATAGTATTTACAAAATTTTATTATATTTATAAGAGCAAGGCAAAAATTTGTCAAAGAGTAAGCCACACTTGTTGTTTTTTACTTTAGTCGTTTCAAAAATTATTTTGTCAAGTTTCTATAAACAATATTCAAGATCAAATTTAAATTTTTGTTTACGAGGATAATTCATTTTTTAAGCTTAGTAATTATTTCTCAAAATAACATTTGGACACTTCACACATTTGAAGTTCCTTCTTCACATTTTCAAAGGTAAAAAACAAACAATTTTTGCTTTTTTCAACCAACTCAAACTTTTTAAAATGCTTTGACTTTGAATTTTTAGTTTTTTTTTAAATATTCAATTTTTTTTAAAGTGTTCATCTCTTTCTTCAAAACACAAGTTAAGTCCAATAGGTCACACTTTTATTTCTCAACATCTAACATTTTCTTTTAATGCATCTCTTCGAGTGATAAGTGGCTAAAATCATCAAGTTTCTCACTAAGGGTAGCTTTTTCATTTTCAAAAACCTTGTGGTTAGTAGCTAATTTATCATTCAACTTTTATAATTTGAAACATTTTTTCACAATCTTTTGATATTCTGGACTTAAAATTTCATCATCACAACTGTAACACCCCATAAATTTTAATGATTTTTATATGGGGATTAATTAAATTAAAAGGAAAAATTAATTCTGATTATAATAAATATTACTTAGAATGATAAGGATTGATATTTATTTGTATAAATTATATTGAGTATTACTTAGTGAACGAGTAATTAATTGATAAAAAGTATTATGATTGTCGTGAGTGAGAAATACGACAGTTGCGGTAATTTAGTCGGGATGCACGTATGAGTCGTATCAGGACTTAAAATGAATGAAATAAAACATGAATTATTTATGGGTCATCCAAATGGTCATTTTGAGTGCACCAATGTGTCCACAGTGTACTCGGGGGTCTGGATTGTGTCCGGGGGCATTTTTAGGCCAAATTACCCTACTTATATCAGTATATGTGATGAGGGAGTTAGGGTTAGAAGTTATAAAATCAATGGAGAGGATAGGAGAGGCCATTTGAGAGGAAGAAAATAGGGTTTAGAGGTGTAGCACATTGATCCATCCAAAAGTGTTGCTGAAATTGAAATTAAAACAATGAGAGATCAACTTCATCATCATCTAATGAATTCATATCATCAATCATAAAGAGGCAAGTGTTTATTGCAATTTCTTTTGAAGTTATAATACCCATGTAGTGTAGGGTTCTATATTTGATGATTTTAAATAAAGTTCTTAAAAAATTGATGAATTAAACACATGATCTTGGGTAGGATTACATGTAGATTGATCCTTGTATGTAGAGGATACAAAATTTGATGATATATGATGATTTAGGTGGGAAAACCTAGGTTTTATGTTGAGTATGAATGAAAAACATGAAAATTTAGGGGTTTTGATGAATAAATGATTTGATCTGTTCTTGAGTAGAATTCATAATGTTTTGATGTTATATTAAAGTTTGAAATCATCCTCGTACATGTATATGATGTTGGAAAAGGTTAGTTGTAAGTTTGGTGAAGAAACATGATGATGGTGTTGAATAAAAATGGTGAAAAACGCAAGAACCGAATGAAGAAGATAAACTGCTACTTTTTTAAATAAATCAACCCTAGGGTGAATCAATTCGAAAAGGAAAATTGATTCCGCCCTAGGACGAATCGATTCGGTTTACCCATATTTGTTTTATTTCCCTTATTAAGCCCTTTAAATTTGATTTAATTATGGGAAAACTTTTGGGACATCCTTATAATATAATGAGGGGTATATTGGATGACAATGGGACTATGATAGGGCTGTGACTTAGTATTAATGAGGGAATTAAGCCGAGGATTAATAAGGATTTCAAAAGGTAATTTATTCGAGAGCACGAGGATGAATTATGGGGATTTCAAATGGAAGTATTATACAGATTAGTAGAATATGGGTGAATTAACCACTGAATTAACGTAAGGGGGGTAATTAGGGCCCTTCGAATTAAAAATAATACTCGAGAGTTCACGATCGAGGGTTAAAATTATATTTTGATAAGTACAGTAGGTATTCGAGATATATACACTACATACGAATGATAGCTATAGGTTGAATGTAAATCTATATGGAATATCTTATAGGTTGAGTAAATATCTATACAGATTATATTATAGGTGGAGTGTATACCTATACGCATGATAATTATAGGTTGGGTGTATACCTATATGGATGATATTTATAGGTTACGTGTATACCTATACGGATTATATTTATAGATTGTGTGTATGCCTATATGAGACATATGGATAAGTTGTGTGTATGCCTATTTTGTTCTTTCTTATGTTTATGAACATACCTACACTACCTGTTATCCGAAGGTTTCTGCGCAGAGGGCGATCCCACCATGACGATTCGAGTGAGTTCTGAATGTGTGCTCCAGAACATGGAACTTAAGGCGGCTCACTATGTGTGTGTATTGGTGTGGATGGCGTGTTGTTTGGGTACGTTTGATATGTGCATAGACCAAAGTCTTAGAACCATATTCTCCACCATTGCGTGTTTATTTATTTTGGGTTTGAAGATGCATGCCAAACTAATAGTCTGTTTTTGAGTACGAGAGGTACATGGACTTTATAGCACCGTATGCTGACGCGCATCGCAGTTCTTAGCCTGGTGATACTGGAGTTATGTATACAGATTGTGTGACATATCTATATAGACATGTATATTTTCCTACTTGTGTGAGAAAGTAGTAATTGTAGATAACATATATCCACTGTTCTAAACAACCCGCCTAGTCTTAAGGCTTGGGAGAAAGGCCTCGCCTTACGCTTTTCATGCCTTATTCTTGGTAAAACCCTTAAGGCGAACTTTTTCTAAAAACAACAATGATTTAGTGAAACGATGTCGCCTTTTAAAGAATTTGTTTACAAATCGGACCATTATCTCATCCAAAATAATCAAATAGTATTTTAATTTGCATATATTCAGACATATTTTTATGATCTGTGCAATTTTCGTATTTTAATAGCCTTGTTATGGTTAAAAAATATTAAAATATATTAAGAATGCCAAAACGCCTTTTCACGGATTTTTTACGCCTAGGCTTCTAAGGCTTAAGGCCTGGCCTCCACGCCTCAATCACGCCCTGCGTTTTTTAGAACCTTGCGTATATCTAAATGTGATGTAATTAAGAGATATTCTACCTAGTCTGTGTTGGTAATAAATTTAGATAGCATATGTCGAAAAGATGATTTAAGAAGAGTAACTTAATGAAATGGTTTAACAATAACATAAGTAAGATGTTAATTATAGTTAATAATAACATATGAGACATGTTAATTATTAGTGTACGATATTGTACTGTTTGGGCAGTATGGGGGAAGTTAAAGAGATATTTAACTAAGGACTTAATGAGTAAAGATTGGAATAATGTGGCATACTGTATGGGCAGCATTGGAGAGGTAAACCTATTAGTGGTCAAATGGTTATTGATGACACTTAGTTGGGCTGGGTAGCATGGCAAGGTAGATAATGTTAGGGGCGCACATTAGTTGAGAAGTGAGGAACTCAAGGAAGTGTACGCTGAACTAACATCTACAATCAATAACTAACTTTAAACTGTGATAAATACTTGCTCAATGTTTTCAAAATACGTTGGGCTCTAACCCTTCTTGCAAAGTATGCCCATTTTGAGTGCGCCAAAGTGTTCGAAAGGGTCGAGATAGTTAGAAAATACTGCCTCGAAGTTCAGTTTGGGTCCTGGGGCATTTTTACGCCAAATCGGCACCCTGGGAGGGTATTTTAGTCATTTTTATTTTTGGGGTAATTAAACCCATGAAATTCCTAAGTCCATATCAGCTGCTAGGATTAGACTTTGTAAAGATATCAAATAAAAAATATTGGGAAACCATAGGAGCAGGAGAGTGATTTGAACCACCATTGGAGCACCATTTGCACCACCATAAATGCTAATGTAAAGAACGGAAAAAGAGGATCAACACCATACCTTTCATCACCAACGGACCAGACCTGCTACGTAAGGCAAGTAATTATCTTGCGTAAATTTATGGTAGATATATGATCCATGTTAGAATAGGGTAACTTTTATGTGAATATTTCATGCTTTAGAAGAATTTAGATAGTGTAAATCAGGATTCTTGGGTTAAATTTTAAATGGAATAGGTTGGATTATGCATATAGAATCAAACCCACATTATTATAATCAAATTGGTTGAAGAAATCTGAAAATTTCATGTTGCATTGAAGATGAATTCAAAACTAGGGTTCTTGAGACTAAAGATGGAAATTGGATGAATTTATGCATGTTTATTTTGGTTAAACGATTTGGATACGTCAAGAATTGTTCATACATGTTAGTATAGATTCTGAATTTCATGTATATCAATTTGGAGATGTTTAAAGATGATTTTGGTGGTTAAAAATCTCAAAACCCGTAACTATTAAGAAAATATGGTTAAATAACTGGTCGATCGATCGATTGACTCAAGAATGTCGATCGATCGATCGACCCATTTCATCGATCGATCGACTACCCTGGAAAACATGACTTGTTTCCTTTTTAATATTTGATTTAATCCCAACTTTTAGAAATCTTTAATGTTGATTAATTAAGCATAATGAGACTTAGGGAAGGGCCGTAGGATATACTTAAGACCCAAAAAATATTATTTATACATGGGATTAAATGGGGAAATAGCGAGTGTTAATCGAATGAGTTGCGGTTAGAAATTTTATAAATTGGGGTTTAAAATGGATGAACGCTAAATTAAGGTTAATACCAGTAGTGTGAGTATATTTTAGTTATTAAAATAACCCAAGGAATACAAGGAAACTTAGTAACCTTTTGGGATAAGGTACTATAGTGATGTGACGTAAGTTACCGCATTATAAAAAATATTACGTAGGATATTCGAGATATAAATATACTATGTATGAGACTTGTAAAATAGTACGTTCATATACCTACATGGATTTTATATATACTTGGGTTATGTGATTACCTATAGTATGGATTATTATTAGTAATGCATCATACTGTGCTACTTGCTATCACAGAGGTTTCCTCGCTAGGACAGTCTTATTCTGATGAGCCCTTGGGGAAATATGGACTTGTACCTTAGAACCATAGAACCTTGGTACAACCTATATGTGAATGATAGTGAAGACGGTCATAGGGGTGAGTGGGAATGTGCGTCTCCCTTGTGACTTGGAACTATGATTCGCCTCCATTATTCGTGAATTGTGTTTTATACGGTTCTCAAGTGATTATGAGCCTATAGTCCTCCATATAGTATGTGATATACTGGGACTTGATAGCCGAGTATGCATGCACCATAACTTACTCTCAAGGTGCCTTATAATTATATATATTATGATAGTGACGCCTATAAATGTGCAGGTGATTATTTTACTGTGTGGCTTAATAGATGAGAAAGGGTATGACATATAAAATATGTTATAATTATGGAAATTTATATGAGTAAAGAAATAATTGAATTAATTAATAAATATTGGAAATGAAAATATGTATTATTTGGGTAATACAAGTGGACACAATGACTTAGGCATCACAGTGAGAGACTTGATTCAAACCAGATAGGTGGGACAGTATAACTAGAATGGGTTAGGAGTACACATTAGGCGTGCAAGATAGTTGAGAGGTGAGAATTTCAAGCGAGAGCACGCGACTAACATGTATACAAGTATTTATGCAATTTAAATACTTGCTATTTTAAAAATATTTTCAACTCGGGCTCTGACCCGTTTTCAATCAAATCTATTTTGTTTTTGTAAAAAAACCTTTTACGTGCCCATCCACAGGGACGCCAAGCATATGAGTTCCATTTAGTTGTCATGTTGTAGTTGTTGTGGAAGTTACAAGACCTCGGTATTAGACGCCTCCACTTTCATCCTTGATTCATTCAGAGACATTCATTCCAGTCAGGGCATGTTGCCCATTATTATTTAGAGATAGTAGTTAACAGACAGTCATTTATATTTCAGTTGTTGGATTTACTTCATTTTAGATTATTGTATTTGAGATTTTGAACGGAAGTGTGTACTCCAGACTGAGTTTATTTCATTATGTCATTTTAATTCCTATGAGTTGTTATTGGATGGTGAATGTTGAGTTAATCATTTAATTGCTTTCATGTTTTAATAAAAAGATAAAATTTGACATCTGATGAATTAATAAAAAAAAATCGACAGTGATGCTAAGACTGATCCACACTACACCAAAATGACAAAATTATCACCTTTCAGCCGGTCACCCTTGTCAAGGTCATTGACCGTGACAAAAAACACGCGTTTTGTGTCACGGTCATTGACTTTGACACGACCGTGATAAAGAATTGTCACGGTCATTGACCGTGACAAGTCCGTGACCAATTTACTTATCACGGACTTGTCACGGTCAATGACCGTGACAATTCTTTAAATAATTGTCACGGTCAATGACCTTGACACGACCGTGACAATGTTTGTAGCAAAAACCCTTTATTATGTTGGCCAACTTGATATTTTGTTTTCATTTAATAAAGTAATGATCACCCAATATTTAATTAGGCGGGGTGTCACGGGTGGTTTCAGAGCATCAGGTTCTAGAGTCTTTAGGATATGTGCGACTTATTATGCTTCCAGCATAGCTTTCTTTAATATAGAGCCCTATATTTAGGATTGTTGGATTCAATAATTGCTGAGGAGAGAGAGCATGACTAATCAGGACTTCTGGGTGCGGTTCGACCGCAAATATTTCCTTTCCGTCCTTCAGACTGAGATGAGGTGGAAGTTACTGGATCTCACCTAGGAAGGGAAGACCATTGCGGAGTATGAGGAAGAGTTATGAGATTGATTAATCTGGTGCCAAATGAGGCACCTACTGAGGTGAAGAAAATTCAGATGTTTATGGACGGCTTGACTTGGAGGATTCGTTAGCACTTTTTGTGTCATCTTTCACATACACCGATATACTTAACGCATCCCTACTACACTTCCAGGATCACCGCTTCCATCTTAAAGGAAGCAAATGAGCGGGGGATTCCAGCCAGCAGGGCAGGACAGGAGGTAATGGTTCTAGTGGGGCACAACGAGCTCAGGGTCAGTAAAGACAGGGCGAGTAGAGTTCCCATTAGGGGGACCCTACTAAGAGGCTTTGATTATGTGTCTACAGGCAGGGATAGGGAGGTTTTATGGTCATCAAGGCCACTAGCAGCATGGCCAGTAGAGCCAAGGGAGGGGTGGTAATAGCCAACCGGGCCGAGGACAGCAAAATTATAGTGGAGGAAACTTTAGTGCTAGATGATTTGGTTGTGGCAAAAATGGACACCGACATCGGGATTGTCCTAAAGAGGTCAAGGCCCCGTAGTAACAACAGGGTGCTCGATTGTTGCCCCAATGCCCAATCTTTTAAGCCGCCCTCCTAGCACCACCACGGATTCTAACCCTACCAGTTATTCCAGTAGTTCTAGTTCAGGAGGGACAACTATAGTACGGGCATGTTTACAAAGTTCCTTAGGATCCACCCGTAGTTAAGGCTATGTTTCCTATTCAGGGGACTTTTGGGCAGATATTATTTGACATGGGGGCTTCACACTCTTTCCTCGCCACTAGATTTGCACGTGCTACGAGATTATTAGATATGGAAGATAGTATGGTTACTAGAGTAGATTCACCGTTGGGCTATGGGTCACTAATTTTTTTTATATGTTGGGGTGTGGGTATAGATATTGGAAGACTTCTTTTACCTATCGATATGCTTGTATTAGATATTTCTGAGTATGATGCAATTATTGGGATGGATTGGCTAGTTACTTATAGGAAAATGATCGATTGCTATAGTCGTAGTATTGTGTTCACCATACTGAGTCAACAGATGTTTTTGGTGACGATACCTCATCCTGAGGGAGGTTCATCTACCCATTTATATTATATAGAGGAGGAGACCTCTAAGGAGGTGGTGATTCCACTTGATTCGATTTCGGTTGTTCGTGAGTTTACTGATGTATTTCAGGACATACAAGGGCTATCGCTTAATAGAGAGATAGAGTTTGTTATAGATTTGATGCCAGGCACTCAACCGATAGCTCGTGCACCTTTTCATATGGATTCGGTGGAGATGAGGGAGATATGATATCAAATCTAGAAGTTTTTGGGATAGGGCTTTATCCGTAGGACTACCTCACCTTAAGGCGCTCCTGTATTGCTTGTAAAGTAAAGAGATGGGTCATTACGGTTGTGTGTTGACTACCGAGAGTTGAATAAGGTCACGGTATGGAATAAGTATATGTTTCCTCGAATAGATGAATTATTTGACAAGTTGAGGGGTGCTTCCTACTTCTCGAAGATAGACTTGACGTCAGGATACCATCAGTTACGTATCCGAGAGGAGGATGTGTCTAAGACTACCTTCTTAACGAGATATAGATCCTACAAGTTTAGAGTTATGCCATTTGATCTAACCAACGCACCGGCCATGTTTATGAACTTAATGAGCACGATGTTCAGAGAGTTTTTAGATCAGTTTGTCATTATCTTCATAGATGACATCCGGATTTATTCCCAAACTGAGGCGAAGCATGCCAAGCATTTGAGATTGGTTTTACAGACGCTACGTGAGCACGAGTTATATGAAAAATATGAGAAGTGTGGGTTCTAGGTGAGAGAGGTTCAATTTTTAGGGCACATTATTTTTTAGAGCGGGATATCCATAGATCTGGGGAAGGTGTCATAGGTGAGGTAATGGGGGCAACCCACGATGCCAACAGAGATACATAGTCTCTTGGGGCTATCCGGATACTATAGGAAATTTATTCTAGGATTCTCAAATATAGCGGGTCCGTTGACTAATTTGACTTGCAAAGGGGTGCCATTTATCTGGGATGATGTATGCCAGTTATCTTTTGATGAGATAAAGGACAAGTTGACTTCAGCACCAGTTCTAGCACTGCCTAGGCTGGGGTTGGAACACCTGGTTTATACTGATGCCTCCTTACTAGTACTTGGAGGTGTGCTTCAGCAGGAGGATAAGGCTATAGCTTATCATTCCCGTAAGCTTATGCCTCATGAGAGGAATTACTCTACTTGTAGTTAGAAGCAATCATGTTTTCACTTCGGGTATGGAGACATTATCTCTTGGGGAGAAAATTTTCCTGTTCACAGATCACAAGTCACTGCAGTACCTGTTCACGCAGTGGGAGTTGAATATGCGTCAGCGGAGGTGGCTTGAATTTGTGAAGGACTATCAGTTCGACATCCACTATCACCCGAGGAAGGCTAATGTGGTAGCAGACGCATTGAGACATAGGCCAGCATGTGAGATAGCCGAGGTGTGGAAGGGGAAATGGAAGGAGCTAGGACATCAGGATGCAATTGCCCACTCGTTCATGTCAATGATAACGGTTACACCCGAGATTATTACTAGGGTGATACAGGCTCAGGCAGCAGACTCGTTGTGTCAAGATCGGATTGTACAACTTCTAGCCGAGGGGACAAGTCTTATCATGTGAGCTTAGATGGGGTCTTACTCTTTAATGGAAGACTAGTAGTTCCAGAGGGGGAGGATTTAAGACATGCTGTGATGACGGAGTCGCACAATTCATTATTTACGGTATATCCCGAAGGGGATAAGATGTACCACGATATAAGGCAACAGTACTGGTGGAGTGGAATAAAGAAGGATATCGCTGAGTTTGTTTCAAAATGTACCACTTGTCAGCAGGTAAAAGTGGGCCACCAGAGACCGCCAGGTCTCCTATAGCCATTAGATATCCCTATGTGGAAATGGTACAGCATTTCCATGGATTTCATCACAGGGTTGCCTACATCGCAGAGGGTCATGACTCCATTTAGGTGATTGTGGATTGGCTGACCAAGGTACCTCATTTTTTGCCAGTTCATATCGATTATACTACGGAGCAATATGCTCAAATTTTCATTGTCGAGGTAGTGAGACTCCATGGGGTTCCCCTTAATATTATGTCCAACCGGGATAAGATTTTTGTGTTCAGATTTTAGGTGAGCTTCCAGGAGGCCATGAGTACGGAGTTACGATAGAGTTCGGGCTATCACTCGCAAATTGATGGATAGACCAAGCGAACGAATCAGATGTTAGAGGATATGTTGCGAATGTGCATCCTTAATTTTGGAAGGGGTTGGGAGCAATATCTTCCACTTGTGGAGTTTGCTTATAATAACTCCTACAAGTTTACAGTTTACATGGCTCTATTCGAGGCGTTATATGGCTGACCTTGTCATTCTCCAGCGTGTTGGCTAGAGGTAGGGGACAATAAGTTACTTGGTCCAGAGGTGATTCAGGATACCTCGACGAGGATTGAGATGATTTAGAGCCGTATTTAAGTTACACAGGATAGACATAAGAGCTATACCAATGCCAAGAGGTTCTTAAGGGAGTTCAATGTAGGGAACCAGGTGTTGTTACGAGTATCTCCTATGAAGAGGATAATGCGGTTTGGGAAGCAAGGGAAGTTAGCACCGAGGTATGTAGGGCCATTCCCTATTATTGAGGGAATTGGGTCAGTGGTTTACAGACTTAGGTTACCAAAGGGAAGTTGGCACCGAGGCACGTAGGGCCATTCCCTATTATTGAGCGGATTGGGATAGTGGTTTATAGACTTGGGTTACCGGAGCACCTGCATCGGATTCATAACGTGTTCCATATTTCTTCGCCGAGGATATATCTTCGGGATGAGTTAGCCCACACTCATACTTCTTAAGAGGAGATTGATATACAAACCGGTAGTTCTTATAAGGAGGGTCCAGTTGCTATTCTATAACGTATTGAGAGAAAACTGAGATCAAGGGTAGTGCCGTTAGTACATGTTCAGTGGCGGCATCGCAACATTGAGGAGTTTACCTAGGAGCGCAAGGACGAGATGCACAAAAAATATCAGAGTTAGTCTTATCATGTAAACCTTTATTGTTCCGAATTTTGGGACAAATTTCCGTTATTAGGGGGAATTATGTAATACTCCGTACGTTTAATGATTTTTAATTATGGGATTAATTAACATAAAAATGAGAAATTTATTTATAATTAATTCGAACTTAATTAAATAATTACTAGCTCGATGAGAGTTAGTGTGGGAACCCAGAGTTAATACCATGGGCCTAGACGAGTAGCCCAATTCTGGCGGCCCAAAGTCTAGGCCCCCCACCTCTTATTTTGATTCGGTCTCTTCCCACGTTCCCCTGAAGGGAAGTTATAGGAAGGATGGAAGACGTGGAAGAACCCATCACCCCCACTCACCTAAATGTACATGTATATATTAAACCCTAGGTCCAGGGCAAAAGGACAAGTTGTATTCTCTGTAACCACTCTCCGGAGTATATAGAAATAATATCGACTGCACCACCGTGGACATAGGCACATCTTTGCTGAACCACGTACATCTTTTGTTGTGTGATTGTCATTTTTCATTCCTTGTTCTTCCTTGGTAATTGCCTCTCTTGTATTTATTTGTGTTGCATAATAATTGTTACCACAATTGGCATCTATTCAAAAAAGGTCCTCGATAAGTAAGGGCTGATGGCTAAGACCAAGGTTGGTCAGATGCTCCAACAAGGTTGACAGAGTTCGATGAGCTTTCTTTTATCAGGGGGTGGCTAAGTGCCTTGAAGGAGCTGCAAGTCCTGAGGAACTCGATGCTCTGGTATCGCCATGAAATGTCTCCCTCAACCCTGATGCATATCCCCTTCCGGAGGGATGATCGATGGATCCCCATCGATGCCATTCCTCGGCAATTGTTGGAGGCGGATGCGATCGAGGTTATGGAAGAGTTAGCTCCTGCTCCTGATGACGGGCGAAGAGCTCGAGTGGATGATTATCTCGCTCAGAGGCCTCCCCCCCATTGAGATTTTACTAGTTGTTTTTACTTGTATTTTTTATAATGTAAATGCTTTGGGCTAGTTTGCCGACTAATCATGTATCACCATTGTTGTAAATATGATTTATTAGTAAAAAGTTTGTGTTTTGGGCAATTTTACCGACTAAACGGGTGCATCATATTCTTGCTGTTTTATAACCTTCTAAGTTTGTTTTGTCATGCAAGTGTCCTCCCATTCCAGTATAATACCGAGATACCATTCTGCACCACTTTAACTTTTAGGTTGTGTCGTCACACTCCCTTAAGCCTAAGTGGGACAATTGGTGAGGACACACCTGGTGTTAGATGCTTTATCCGATCAGGGTTTTGCTCAACCGAAGTAGGTTTGATGACCAGTTTAAAATTTGGTCATATTGCCTAAGGATCCCCTGTAGGGCTTCATGTATTGCCAGGGGCAATGCTAAGAGGTTCTTCGTGTTTCATGACGATGACCTGAGGAGGGGTATTCCCCTGCTATAGCATAGTGATCAATGTGCCTGTTACTTGGAAAAGATGTGCGATAAATGCAGCTGTTACTAATCAGAGTGCAACCAATTTAATAATTTTCATTAATAATAAGGGAAATGAACTTGTATAATAAAAGAATACAATAGAAAGATCTAAAAATATAATCTCTTGAGATTAGAAGCATTCCATGCTCGTGGTATTTCTCTTGTATAATAATTGTTACCACAATTGGCGCCGTCTGTGGGAAGCTTTCATCTTTCCCTGAGAAGATCCCACACCAAGAAAGGAGTTTAAGATGTCTTGTCACAGCAGCAATGCCCCTCAGGCAGGGGATATTCAAGAACCACCTGTTCCTCGCAGGATTAGGTCTGAAGTTCAACGTTTAGATCAGAGGGCTCGCTTGGAAAAGCCAGCCTTAGAAGAAAGCCAGGGACTAGCGAGGTTCACAAAGATATCCAGATTGATTGATGCGTACGAGGCAAGGCTCCACGAATAAAGAGAGTCTTCTCGCAAGTACGAGGCTGAGAATGCTCGCCTGAAAAGAAGACTGGAAAGACTGGAGAGGGAGCTTCGTCCTGATAACAGGAGACGTCCATACCTCACTCCTAGCCCTCAGGTGAGAAAGTCTCGCAGCTGAGGAAGGAGCCATAGGTGAGGATCTCAAAAGGTTGAGGGAGATGAATCAGACGATGACCTCCACGAGCAGCTGCGAAGAGCTCGCCGTTACCAGATCCCTGCTCGCAGCGATGAGAACATACAAAATCTAGTCCGCAGGGAAATGGACCAACACCCTGCCCACCACGGAACAAGATCAACCAGAGAACTCGCAAGGCGAGCTCTCAAAACCCAGATGAAGTCACCCTTCACGAGGGAAATCGAAGAAGAAGAAGCCCCCAAGAAATTTGCCATTCCAAGGTTCAAGATTTATGACGGTAAGACTGATCCCATCGATCACGTCAGGCAATACCGACAGGCCATGACCCTCTGGAGTCATCGAGATGCACTGATGTGCCGCATTTTTCCCTCGAGCCTTTATGATGTGGCCCAAAAATGGTTCAAAAGACTCCCCCACCGGTCCATCAGAAGTTTCAAATCCCTGGCCGAGCTCTTTACTACCCATTTCATCACTAGCAGCTCCCATCCCAAAAGGATGGATGCTTTGCTGACAATGAAGAAAGTGCCTCAAGAGACACTCCGAGACTACGCAAAGAGGTACTGGAAGTTATTCAACGAGGTTGAAGATTGATCGGAATAAGTGGCAGTGGCCTCTTTCAAAATCGGGCTACCCAGCTCCTCCCTTCTATACCAGTCCCTGACAAAGAAGGAAGCTATAACTATCGACGACCTAATGGCTCGAATCAAGAAGTACACTACGGTGGAGGATGTCACCCCCCCTCCCATCACAGGGGAAAGTGGTCGAGCTAAACTCACTACCAAGGGAAGTGAGAAAACTGAGAACCGAAAAAAAGGAGGAAAGAACATGGGCAGAAATGGCCCCAAGAACAGAGGGAACCATGACGCGTCGAAAGCATTCCAGATGGACTAGTGGAACCCCGTAGCACAGGGTATCACTTCAACCAGCTTTGGCTCGCGATGACGAAGAGCCCTGTAATACTGCCGGAGTTATGCTCGGCACGTGCTCCTTAAGTCGTGAGACCTCTCTCCTCAGAACCTCATTCTCTTGCTGAAGCATCTCACCAACCTGGTTGATCTCGGAAGCATCAAGAAGCTTTGCTCTCAGCGTATTCACTTCTTCTTGCACCGAAGCCCCAACCTCTTCCATCTCATGGAGCCTGTCCTTCAGCTTGGCCACAAGTTCAGATTGCTCCTTATACCTATGATTCCTAGACCGAAGGGATTTGCAAAGTCTAACAAAGGCCTAGCGAACCTCAGGACTCCCATTAGGACCAAGGGTCCTGCCCAATTGAGAAGTAACAGGAATGTAATCATCAACATCAATTGACTATAAATAATGAGAAGACAAGGGAGAGAAGAAGACATATCAGTGCACAGAAAAATAGAAGCCTTTTTCATTAATGAAGGTTGAAATTACATCGAACTGGAAAAAGAAAGTTTACAGACTGGAAAAAGAAAAAATACAAAGCAATCCTATCAGATAACTAATTAGCGACCTCAGGTGGCCCAGAGGTTGATGGCCCTTTCCCTTTATCGGCATCAATAGGAGCACTGCCCTCGACAGGGGTGATCTCTATCGCCTCAATAAGAGAAACGTCAGCAGGGGTCGCCATAGAAATAGGATCAGAGCCTTCAATAGTTGGGGCAGGGTCCTCATCTACGACTGGCCTCGGCCCTGGGTCGTGCTCGTCAAAAAGACGAGATGCAACATCCACTCCAGCAGCTATGAGGGCCTTATTCCAGCCCTTTTGAAGTTCAGATGGCTAATATAGCCTATCTAAACTTCATCATCCTCGTATGCTGCAGCCCAACCAGAATTGTAAGAGTCCTCCTTGGAAGTAACAGCCTCAGACTCCTTCTTCTTCTTCAGCTCTTTAGAGAGCACCCTGTTCTCCTACACAACTACAAGTTTGCTCGAGCAAACCAAGTCGTAGGCCTGCCTCAGCTCCTTCAGATCCTGGACTGCAGCGTCCTTCTCCTTGTTGGCAGTTGCAATAGCCAATTCAGATAAAATCCGAGCAGAGTCCAAGGCCTTAAAACTAGCCTCGAGCTCTTTACCCTTCATCTTCAAGGCAGCGTTTTCCTTCTCCAGCTCACTATTTTTCTTCACCAGCTCATCGCGTGAACGATACAGCACGGCGAAGTCAGTAACAAACTGCAGAAAGAAGAAGATGTTAAAAGAGAAAAAAAAAATTATGAAGTTCATAAAAACATGGGAGAAAAAGGAAAAACCTTACCAGAGCTAGCCTTTGACTAGCCTGAAGGGCCAATTGCTCAGACCCTACCGCCCTTTGGCGATCAGCTGGGAGTACAGCCCTCTCAGGCAAAGCGGGGGCCAACTGAGGGTAAATTGCAATAGAAGCCCCCTCGGGCCGTGTAGATACCGGGACCAAGGCCTGCCCGACCTTCGTCCTCACTTCAGACCTCCTCTTGTCGTCTTCTCTCTCATTCTCTTTCTTCTTCCTCTCCACTGCCCTCCTCCTCTCCTCCATCTCCTTCTTCTCTTCTTCCTTTTTTCTCTCTCTTTCTCCCTCACCTGCTCCTCATCCTTCTTATTTCTCTCCTGCTCTTGGGCAGAGGATCGGGAACCAGTAGCCACAACTCCAGAATTAGATTTTTGCTTCTTTGACCTTTGTACAAGAAGCACGTGGTCCTCGTCATCATCATCCCTGATCAAGTTCTTCCTTGGAGGAACCATTTCTTCGCTCGAACTGCTAGAAGTGCTCGATGACCCTCGAGCTTCAAAAACCTCCCTACGATCAGAGGAACTGTTACTGCTAGATCTCTCTCCTCGCAAATCACCTACAGCTCCTACAATGTCACTCTCAAAGCTACTCTCTTCCTCGTCTAACTGGATAGGACCTACAACGGTCTCTTCGAATAAGTCAAACTCTGGGATACTGTCCACAGGCCTTGCTATGAAGCTGGAGCCAACGTTCTTATACTCGAGTAAAAAAGCAGCAGATCTGGGATGCTCGACGTCACCCAAAGGTTCCCTGATATTCCAAGCCTTTATTAATTCCGAAAGACGAACCTCGCTGAAAGCAGGTTCCAAGTTCTTTGACCTCGCTACAAAAGAAGAACAGAGAAGAGTTAGAAAGATCACAAATCAGCAAAAGTCGAAACAACAGTACAATGTCTACCTATGTATTCCTCCCCATAAAAGGGAACAGATAACCTCTCAGACCTCGACCCTTCAAATTGGGGAGAAAACTGCCAATTTCCAACAAGGAAACCATCTTCCCAGTAGTCCTTATGGGAATCAGGTAGATTTACTACCAATACCCTGTCAGGGCTCCTAGCTTTGAGGTAAAGGACACCAGAACTAGTTCGAGAAAAGGAGTAGCAAAAATAGACCTCGGCGATCCCTAACCTAGTTCTATACAATTGATTTATCCTATGTATGTCATTTACTATTTTCCACACATTGGGCGAGCATTGTGCAGGAACAATATTAAAATAGCCAAAAAAATGCAAAAATAAATCATTAGGAGGAAAAGTGAGTCCCTCCTGGGAAAGCAACAAGACGTGGATCTAGTGGGAATCATCTATATCTTTAACGTTTCTGAGAGGGGAGGCACAGCACTCAATATCTACCCACTCAGGGATGTTGTAAAACTTCCTAAATTCAGAGATTGGCCTATTTCCAATCTTCGCCAATGGAAAGACCTAGAAAAGCTACAAACTCAAAGAGAAAGCACAGAGAAAAAGTACAGGAAACTTACAAGATAGAAGACCAATTCGAACGATGAAGAAGCACGAGCCCAAACGACAAGAAAAGCAATGAGAATGGAGATTGAGAGAAGACGTTACGAAGTGCTAGAACTCACAAGGAATGAGAAAGTGCTGGAAAAATTGGAACGACGATAGAAAAGTGCCTAACCCAAGAAACCTTCTAATTTTGCTAATCATAGTGCACAAGATACAAAGCGGGTGCCACCAAAATCAGTTTCACACTTTTCGAAGAATTGCAAAAAAGCCATTATGGCTAATCATTTAAATTTATTGAGCCCATGAACATGGCCCAACAAACTTAGGGGTAATTGTGGGCACCCAGAGTTAATACCATGGGCCTAGACGAGTAGCCCAATTTTGGCGGCCCAAAGTTTAGGCCCCCCACCTCTTATTTTGATTCGGTCTCTTCCCACATTCCCCTGAAGGGAAGTTATAGGAAGGATGGAAGACTTGGAAGAACCTATCATCCCCACTCACCTAAATGTACATGTATATATTAAACCCTAGGTCCGAGGCAAAAGGACAAGTTGTATTCTCTGTAACCACTCTCCGGAGTATATAGAAATAATATCGACTGCACCACCGTGGACGTAGGCACATCTTTGCTGAACCACGTACATCTTTTGTTGTGTGATTATCATTTTTCACTCCTTATTCTTCCTTGGTAATTTCCTCTCTTGTATTTATTTGTGTTGCATAATAATTGTTGCCACAGTTAGTATTTATTGATGAGAATTATGTTGAATATTACTTAGTGGGTATAGTAATATGTAATTATGAATTAACTGTCGTGAGCGAATAATACCACAGTTATGGAAATTAAGTCAGGACGCCCATGTTAGTCGTGTCGGGATGCAATTTAATGAAATAAAAATTAATTTATTTATAAGTCACACGTATGGTCATTTTGAGCGCACCAAAGTGTCCGGAACAACCGAGAAAGTCAGAAAAGCCTATTAGGGGGTTTAGTTTGGTTCCCGAGGCATTTTTATGCCAAACCGGCACCCCGAGAGGGTATTTTAGTCATTTTTATTTTTGGGGTAATTAAACCCACGAAACTCCTAAGTCTATATCAGCTGCTAGGGTTAGGAATTGTATAGATATTAAACACAAAATCTTGGGAAACTATAGGAGCAGGAGGGTGAAGGGTTTTCTAAGGCTTGAACCGCCATTGGAGCACCGTTTGCACCACCATAGCTGCCAACTCATAGATCGAAGAGAGAGGATCAACCTCATACCTTTCATCACAAACGGACCAGACCTGCTATATAAGGCAAGTAATTGTCTTGCGTAAATTTATGGTAGAAATATGATCCATGTTAGAATAGGGTAACATTCATGTGAATATTTTATACTTTAGAAGAATTTAGATAGAGTAAATCATGATTCTTGGGTTAAAATTTATATGGAATAGGTTCAATTATAGAATCAAACCCAGGTTATTATAATCAAATTGGTTGAAGAAATATGGAAATTTCATGTTGAAATGAAGCTGAAGTCAAAACTAGTGTTCTTGAGACTAAAGATGGAAATTGGGCGAGTTTATGCATGTTGATGTTGTTTAAACGATTTGGATACGCTAGGAATTGTTCATGCATGTTAGTATAGGTTGTGTATTTTATGTATATCAATTTGGATATGTTTAAAGACAATTTTGGTGGTTAGAAATCTCGAAACCCATAACTGTTAAGAAAATATGGGCAAATAACTGGTCGATCAATCGATCGACTCAAGAATGTAGATCAATCGATTGACTCAAGAATGTCGATCGATCGATCTGATCCCCTGGAAAATGTGACTTGTTTCCTTTTTAATATTTGATTTAATCCCAACTTTTAGAAACCTTGGTGTTAATTAATTAAGCATAATGAGACTTAGGGAAGGACAGTAGGATATACTTAAAACTCGAAAAATGTTATTTATTCATGGGATTAAATGGGGAAATTACGATTGTTAATCAAATGAATTACGGTTAGATATTTTATAAATTGGGGTTTAAAATGGATGAACGATAACTTAAGGCTAATACCGGCAGTGGGGGTATATTTTAGTTACTGAAATAACCTAAAGAATAGAAGGAAACTTAGTAACCTTTTGGGAAAATGTACTTGTAGTTATGCGACGCAAGTTACCGCTTTAAATAAAATATTATGTAGGATATTCGAGATATAAATATATTTCATATGAGACTTGTAAAATGGGATGTGCGTATACCTATATGGATTTTATATATACTTAAGTTGTGTGATTACCTATAGTATGGATTATTAAGTGTAATGTATCATACCGCGCTACTTGCTATCACAGAGGTTTTCACGCTAGGACAGTCTTATTCTGATGAGCCCATCGGGGGAATATGGACTTGTACCTTAGAACCATAGAACCTTGGTACAGCCTATCTGTGAATGATAGTGCACATGGTCATATGGGTGAGTGGGTATATGCGTCTCCCTTATGACTTGGAACTATGATTCGCCTCTATTATTTGTGAGTTGTGTTTTATACGGTTCTTGAGTGATTATGAACCTATAGTCCTCTATATAGTATGTGATATACTGGGACGTGATAGCAGAGTATTCATTCACCATAGCTTACTCTCGAGGTGCCGTATAAGTATATATATTATGATAGTGAAGCCTATAAATGTACTAATGATTATTCTACTGTGTGGCTTAATAGATGAGAAAGGGTATGACATATAAAATATGTTATAATTATGGAAACTTTTATAAGGAAAGAAATACTTGAAATAATTAATAAATATTGGAAATGAAAGAATGTATTATTCGGGTAATACATTTGGACACAATGACTTAGGCATCATAGTGAGAGACTTGATTCAAGCTAGATAGGTTCGACAATATTACTAGAATGGGTTAGGAGTATACGTTAGGCGTGTACAATAGTTGAGAGGTGAGAATTTCAAGCGAGGGCACGTGACTAACATGTATACAATATCTGGTAGTTATGCAATTTAAATACTTGCTATTTTAAAAATATTTTCAACTTGGGCTCTGACCTATTTTCTGTCAAATCTATTTTGTTTTTATAAAAAAACCTTTTAGGTGTCCAGCCACATGGACGCCAAGCATAGGAGTTCCATTCAGTTGACGTGTTGTAGATGCTGTGGAAGTTACAGGACCTCAGTATTAGACGCCTCCACATTCATCCTTAATTCATTCAGAGACATTCATTTTAGTCAGGGCATGCTGCACGTTCTTATTTAGAGATGGTGGTTTACAAACAGTCGTTTACATTTTAGTTGTTGGATTTACTTCATTTTGAGATTATTTTATTTGGAATTTTGACTCGAAGTGTTTACTCCAGACTCTATTTATTTCATTATGTCGTTTTAATTCCTATGAGTTGTTATTGGACGGTGAATGTTTAGTAAATCATTTAATTGCTTTCATGTTTTAATAAAAAGATAAAATTTGACATCTAATTTTTAAATACAAGGTGGTTAACAATTAATAAAAAGTTTTCGACAGTGATGCTAAGACTGATCCAACTAGATATTTTGTTTAAGTTTAATAAAGGGTTGATCACTTGGTATTTAATTAGGCGGGGCGTCACAGATTCAATTTCAGTTATTCCATTTGGGCATGTCACCCTTCTGCTACTTCTTTTATTCACTTTTTCAGACTTTGTATTTGTGGACTTAGTTTATTTCAGTAGATTTTTAGTTGGACTTTTATATTGGCAGCCGATGGTTTATTCGGTATTATCTTATTCAATATTTATCTTGTGATGGATTTATTTTACTACTTCATTGATGGTTTGGTAATTATTTTCATTTTTCGCATGTTTGTGTTTAATGAAAGATAAAATTCGGCACCGGTTTATTTAAAATGTAGGTGGTTAGTAATTTAAAAAGTTTTCGACAGTGATGATAAGAATGAACCAGATGAGATTTTTGTTTTATTTTTATGTAAGACTGATCACTCAGTATTTAAAAAGGCGGGGTGTTACAGATGGTATCAGAGCATCTGGTTCTAGTAGGATCTGTGCGGCTTTTTACGTTTTAGCGTAGCGTTCTTTGGTATAAAACCTTATTATAGGATGAAGCACCTTATATCTTTGAGTCACTTGAGTTTATACTATACAGGTGCTCATCTAGTTTGGAAATAGTGACAAAATTGAGTCATATCCTAGTCTACCAAAGAGCCTTTGACTCTACATATGAATTCCTCTAAAATTCCCTCTAGGTAGAACACCAACACCACACCTAGGATTGCATTTATGTGTTGCATTCTTCATCATATGGGTGTGTGTGAGTTAAATCCCATCAAAATAATTTTCTATAATTTTTTGGGATATTTTAAACCATTTTTACTAATTTTTCAAATAATTCTTAGACATTTAAATTGGATTTTATAATGTTTTATACTGTTTTATAATTTCCCTAACTTTCTAAAACTTTGTTTAGGTAGAATCCAAAAGCTCTAGATAATATTGTGGGCAGAAATTGAATTTTTTCAATCTTTAAAAACACGCGTATTTGAGTCCATTGTAGTCTTACACGTGGTGATCTTATAATGACTAGATCTATGTTTTATCTACATCACATATCTGAGAGCTTAGGTGAACCGTTGGATCAATCTTATTAAAGGTCTGCATGTCTTCTTATTCGATCCAAGTGTTAACCTTTTGAACCAATCAGAGTGTTTTTAATATCGGTGCGTAGTTATCCGTTAGATTTAATTTGATCCTTTACATTCAATCCTAATTATTGGTTTGGTTTGATGTTCCTGAACCTTCCATGCTCTAGTATAAATAAAACCCATACGTGTAACATTTACAATCTTTGGATCAATTCACCTCTGAGAGAAAAAAGAGAGAGAAGAGAGAGAGAGGGGGAGAGAGAGGGGGAAAGAAAGAAATAGAGAGAGAAATATAAAACCTAAACCAACTTCGGCCAAATTCTCACCTAAAAATCCTTCTATTAGTTGAGTTAGTTCAAGTTTTGAGAAGATCCATCCTCTCTAGTTCCTAATCTCTTGTCCAAATAAGTCACGTAATTCTGATCTCATTTTCTTTCATAGAAAGTTGAGATTTGAGACTCTGTTATACATATCATATAGATATTACTGAGTTTGATTTCTTCTTTCGAGAAATCCCTATTTTGTCGGTTGTTTTTAAAATTTTATGTTGCTTTCAAAACAAAAACCAACAAAACCATTTCTGATTTCAGTTTCTGAGAATATCCATACGTAGATCTAGTTAAGATCTTGATTGGGGATTTACACATTCATGTATTTCACATTTTGTGAAATAACTGTATATTTTCGAACAAATAAAGTGTCTAGGATCTTGGCTCTTTTATATAGCAAGATTCCCTGTTGATCTGTGAATAAAATTAAAGATCTAAAAGTCTTAGAGTTTCGATCAAACTGAGCTTGAAAATTTCTTTTGCATATTAGAACTTTCTTTGTAATTTGATAATCATTTTGTCTTTAATAAGTGTGTGTGAGTTGTATGCATGTGTTAGGAACATCACATCACAACACTTTCACACTACAACATTAAAATATGTTGGTAGAGATATTTTGGACTTTAATAGTCGACATAAAGCTAAAATGAGTGGAGTTACAAAGTTGAGAGAACATCTACAACATCAGAGCCTTGGGAGAAGTTAGAATAATCTAGACGAGCTGGTATAATTTTTGAACTTATATTAGGTCTGATTGTGTGTTTAGATTGTTAAATAGTTTATAATTTGTTATCTCACTTTAGTGGATTTTTGTTTGGAGGTGTAGACACCTCCGTGGATGTTTCCCCAATTGGGTGGGGTTTTACTACGTTAAAATCTTGTGTACTTGCGTACTTAATCTTCCTCTCATCAACTTCTATTGGTATGCTAATTTAAAACTGTATTAGTTTTGGCTTTCAAAACATGGATACATAATATCTAAAATATCTCATTCATAATTCTTTTTATACACATCTTGTGTTAGTTGTTTGTTTTAAGAAAAGAGTTTCTTCAAAAAAATTGTTCGGAGTCGTTTAGACTATTTAATCTTGAATTAAACAACTTAAGTGGTATTTTTTTCAAGTGGCATCATAGCATTGGTTTTACAATTTCTTTTAGATCTGGTTTATCTAAAATTATCTTCTCAAAACAAACTATGAACTAGAAATTTGAGAGATTAGGTAACCTGTCCAGGCCCCCTCTATTAGATGGAACTAACTTCCCTTACTGGAAAGTGAGGGTGGTTACTTTCATCCAAGGGAGATTGGGAGATGATGTCTGGGATGCTATTGAAAATGGCTATAATCTTCCTACTAAACTAGCCACTGAAGGAATTACTATGAGGATTAGGAGGTTTCTAAGTCAATTCACTAAAGAAGAAAATCATACTTCCCTTAATAATAACAAAGGCAAAAATTATATATTCATGTCTATCAATGAACACGAATTCAAGATATTATCATTCTGTACTACCTCTAAGGAAGCATGGGACACCCTAGTGACTACACATGAAGGAGACACAGGTGTTAAAGCTTCTAAAACCCAAATGTTAATCCATCATTACAACACTTTAGTCATGACTGAGACTAAGTCATTTTATGACTTCTACATTAGGTTTACAGACATAGTGATTAACTTGCATGCTAGCGGGATAATCTATGATAGGAAAGAAATTGTCTTAAAAATTTTAAGGTCACTTCCACAAAAATTTGACAATAAGCACTATGCAATTGAGGAGATGGACGATCAAAACCTTATCCCTGAACTCCTCAGTAGAGAGATAAGAACTGTGGAAACGGAAATAGAGTTTAAGAAGAAATTAATTCAGACCCATAAGAAACAGTCTGCATCCAATCTTATCTTTACCTCTAAGTTGACTAAACTTGAATTTCATTTACATGAAATTGACTTATATTCTGATGAGGACTGTAATTTTGAGAGCTTGGATAACCAAATTGCCTTAATGTCTAAACATTTCAAGAAAATTGTGAAGTTCAGAAATAAAATTGCTAATAGACAAGGCAAACCTACCTATCCAAAAAAACTCTAATAATAGGCCTCGTGAGAAAAGACCAAATAACAAACCTAACAGAGACCTTAAGAACATAGAATGCTATAAATATGGCAAGTTAGGACACTTAGACAATAACTATAGAGTTAATTTGAGTAAGAACAAGAACACTAGGGCTAACTTGTGCAAGACTTGGGATGACTCAAGTGAATCAGAAACAGATGAACCTGAGTCATCTAATACTTATGACCCTTGTATGTCCTTATTTACTAAAATCATATACACTGATGATAAGGAATATGATCATGCTATGTTGAATTATTCCATCTCTACTGATTTATCTACTTTGTTACTTGAGAATGTTAATAATGCTTCAAACGCGGTATGTTTGAGTCAAAGGGAACGATCTATTGTTGATGCCAATGGGTGTGTGAGTCCTAAAAATGAATCGATAGGGGACACTGCACACAACACACTTAGTGACTCCAACAATGAGGACCTTCCTAACATTCACACATTATACACAGAAACTCTCAAGAAAAGCACTAGACTTAAAAAATTGTCAAAGACCTTACACAAAATATAGAAACCCTAAGTCATATGATCAAATAAAATGCTGAAGAGTACACTTCTCAATGTCTAACTCATGATAATGATACAAAAAATTTTGAACAAAAATTGAAAGAGTTGTCTGACTCAAATGAAATTCTGGAAAATATATACAAGGGGACGTTATTAGAATTGGAACAAACAAAAGAAAAAACATCAACAGTCTTCAAAAGGTTTGCTAAATTTGAAAATAACTCTAAATGTTTTGAAGACTATGCTACTGAAAGTAAGACCAATTCTGATGATAAACTGGAATTGGCTTTTACCCTAATAATTCCAAGAAAATAAAAACTTTTGAACCTATCAACTTTGTGTCTGGTTGAAAAAAGACCTGTTGAAACTTGTCCAGATTTTCAAATTTTGAAAAATTATTTTGACATGAAATAACAAAAGTTATTTATTTGTTAATCAAGTAACTCTAAGTGTAATGCTGAACATAAGTCTTAATATGTCTGCCCTCCGATTAGACAAGTTCATTCTTCATTTCATCCTGTGCCACCTAGGAACAAGACTAGAGCTCAAAACTTAGACAAGCCTTTGGTTAACAATTTTTCTAAGGTTAAGAGTTCTACGTGCCATCTTTACTGATCCTATTATGATGTCTATGACATTACCTTAATGGTTGCTATTCCAAACGTCTATATAAACATGTCAATCACTCTCCTATTTACCATAACTTCAACTATTCCAAGAGAAGACGAAATAATTATGTCCTAGCTAGACATCCGGACAATAATTCACACTATTAAAATTGGAAGAGAAGAACTAATACTAATAGATCATCAACAAGAAGGAATCCTAGATTGTTTTCTAAACCAAATGCTCAAACTGTCTATAATCCTCATAAACCTATGCAAAAATCTTTTAAAGAAAAGATAGAAGCTCGCAAGTTTTACCAAATACAAGTTAATAAGCGCAAATTGAAAACTAGAGCAATTTGGGTTAGAAAAGATGATCTATTACCCCATATGAAATGAAAAATTGTTATTAGTGCTTTTAAAGGTGAACTACAGCATATGGATGGTATTTAGACTCTAGATATTCCAAACACATGAGCGGGGATGATACCAAACTTTCAAACAAAACTAACTTCTCCGGAGGAAAAGTCTTGTTTGGAAATGGTGCATCAGCCCTGATCATTGGTAAAGGAACACTCCATGAAGAAGCATTACCTATTCTTGATAATGTTCTCTTAGTAAAATGTCTTAAAGATAATTTACTATGTATATCACAGTCTTGTGACTTCAACCATACTGTCACCTTTTCAAAGAACAATTGCAAAATTTTAACTGAAAATGGTGATTGCATTATTATAGGACTCCGTACTCCAGATAACTATTCTACAATCAATCCAAGTACAGAGGTTTGTAACAATATCATAATGGATGACAATGAGATATGTCATAATAGGTTGGGTCACATTAATTATGACAGTCTTAGTAAATTGTGCTCCCAAGAAATAGTTAGAGGTCTTCCTAATATTAAACCAATTTCAAACATCACATGTGGTCCCTGTCAAGAAGGAAAAATTGTTAAGGCTCCCCACAAGAAAGTTAAAGAAGTTCAATCCACTAAACCTCTAGAACTCATCCATATGGACCTAATGAGTCCTTCTTATACTGTTCGTCTTTGTGGCAACAATTATATCCTTGTTATGGTTGATGGATTCACTCGATTTACCTGGGTTAACTTTTTAAAACACAAGTTAAAAACTTTCCATAAGTTTTTGAAAATCTTAGTTCGTATAGAAAATGAAAAGGATTTACAAGCAAATAGAATTTTTAGTGATAGAGGAGGTGAATTCATAGATTCATGTGTCATCGAATACTGTGGCTATAATGGTTATAAAATGAGTTTAGTGCTCCTAGAAGACCTCAACAAAATGTAATTGCTAAGCGTAAGAATCACACTATTCAAGAATTGGCCCATGTGATATTTCATGCGAAGAACCTACGTAATTATTCCTGGGTAGAATCCATGCATAAAGCTTGTCACATAATCAATCGAGTTTATCTAAGGAAAAATACAAAACAAACATCCTATGTACTTTGGTATTGGAAGAAACCAAACCAAAAATAATTTAGAACCTTTGGTAGCACTTGTTATATCTGCAAGGATAGAGAACATCTGTCTAAATTCAAAATCAGAGGAGATAAAGCTATTTTCTTAGGATATTCTCCAAATAATAGAGTCTGTCGTGTTTTCAATCTTCATACCAAAATTATGATGGAATCCATTAATGTGGTTGTAAGTGACACTAATGTAGAGAGTAAGATCAAAGGACCAACTATAGTGGATGAATCTAAAAACATTTTAACTTATGATTCTCTAGAGATAGGTGAGTCCTTACCAAATGAGACCCCTGAAGTGCCTAACTAGGTTTCCAAAGATTATCCTTTAGATAGTGTAGTTGGTAATCCTATTGATCCAGTTCATATAAGATCCCAACTACATTCTCTTTCTCATTATGCATGCTTTGTTTCTATTATAGAACCAAAGAATGTTAATGAAGCACTGAATGACCCATTATGGATAAGTGCTATACAGGAGGAACTTCTTCAATTTGTCATACATGATGTATGGTATCTTAGAGCCCTGGATGAAAATAAAAGGGTTATCAGCACACGTTGGATTTTCAAAAACAAAACATATGAATATGGGATGATTATTCATAATAAATCTAGATTAGTTGCCCAATGCTACTCTTAGATTGAAGGAATAGATTTTGAGGAAACTTTTGCTCCTGCCACTCGCCTTGAGTTTGTTCGCTTACTTTTTACAATTGCTTGTTATTTGCAGTTCACGCTATATCAAATGGATGTTAAATATGCTTTCCTTGATGGCATCTTAACTGAAGAGACCTACGTAGAATAACCCAAAGGGTTCATTGACCTTTGTCATCCAAATCACGTCTACCGGCATAAGAAATCACTTTATGGGTTAAAACAAGCTCCTAGACCCTAGTATGAACGTCTATCTACCTTCCTTCTAAACAACGGTTTTAAATGAGGAGGGAATGATCAAACTCTTTTTGTCAAACATTTTGATAGAAATATTACCATAGCCCAAGTACATGTAGACGATATCATTTTTTGATCTACGTCCCCTATAGATGTCAAAAATTTTTCTAACATTATGCATAAAGAATTTCGTATGTCACTTATGGGGGAGTTATAATTCTTCTTAGGTCTTCATGTTAAGAAAAATTCAGATGGATTATTTTTATCGCAATCTAAATACGCTTTAGAGATTGTCAAGAAGTTTGGCCTAGAAATGACAAAAGAAGCTAGGACTCCTATGAGTACTTCTGTCAAACCTTCAAAAGATGAGAATGGTAAATCTATCGACTGTACTTTTTATCGCAGCATGATAGGAAGCTTACTTTACCTTACTACCTCACGTCCTGATATTATGTACTCTATTTGTGTGTGTCACCGATATCAAAAAACTCCTAAAGATAGTCATTTATTATGCATTAAAATAATTATCAAATACATTAAAGGCACTCTAAATTTAGGACTCTGGTACACTAATGACACTTCTAATACTATAGTAGGATACACTGATGCTGATTGGGTTGGGTGTTTCGATGATAGTTAGAGTACTTCAGGAGCATGTTACTACATTGTTAATAATTAGGTAGGATGGAATAGTAAGAAACAAAACTTTACTTCCTTATCTATAGCTGAATCTGAATATATTGTCGCAGGAAGTTGTTGTGCTCAATTACTTTGGCTAAAACAAATGCTGAAAGATTACAGTATAACTAAAGATAAGTTACATCTCTATTGTGATAATTAAAGTGCGATTAATATTTCTAAAAATCCATTTCATCACTCTCATACTAAATATATTAACATTTGACAACATTTCATATGCAATTTTGTTGAATCTAAGGAGTTAGAAATTAATTACCTGCCTACTGAATTGCAATTAGCTGACTTATTTACTAAACTATTGGATTATCTTTGATTTGAATCTTTGAGCAAATCTATTGTTATGGTTATGTCAAAGTAATGATTTATTGTTTCATACTTGTTTTCTTTTCCCTTTGTCCATTTGAGACAAAATGGGGGAGAAATTTGAGTCCACTTGGACATTATTTTGATTACTTCAACTAAAAACCTTGATCTTAGTTATCTTATTTTCAGGAGATCAGTACCTTATGTTATCAGAATGTTGTTAGGGTATTGATTTGTATTTAGTTGAGTAATGAAATTTTCTTTTCTAGTATATAGGGTAGTTAGAACTTTGCATAGGAATAGGATTTTCTTATTTCTTTTTTATCCCTATGACTCCTCGATGACTTAAAGGATATTTTTCATGATATTTCCAAAGAGGGAGATTGAAGCACCCTATATCTTTGACTCACTTGAGTCTGTACTATCTAGTTTGGAAATAGTGACAAAATTGACTCATATACTAGTCTACCAAAGAGCCTCAGACTCTACATATGAATTCCTCTAAAACTCCCTAAAATTAAAACACCAACACCTCACCTAGGATTGAATTTATGTGTTGCATTCTTCATCATATGGGTGTGTGTGAGTTAAATCCCATCAAAATGATTTTCTACAATTTTGGGGGATATTTTAAATAATTTTTAGGAATTTTAAAAATAATTTTTAGACATTTAAAACTGGATTTTATAATGTTTTGGGCTGTTTTATAATTTCCCTAAGTTCCTCAAACATTGTTTGGGTAGAATCCAAAAGTGCTAGATAATATAGTGGGGGAAAATTAAATTGTTTCAATCTTTAAAAACACGCGTATTTGAGTCAATCGTAGCCTTACACATGGTGATCTTATAACGGTCAGGTTTGTGTTTTCTCTACCTCGCATATCTGATACCTTAGACTCATTGGATCAATCTTATCAAAGGTCTTCATGTCTTCTAATTCGATCCAAGGGTTAACCTTTTGAACCAATCAGAGTGTTTTCAATATCGGTGCGTAGTCAGTCGTTAGATTTACTTCGATCCTTTACATTTAATCATGATTGTTGATTTGGTTTGATGTTCCAGAGCCTTCCATGCTCTAGTATAAATAGAACCCGTACGTTCAACGTTTACAATCTTTGGATCAATTCACCTTTGAGAGAAAAAGAGAGAAGAGAGAGAGAGAGAGAGAGAGAGAGATAGAAAACCTAAACCAACTCCGACCAAATTCTCACCTAAAAATCCTTCATTGAGTTGAGTAAGTTCGAGTTTTGAGAAGATCCATCCTCTCTAGTTCCTAATCTCTTGTCCAACCAAGTCACGTAATGCTGATCTCATTTTCTTTCACAGAAAGTTGAGCTTTGAGACTCTGTGATTCATATCACGCAGATATTACTGAGTTTTATTTCTTCTTTCGAGAAATCTCTATTTTGTTGGTTGTTTTTAAACTTTTATGTTGCTTTCAAAACCTAAACCAACAAAATCATTTCTGATTTCAATTTCTGAGAATATCAAGACTTAGATATAGTTAAGACCTTGATTGGGGATTTACACTTTGATATATTTCACATTTTGTGAAATAGCTGTATATTTTCGAATAAAGAAAGTGTCTACGATCTTGGCTCTTTTGCATATTTGAACTTTGTTTGTTATTTGATAATCATTATGTCTATAATAAGTGTGTGTGTGTGAGTTTCATGCATATGTTAGGCACATCACATCACAACACTTTCACACTACAATACTAAAACGTGTTGGTAAAAAGATTTGGTCTTTAAGAGTTGACGTAAAGCTAAAAGGAGTAGAGTTACAAAGTTGAGAGAACATACAACATCAGACCCTTGGAAGAATTCAGAATAATCCAGAGGAGATGGTATAATTTCTGAACTTAGATTAGGTCTGATTATGTGTTTAGATTGTTAAATAGTTTGTAATATGTTACCTCATTTTAGTGGATTTTTGTTTTGAGGTATAGAGAGCTTCGTGGATGTTTCCCCAATTGGGTAGGCTTTTACCACATTAAGATCTTGTGCACTTGCGTACTTAATCTTCCTCTCATCAGCTTCTATTGGCGTGCTAATTTTAAACTGTTTTAGTTTTTGTTTTCAAAACTTGGATATAAAATATCTCGTTTATAATTCGTTTTATACACATCTTGTGTTAGTTGTTTATTTTAAGAAAAGAGTTTCTTCAAAAAACTATTCGGATCCATTTAAATTGTTTAATCTTGAATTAAACAACTTAAGTGGTATTTTTTCTAGTGGTATCAGAGCATTGGTTTCACAAATTCTTTTAGATATTGATTTTCTGAAATTGTTTGCCCAAAACAAACTATGGACAAGAAATTTGAGAGATTAGGTAACCTATCCAGGACCCCCTCTCTTTGATGGAACCAACTTCCCTTAATGGAAATTGAGGATGCTTTCTTTCATCCAAGGGACATTGGGAGATGATGTCTGAATTGCTATTGAAAATGGCTATAATTTTTCTACTAAACTAGCCACTGAAGGAAGTACTGTGAGGATCAGGAAGTTGCTAAGTGAATTCACTAAAGAAGAAAAAGAAACTTTCCTTAAAAATAACAAAGGCAAAAATGTTATATTCATGTCTATCAATGAACACGAATTCAAGAGGATATCTTTCTGTACTACCTTTAAGGAAGCTTGGGACACCCTAGTGACTGTTGATGAATGAGACACACGTGTTAGAGCTTCTAAAACTCAAATGTTAATTCAGCAGTACAACACTTTAGTCATGACTGAGACTCAGTCATTTGATTACTTCTACATTAGTTTGATAGACATAGTGACAAAGTGGCATGCTAATGAGATAATCTATGATAGGAAAGAAATTGTCTCTAAAATTCTAAGGTCACTTCCACAAAAATTTGATAATAAGCATTATGCAATTGAGGAGATGGACGATAAAAACCTTACCCCTAAACTCCTCAGTAGCAAGCTAAGAACCGTGGAAATGGAAATAGAGTTTAAGAAGCAATTAATACAGACCCATAAGAAACAGTCTGCCTCCAATCTCATCTTTACATCTAAGTTGGATAAACCTGAATGTCATTTACCTGAAATTTGTAATACACTATATTTTTACTGATTTTAAATTATGGGATTAATTAAATTAAATTGGGAAAATATTTGGAAATTAATCCGGATTTAAATACTAGCAAGACGAGAGTTAGTATTTGATTATTATGTTAAATATAACTGAGCAAGTATAGTAATACACGACTTTGAATTTATTAAAATTGACGTGAGTTTAGAATACAACAGTTTCGGGGCGCGTGTTAGTCGTGTTGGGACCCAATTTAATGGATTTATAAATAAATTATTTTTATATCATTCGTATGGTCATTTCTAGTGCGCCAAAGTGTACGGAATGGTCAAAATAGTCAGAAAAGTCTACCCGGGGGTTTTAATTGGGTCCCTAAGTAGTTTTAGGCCAAACCGGCAACCCGGGAGGGTATTTTGGTCATTTTATTAATTGATGAATAGTGACATACGAAAATTAGGTTGTATATATCAGCCAACACTTAGGTTTATTAGGTCCATTAATTGTCAAGAACAAGAGAGAGCAACGTGAGAGGAAATGAGAATTTCCAAGGGTTTTCCAAGGCCAAACAAGCACCATAAGCCACCACCATCACCGTCAGATTTGTGACCGAAAAGAGGGGGAGAATCAACTTACATCTTCATCAAAGGATCAGAACCTCTAATTCATTGCAAGTGATTTATCTTGATATGATTTAAGGCATATATTTTACATGATATTTTAGATTTAAAGACAAATTATGAATAATTGTAATAATGTGAAATTGGAGACTAGATTATTGAACTTGGAGAGGTTTGCATGCGGTGGATCTTCTGGAAATATTAAATGAACGAATTTATAAATTAAGGGTTAGGAAATCAAGAAATTAAAGATATTGAAGAATTAGGGTTGTAGTAATATTCATGATTTTTTATCCAAGAAATCGACATTTTGTGATAGTTTGATTAATCTTGAATGTTAAAACTTGTGTAGATATGTTGGCTTAATGTTTAATATACTTATTTGGGAGTTTGGGAAGTTTTTATGGAGAATTTGAGGTATAAAAATGGGAGAAACCATAACTATTAAAGGATTTCTGGGCAAATAACTGATTGTTCGATCGATCGACTCAAGAATGTTGATTGATCGACTGATTGATCGATCGACCCATTTCTTCGATCGATCGACCTCTCTGGAAATTCTGACTTTTTCTTTATAAATAATTCATTGACCCTAAACTTTTATAACTCTTTAGTGAAGATTGAATTATCATATTGGAACTTAGGGAAGGCCAGTAGGGGTGTAATTAAATCCTGGAAAATATTGGGTGAGTTTGGGATTTAACAATGAGCTTACGAATGCCCGACGAGTGAGTTACGATGGTAAGTTGTGAGAACTTGTATTTAATTTACATAAAGAATAACTTAAGGTTAGAGACAGTGGTAGGAGGACTTTAATTACTGAAATAATCTTAGAGACTAGCGGAAGGCTTAGTAACCTTTTGGGATAGGTTTAAGTACTCAAAATTATACGACGAGAGTTATCACACTAAACATATTATGTGGAAGAATAGGAATGATATTATGATACGTATGAGACTTATAATATAGGGCTCGTGTATACCTATAATAGTGTGATAATTACCTAAGTTGTGTGACTACTTAGTATATGGATTGTTATGTGTATGACATACCTACCATACTTGCTATCACGGGAGGTTGATTTTCGAAAAAGGACCATCTTACCTTTGTGTGCCTTTAGGGGGATTTTAATTGGTACCTGAAGAACATAGGACTATGAAGACTTATTTGTGAGTTGATAAGTCAGTTGACTATGGGAGCGTACGTATGTGTGTGACCCATGGGTATGTGAACTATGTTCGCCTATAATACGTGTGATTTGTATTGAAACGGTTCCTGAGCGATTTGGAACGCGTGATCCTCATGTACGTGTTGTACCTAGATTTGATAGCAGAGTATGCGTGCACCGCAACTTATCCTATGGGTGCGTTATATGTATATATGTACTGAGAGTGATTTATATATTTACTTGAGACTGATTCACTGTTTCTTAATAGATGCGAATAACTAAGGTATTTAAATGGGTTAAAATGGTGAGAACTTAACTAATACTTGAGATAAGTAATTAAATTAATGAATGTGAGAATTATGAGTCTGACTTATTTAAGTAATACTGATGGACATTTAATATAAGACCGTCTTGGTAATATTAGAACAGACTAGTCAGATAGTGGTATAGTTAGATTGAATTAAGGAAATGTGTTAGGCGTGAACAACAGTTGAGGGGTGAGAATCTCAAGTGAGGGAACGTGACTAACATATTTAATATATGTGTTGTTTAATATTGTAATTTAAACACTTGTTGCTTTAAAAATATTTTCACCTCGGGATCTGACCCGTTTACTTCCAAATGTATTTTTTTTTGTAAAAACCTTTTAGGTGCCCAGCCACAGGGATGCCAAGCATAGGAGTTCCATTATGTTGAAGTTCTGTAGCTGTTGTGGAACTTATAGGATCTTGGTATTAGATTCCTCCACATTTCACTTGATTCTATTCAGAGTAACCTGCATTTGTTAGGGCATGTTGCCCATTTCTATCTAGAGACAGTACTCCAGTCATCTATTTTGTTTCAGTTGTTGGACATAGTTAATTATTCAGACTTTTGTATTGGGTTTATTTAACATTACTACTATCTATTAGAAGGTTTACTCCAGACATCATTTATTTTCATTATTGGTTATCCTTGTGGGATTGTTTATGCGATTTTTTAATGATGATTTAAACTATTTGATTGATGGTTGATTAAATTAATAAAATTTGGCAACTCATTATTTTAAATATTAGGAGGTTAGTAATTAATTAAATGTTTTTGACAGTGATGCTAAGACATAATTAACTTGACATTTTGTATTAATTTAGATAAAGGGGTAGATAACCCTGTATTTAATTAGATGGGGTGTCACAAAATTGACTTAGATTCTGATGAGGATTGTAATTTAGAAAGCTTGGATAACCAAATTGCCTTAATGTTTAAACATTTCAAGAAAATTGTGAAATTTAGAAATAAAATTATTAATAGACAAGGCAAACCTACCAATCCAAACAACTCTAATAATAGGCCTCGTGAGAAAAGACTTGATAACAAACCTAGCAGAGACCTTAAGAACACAGAATGCTATAGATGTGGTAAGTTAGGACACTTAGCCAGTGACTGTAGAGTTAATTTGAGTAAGAACAAGAACACTAGGGGACACTGCACACTTAGTGACTCCTAAGAGTTAATTTGAGTAAGAACGATGTATTGTTGATGCTAATGAGTGTGTGAGTCCTAAAAGTGAATTGTTAGGGGACACTGCACACTGCACACTTAGTGACTCAAACAATGAGGACATTCCTGACATTCACACATAGTACACAAAAACTCTCAAAAAAAGCACTAGACTTGAAAAGATTGTCAAAGAGCTTTTCAAAAAATAGAAACCCTAAGTCAAATGATCAAACCAAATGCTGAAGAGTACACTTCTTAATGTCTAACTCATGATAATGAAACTAATACTTTTGAACAAAAACTGAAAGAGTTGTCTGACCCAAATGAAATTCGGGAAAAGAAATACAAAGGCACATTGTTAGAATTAGAACAAACAAAAGAAAAGACATAAAATAGTCTTCAAAAAGTTTCTCAAATTTGAATATAACTCTAAATGTTTTGAAGATTGTGTTGCTGAAAGTAAGACTAATTTTGATGACAGAACTGGACTAGACTTTTGCCCTAATAATTCCAAGCAAATAAAAACTTTTGAACCTATCAAGTTTTTGTCCGGAGGCAAAAGTACTATTGAAACTTGTCTAGATTTTCAAATTTTTAAAAATGATTTTGACTTGAAACAACAAACGTTAGACATTGGTGAATCAAGTAACTCTAAGCATAAGTTTGAACAAAAGGATAAATACGTCTGCCCTCCGATTAAACAAGCTAATTCGACATTTCATCCTGTGCCACCTAGGAACAAAACAAGAGCTCAAAACTTAGACAAGCCTTTGGTTAACAATTTTCCTAAGGTTAAGAGTTCTACATGCCATCTTTACTTCTCATATTGTGATGTTTATGGAAATTCCCTTGATGGTTTCTGTTCCAAACATCTATATAAACCTTTATATCACTCTCATGTTTACAATAACTTCAACTATTCTAGGATAAGGCAAAACAATTATGTCCTACCTAGATAGCCGGACAAGAATTCTAACAATCAAAATAGGAATAGAAGAACTAATACTAATAGATCATCAATAAGAAGGAATCCTAGATTCTTTTCTAAACCAAATGCTCAAACTGTCTATAATCCTCATAAACTTGCACAAAAATCTTTTAAAGAAAAGACAAAAGCTCGCAAGTTTTATCAAATATGAGCTAATAAGCACAAATTGAAACTTAGAGAAATTTGGGTTAGAAAAGATGATATATTACCCCATATGAAATGCAACATTATGATAAGTACTTTTAAAGCTGAACATACAACATCTGGATGGTATTTAGACTTTGGATGTTCTAAACACATGAGCGGGGATAATACCAAACTTTTAAACAAAACTAATTTCTCCACAGGAAAAGACTTGTTTGGAGATGGTGTATAAACCCATATCATTATTAAAGGAACACTCCATGAAAAAGGATTACATATTCTTGAGTATGTTCTCTTGGTAAAATTTCTTAAAGCTAATTTACTATGTATATCATAGTTTTATGACTTTAACCATACTATCACTTTTTCAAATAACAATTGCAAAATTTTAAATGAAAAAGGTGATTCATTACTACAGGACTCCGTACTCTAGATAACTGTTATACAGTCAATCTAAGTATAGAGGTTTATAACATTCTAGAATGGATGACAATGAGATATGGCATAATAGGTTCGGTCACATTAATTATGACAGTCTTAGTAAATTGTGCTCCCAATAAATAGTTAGAGGTCTTCCTAAGATCAAACAAATTTCAAATATCATATGTGGTCCCTGTCAAGAAGGAAAAATTGTTAAGGCTCCCCATAAGAAAATTAAAGAAGTTTTATACAATAAACCTCTAGAACACATCCATATGGACTTAATGGGTCCTTCTCGTACTGTTAGTCTTTATGAAAACATTTATATCCTTGTTATGGTTGATGACTTTATTCGATTTACCTGGGTTGCCTTTTTAAAACACAAGTCAGAAACTTTTCGTAAGTTTTTGAAAATCTTAGTTCATAGAGAAAATGAAAAGGATTCCCAAGTAGATAGAATTCGTAATGACAGAGGAGGTGAATTCATAGATTCATGTGTCATCGAATATTGTGACTATAATGGTTACAAACATGAATTTAGTGCCCCTAAGACACCTCAACAAAATGGAATTGCTGAGTGTCAGAATCGCACTCTTCAAGAAATGGCCCGTGTGATTATTCATGCGAAGAACCTACCTAAATATTTCTGGGTAGAATCCATTCGTACATCTTGTCATATAATCAATCGAGTTTATCTAAGGAAAAATACCAAACAAACATCCAATGTACTTTGGTATGGGAAGAAACCTAACCTAAAATACTTTAGAACCTTTGGTAACACTTGTTATGTCTGCAAGGATAGAGAACAACTATCTAAATTCAAAACTAGAGGAGGTAAAGCTATTTTCTTAGGATATTCTCCATATAATAGAGCCTACCGTGTTTTCAATCTTTGTACCAAAATCGTGATGGAATCCATTATTGTGGTTGTAAGTGACACTAATGTAGAGAGTAAGATCAAAGGACCAACTATAGTGGATAAATCTAAAAACATTTTAACTTATGATTCTCTATAGATAGATGAGTCCTTACCAGCTGAGACCCCTAGAATGCCTAACTAGGTTTCCAAAGATCATCCTTTAGATAGTGTAGTTGGTAATCCTATTGAGCCAGTTCATACAAGATCCCAATAATGTACTATTGCTCCTTATTTATGCTATGTTTCTCTTATAGAACCAAAGAAGGTTAATGAAGCACTAAATTATCCATAATGGATAAGTGTTATGCAGGAGGAACTTCTTCAATTGGTCATACATGATGTGTGGTGTCTTTTACCCCGGCCTAAAAATAAAAGGGTTATCGACACACGTTGGATTTTCAAAAATAAAATAGATGAATATGGGATGATTATTCAAAATAAAGCTAGATTAGTTACCCAAGGCTACTCTTAGATTGGATTTCGAGGAAACTTTTTCCCCTCTCACTCGCCTTGAATCTGTTCGCTTACCCTTTTTCGTTCACACTTTATCAAAAGGATGTTAAATATGATTTACTTAATGGCATCTTGACTTAAGATACCTATGTAGAATAACCCAAAGGGTTCATTGACCCTCATCATCCAAATCACGTCTACCGACTTAAGAAAACTCTTTATGGGTTAAAACAAGTTCTTAGAGCCTGGTCAGAACGTCTATCTACCTTCCTTCTAAACAACAGTTTTAAATGATCAGGGAATGATCAAACTCTTTTTATCATATATTTTGACAGAAACATTACCATAGCCCAAGTATATGTAAACGATTTCATTTTTGGATCTACCTCCCCTACAGATGTCAAAACCATTTTTGACATTATGCTTTAATAATTCCATATGTCATTTATGGGGGAGTTACAATTCTTCTTAGGTCTTCAAGTTAAGTAAAATTCAGATGGATTATTTGTATCACAATCTAAATACGCTTTAGAGATTGTCAAGAAGATTGGCCTAGAAACCGTAAAAGAAGCTAGGACTCCCACGAGAACTTCTATCAAACTTTCAAAAGATGAGAATGGAAAATCTATCAATTCTACTTTACACCGCAGCATAATAGGAAGCTTACTTTACATTACGTCCTCACGTCCTGATATCATGTACTCTGTTTGCGTGTGTGCCCGATGTGAAAACAATCATAAAGAGAGTCATTTATTATGCATTAAAACAAGTATCAAATACATTAAAGGCACTCTAAATTTAGGACTTTGGCAGACTAATGACACTTCTAGTACTATAGTAGGATACACTGATGCTGATTGGGGTGGGTGTTTTGATGATAGTAAGAGTACTTTAGGAGCATGTTACTACATTGGTAACAATTTGGTAGGATGGAATAGTAAGAAACAAAATTTCACTTCCTTATCTACAACCAAATCTAAATATATTTCCGCAAGAAGTTGTTGTGCTCAATTACTTTGGCTAAAACAAATGCTGAAAGATTACAATATAACTGAAGATAAGTTACATCTCCATTGTGACAATCAAAGTGTAATTAATATTTCTAAAAATCTAGTTCAGCACTCTCGTACTTAACATATTAACATTTGACATCATTTCATGTGCGAGTAAGTTGAATCTAAGGAGTTAGAAATTAATTACCTGCCTACTGAATTGCAATTAGCTGACTTAATTACTAAAACATTGGAATATCTTTGATTTGAATCTTTGCACAAATCTATTGGTATTTTTATGGAAAAGTAATGATTTATTATTTCATACTTGTTTTCTTTGCCCTTTATCCATTTGAAACAAAATGGGGGAGAAATTTGAGTCCATTTGGACATTATTTTAATTACTTCAAGTAAAAACCTTGATCTTAGTTATCTTATTTTATGGAGATCAGTACCTTATGTTATCAGAATATTGTAAGGTATTGATATTTATTTAGTTGAGTAATGTAATTTTCTTTTCTAGGATATGGGGTAGTTAGAACTTTGTATAGGAATATAATTTTTTTTTATTTCTTTTGTATCCCTACGAGTTCTCGATGACTCAAAGGGGATTTTGTCTCATATTTTCAAAGGGGGAGATTGAAGAACCCTATATCTTTGACTCACTTAAGTCTATACTATATAGGTGCTCATCAAGTTTGGAAATAGTGACAAAATTGAGTCATATCCTAGTCTACCAAAGAGCCTCAGACTCTACATATGAATTCCTCCAAAAGTCCCTAAAGGTTGAACAACAACACCTCACCTAATATTGAATTTATGTGTTGCATTCTTCATAATATGGGGGTGTGTGCGTTAAATCCCATCAAAATGATTTTCTATAATTTTTGGGGAAATTTTAAATAATTTTTAGGAATTTTAAAAATAATTTTTAGACATTTAAAATTGGACTTTATAATGTTTTGGGCTGTTTTATAATTTCCCTAACTTCCAAAAACTTTGTTTGGGTAGAATCCAAAAGCGCTTGATAATATTGTGGAGGGAAAATGAATTATTTCAATATTCAAAAACACGCGTATTTGAGTCCATTTTAGCCTTACACCTGGTGATCTTATAACGGCTAGATCTGTGTTTTCTCTACCTCATATATCTGAGACCTTAGTTGAATCGTTGGATCAATCTTATCAAAGGTCTGTATGTCTTCTAATTGGATCCAAGTGTTAACCTTTTGAACCAATCAGAGTGCTTTTAATATCGGTGTGTAGTCAGCCGTTAGATTTACTTCGATCCTTTACATTCAATCATGATCGTTGATTTGGTTTGATGTTCCATAGCCTTCCATGCTCTAGTATAAATAGAACCCATACATGCAATATTTACAATCTTTGTATCAATTCGCCTCTGAGAGACAAAGAGATAAGAGAGAGAGAGAGAGAGAGAGAGAGAGAACCTACACCAACTCCAACCAAATTCTCACCTAAAAATCCATCTATGAGTTGAGTTAGTTCGAGTTTTAAGAAGATCCATCCTCTCTAGTTCTTAATCTCTTGTCCAACCAAGTTAAGTAATCCTGATCTCATTTTCTTTTATAGAAAGTTGAGATTTAAGACTCTGTGATACATATCACGCAAATATTACTGAGTTTGATTTCTTCTTTTGAGAAATCTCTATTTTGTTGGTTGTTTTTAAAATTTTATGTTTCTTTCAAAACCTCAAACAAAATCATTTATGATTTTAGTTTTTGAGAATATCGAGACTTAGATCTAGTTAAGATTTTGATTGACGATTTACATTTTCATATATTTCACATTTTGTAAAATAACTGTATATTTTTTAATAAATAAAGTGTCTAGGATCTTGGCTCTTTTATATAGCAAGATTCCCTCTTGATCTGTGGATAAAATTAAAGATCCAAAAGTCTGAGAGTTTCGATCAAACTGGGTTTGGAAATTTATTTTGCATATGAGAACTTTGTTTATAATTTGATAATCATTATGTTTGTAATAAGTGTGTGTGAGAGTTTCATGCATATGTTAGGCACATCACATCACAACACTTTCACACTACAACACTAACGTGTTAGTAGAGAGATTTTGGACTTTAAGAGTCGACCTAAAGCTAAAAGGAGTGGTGTTACAAAGCTGAGAGAACATCTACAACATCAAAGCCTTGGGAGAAGTGAGAATAATGCAGAGGAGCTGGTATAATTTCTAAACTTATATTAGGTCTGATTGTGTGTTTATATTATTAAATAGTTTGTAATTTTTTACTTTATTTTAGTGGATTTTTTTAGGTGTGGAAACCTCCGTGTATGTTTCCCCAATTGGGTGGGGTTTTACCATGTTAAATTCTTGTGCACTTGTGTACTTAATCTTCCTCTCATAAACTTCTATTGGCATTCTAATTTATAACTATTTTAGTTTTGGTTTTCATAACTTGGATACATAATATCTAAAATATTCGTTCATAATTATTTGTATACACATCTTGTTTTAGTTGTTTGTTTTAAGAAAAGTGTTTCTTCAAAAAATTGTTCGGAGCCATTTAGACTAATCTTTTATTAAACAACTTAAGTGGTACATTTTAATAGTATTATTGTATTCTTCTACGTATGTGACTTACGTTCTCTTGCTATTAAGTATATTTGATGTGACTTATATACGTGTTCGATTGGGCTTCATACACCGAATAATATTGGGTGACCAATGGGAGCCGTTAAATGGATTGCAAGAGGAGAGGCTCAGCAGAAGACATAGAGTTCTCTAAAAATGGTGATCATGATAAAAGTCACCATGTTGATTGTTCAGGCGGGTGACAATAGGATAATCACTCAGGAATCACTTTCGTAAATAAAAGTAGTGTAAATTCAGACTCACCCAGCGTAGTCGACAAGGGAGGGAGTCACAGGAACTCTTTCGAAAGAGCGCCTGTAAGGATTTGGAAAAGAGAGGACATGTGAGGTGCCAACGGGAAGATATAATCCAAAGGCAATGGTGTAGGGTGGTGTGCTGCGACACCTAGGATTAAGTTTCGATCAAAATTATTGCTCATAGGAGCAGTGTTGTATTGAGGAGGGTCAGCCACCAGAACAGTGGAGAGATACTTTAATAACGGGAACTTTAGGTGCAATTGGACCCTAAGATATTCCATTTTATGTTCAGATAAATACGAAGGGAGTTTTGGAACTTATCACAAGTGGGTCAAATAGAGATTGATCATGATAGAGACGTTAACTTGGTTAGCGAACTTCATACCCGACGAAGGGGATACGGGGAATAAATAGGGTCCATAAGTTGATAATGGACTCATGGGTAGAATATACGAGTGTAGATGGGAAGTTCGACTAGGATGCCCAATGCCAATGTCATTAAGGTCGTACGTTTACAAATTATATCAACGCTTCCATGAGAAGAGAGCCAAGAGAGTTGGCGAATCTAGTCGAAGGGAAAGACTGGATTAAACGGTGCTAGTTAAGTACCATAAGAGGGTGCACCTAGTAAGGGAACCATTTAAATGATTGAGATTAATGTAAGTCCTACCAAGTGAATATAAATTCAGTCAAGGTCGTCAAGGCCAACATCGAGTTTCTTAGGACTAGTGAAACTATAAAGGATAATAAGGGTAGCAATTGTGGTCAAGACTACCAAGTTCGAGAGAAGAGCACACCTAAATGACCAGTGGGGCCAGAGACAAAGGAATATCACATAAAGGTGTCTTATGCGTGAGAGTTTGGCCACCGGTATTGAACTTGTCCACAATGAGAAGGTGAGATCAGTCAGATTGGAATATAGATAGGAACGGTGTCAGTGGGCACGACAACAACCGTTGGAGTGAGACTTTCGACATGGTAATAGGACCAAGAGATTTAAGTCCGAAGGTTACCAACCTGAGAGTGGTGAGATCAGTCAGGATAAAAAGGTTCCTCAACAGAAGCATCAACATTCCATTCCTCAAGGTAGTTAGGGCGAAAGGAATAGCGGGGAAGGCCAGTAGGGCCAAGGCTAGAAGTAAGAGACTTTCTCTGGCAGTTGTTACAGTTGTGGAGAGATGGACCAAAGAAAGAAATATTTTCCCAAAGTGAGGCACGGGGAAACTACAAGATGATATCCTGGATATATAAACATTGCAGTAGATCATGGGTCAGTTTTGGGATGAGAGTTATGCTTAGGATCCCGTTGACCAGGCAAGGTAGATGGCAAATGGAGATAAAAAAAATCTTGATCTTACGAGTATAGGATAAATTCAGGTGACATGGGTGCATCACAATAAATTATTATTTAACAATTAAATTTGCAAGTGAGTTAAATTTAGTGGGTGCGTTGGCAGTGTTAGCCTTATCAGATATATATTTACCGTTGAGTAGTGGGGCTCTTTGGTGTTTCCTGCAAGAAAGAGGATGTGTACACTAAGAGGATGTTTATATTGTGTAATTACTTTTACTACTTTTGATAGTTAGAAAAATAGAATTTATTATAATCATTTGTAATGACTGAATACTGAGGGTTTTAGTGGTAGTAGATTGTACGATAAGACTATTGTGCTCATTATTCAAGGGCAGATATATTATTATATTGTATTGTAGACTTCTGTGAGTATGTTGTCTTCTTATATTTTATCCCAATGAGTAGGGACGTTTACTGATGTGATTCAGGGTACCTTGTGTTCTTTGTCGAGCGGAGAGATATAGCTCGTTATTTATATAGCACTAAGAACTTGAAATAGTGAGAGCACCGTGTTGTATGTTTTCTTTAGTAACTTGAGAATGGACGAGTAGATTATTACGTAGGGAGACGTGAAATTTGGTATCACTAGTTATATGCTGAGGGCCTAACAAATCTAGACGACCGATAATGTTAATTAATAGTGTATCGGGGCTGGTCCATTATTTGGACTTCACTTTGCGTGACATCCCATGCATTAAACATAGTGAACGTCCACTGATGGGAAATGTGTGGCCTTTATGATATGGGTTAGTACCTTAACAATTATACATGTATGAAGTTATATGATGATTTAAGGCAAGAAGAGTCAAATGATGTCGACGTGGAAAATAATTATACTGTGGTTGGTAGAGTGGTTAAGTGTAACCCTATTGCATAGTCATGCCTAGTATATAAGGCTTAATTAAAAACTAATAGATTACATTTCAGTTGATTAGTTGAGAATCGAATGGGACATATGGTGTATGGGTGCCCTAGTTAGTTGAGATTTTCAGTATCATTCACAAGGTGAAGACGTGGAAACATATTAAATAAACATAGATGCATGGGTAAATTAGAGGCAGAACTAGAACGAGATAAAGATAATGTAGTTTCATAGTGAGCAAGGCGTGTCACCAGAAACTGAAGAGTAGATGAAAAGGGGTGATTCTAGTATTGAAAAGTACAAGGAATATACATTTTAGATTTGCGAGGATAGTCCGAAAATACTCTGAGCAGAGGAGTAAAATGAGGAGAGTTACGTCATAACCAACTGTGGATGTAAAAGTCTTGACAGGAATAGTCAGATATAATTGTATATATCTCCCACGAAGGGAGTAGATGATTTAAAATGGAAAAATTGGTATCTAGGGAGGAGGGGACCTTTTCAGAATAGCGAATTGTATAGCCGTTAGAATATCATCCCAAATCATGTTGGGATATTCATGGGAATAGCTCAACTAGTTTCATAGGCGCCAAGGTGAAATGGCAAGAGAAATGAAGAAATACTTTGAAGTAAAGTGATTAGGGAGGATTGATTATGAGTTCAAATGGTAGAGTATAGATAGTCGTACTGAGAAGTACCACTAGTGAAGAGGTATGGGAACAATGTAATGTCCCAAATTTTAGAAGGATGTGGATACCATGCGAGAAAGTATCTAAGACAATTATTACTGAGCTTATCCTAATTTAGAGGACGAAATTCCTTACAAGGGGAGAAGTATGTAACACCCCATAAATTTTAATGATTTTTATATGGGGATTAATTAAATTAAAAGGGGAAATTAATTCGGATTAAAATAAATATTACTTAGCGTGATAAGGATTGATATTTATTTGTATGAATCATATTGAGTATTACTTAATGAACGAGTAATACATTGATGAGAAAGTATTATGATTGTCGTGAGTGAGAAATAGACAGTTAGTCGTGTCAGGACTTAAAATGTATGAAATAAAATGTGAATTATTTATGGGTCATCCAAATGGTCATTTTGAGTGAACCAGTGTATCCAAAAGGGTCGAAATAGTCCAAAAAGTGTATTCGGGGTTTGGATTGGGTCCCGAGGAATTTTTAGGCCAAATCGGCACCCATAAGGTATTTTGGTCTTTTGAATTTTTTGAGAAAAGGGACCTACGAATTTACCCTATTTATATCAGTATATGTGATGAGGGAGTTAGGTTTAGAAGATAGAAAATAAATGGAGAGGAGATGAGAGGCCATTTGAGAGGAAGAAAAGAGGGTTTGGAAGTATAGCACATTAATCCAACCAAAAGTGTTACTGAAATCGGAATCAAAACAAGGAGAAATCAACTTCATCATCATCAAACGAATTCAGATCATCAATCATAAAGAGACAAGTTTTTATTGCAACTTCTTTTGAAGTTATAATACCCGTGTAATGTAGGGTTCTATATTTGATGATTTTAAAAACGTTCTTGAAGAATTGACGAATTAAACACATAATCTTAGGTAGGATTACATGTAAATTGATCCCTTTATGTAGAGGATATGAAATTTGATGATATGTGATGATTTAAATGGTAAAATCTGGGTTTTATGTTGAGTATGAATGAAAAACATGGAAATTTAGAGGTTTTGATGAATAAATGATTTGATGTGTTCTTAAGTAGAATTCATAGTGTTTTGATGTTAAATTCACCTTAGAAATCATCCTAAGTACATGTATATGATGTTGGAAAAGGTTAGTTATAATTTTTGTGAAGTAACATGATGGTGGTGCTGAATAAAAATGGTGAAAAATACAAAAACTGAACGAAGAAGATGAACTACTACTTTTCACATCGATTCGGCCCAAGGGCGAATTGATTCGACAAGTCAAATCGATTCGGCCCTAGGACAAATCGATTTGGTTTGCCCAGATCTGTTTTATTTCCCTTATTAAGCCCTTAAAATGTGATTTATATATGGGAAAACTTTTAGTACATCCTTATAGTGTAATGAGGGGTATATTGGATGACAGTAGGACTATGATAGGGTTGTGAATTAGTATTAATGAGAGAATTAAGATGAGAATTAATAGGGGTTAAATTGAAAGGTAATTTATTCGAGAGCACGAGGATGAGTTATGGGGATTTCAAATGGAAGTATTATATAGACCAGTAAAATATGAGTGAATTAACCACAGAATTAATGTAAGGTGATAACTAAGGCGCTTCGAATTGAGAATAATACTCAGGAGTTCATGATAGAGGGTTAAAATTGTAATTTGATAAGTATGGTAGATATTCGAGATATATATACTACGTATGAATGATAATTATAGGTTGAGTGTACACCAATATGGAATATCTTATAGGTTTAGTAAATATCTATACATATTATATTATAGGTGGAATGTATACCAATACGCTTGATAATTATAGGTTGTGTGTATACCTACATGGATGATATTTATAGGTTGTGTGTATACTTATACGGATTATATTTATATGTTATGTGTATGTATATATGCGACGTATGGATAGGTTGTGTGTATGCCCATTATGTGCTTTCTTATGTGTGTGAACATACCTATGCTGCCTGCTATTCGGAGGTTTTCGCGCAGAGGGAGATCCCACCTTGACAATTTTAGTGAGGTCCGGACTTATGACCCAGAACATGGAACTTAGGGTGGCTCACTATGTGTGTGTATTAGTGTGGCTGGCGTGTCGTTTTGGTACGTTAGGTATGTGAGTAGCCCAAAGGCTTAGAACCATGTTTGCCTCCATTATGTATTGACCTATTTTGGGTTCGAGGAGACATGTCGAACCAATAGTCCTTGATTGAGTACGAGAGGTACATGGACTTGATAGCAGAGTATTCAGACCCGCACCGCAGTTCTTAGCCCAAGGATACTAGATTTATGTATACAGATTGTGTGACATATAAATCGAGACATGTGTATTTTCCTACTTGTGTATGAAAGTAGTAACTGTAGATAACGTATATCTAAATGTGATGTAATTAAAAGATATTCTACCTAGTGTGTCATGGTAATAAAGATAGATGCGTATGTCTAAAAGATGATTTAAGTAGAGTAACTTAATGAAATAGTTTAACAATAACATAATTAAGATGTTAGTTATGGTTAATAATAACATATGAGACATGTTAATTATTAGTGTACGATAACGTATTGTTTAGGTGGTACGGGGGAAGTTAAAGAGATATTTAACTAAGGACTTAATGAGTAAAGATTAAAAAAATGTGTCATACTGTATGGGCAGTATTGGAAAGATAAACCTATTAGTGGTCAGATGGTTATTAATGAGACCTATTTGGGTTGGGTAGCAAAGCTAGCTAAATGACGTTAGGCGTGCACATTAGTTGAGAGGTGAGGAACCCAAGGGAGTGTACCCTGAACTAACATGTGTAATCAATAACTCAGTTTAAACTGTGATAGATACTTGCTAAATGTTTTCAAAATACTTTGTGCTCTGGCCCATCTTGCAAAATACTTTCAAAACCTTTTACGTGTTTAGCCACAAGGATGCCAAGATTAATATCTACTCCAGGAATGCGCAGTTACAGCACTTATGGATGCTTGCAGGATTTGGACTAGACGCTCCAGTTGCTTCATTCCTAGAGTAGGTTCCAGGTTCAGTTATTCCATTTGGGCTTGTCACCCTTCAACTACTTCTTTTATTCAGTTTATTATACTTTGTAATTGTAGACTTAGTTTATTTTAATATATTTTTAGTTGGACTTTTTTATTGTCAACCGATGGTTTATTCGGTATTATCTTAATCAGTATTTATCTCGTGGTGGATTTATATTACTACTGTATGGATGGTTTGGTAATGGTTTTTATTTTTCGCATGTTTTTATTTAATGAAAGATAAATTTTGGCTCCAGTATATTTAAAATGTAGTTTTCGACAGTAAAGCAAAGAATGAACCAGATGAGATTCCCTTTTTGTGTTTATGAATGACTAATCACCCAGTATTTATATAGGCGGGGTGTTACAACAATGATCATCATTAGTATGAAAATTTAAACTATCAATACAAGAGTTCTTATGAGAAGAAGAACAATGATTATCATTAATTTTAGAAGTAAAACAGTTTGATCGATCTATCCTCACAAAATACTTATAATTAGATGGATTTGTATAATAAAAAAAAACAAATTCTAGCATGTTGGAACCTATAGGCACTTAAAAATAGTGATTACCAAACCACACAAGAAAAACTAGGACAAGAAAAATACAAGTTACAAAATTGTAAATAATCACAAATTAGCACCCAATAATCAAACTCGGGATGTTAATCCTTAAAAGAAAAATCATGCTCTGATACCAAATCTAAATTGGGATATTTAATGTGATAATTTTCTAGAGGGGCTTGAACAGGATGTACTCGAAATTATGGTCAATTATAATTTTCTGATTTAAAGGCACAACAACAACAATAATAATTGATTCACCCAATGAAATTCAATCTCATACTTAGGAAATTTATTAAATACAAAACCTTAAAAATACTATATCCAATTTTAGTTCAAGGAAATTTTAAGAGATCATTCAAATCCAATTCAAAAGCCTTCGACTTCAATTGAAACTTAACGAGATGTAAAATTTACACCTAGATCTAATTACATCCAAATTCAGTTTCATTTTTGATTAGGTGAGATCTAATGATATTAGTTCAATTCAATTATAATTATATGAGATATAAATATCTAAAAACCTATATCAATTATAGATATGAAATTATGCGAGGTTGTTCAATGAATAAAAGTAAATGAAAAGATTATCACAACCCCATGATTTATGAAGAAAAACCCCACCTCGGGGAAAAATCTCGAGACACTATATCTAATCCACTAGACGAATGAAGATGTTAGAAGAGATCATCCATTTATCTAGATTTATTTCCCTTACAAGCTCTCATAATCCACCAATATGCTGGCTCTCATTCAAAGCTTATTTGTAGAAATAGGATACTCCAATTAGCTTCCAAACATCCAATTTGATGAACACATCCCCAAAACTTCATATCTTACTCCTTGTTGACCTTTTAACTAAAGATATTAAATGCTAAAATAAGGTAATAGGTTTTCAAAGGTTGATCTAATGAAATCACTCAAACATCTCTCACAAAATCTTTCAATCAAAAAGAGGAAAAACAAAATCTTATCTAGTGTTTTTAGAGAGTGAAATATAAGATCTTAGATCTAAAGATTTCATCAATTACAATTAAGAGGGAACATGTATCTTTATGGTGAAAATAAGTTCTCCCACTTTTGCAAATTCCACGTACATGAAGGTTTTTTTAGTCATGTGCATGGATGTTAACAATAGGAAAAATAAGCATTCTGGTCATATCCGTGTCCAAGGGACTATTTTACATCCATTTGCATCGGTCATGGTCATGGGGATGTTTTAACACCATTCATATGCTTGATAGAATAAAATTACCAAAAATTTCGTTCTAAAGGATTTTCAAAGTAAATAATTCTAAAATGCTCCTTTTTCACTTGTTTGAAAAATGTTACATTTTTAGGAGGGGAAATGTGCATAAAATGTATCAAACCATGGTAAACCTAAAGTTTGTCAAGGTCAGTGTACCACATTCGAAAAGACATGCAATGCAAGATGACTTTAACGCGAATCGAGCAATGTAAGGAAATAAAGCATCTAGACACAAAAAAAATTATACATTTAACAAATTGAAATATTATGACATGGAATAACCCAAGAAATACTTCTATACATTTTCAAATATCACCCTTTGCCATGTTATCTTCATTAAAACTCTCAAGGGAAACACAAACATTACTTATTTAATGACTTTTGAATCTCTTTGTTGTAACACTTTCAATGTGACTCCCAATATGTGATAATGACTTCCATAACTTTGTAGAACATAAAAATAACAAATCGATACATTTCATAACTCTAAAATGGCGTAAATTTCCTACAATAATTTTTCATTTTAATAGAATAAGTTTAGGTCTACGACAACTATAACTCATGTAAAATTTTGTAGAATTTATATCTAAAAGTGTTTTACATGTACCTTTGCTTTTATATAAGATATTAAAGTCATTATGTTGTCCTCATATGTCACTAATATTAAGTTCAATTGTCTTCAAAACATAAATAACTTCACCAAAAAATACCACACCCTAATGCATTAATCACTTTTAAAATATCAATAAAAAATGTCTTTATTGGACTTGTGGAAACATTTACTAAATAAAATATCAGAAAAATTTATTGTTCATGATTTACATGAAATGTTCAATCAAGTATAATTCAAAACTACTGAACTTTTTTACCTTATTTAATAATTGAAGTTTTAATCTCACCAGTTGTGGCACTTGTAAAATTCAAAAATAGATTGATCAATTTAAAAATAAAAATCAGAAGAGTCAGAAATAATTAATAACATTATCAGTGTAATGATATAAATTAAAATAATATAAGTAAATACATTAGTAAATAATAAAGAGATGAATAAATTAAAACACATTTGATAACATCAAACTAACAATAAAATAAAACTCCAAGTGTGTTATATGAAGAATCTTAATAAACCCAATAACCAATTTTGAGTAATAATAATAAGGTCAATTAAATACTTCTCATACAAATCTCAAACTTGGGAAATATGAAATAATACAACTGACTAAAAACTAAAGTATTAAACAATTCTTCAATGTAAATGAGCTACACTAATTGACTCCTACATCCCAGGAAATGATAAATCGAATTTGTGTTGTAAAAAGACATATAATTAGTAGTTCCAGTCTGCTTCAACTATATCGACCTAAGACCTGTAAAACAGTTCAACATAGATGATTTAACCTAGAAAGTCTACAGTGCAAAAAAATATAACTACATTTGGTCCATAATAATAGTAACCCATCTTCCTCCATTATTAAGTTGATTTTAGTCATTTTAGGTTATCCCATCCCAAAGAATCTAATAGGCATGCATTCTAATACCAATCCCTAATCGGGCTAATGTGATGTAATTTCATCTTTTAGTTAAGTATTCTTTACTATAACAATTTAAGTTCATCTTTTGCATAAGTATCTCTAACTCTATATTGTTATCGTATATCAATAGTATCTTACTTACTAAACTTTAATCTCTTACTTTACCAATCTCATATTATGATTCCAAATGTATATCTCGAGTTTATCTAACTTTAATATTTTCGATATATACTTCTCTAGTATATTTTATAACACTATCCCCGAGTCATAATCTCATGGTTATGCATCTCTAGTATTAATCATATTCCAGTCTAATCATCTCAAGATATAACGAATATAAAGATCACATTATTTAGAATATGCGTGAGTATACTCAACTCATAACATATCATATGGGTCAAGCCAAAAAATGAAATTACGAAGGCCTATCCTTAATTCCTTCGAGAAGCTCTCGTGTACTAATAGGTATAGTTATAGGACATACAAACCCTATAACCTCAAAGAAACATTGGAGGAAAATCATGACTCCATCACACCAAACGTATGTCCCCATACCTAATTCTATATGAGAAGATCTGGTCCCATTGTCCTTACTCATTGAACGGGTACCTTGGCACGTAGGATCGGGGTAATAGGCCTAGGTAAAACCCATATATCTCATTGGGCACTAAAGGTGGTACACGTCTGGCGTGCCCATCAAATCCATTTTATTAGGTAACCCACATGCACACTCACACACCTTAGTATGATTACACATAAGTTAAACAAATCAGTACAAACCCAACTCTATTAGGCTAAAAAAATTGTCTTTTACCATAAGTTATTGTGCACGTTTAACTTTAAACGTTTATATAATTTTAGCCCAAAATCCTAAAGCTTTAATGTTTATGTATCGTCTCACACCTACTATTATAATAACCATTCTAATACAACACTACCCTAGTCAATAGGTCACAATTTTTTTCTCGTTTATCATATAATCGAATACTCATTAAACATTAATTTAAGTTACAACTTTCGTATTGAACTCGAAGGTCTCTAACTAGATATTAAGTCTCAAACCTATAATATTTATGACTATATAAATTAATTTAAAGTCCCAAAGCTTAACCCTAAAATATACCCAAACCAAACAACCCTTATACAAAGTTGACTTGAGCAACCCTTTGGGTCAGATCCATCTGGGCATGGATAGGATAGATACAACTGGGCACATATCCTTTTCTTCCTCTAGTTTTCTTCTTTTGTGGCATATCCAAAAACCTTCAACTCTAGTAGCCTCTATATCTTAAAATTTTCCCTTATTGTCCCTAATTTAAAATCATATAAACCTTAGTAATGAGTTTTAGATGATTAATAACTCATTAAAGATTTAATCTCATAATGTATAAAACTACTCCTAAGTTCACGATTTAAGAAAATTTGATCCAATAAGCTTATGATTATAGTCAGAATCACATCAAAACATTAGTCTTTCATTGATTTCAAATTATAGAGTTCCTATCTAATGATTTTAAGATCAGATTACATGATTTCAAGGGCTAATTAGATGATTCTTTAACAACTTTAATAGTTACTTCGATATTTAACTAGGATTTATAGAAATGATTAAGCTTTATTACGAATTAAGGTTTGATTATGAAAAAAATTATATTATAGGTTATATTCACAAATTCCAACATATTACTATCATTGTAGCATAAATCTAATCATAATCTTAAACAAAATAAACTTTCCTTGGATTTATTATAGAAACAATCCCTCATTTCTCCCCAATTCTCAAATTCAAATCCTTCATTCTTCACGTTAGGGTTTCCTCCAACTCTTCCTTACAAGCTAAGGCTCTCAAAATATGTTATAAGTGTTTTAGATTATGTTAATTATGTTAATAAAAAAAATATAACCCAAAATTAGGCATGGGCCCTAAATAACCTCTACCCAAAAGGCCCAAAACAAGATCTATATGACCTAAAACTTATCCCAACTCATATACCAACCCAATAGACTACAATTTCACTATAACAAGCTCAAATCGTACATTTTAAACATCTCACGAATCAACTCAAAGGTTAACATATTTCAAAGTCAATTATCTTATTAACTTAATTAATTAGGCAAAACACATAGCTTAAGTTTAAATTCTAACTACTAATTAATTAGATTGTGACTTGGTATTATAATAACCCACTTCATGATCAATGGGATAATAATCCAAACAAAGAAACCCGCGACACCTAGCCCTGACCATTCTATAGTAGTCCATAATATTATCACTTAATTTTTAATCTTAATGAATTATTTTAGATTCCCAAAGATCAATAGAAATAACAGTCCAATCAACACATAACTAAATTATGAAACATTATATATGTAACATCTCAAAGTCACATGTCAATCTATTAAACAACATATCAAAATTTTAATATCTCAAATCATAAAATGACATACCTCATGTCATATGAAAATAACAACTCATGAATATCTCTACGACCTAACTAGGGAAAGATAGTACCATTTCAATTGTTTGTGGTGATAGTTGGAGGTAGGAGTCACAAGTAAGCTGTAAATCGGGGAAAGAGATATTGTCTATAGTAGAGAGATAAAAATCAACAAAGATCAATTTATAGATAGATAGATAGATAGATAGATAGATAGATAGATAGATAGATAGATAGATAGATAGATAAGAGAGAGAGAGAGAGAGAGAGAGAGAGAGAGAGAGGGAGATAGATAGATAGATAGATAGATAGATAGATAGATAGATAGATAGATAGATAGATAGATAGATAGATAGATAGATAGATAGATAGATAGATAGATAGATAGATAGATAGATAGATAGATAGATAGATAGATAGATAGATAGAGAGAGAGAGAGAGAGAGAGAGGGGGGGGGGGGGGGGGTGAGGTTAAATAGATATTAGAAAATCCACGCAAGTCAAAATAGTAGTGATATTTTTTAAATTAAATTTAGCCGTCTTAAAGTTTTATATGATTGGACTCTTAACTAATAACATCTTTGTTGTTTAAGTTTCGTAATAGTTTTATTTTTATATCTTTGAACTCGTAACAAATAACCTTAAATTATTTATTTGGACTTTTAACTGATTTCAGTGAACTTTTCTACCCACTTTTAACTCACAACCTATGGAAAATAAACAGAGGCAATTTATCTACCAAACTTAGAGGAATATCCCTTTAGCACATGGTTCCTCACTGGAAGAGTTTATATAATGTATTATGCAGTGCGATTTGTATTTTTTCATTATAATCTTATTTTTGTCCATGTTGGAAAACAGATTTAATCCACTCCAAGTAGTTTTGTCCCCCACTAGAGGATTGGAGGGAGACCACTATGGGCGTAAGAACCTAGTAAAATGGATTCAAGGTTCGACGGGATTGTGGCAAGCCATATAAATAGGCTAAGTTATTCCATTGAGGGGATATGGAAAACAAGAGAGACAATGGACATCGGAGAGAGAGAGAGAGAGAGAGAGAGACCAGAGCTTTGAAACTTCACCAATGATATATTTTACTCAAGATTTTTACCATGAATAGAGACATTTCTTGACCTTTGACATTTATCTCTCTAGACCTGGTGTTTGATTTGCCTACCTTATGGGTATCTAGAGTGCCTACTTTTCTCTCTTTCTAATTAGTTAGTATTTATTTCTTATTTTTTAGTTATATAAGAGAGTTTGTGAGTTTACATTAAAGAGTTTGATTCGTTCCAATACGTCCAATATGAACACGTTCAATATGAACACGTCCAATATGACCACGCTCGGCCATCAAATACGTCCAATATGAACACGCTCGGCCAACCAAGTGTCGACATCGGTCTGTTGAAGGGATCCAAATAGGGAAGGGGATCATCGAAGTACGCACGTATCGATGATGAAGTAGCGAGGTCCACATCCTCGTCATCCTGCACCTCATCCACCCACACCTCCTCCTCAACCACCTTCTCCTTCCCTTTTCCCTTACGGTCTACGCCCAACTTACGCTTCATGAATGAGTACATATCTTAGACAGTCGCCTCCAAACGGGACAGCTTCGCGTTATGTGAATCCACCGTTCGAGCCAACCCGGTGCCGCTCATCTCCAATCCGATGATCCTAGATTTGGTCACCTGCGAGCTCACCCCCTTGTCCTCCCCTTGCGATCAGAGCCAAGCACTTGGCTGAGTGCATCTGTGGATAAAGATGCCTTGTCGGCATCAGACTGCGACTCATGCACTTCCTTAAGCTTTACCTGAAACGACAAAAAGCACATGATTAGTAAAATAAGTAAACTAAAAAATTATAACATAATTAAAAAAAAAGTAAACTGTCGAATTACTTACAATCGTGGCCGCGACGCTCGGGGACACCTCCTTGTCCTTCCCCGTATTCGTCCGAAGATCCACATAAGTATCGATCCAATATGGCTTACCCTCAGGGCCACTCCCTATCCCCTAAAATAAAATAAAGTAAAATTAGTATCGGTCCCACAAAGTAAAATAATGCAGAATAATATATTTCTGTAGTCATAGACAAATTAAATCTTACCATCATTCTATGCTCCACCTCGGCGTAAGACGTCCGGCCGGAGTAGTGCACGTCCGTCTTTTTTGCCCGATTTCCCCTCTCCGATTGGCAAGATGCCAATTGTCGCTCCTCAATCTCATTGTCAATGAAATTTCGCCATTGAGACCATGAGATCGGCTCCTTCGGCGAGACGGATTCACGCCTTTGGATAATGGACTCTCGTGTTTTCCCAAAGTACCGTGTCCGCATATTTTTCTTCCACGTCTTGTATAGCTCCCTCAACTGCTCCATGACGGAATCGCGTAGCTTTGGATCCAAGTTGAATTGTTCCTGTCCAACAAATACAATGTTAGTTGCGAATAAATATAAATATAAATAATAAATTGAAATTGAAATATTCATATAAATATAAATATATTACCTGTAGTGCCGCCCAAACAACTAACTTGAGCTCATATGGCACCTCCTTCCAACTCACGGGTCGATGACCGTCTTTACTAGCTCGAGGGATCTCGCTAATAGCTCCGACTTGTTCTCGATGGTAATCCCAAATTTTCCATATTTGGGGAGCCTAGGGGCCGAGGAGCCCTTATCGCCTCTGATACCACCGAGCCCAGACGACATCATCATCCTCGCCATAATACCTGAAGGGGACATTTGCTGTAAAAAAATGTTACTAGTACAGATAAAAAAAAATTAGAAGAAGACATGCAAATATGTACAATTACTACAAATAAAAATGAGTACTAATTATTAATTTACTTTCATACACCCCCTCCCCCACCACACACGCACACGTACACGCACACACACCACCCCCTACCCCCCACCACACACACAATAATTATTTTCATCAATTAAACAAACAATTAAAGTAAACAATTATTAATTTACTAATTTACAATGAGGAGCAATCCTACTTTCATAATTAATCATATATTAATTTACTAATTTACAATAAGGGGCAATCATATATTAATTTACTAAAAAAATTAATAATCAATTCTTTTATAAGGGACACTACGCACATACACACACATAGACACACACGCAGCCCCCACCCCTACCCCATCACCCACCCCCCATCCCTGCCCCCTCCCCCCACCTTGCCCCACCCCCTTCCCCCACCCCCACCACCACACACACATGCACACGTACATGCACACACACCACCCCCTGCCCCTCACCACACACACAATAATTATTAATAATATAGCCAGCCATACCAAAATATTCCTACTTATCTTTATTAATAATATCTAGAATTAACCACTAAAGAATACCCACCAGATACACCTAAAAACCCATATTGGCTAACCCCCATATGGACAATAATCCAATAATTATTAATAATTATATAGTGTTCGATATACAAATAATTTTCAAAAACAGTTAAAAAATCCCACCCCCATATCACTATGCACCAGAACCAAAAAAAGTAAGATTATGCACCATAACCTAAAATTTAAAAAAAGTGTTTTTATTTAAACCCCACTTTTCTTTCTATAACTCCTATTTTATTAAACTTTAAATATAATTAAGGGTGTAAAGAAAGAAAAGTTAAATAGGAATAAAAACAACATTTTGAAAATATGAAGGGCTCACCAATTTGATCAAATTTTTCAACAACATAGACTAAATGATATTTTATTTTTCATGCTTTTAGCAATTTCGGATGCCATTTTAACCCTTATTGTAGTTTTTTGTTGTAATGTCATTTAAAAAAAATCATTTAGGTATGTAAATATATTGTAATAGATCTTGCCTTCCACAAAATGATATTTTATGGTAAAATTTTATTTGATGGATATAAAGTCATGTGATACCTATATGTGTTATTTTGCATCTAATAAAAACAAAAATTTCCATATATGGTTTTTTTCTCCATTAGTATAAGTATATAGCGATTATTTCACACTTAATTGACATATTAAGCCGGCCTTCATTTTTTTATGAAATTTGTAGAAAATTACTTATTTATTTTGAATGAAAATAAATTGTTATCCAATATTTTTGGATATTATTTATAATTATGAAACTCATACACAAATTAATGTTGTATCAAAATCATATTACATTTTTAACCCCCTACCCCCACCCTACCCCACCACCTACCCCCACTCTGCCTCCACCCTGCCCCACCCCCTACCCCCGCACACACACACGCACATATATATACACACAAACATATATATAAATGGAAGAGAGAGAGAGAGAGAGAGAGAGAGAGAGAGAGAGAGAGAGAGGAACGACGGGAGGGAAAAAAGAAGGGGGAATGGATTTTTGCTGCAAACATTGTCACGGTCGTGTCAAGGTCATTGACCGTGACAATTATTTAAAGAATTATCACGGTCATTGACCGTGACAAGTTCGTGACAAGTAAATTTGTCACAGACTTTTCACGGTCGTGTCAAGGTCAATGACCGTGACACAAAACGCGTGTTTTTTGTCACGGTCAATGACCTTGACAAGGGTGACCGGCTGAAAGGTGACAATTTTGTCATTTTGGTGTAGTGTATGGACAATAATCCAGTGGTAATGCCACTTTTACTGTTAACCCAACCAACATCGATCCACTATAATCCAACAACAATGTCAACAACAAATGTGTATCCCGTACTCCTTCTAATTCATCAACTCAATTAATTAATTTCATCAATTAAACTAACAATTGAAGTAAACAATTATTAATTTACTAATTTACAATGAGGGGTAATCCTACTTTTATATGAAATGGACACTAATTACTAATTTACTTCCATATAAAACTATACAATTAAAATTACAATTAAAGCTATAAAATTTATTAATTAAAGCTATACAATTGTTAAGATTGTTCCACCACACACACACACACCACCACAACCACCACCCTCCCCCCGCCACACACACACGCACACACCTGCACACACACACACACACACCCTGCCCCCTCACCCCACCACACCCCTGCCCCCCTCACCCCACCCCCACCACACCTACACACACACACACACATGTACACACACAGCCCACCCCATCCCCACCACCCCCTGCCCCCCTCCCCCACCACACACCACCACACACATATATACATACACATATAGAAATGAAAGAGAAAGAGAGGAAAAAACATACCTTATAGAGAGAGAGAGAGAGAGAGAGAGAGAGAGAGAGAGAGACCTCGAAATTGCTTAAAGAGAGAAAAAGAGGAAAAAAACAAAATCGGTGGGAAAAAAAAATGAAAAGGTAGGGCTTTTTTGCTGCGTAAATTGTCACGGATGTGTCACGGTCCTTGACCGAGACAATTTTTTTAAGTATTGTCACGGTCATTAACCGTGACAATACTTTGTCATGGCCGTGACCGTGACATAAAACGCGTGTTTGTTGTCACGGTCAATGACCGTGACAAGGGTGGTCGGTTGAAAGGTGATAATTTGGCCATTTTGGTGTAGTGTGATGACCTGCGCATTGGCGAAGAACTTCAGTTTCTCGTGAAGGGAGGAAGATAAACTGTTGATGCTATGGATCCATGGTCGTCCAAGTAATAAATAGAAACAAGCTAGGATATCAATGACTTGGAATTCAATAACAAAATTTATAGGGCCGACCGTTATTGTGAGTTTTATGGATCCCATTACTTCTCGGCAAGTATTATCGTAGGCTCACTCACTTTTAGTCCTAAATAATTAAAGTTCTCAATCGGGAGACATTAAGAGCTGATCCATTATCAACAAGAGAGAGTGGGACGGTCTTTCCCATAACTTCAACAGAGATATTGAGAGAATAGTTATGATTTGGTGCAAACTTGGGGGTTATTTCTTCGGAGAAGGAGAGAATTCTAGTAGAGGTCAAGGATTCGACTAGATTCACTGCTTCTTCTGGCATGGTTGAGGGAGGGACTATGGGTCCAATGAGTAGCTTGATCATGGTATTCTGGTGCAGCTGGGAAGACATAAAGAGTCCCCCAAAGGTGATGTTAACTTAGGTTTTCTTCAACTAATCGAGGATATTACTCTCCTAGAGGGTCATTTCTGGCATAGGAAGATTCTCAACCCCTATTCCTTTATCGCTTGTTGATTGTGGAAGATTTGGGACTTAATAATGTCTCCCTGAACTGGTCATGTGGTTCACAAAAGAGGGGGAAAATAGAAACCCCATTTCCTCAATAATGTCGAGTTATTCAGCCACCTTATTGATTTCTCCTAGTATCTCCTCAAATGATATCATCCCACATATGTTGATTATTGGGCTAGTCTTTTCTGGACCTTGATCTTCATCTAATTCATCGAATTTGTCCCCCCATCCAGTGGCAACAACATTATCTTTCCATAAAAATTAATACACTCCACAATCTCAACGGCTTCTAATATATATCCTCCCATTCGATGGGGAGACATAGAAGTGAAGGGACCAGGCCCCCTTGTAGTTTCAAAGCATCAAGTATCTCAAATATACTATAAATTTTATCAATTTGTTGGAATATGTCTTCCATGATCTGTTCCAATTCATCTAGACTGATTTCATTGGTCGGTACCACCTAATTGTCTGACTCTCAGGCCCATTTTCGAGCTACTAATAATAGTACATTGAATCTCTAGCAGTCAATGGTCATCTGGGAGTACAATTTGAGCCCAAACTCTAGGAGTTGGTTCAACACTTCTAACAATTCAATATCTTTACCTCCAGAATGGGTATGAACAGCGATGCATGCTCTGGTAAGGAGTGATAGGGCCTAATCGACAAATCGGGTAGGGTGCAAGAGAAAATATGGGAAAGTTTGGAGGGGTTTAAGAGAGTATATGGGTATGATTGGTTATTTTCTTAGTATGATATGGGTAGATGGGTTAAACTCTGAGTCTTCTTATCGAAAGATGGCATTTGTATATTTAGGGAGTGGATTGTGGGTAGTGTTTGGTTTAGGATTGGATAGTAGGGCGATGACACCCCGATTAATCAAACCTTGGATCAAATTTCAGAGGTGGAAACATTTATCAGTGGTATGGCTAGAACTTTGGTTAAAATCTCAATGGGTATCCAGTTTGAAATTTTTAGGAAGTGGGTTTGGTAATGGACGAGGGTCCAATGGCTTGATGAGGTTTCGACTTAAAAGGGCTTGGTAAACTTTGGAGAGAGGAGAGTGAAGCTTGGTGTATTCCTTTCGGTCTGGGGTAGTGAGGCTTTCTGATGCCCATGAAGTGGTTAGCTGGGAGATGTTGCTGATAGTTGAAACTGCGGTGCTGGCAGGCTTTTCAAACTTTCTGGGAGCAAACTGTCCATATACTTTATTCGGTTCAACTTGTGTTTTGGAAAGACCTTCTTTGATTTCCACTCCTGCTTATCGGAGGGCTCAGAAATAAGGATAGTACTATCCTCCCATCATTGCTCGGACATGGGGTAAGAAGTTCTTCTTTACAATGTTTTATTGCTCCTCTTTTGAAGGTCGGTTGGTCATGGTGGTTTCTTTCTCTTTACACATTGCTATGAAGTTACTAACTGATTCCCCAGGATTCTATTTGAGAAGCTCTAAATCACGACATGTAACCTCTAACTCTTCGTTGTACTTGTACTGTGACATGAACTCGTGGGCAACATCCTCCAAACTACGGATCCTGGGCTCCTCGAGGAATAAGAATCAGCAAACGGCGCTGTCCTTCAAAGTCTGTTGGAACATTTGGGCCATTATTTCCTCGGAGTCACCTAGGAGAGTTATGGCTATGTGATAACTGTTGAGATAAACAATCGAAGGTCCACTACCCTAAACTTCTCAACATTGGGCATCTTTAACTTTTTCGGCAACCTTGCCTTAGGATAGGGAGGCATGTGGGTGTAATCCATGTAGTTCCCAGATATTCTAACTTGATCGAACTTCTCAGTCAACATTTTGAGGCCCTCCTTGACCTTGTTCAACTCTTCCCCCTTCGGATCAACGATCACGGGTAAGTTAGACACTAGTTGGGCAAGATTCGACATAGGGAGCTAGGTTGGTGATGTCCCATTAACAGGAGGGGCACATGGAGCATGTTGATATTCCTCGAGATCCCAAATAGGCTCAGGTGTGAGCGGACCCATAGCATTATGGAAAAGTAACTCGAGCTCTTCAAGAACAGGGATCCAATTTTGTTGAATCTTAAGAACCTCAATTTGAAGGTTCTCAATCTTAGCAGTGAGTTGGGATAGTAATCGAAGGTTCTCAAATTTGAAGGTTCTCAAATTTAGCTGCACATTCGGTACTGGGTTTGTGTTTTTCATGGAAAGCGGATAAATTTTGGACTCGAAGGAAGTAGAGGGGGAACTGACAGAGCTTCAAGGTGATTCGACTGAAGTCCAAATCCAATAGGGAGACAAGCCAATGGTATGCGATCGACCTGAGGAGGAGAAAAACACGAATTTATTTTTTGAAAGAGAGGGAAAACTGTTATTTTTTGGAAAGGGAAAGAAAATGTTTTTGACATTTTTTTTTATAAATAGGGGAACAAAGTATTTTGGGGAAACACGGAGGAAAAATATTTTTTGTATAAGGAAGGAAAAATGCTTTGGGTATTTTTTATAAAAGAGGGAAAAAATATTTTTGACATTTTTTGGTAAAGAAAGAGGAAGGACGAGAGACGGGTCTCAGCATGATTACTATTATGTTTATTATGTTCTCACTTGTATTAGGTTTACCTAAATGCAAAAAATAAATGTACGACGGGACCCCAACCTAGGAAAATTAGATTTGGAAAACATGTAAAAAAAATATGGTTGGACTTGTTACCAAGCTCATGCGCAGGGTACCATTTTAAAAATTGCGGGAAAATTTGGGCGGCATTCTCACCAGTCATTTCAGTAGAGTTTTGGGTGGAAATCGACAAACTAAATATGAGTGCCCTAGGTTTGACACCTCTATGTGGGTAAGCAGTTGTTGGGTTAATTGGAAGGTGTTCCCCCTTTGGCATAACTTCCACAATATACGTCTTGATTTTGAGGGAACTCAGTACGTGTGGAAAAGCCATTTGATATACCTGAGTGTACATGAATTGCCTCACTATATACCTCGTGGGGACAGTACGTGTGAGAGATAATTCAATATAATCAACATACGTGAACGATTTCCCTATAATATACCTCCCATCATGACTTTGGTCAAGCAATACGATGCGGGGTGAACCGTTTGAAATACGTCAAAGGTACCTGGTCAATGGAAGATGAGAGTCATATCGCTTAGTCTAACAATGATCGACCGGGCCAGATCCCATCATGAAGTCAACCCCCAGTTACGGGACAAAATTTGGTCAACATCCATTCTCTTTGGTGATGTAGTGTGAAAAATGCATGATCCTTGATTAGTTTATTATGGAGAGGGTATCTTTATTGATCAACATCATGCTAAGCAGAGAATAATGTACAAATATAAAAAATAAATCCACGGATTATGTGAGAGTGGGTGATGTGTAGCTATCTACAAGTAAGTGTGTGGAAGTGAACCTAAGCATGGATCAACCACAAGTGGTGTATGAAAAGTGTGATTGAGCATGGATATATACATGTGTAACAAGTGGAGATGTGTGCTAGTGATACCTAAGCTTGGATTTCTAAGTGGTCTGTGAAACATATGGATATAAGTGATCCTAGGTGCATATAGTGTGAAGTGTACATGTAGAATTTCTACAAGTATGTGAGTGAGTAGTTATATAAGCATGAGGTATATAAGTACAAGAGATAATAGAGGAGAAAAAAAGAACATAAGAAATAGGTGCATACGAAAAATAAAACACACAAGCAAATAGAGTCTAGCCTTCTTATGAAAATTAATCCCCAACAGAGTCGCCACTGTGGCTATCCTGATCAAGATGCGTACTGCTTCCCTCTCATATTCACCTCCAGAAGGGGGACGAGAAAAGAAGGGAGATTGAAAGATCTCATGCCCTACTCAGGAATGCTTCGGCCATTATCGGTATGGGGTATATGTAAAGAGATGGATTTTCCAGCCTATTTTGCATAAAATAGGCAAAAGAACGTGTTGCCTCCTCAAGAGAGCGACATCGAAGAAAAGCTAATGCTTACGAAATCAATAGTTCGAAGGTTCAGAGGCAAAGTTACAAAATGGGAAGGTGTTAGGCACTCATCCCACTCATTCGGCCTCTCATGGAATTGTGTTATTATTTTCCCTTATTTCTCCTTGAAGTGTGTGTGCATGTATATATAATGGAGATCGAAATCGTTCAACTCATACCATGGAAAAGATAGAGTGAGTTCATCCATAAGAATGTTCCCAAAATAATATATCGAATATATATGATTTATGCATTTATCGCGATATTGATCGTTGTGATGAAATGATAATATGTGTTGGATGAAACGCTCACAAACATAATATGTATACTAATGCAAGACTATGATAAATGCGAAAATCGGGGATTTAGAAAAATTGGAGGATTTATAAAAATTGGAAATTTTAGAAAAAGTTAAAAATTGGGAAGTTGAAAAATTGGACTCGAGTCTCGAGTTTTAATCTGGCATGCCTACGTAGCCTATAGAGGCATCAAAGTCCACGTAGTTTGAATTCGTCATGCGGATGGGGTTTATCCCATATATCCAAACGGGATTTTATTATATGTGTATGTGTAGAAAAGTGTGTTTAGTTTTGAAAAAGTGTGAGGGATAATCAAGTTCGGAATTTATGGGGTAACCCTCTTTTTGTTTGTTTTGGTTTTTTTTTATAGAAAATTAAGTATATGCAATATACTAATAAACGTTTAAGATGTTAATATTTATGAACTAAAGTAAGAACTAGATTATGAATCTAATGTAATTTAATGCAAAAATAATAAATTTAAAGAGAGAAGGAAGGACTTGGACCTTCTTTTAAGCTTGATCTTCGATCTTGGATGAACTCCTTTGAATTGAGATGAAGATTAGATTAGAGAGAATGTGATTTTTCCAAATTGGGTATGAAAAGGATAGGAATGTAAGCTTGAATGGAAATTCACATGGAAGAACTTCGCTAATTTCGAGAGAATGTAGCCGAGATCAATGATGTTGATGGATCTATGGTGAGATTTTGGAGTGAGGTGTTACCCTCTGTTTATAGGGCATAGGGGTGGTGCCGATCGGCATGTCCCTAGCCCTTCTAATGGGTTGATAACCCATGGCACAATGACGATAGGCAGGGAAATGGACCTACCAATTGGCAGTCTCGTGAAGATTTTTCTGGAAAAATGGTCATTGAATGCAATCCATTGATCCAAATCCCGCATATGTCATACCATTTGAAATTTAATTCATAGACCTTCAATAGTCCTCTGGACCGCTCCCGGGTCCAGGAGTTGACTTTAGGTCAAATGTCGCGCGAAAGCGCACGTCGATCCTTTGGACGGGAAATCGTCGTGCCGAAATCGATCATTCGTCCGTATGGTAAGTCAGAATCATGAACGAGGCATACCATTGGAAAGGTTAGTAGATATAATTTGACATTCGAAAGAGCTTTGCTCGGTTCAGAAAGTTGACCTTGGTCAAATGGGTCTCAAAAGCACCCGGTGACTTCTTAAAGTAAAACGGATTATTCATTCATACCATAAGTCTGAATAGTGCACTGGGTGGACCATTGGAAAGGTTATTCAGTTTCCTTCATAGATTCATTTATTCTCGTTCAAGATGAAGAGTTGACCTTGTTCAGACGGATCCCAAGAGCACTCGGTGGCCTCTGGATCAATTTTTGGGGAAAATAAATCGTTCATCTGAATGATTGTTCCGTTTTGTTCACGGGGTGGACCATTGGAAAGGGGTTTCAATGCCCTTCAAAGATTCAAAGATATTTCTCTCTGACGATGAAGTGAATTGGGATCAAATCGGGGCTCAAGAGCACCCGGTGGCCTCTAGATTGATTTTCAATAGTAAAATGGTTGTGTTTGTACGAACCGTTATGCCAATTCATGAACGGGATGGACCGTTGGAAAGGGGATTCAGAGCCCTTTGAATATTCAAATATCTTTCTCTCTTAGATGGAGTCGATCAAAATCAAATGGGGCCTGAGAGCTCTCGATAGCATCTAGATCGGTAATCTAAGTATGACCTTGGATTTATAGTGAAATGGGGAGATTCTAGGGACCTAATGGGAGACTTAGGGAGTCCTAGAATGTGGTGTCTACAAGGGAAAACAACGCTTTCTCTCACTAATAAAAGATTGAACTGTGAAACATTAATAGTAGAAATGGTTGGAAGAATAAAAATATTATTAAGAGTTTGGTTTTAAAATAAGGGGATATAACCATGTGAGATAACCTGATGTTTAAATTTCCCATGCATGGGTATTTTAAAATCAATGATGAATTTTTAGGAAACGAAGTAGGCACAGATAACCCCAACTCGCTATATGGCATTATGGCGATAGAAATGTCAGATTATTGGACTTTAAAATTAATTGATGGCACGTTCCAAAGAGGAGGAAACTTATTTACAAAGAAAGGATTTGGCATTATTTTTTAAATTTTATTTGTTTATATTTTGACCATTTAGGTTTCCTTGTTGTAAGTCCCCACATATTAAGTTGGCTTGAAAAAAGTTCCCACGAATCAATTCTGTTCGCAACCATGCAAGGAGAGGTTTGTCATCACATGGTATTTAGTTAAGGTATTTTCTTGCACTATGAAGGGGAAAATATAGGGGACTTAAACAAAGTTTAGTAGCACTACAAAGGAGTATAAAGAATTAAACAAGTTGTCTTATAAGCTAGCCCGAGTGTATATGGAAGAAGCGCAAAGGAAGATAGACCAAGAAAAATGTTTGAAGAACCTTTTTATTTTTCCTTTATTTATGTACTTCACTAGAGATGTTGTACTAAGTAATTTTCATTGTAATATTAGTGATGTTTCTCGGTATCTGTGAGGATCCAGGTCTGGCAGGACTTGGGAGAGCTTTCATGCTCTATCCAACAACTCCATGTAGGGAACCTTTGAGGGAACTGGTTTGGTGATTTGAGAAGCAATGCAATGTTAATTCATGACTTAACCTCTTTATATACACCAAGTAAAATACCAACTAGGATGATAGATTATAAGTTGAGAAAATATGTATCAATCAACCATTAGTCCTCTGGCTAAAAATGTTCATGAGTAGGAAAGGAGTAATGACGTAGAGAAGCAATACCTAATATGGAGGAATATTCCTTTACCACATGGTTCCGCACTGGAAGAGTTTATATAATATATTAGGTAGTGATATCGGTACCTTTTCATTATAATATTATTTTTGTCATTATTGGGAGACAGCTTTAGGCCACGCCAAACAGTTTTATCCCCCACTAGGGGATAGGCGGGGGACCAGTATGGGCGCAACGACCTAGTAAAGTGGATTCAAGTTTCCACGGGATTGAGGAAAGCCATATACATAGACTAGGTTATTCCATTGAGGGCAATAGATACTAAGAGAGACAATACACATCGAAGAGAGAGATATAAAGACCTTTGAGAGACCAGAGCTTTGATACTTCACTATTGATATCTTTTGCTCAAGCTTTCTACCAAGGACATAGACATTGCTTGAGATTTGATAGCTTGAGATTTGAACGTTATCTCTCTAGACCCAGTATTTGAGTTGCCTACTTGAGGGGTATCTAGAGTGCTTTCTTTTATCTCCCTCTAATTGATCGTCTCAAGAGTTCATTTTTTTTAAACATATAGTATGTATTGCTTATTATTTAAGTCATAGATGAGAGTTTGTGAGTTTACGTTAAATAGTTTGATTCGTTCCAATTGAGTGTATTCCTTCATTGCCAAAGAAACTTGTCTGGTAGATTATCACCATTATTATATGTTATGCCTCAGTTTATATCTAGTCACCCTAGAACAAAGAGAAGTACTCTTTTACAAGTTGTATCTTCCTCCTTGATTCCTTCATGTTGGTCAACTCCATTAAACCATGTCTTCTTTGATGAGATCTTGGCTGAATCAATGGGAAGTGACTCCCATCTCCTGTGTTAATATTATTATCCTCATAATTTTTCCCAAAGACTTGTAGTTGATTAATGTTGTAGAAGTTTTCTCACTTTTTCCAAATGAATTCTAGTTGTGGTCGATACTAGTGTTGTTTGTCCTGTCATAATACGGCCTGAAGGCATAGTAGTAATGGTGCTTGAATGTTAATAATATCTTTACTCACTAGTTTTAGATGGTGCAGTGGTAAGTTTCCCTAGTTATTTAAGTGTGCGTTGGTAATTTCAGTTCCAAAAAATCTAGGGGCATTTATGTATGCCAACTGTCATTTAGGATTGTTCTCGCTAAAGGAAATGAACTTTGAATATGTTTCAACCCACTAATACCATGTCATTAGTTTGGTTCATTACTCAAAGATCCATTTGTGCTTCCATATTTGTAAGTTCTCTTTCTCCCATTTCTCAATACATTTATGAAATTTCTTTAAAGAACTTATCTCTTTTTGTTTCTTGTTGTCTAATGTGAAAATGGTATATATTATTAATGGAAACACCGTGAGGCCTTTAAAGGCCATTATATCCCTCATTTGGTGACCATTGAGTTAGACTAATGCCCCCTGGATTTTAACTTAGTTTGCGACTGAGGCTGGAATCACATCTCCTCCCAATCATTTATTCCTTAATTTTTGTAAATTTTTTTATGTAGTTTATGCCTAGAGGATTGTAAATAGTGTAAAACGTTTTAATAAACTCTATGGGACGCAATTAGGGATCCTAAAAATTCGTGTATACTACATGTGGGTGATGACCAGTGAGAAGGTCTATTACCCAAAGGTAATAAAGAAAGGCTTGGAAGACCTTGGTAGTACAAATATCGAAATACAATAAGGAGTACTAGTTAATGGCTTCATAGTTAAGAACTGTGAGGATTTGCCCATCCCAGATGGAAGTGAGCCCTACAAGGTCCCTAGGTGCCCCAAGGGTATACACGAAATAGGTCTAACCTTATTTTGAAAATGTATTATTCAGTTATGTTTATTGGTTTCCATATCTGTATATTGTATTAATATTTTAATTTTTTTTATTTACGAATCCTCGCAAGAAGAAAAAGACCAATTCCAGAGACATTTTTACTTATTTGAAGAATATAAGAAATATAATTGGATTTCTACAAAATGAGAACGTCTCTCGAAGATAGGATCTTGAGAGGATGAGAAGGCTTTTGGACATTACGAGATGATCAAAAGGGGGTTGCACCTGAAAATAATGAGGTTGAGGTACCATTTCATAAAAAAACCTCATATCGTCTAGACTCATGGATATAATGAGGGGTATATGGATGTCGAACTTCATTTAGATGAGTACAGGAAAGTGTCCTATAGACATGGCTAGATAAATACCTAGATGTTCTCAAGGTCTCTCGGGACTCCTAGTTAGGGTATTAGTACAAAGTGGATTCTTCCTTTATTTGCCTTCTTACTGAAAAACATCGCTAATGTCGTTTAACATAAGGTTAAACTGTATAAGCAACTCCGAAAGTTTGTTGAAGAAACCCTTTTCTTTTGAAAAATAAAAATTATAAACAAGATGTGTTTACAAAGAAACTTATGTACGAGAGTAATTAAGACTGTGTAATCAGTTTTTAAAACTAAGGCAGTTTCAAAAATTCAGCACACTTATAGAATGAGATGAGTAGATGAAGATAAATCACACAATGATTTTAACGTGGTAAAACCTCTCCCAACAGAGGAAACATCCACGGTGACTTCTAAGTCACAAAAGCAAAAAATCCACTAATAACAAAAATTAGTTACAAACTATACAACATGCAAGCACACAAATCAACCTATTCTAAGTTTAGGAATATACCCCACTTGGTGTCCTTCTAACTTCTCATAGATCTGATTTGTTGATGATGTTCCTCCAGTTTGCTAACTTCCTTTGCTTTAGTTTCTTTACGTCGACTCAATGATTTCAGATCTTAAACACAACACTTCCAGTGTAGTAGTGTGTTAAGTGTTTGTGTAGTGATTCCTACCAACATGCATGAACTCACACACACTTAGATTTACAACCAGTCCTAGTAAATTACATAGTAAATTACATATAAAGTCTATATGCAGTGATTTTAATTTATTTCTTTCTCACAGAACTCAAATCCTTTTGACCTTTAAAGATAACCCATATTCCACGGAGATCTTGCTTCAGAAATCGGTCAAGACCTTAATCAATCTCTTTTGAAAACATTTATGAGATTGAAAACCCTCCAAGTGCGAATCCAACTAGGTCAGGATTAAGTTTCGTAAGAAAAGAAACCAGAAAACATTTTAACAACCAAATCAGTAAGATTTTCTTAAATCAAGTAGAAAAAATGCAGATCTAGTGAAAATGTAACATATAGTATGTAGATCTAACGTTTCTATGAAATGGAAACTAGATCTTCACACGAATGTTTAAGTTGTGTACAAGATCTAAAGATCAAGAGGTTAAAGCAACACAAGAACAAACCACTCTCTCTCACAAACACTCAGGTTGTGTTTGGGATTGAATGTACGAAGGTTTGTTTCTGAGAAGATGAACTATTTAGGGTTAGGGTTTGGATAACAGGTTTCCCTTTCTCTCTCTTCTCTCTCTCTTCTTTCTTTTCTTTTCTCTCTTCTCTCTCTCTTCTCTCTTATTTTTTTTCTCTCAGAAAGACGAATGCCCAAAAGTTCTCTAAGGCTGAGAAGAGGAGGGTATATATAGGGCTTAGGGAAGGTTCTGGATATTCGAGGGAAATCAAGGGCTGTGATCAAGTCTTGCAAGGTTTGACTTGATCCAAAGGTTATAAAATAGCGGTGGATTAAAACAATTCTGATTGGTTCATATGGATAGCGCCGGGATTAACCAAGAACACATGCAGACCCTTGATTAGGAATGATCCAACGTTCAACAAACATCCATACAGCCCTCTCACATAACAAACACAAATTCATTCACCCGGAGGATGACAAGTGTTGGCCTGTGAGTGGCTCTCACACGCGCATCAAAATAATTACAAAACACCACCCTGAAGTCTCTAGCGCTTTGAGATCGTACCCAACCAAACATTTTAGTGAAAAATGAAGTTTCCAAAATATAATATTATCCCCACAAATTATATTATCCCATTTTATTAATAAAAACCTTTATTAAAAAAATGTTTAAAAAAAGTTTAAAAATTATTTAAAAATTCCCAAAAAATTATTAAAGCTCCAATTCAAGGGGAATTAAACACACACTCAATTTTTAATCAATATGAACACATGTATGCACTTCTAGTTGTGTGTAGTGTGATTCATTTTATATCATCATGGATCATTGAAGAGGATTAGAGAGATAAGTTCTGAGGCTTTTTGGTTTCTAGGATGGACTACCAATTTTGTCAATATTTCCAAATTAGTTGAGCACTTATACAATGTAGACTTAAGCAAGTCAAAGGTATAAGGTGCTTCAATCTCCCCCTTTGGAAATATGAGACAAAATCTCCTTTGAGTTAGCTTAAAACTCGTAGGGAACCAAAAAAAATAAAACCTAGTCCTATACAAAAGATACTATCTACCCAATTCCTAGAAAGTCAAAAATTACATAACTCAACTATTTACAAATTTTTACACTAGAAACGGTAGACAATCAGTAGAAGAGATTCCTGCAAATATACACACTAAGATCAAGCAGTTTAGATGAGATGTGAACAAAAAAAAATGAACTCATAAAACTCAAATTTCTCCCCCAGTTTGTCTCAGATGGACAAAGGGTAAAACTTAAAGTCTTGAGAGTTTAATCAGCGCATACCATGCCTATAGAATTACGCAAATACAGAAATCTGTTATAGTCCAGAGGTTTAGTGAACATGTCTGCAAGTTGCATATCAGTAGGAAGGTAATGAATTTCTAATTCCTTAGTTTCAATAAGTTCGCGAATAAAATGATGTCTTATTTTAATATGCTTAGTTCGCGAGTGTTGAACCGGGTTTTTAGATATGTTAATAGCGCTTTGATTGTCACAATATAATTGTAATTGATCTTCTTTAATCCCATAATCGCTTAACATCTGTTTTATCCATAATAATTGGGCACAACAACTTCCAACCGCTATATATTCGGACTCAGTCGTAGATAAAGATGTGCAATTCTATTTTTTGCTACTCCAACCAACTAAATTATTGTCGACATAATAACAGGCACCCGAAGTACTTTTACTATCATCAGTACAACCGGCCAAATCAGCATCAGTATACCCTATGATGGTGCTACAGGTATCCTTAGTGTACCTAAGTCCAAGATTAAGAGTGCCTTTTATGTACTTTATTATACGTTTTACACTCGATAAACGTCTCTCTTTAGGGTTATTCTGGTAACGAGCACACAGACATACAGCATACATTATGTCTGGTCGTGAGGCAGTTAGATAGAGTAGGCTACCAATCATACTACGATAGAGTGTGGAATCAACTGACTTTCCAGTTTCATCTTTACATAATTTAACAGTAGTACTCATAGGCGTTTTGGCGACTTTAGCATTATCTAAACCAAATTTCTTAACAAGGTCTAAGGCATACTTGGTTTGAGAGACAAAAAGTCCATCAGAATTCTGTTTCACTTGAAATCCAAAGAAAAGTTGTAGCTCCCCCATAAGGGACATGTGAAATTCCTTATGCATACTAGCAGAAAAGGATTTAACTTCAGATGGTGAAGTAGACCCAAAGAGGATGTCGTCTACATAGACTTGGGCTATAATAATATTATTGTCGAAATGTTTGACAAAGAGAGTCTGGTCATTTCCTCCTCTCTTAAAACCCTTATCCAACAAAAAGTTGGAAAGAAGTTCATACCAAGCTCTAGAAGCTTGTTTTAAGCCATACAAAGCCTTTTTTAGACGAAAGACATGGTTAGGGTATTTAGGATCAATGAACCCTTTGGGTTGTTCTACATATGTTTCTTCGGACAGAATTCCATTTAGGAAGGCAGATTTGACGTCCATTTGATAAAGTGTGAATTTTAAGTGACACGCTATGGCGAAAAGAAGTCGAACAGATTCAAGACGAGTGACAGGGGCAAATGTCTCGCTGAAATCTATCCTTTTATTTGAGAGTAGCCTTGAGCAACAAGTCTAGCTTTGTTTCTAAGTATTACCCCATTTTCATCAAATTTGTTCTTGAAAATCCAACGTGTTCCAATAACATTTTTATTTTGAGGACGAGGTACAAGATACCAGACATCGTGAATGACAAATTGTAAAAGTTCTTCCTGCATAGCAGAAATCCAGTGTGTGTCATTCAATGCTTCATTAACATTTTTCGGTTCCACAAGGGAGACGAAACATGCATAATTAGCATAATTTCTTAACTGGGATCTAGTACGAACTAGCTCATTAAGATTACCGACAACGTTGTCAATGGGATGATCTTTAGATACCCAGCCAGGTACTTCTGGATTCTCAACAGGTAATGAGTCATCTATTTCTGGTGAATCAGTTTTGAAATCATTTTCAGATTCAACCACAATAGGTGATTCAGATATCTTATTTTTGACAATAGTGTCACTTACAATTACATTTATCGATTCCATAAGGGGCTTAGTACGCAGATTGTATATACGATAAGCACGACTGTTTGGAGAGTATCCTAAGAAGATGGCTTTATCACTGCGAGTTTCGAATTTAGACAGATGTTCTCTATCTTTACAGACATAACACTGACTTCCAAAGGTTCTTAGATATTTCATATTAGGCTTCTTACCGTACCACAACTCATAAGGGGTTTGTTTAGAGTTTTTCCTAAGATAGACCCTATTAGTGATGTGACATGCAATTCTAATAGATTCTACCCAGAAGTACTTAGGTAGGGATTTGGCATGCAACATGACACGTGCCATCTCTTGAAGAGTTCGGTTTTTCCTTTCAGCAATGCCATTCTGCTGAGGAGTTTTAGGGGCACTAAATTCATGTTTGTAACCGTTGTAGTCACAATATTCAACTTTTCCTGTGTCTATGAACTCTCCCCCTCTATCACTATGAATGCGATTGACTTGTGTGTCCTTCTCATTTTCAATTCTTAGAAGAATTTTCAAAAAATTCTGAAAAGTGTCAGATTTATGTTTTAAGAAGGCAACCCAAGTGAATCGTGTGAAATCATAAACCATGACAAGGATATAACTGTGTCCACAAAGACTAACAGTTCTAAAGGGACCAATAAGGTCCATATGGATGAGATCTAAAGGTCTAGAGGTGAGAATGTCTTTAACCTTTTTATGCGAAGTCTTAACTATTTTGCCTTCCTGGCAATGACCACAGACAACACTTGAAATAGGTTTAATTTTAGGAATACCTCTAACAATCTCTTGACTAGACAATCTTCCAAGGATATCATAACTTAAGTGACCCATACGATTATGCCAAATCTCATTGTCATCCATTCTGACAATGTTACAGGTTTCAGAACTAGTCTTGACAGTATAACAATTGTCAGGTGTTCTAAATCCTGTAATAATGCATTCACCTTTATCATTTAGAATTTTATAATTGTTCTTTGAAAAGGTGACTGTATGGTCAGAGTCACAAAATTGTGATATACTTAGGAGGTTGGCTTTAAGGCCTTTAACTAATAGAACATTTTCGAGAACAGGCATTCCTTCTTCTTTTAGGGTTCCTTTACCTATGATCTGAGATGAAACACCATCACCAAAAACTACTTTCCCACCAGCAAATCTGGTTTTGTTTAAAAGTTTGGTTTCATCTCCTGTCATATGTTTGGAGCATCTGGAATCTAAATACCAACCAGATGAAGTGTGTTCAGCTTTTAAAGCAGTTATAAAAATGTTGCACTTCATTTGGGGTAAAAGATCATCTTTTCTAACCCAAATAGTTCTAGTCTTAATTTTGCGCAAGTTTGCTCTCATTTGATAAAATTTTCGAGACACAGCTTTTTGTCGAAAAACATTTGGAGCAGCAAACTGATTATTGTGAAAAATTTAAGCTTTTGGTTTAGGGAAGTTTCTAGGAGCCTTTCTCTTAAATGAACTCTTAGTTTTGGTCTTTCTATTTCTGTAGTTAGAGTTCTTATCAGGTTGTCTTGGAAGGACATAATTGTTTCGACTTTGCCTAGAATAGTTAAAGTTCTTGTAGACAGAAGTGTTGTAAACAGGGGTATTTAGACACCTAGCATAACAACCTTCAAAGGAATGACCATAAATGTCACAGTAGGAGCAATATTGATTGCTCGAGGGATGAATTTCCTTAGGAAAACTTCTAAAGATAGGTTTGACAGCATTCTGTTCAGAAGTGTTATTCCTAGGAGGTATGGTCTTATAGGTAGAATCATCCTTTCTGATTAAAGGACAGACGTATTTAGTCTTAAGTGTATTGTCAGCCTTAGAGTTACTAGACTCTCCAATGTCTTTCTGTTGTTGTTTTTGATCAAATTCCTTTTTAATAACATGAAAGTCTGGACATGTTTCAATTGGTCTTTTGCCCCCAGACACAAACTTAATAGGTTCAAGTTTTGTTGTTTGAGATTTGTTCTTAGGGCAAAATCCAATACTGGTTCTATCATCAGAATTGGTCTTCGAGTCAACAACAAAGTAAGTAAAGTAATTTGAATTATTTTCAAACTTAGAAAACTTTTTGAAAACAGTAGCTGTCTTTGTTTTTGCTTCCTCCAGTTCTAATAATGTTCCCTTGTATTTCATTTCCAGAGTTTCATTAATTTTAGTCAACTCTTTTAATTTTTGATCAAAAGTTTCAATTTCAGATTGATGGGAAAGACACTGGTTAGTGTACTCTTTGGCATTCAGTTTCATAATAAGACTTAGATCATCTAATTTCTTAGTCAAGTCTCTAACAGTTTTCTCCAGTCTAGTGACTTTTTTAAGAGTTTTAGCATACAAAGTATGGATATCTGGGAGGTCATATGTGTCTGAGTCGCTAAGTGAAGTGTGTGTAGTGGCCCCTAACGATTCAGTTTTAGTACTCACGCACCCATTTGCATCGTCATTATTGAGATCACTTTGACTCACACACACGGAACTAGAACTAGAAACATTTTCAGATAGTAAGGCATCTAGGCCAGTCAAAACAGTATTCACACAAGCAAGAGTAGGAGCATCATTATCACACACAGGCATATCATCATTGTAAATGATCTTAGCATAAAAGGACATGCAAGGGTCAAGTACATTAGATGACTCAAGTTCCTCTTCATCAGAGTCACTTGAATCATTCCAAGTTTTACAGACATTGGCTCTATTGTGTGTGTTGGCTTTATTTAGATTAACTCTGCAGTCGTGAGCAATGTGACCTAGTTTCCCACATCTAAAACATTCAATCTTTTTAAGGTCTCTAGTGGGTCTGGAGTTGTTGTCCTTAGAATGTTTCTCAAGACCTCTCTCATGAGGTTTGGGATTAGACAGAGTAGGATAATTAGGCTTGCCTTGTTTAGTTGCCTGTTTGTTTCGAAATTTGATAATTTTCTTAAATTGTTTAGACATCAAGGCAATCTGATTATCTAGTTTGTCTATATCGCAATCCTCATCAGAGTCAGAGTTGTTCAAATTGGTCTCAAGTTTAGATATCTTAGAGGCAAAACTTAAGTTAGAGTTGGGTTGTTTTCTTTGAGAATGATTTAATTGTTTCTTAAAGTCTAATTCCATTTCCACATTTCTGAGTTTGCTACTGAGTAACTCAGGGGTAAGGTTTTGATCATTCATTTCCTCAATAGCATACCTCTTACTGTCAAACGTTTGTGGTAATGACCTTAGGATTTTAGAAACAATTTCATTTCTATCATAGGTAATACCTTTAGCATGCAACTTAGTGACTATATCAGTTAAGTTCATGTAAAAATCATCAAAAGATTCAGAGTCAGACATGATTAAAGAGTTGTACTGCTGGATAAGCATTTGAGTTTTAGCAGCTTTAACTCTTGAGTCTCCTTCATGGGCAGTGATTAATGTGTCCCAAGCTTCCTTAGAAGTGGCACAAGATGAGATTCGTTTGAACTCATACTCATTAATAGACATAAAAATGGCATTCTTTCCTTTATTGTTATTTCGAGAAATGGTTTTCTCTTCTTGGGTAAATTCACTCAAGATTTTCTTTACCCTCTCATCACTTCCTTCAGTGGCTGGTTTAGTAGGATAAGTGTATCCATTTTCGATAATGTCCCAGACATCATCTCCTAAAGTCCCTTGGATGAAGGCAACCATTCTTACTTTCCAGTAAGTAAAGTTGTTTCCATCAAAGAGTGGAGGTCTGGATAGATTACCAAATCTTTCATTCTTCTCGTCCATAGTTAGATTTTTCAGAAAATGATTTCAGAAACACAAGATCTTTTGAAATAAAAGTTAACAGGGCTCTGATACCAATTGAAAAACGTCGCTAATGCCGTTTAACACAAGGTTAAACTGTATAAGCAACTCCGAAAGTTTGTTGAAGAAACCCTTTTCTTTTGAAAAATAAAAATTATAAACAAGATGTGTTTACAAAGAAACTTATGTACGAGAGTAATTAAGACTGTGTAATCAGTTTTTAAAACTAAGGCAGTTTCAAAAATTCAGCACACTTATAGAATGAGATGAGTAGATGAAGATAATCAACACAATGATTTTAACGTGGTAAAACCTCTCCCAACAGAGGAAACATCCACGGTGACTTCTAAGTCACAAAAGCAAAAAATCCACTAATAAAAAAAATTAGTTACAAACTATACAACATTCAAGCACACAAATCAACCTATTCTAAGTTTAGGAATATACCCCACTTGGTGTCCTTCTAACTTCTCATAGATCTGATTTGTTGATGATGTTCTTCCAGTTTGCTAACTTCCTTTGCTTTAGCTTCTTTAAGTCGACTCAATGATTTCAGATCTTAAACACAACACTTCCAGTGTAGTAGTGTGTTAAGTGTTTGTGTAGTGATTCCTACCAACATGCATGAACTCACACACACTTAGATTTACAACCAGTCCTAGTAAATTACATATAAAGTCTATATGCAGTGATTTTAATTTATTTCTTTCTCACAGAACTCAACTCCTTTTGACCTTTAAAGATAACCCAGATTCCACGGAGATCTTGCTTCAAAAATCGGTCAAGACCTTAATCAATCTCTTTTGAAAAAATTTATGAGATTGAAAACCCTCCAAGTGCGAATCCAACTAGGTGAGGATTAAGTTTCGTAAGAAAAGAAACCAGAAAACATTTTAACAACCAAATCAGTATGATTTTCTTAAATCAAGTATAAAAAATGCAGATCTAGTGAAAATGTAACATATAGTATGTAGATCTAACGTTTCAATGAAATGGAAACTAGATCTTCACACGAATGTTTAAGTTGTGTACAAGATCTAAAGATCAAGAGGTTAAAGCAACACAAGAACAAACCACTCTCTCTCACAAACACTCAGGTTGTGTTTGGGATTGAATGTACGAAGGTTTGTTTCTGAGAAGATGAACTGTTTAGGGTTAGGGTTTGGATAACAGGTTTCCCTTTCTCTCTCTTCTCTCTCTCTTCTTTCTTTTCTTTTCTCTCTTCTCTCTCTCTTCTCTCTTATTTTTTTTCTCTCAGAAAGACGAATGCCCAAAAGTTCTCTAAGGCTGAGAAGAGGAGGGTATATATAGGGCTTAGGGAAGGTTCTGGATATTCGAGGGAAATCAAGGGCTGTGATCAAGTCTTGCAAGGTTTGACTTGATCCAAAGGTTATAAAACAGCGGTGGATTAAAACAATTCTGATTGGTTCATATGGATAGCACCGGGATTAACCAAGAACACATGCAGAGCCTTGATTAGGTATGATCCAACGTTCAACAAACATCCATCCAGCCCTCTCACATAACAAACACAAATTCATTCACCCGGAGGATGACAAGTGTTGGCCTGTGAGTGGCTCTCACACGCGCATCAAAATAATTACAAAACATCACCCTGAAGTCTCTAGTTCTTTGAGATCGTACCCAACCAAACATTTTAGTGAAAAATGAAGTTTCCAAAATATAATATTAACCCCGCAAATTATATTATCCCATTTTATTAATAAAAACCTTTATTAAAAAAATGTTTAAAAAATGTTTAAAAAAGGTTTAAAAATTATTTAAAAATTCCCAAAAAATTATTAAAGCTCCAATTCAAGGGGAATTAAACACACACTCAATTTTTAATCAATATGAACACATGTATGCACTTCTAGTTGTGTGTAGTGTGATTCATTTTATATCATCATGGATCATTGAAGAGGATTAGAGAGATAAGTTCTAAGGCTTTTTGGTTTCTAGGATGGACTACCAATTTTGTCAATATTTCCAAATTAGTTGAACACTTATACAATGTAGACTTAAGCAAGTCAAAGGTATAAGGTGCTTCACTTACAATTAGGAGCGAGGAGTCATGGATACCAGTTGATGCAATTCCCATACAGCTAATAATTTATTACCTCTTTGACCATGATAATGACAACGAGTATCGCTCTGACCTAGTTACTTGTCGGGGCGTTATCATAACTATGGCATAGAATAGTTAATGATAATGCAGTTCTCTTTGCCTTTTTTTCCTTTTTTATAATTGGATAACTATGATCAACTTTGTATGATTAATGAATATTATGAATAAAATGGAATTCAATTTTATTACATTTCATGTTTACATTCTCCTATTTTAATTATTTCTAGCAGGATTATTACATTTTTAGGACTGTTTCATCATGCTACCTTATGCCTAGCACCAAATCATGGTGAGAATATACTTATTTGCTTGGCAATCTACCCACTCATGATTTTATCCGACCAAGCACAGTCGAATTACCTTTAGCTTTACATGATAAATTCATAATGTTCTCTTGTTATTCATAACAAAAATCTGATCTTGAGATTATGACTCAATAAGGTATCAAAATAATAGTCTGATTGGCCAAACATAAAATAGTCTTTACATTAACACTGGCCTGGTATTTGAATAATCAAAATTAATTGTATTGAATAAATTTTAATGGTTGAATGGAAATGATAAACTAGTATTTGTTCAAAAGATAAAATTAAAAGTTAGCGAAAAAATGATTTTTCTGAGGTTGGTTGCATTCCAATCCCTAGGTATCTCCCTATCCTCCATTGTTTCCAGGCGGTAGGCACCCTAAAGTCTATCTATGATGAACCTAAATGGTCCTTCCCAGTTGGTTCATAGCGTGAGATTGGCCAAATGGTGAAGCACTGGTGAGAATAACTTATACTTTATGCACTTCTTCACGTAGGATATGGTGTCCTTTTTCATAGAAGTCCACTAATAGCCTTATTTTACTGCTTTAAATTTCATAGATGTCCCACCTACATGACTTCCATAAATACCCTTATGTAGTTTATGAAGTACTTGGTAGACTTCATTGTATATTATTCCATCTAGGGAATTACTGGACTTGGACATGCTCGAACTTGGTGATCAACTCATGAGCTATTTGAAGGTAGGACAAAATGGGTTCCATATCTAGAATTGTAGTCTCCAAATATTTGATTAGATACCATACTTAAGTCACATAATACATTAAGTTGATTGGAGACAAGAGATAGATTTTTCCTCAATCCTCTAATAAGAGCCTCGTATTCGGCTTTGTTATTTAATGCCTCAAAGCCAAGTTATATTCCCGTCTCAAAGACAGTATGATTTGGACCCCTTTAGTATTAGTTTCATCATCCACATATAGATTCCATTTGTCATGTTCGTCAAACTCTTTTACAGTCACTTGTTTAGTAAGTTCCACTTATTTTCCAACCTGATGTTCCCCGATAAATTCAACTATAGAATTCGCCAAAACATGTCCTTTCACTGCAATTCTAGGTTGTATTAGATATTAAATCTCCTCAGTTCCACTATGACATCCGTTTAAAGTAGTTAGTGATACGTCAAGAAAATTTTATATTTTCCCCTATTACTCTTATGCATTCTAGCATAATTGTGTTCATTAACTCCCACTTTTATGATCAATCATTGGTTCACCTTGGTTTTTGATATATATTGCATGTTTTATCTGAGATTTTGTAGGTACTTGAACGCTAAACGGAGAATTTGGTTTTGTTTTGGAAAATTTTCATGGTTTGATTCAACTTCAAAGGAATATTCATAATTTTAGACATCTTAGTCTGGACAGAGGAACTCCACGGGAGTGTAAATGGTGCCTCGTTTCGAGTTCGGTTGATTAAATTAGATTTAGTTTTATAATGAAATTTTTCTCCCTTTTGAAGAACAAAGTGCCCTAAAAAATAAAGTCTCGATTGACCAGTAAATCTCCACCGGTCGATCAGTCAATCAAATTTTTCCTTACTTCAAAGACAGTGGGCATTTTTCAAGACCACCAATCGACCGGTCAAAATACCGATCACATCGGATATTGGGAAAGTTAGCTAGTTTCATTTATTTTCCATTTTATTTTAATCCCTTACTATATATATATATATATATGTGTGTGTGTGTGTGTGTGTAAGTGAATATTTTTGATGAGATAGATTTTATTTTTCCAGTATGTTTAGTTAGGTCTTGGAAGGGAGCCCATCTTATTTCTCTCTCTAGGGTTTCCATACATTTATGTTGTAAGTTTACTATTCATTGTCTTCCTCCATTTAATTCAAGCTTCCATTGTTGTATAATACTTTGTTAACTTAGTTTCTGGCTTTATTATTTCTTAATTTACTTCCATTCATTTAAATAGGTTTCTTGCTTTATTATTTCTTATTTTACTTTCTTTCATTTAAATACATGATTTTCAATGCTTTCAAGCTAATTTAGTTTACTTTGAGATTGATTGAACTTGCCTTAGATTAGTTTGATTTCTTTGCTTTGATTATGGATTAAATTGGTGAGATTTTTCTTAATTTTATGCATAGGTGATTTAATTGTATATGTCATGTATGCACCGTATTTACGACCTCGCATGCGTAAGTTTGGGGATATTATTGACGCCAAAATCATTGTAGAATTTTATGAGAATTTAGGGAGTGAAAACTCTAGATTTTATTAATTGATGAAATGATATTTAATCTTGATAAATATGTCTTCCCATGTCACCATTTATACTAATTAACCCTGGATGACTGATATTATTCTCAATTTATAGTTTCTATCTTTTGTGGTTAATTTAGTTTAAATACATGCCTAGATTAATATTTTGTTAAACTCTTTCATGTTTTACCCTTATATTCAGAAGTAATAAGTCATTTAACGTCTAGTAATATTCCTTGTGGATTGATACTCGGACTAGACGATATACTCCCATAAAGAGTGTAGTCATAGTTTAGATTTTTGCTTAATCATGGGAGCAAAAAACTACGACTAGTGTAGTAACACGAGCGCCCGATTTTATGCAATTCTATCAAGTAATTTTATCATCGGGGAATTGTTTGTTTTAAAATTTAATTGGTTTAGTATTTAGTAATATTTTTCTTTGTATTTATATTCTTTCTTAATTTGTTTGTAGGACTTCGATAGTTTAGCATCAAGAAATGCTTGAATTTGCGGTTGCACACCTCTCTACGTGGATTTTCCATCTACAAAACTTTTGAAAATCATGTCTTATTCTAGTATTCTTGGTAATGATAATGGTTCACAATTTTTTAGTAAGAATAATTTTGAAAATCCCTCTGAGCCTATAACTTTTGGTGGATACTTGCATGTTGAAAAGAATTAAAATCGCAAGATTACTTTGGGAGAGTATTTACATAATCAAACAAATAATGTGGGGACTTTCAAAACTTCATTTAATGATTAAATGCCACAAAAATTCTTAGCATAACAACGCTGAAGACTTTTGTGCTAGTAGTTTTGAGAAATATTATGAAAATAGACCTCAAACTTCTTATCCTAATATTTTTAATAATAGCAATGATAATAGTTCTCAAAATGTTCTTCTTAGTGAAGTTTCCCTATGGAGAAATTCTTTTGGTGCATTCTTGCAAATTCAGAAAAATGAAACTTTTGACAACTATTATTGTGAAGAGAACCATTGTTGGGAAAATGATTTAAATGCACATTTTAAAATCAATGATGCCTTTTCTCTTGAAACTTAGGAGGAGGAGGAATTTTTTAACCAAATGAGGAATCGATGCCAAGTTTGGAACAAACCATTCTTCTTTTCTCCCAAGACATAAAGGACAGCAAAAATGGTGAAGATTTGGTAATTGAAGTACTTTGTAATGATATGACTTCTTCCTTGAAAACAAATAAGACTTAAGCACTTGTGTTTTACCTTAAACAATTTTGGAAGAACGTTTTATTGAAAACAAGTCTTTCACTTTCGAAATTCAATCTTTGAGTGATGATGAATCACTCAGGGTTGAATTCGCTTCTTCCCCATTTTCGTTCACCGTTATCAAACCATTGTAAGTAGTACAAGAATCAGATGAAAGTCTTAAGGAATCTAACCCGATTATTATCAAGGAATGATTTTTTAAAATGCTTTCTATGATGGGATTCTACCTTTGTGTAACCGACCTCCCATTCCAACTATAAAATCTTTTGAAGAAAATTCATATATTTTTGGGTCCCATGTGTACTCGTCACCTGTTTAATCTAAACCCCCCATCATCTGTCGAAAACTTTTAATTGGTGATGGCTCATTTCTTCCACTTTACACATGACTTCCATTGTTTAAACATGAGTCTTATCTTCCATAAGGGCCCACAAATTAGGGAACACCAATTATTCCTTAACGATAAATTGTATATTGGGTGAACCCTCAAAAATTTGAACTTCAAGTGGATAATAAGTGAGAAGTTAAAACTGTAAGTTGTACATATTAGGTTGGTTTTTTTCTTTTTACTTATTATTTAGTGTAATTATATAACTTTTGTTATTCTTAGTTCAAATATGTTTTATAGAATCTTTGGACTTATTCTTTTCAGATATCGTTTTATTTTAGGTAATATCGCTATTTTCCTCTCTTTAACTTTTTTCCTAGTTCACATTAAGGACAATGCAAGGTTTAAGTTACGGGTGTGAGATATTATCCCCATTCATTTGGTAGTTTCCATGACTTGATAATATGTACTTTCCAAGAATGTTTTTATTGTAAAAACTTTAAAAAAAATCGAAAACATTTTCTTTCTTTTTTCTCCTTTATTGGCCATTTGGCCTTTGTTTCCGACGATAAATAGCAATAAATGCTGAATAGAGTAGATAATTCAATGATGCATGTTCTCAGTTTTATTAGTTACTAGAATTTAGTCCTCAGATCATTGATATTATGAAAAGTCGTGAATTAAACTTTGAACCCATGAGAACATGCCCTTTCCCTATTTAAATGATTAGTTTAAGACCTTTATAACTCGGTAATCTTATGTTACATTGTATATACTTACACCAAGTGAGCTTTGCGCTTTTTTCATTAGTTAATATTTATACATACTCTTTCCTCCTTGAAATTGTTAATTTTGTCGTAATCTTGTTATTCTTTCATTGTTCATTGATTAATTGAGTTCATATATGAAATGTGTTACTTGATCATGATTTTCAAAGTTATTTTAACTCGATAATTGTATAAACTTTAGACAAGGATCATAGACCCTATTTACTATTTAACCCATATTGACCTTGACCCCACCTTATAAGTTTCCCTTTGTCAAATCATTTGATCCTAAATATAGCCTTTTGTTTCATAATCCAAGATCCACTAACCAACTCTAAATTGGAGTTTTTAAGCCATACATATCACCTTTAGTACCTTCGTTTGGAATGATACTTAGGATGGAATGATTTTCTTACTATTTGGTTAAGATTATGCAAGTGAGAGTGAAAGAAAAGAAAAAGGAAATAAAAGAGAAAAGAAGAAAAAAAAATTAAAAAAAAAAGAAGAAGAAAAGAAAGACAAAGACAAAGTATTTCCATATTATACATAATGTTCAATAATCTTTATTATTCTCCATTGTTATATCAAATGCTTCTTATGGAAATCATTTTCCAGATTTGAAATTTACCATAATTTTCCGTTATCCTAAGTGTTTCATCCATAAACACCTTTAAATCCATGCATATTCCCTTCATTTCATAACCTTAACCCCAAAACTACATTATAACCCATAAAAGTACTATGTGATCCTAGGGTGAATGTAATTCAAAAGTTATCACAGTTGCAATAATTTGTGAGAATCTGCTTTGCCTCCCTTAATGAATGGTATTTATCATTGATATTACATTTTTCATTTTATATACAGCATTCTTCATTGATGATATGTATGCATCCTTATTTTCATTTACATTTACTCTTTATGCATGCATGTCCCGTATATTACACCCCATTTTAGAGTTCTTTCATTTGTTTTGTGTAATATCCAGTGAGGATTGATATTTATGCATGCTTTAACGCAGTTTTTCCCAATCATATTTTGCATGTGCTCGTTTTTCCTCCCACACTTAAGGTTTCAATTTTATGAAGTGAATTCTACAATATTAATGCTACATAACTTTTTGAAATTTTGTTCATAGTTGTTTAGCATGTCTTATATTATTGATTGTGAATGATTTTTTAGGAAACTTGATATTTGTGGGTTTTATCCCTGAAAACCCTCAAGAGACAACACTCATTCACTAGGGCAATTGAAGGCTTAACGGCTTGTTCCATACGCTAAATGTAATCGTTCTCCTATGAAAGTCGCATTTCTATATTTATGCTTATATACTTTTGATTATCTCTCGTTGTTGGTTGGTGCTTATTTATTTGATCACTAGGAACTAGAAATGTTTAAGTTAGGGGGTGAGATACGTCACGAATATTCATATTTTTGCCCTTTATTCTTATACATTCTATCACAATTGTGTCTGTTAAATTATAATTTTATGCTCAATTATTCATTAATCATGTTAGATTTAATAACCCATTTAATATGCGCATACAAGGATTATCTGAGCTTTTGTAGGTACTTGAATGCTAAATGAAGCATTTGTTTGCATTCTGATAATGTTTAATCATTTGATGCAACTTCAAGGGCATTTTCATAATTTCATACTTCTTGGTCTGGACAGTGGAACTCCATGGAGTATAGTTTGTTGAGTTAGCTTCACGTGGCCATAAGTGGCATGTCATTTCAAGTTTGGATGATCAAGTTAGGACCGATTTTGTAATGCAATATTTCTACTTTTTGAAGAACAAAGTGCATAGAAAAATAGACTCCCAGTCGACCGATCGATCGATCAATCAAGTTTTGCCTCAGTTCGAAGACAGTGGGAATTTTTCAAGACCATCTATCAGTCGATCAAATTACCAGTCATACCAGATATTGGGCAAGTCGGCTAGTTTTATTTCTTTTCCATTTCTTTTAATCCCTTACTATATATATGTAAGTGGATATTTTTTGTGAGATACCTTTTATTTTTGTAGTAGGTTTAGTTAGGTTTTGGTTGGAAGCTCATTCTCTTTCTCTTTCCTGGGGTTTCCACACATTGGTGTTGTAAGTTTGCTATTCATTATCTTCCTCCATTTAATTTAAGCTTTAATTGTACTTTAATGCCTTATTAACTTAGTTTCTTGATTTGTTATTCTTAATTTTCTTCTTTCCTTTAAATACATGTTTTTCAATGCTTTCTAGCTAATTTAATTAAGGTTGAGATTAATTGAACTTGCATCGGATTAATTTATTTTCTTTAATTTCGTGATGGATTAGATTGGTTTAAATGGGTTAGGTTGTTCTTGAATATATGCCTAGGTGATTTAACGGTGTATGCCTTGTATGCATCGTATTTAAGACCTTGTGTGTATAATTTTTGAGATTTTTTTAACGCTAAAATTATAGTAGGCTTTTATGAGAATTTGGGGAGGTGACAACTTTATATTTGATTAATTGATGAGATGATATTTAATCTTGATAAACTCATATTTCCATGTAACGATTTATATTAATTAACCTGAGGTGAGAGATATTATTCTCAATCTGTACTTTTTACTCTTTTGTGTTTAACTTAGTTTAAATACATGCCTGAATTAATCTTTTGTTAATACCTATCATCTTTTACACTTTTTTTCATAAGCAATGAATCAATTAACATTTAGAAAAAAAAAATTATAGATTTAATACCTGGACTAGACGTTATACTCCCGTAAAGAGTGTAGTCATAGTTTAGGTTTTTGCATAGCCATGGGAGCAAAAACCAATGACTGGCATAGTAACATGAGCGCCTAACTTTTCTCATTTCTATCAATCGGACTTATTTAAGGTTTCGTTTAATGGAAAGGAAGTTATGACTATAATGAAGTGTTCCTCAAAGTAGTGCTTCAACTTTCACGAGGCAATTACTATTGAATAAGATATCTTTTCTGGTGGGAGATAGTGCATCTCAACTCCCAATAATGTTTTACTGATGAACAGATTAGATCTTGATTCCATTTCCTCTCATACAACAACACTAAACTAACTCCATGGTCGGACACCTAAGGATACCAATAGACTAGGTCCCCTGGATTTGGGACTGTGAGTAAAGGAGGTAGGCTTAGGTAGATTTTTATCTTTTGAGGTATTTTTTATCTTTCATAGTTCCATACCCACTCCCTCTCCTTTCATAAAATCTTAAATATAGGTCGACATCTCTCAGAAGACTTAGATATGAAGCAATAAAGTGTTGCAAGCATCCCAATTAGCTTCTGGACATCTCTAACTGTCTTGGGTGGTTGGATGGTTATTATTGCCTCGATATGATTGGGATTTGCCTTGATTCCCCTCTACCTGACCAGGTAATGTAAGAATTGTTTGGAATAGACATTAAAGGAATATTTGGTCCCATTAATTTCATTATATATTATCGAAGGACTTAAAACATCTTCACCAATTCTAAAAGGAGATCGCCTATATTTTTTCTCTTAACGAACATGTCGCTAATATATACCTCCATAGTATCACCTAACTAATTCTTAAATATCTTTGTGACTATTCATTGATAGGTTGTCCTAGAATGTTTATGTTCAAACAACATGACTGTGTAGCTGTGAATTCCATGCGCAACTGTGAACCAAGTCTTCTCCTAGTAGGGCCTTAACAGAGGAGGTTATAGCCAGAATAAGAGTCTAAAAATCTCGTCCGTTCATGACTAGTTGCAACATCAACCAAATACTAGATCTTTAGTAGCTGAAGTTATCTCTATGACTCTATTTATTCAAATTAGTGACCTCTATGCAAACTTCCCACTTTTCATTACTCTTCTTGACCATGACCGAGTTTGAGATCCATTTAGGTAATTGAAATTCTTTAGTAGACCTTCCCTCCAGAAGTTTCCTAATTTCTTTTAATCATTTTACCTTTTGGGGGGTTTTTCATCATGTTTTTTATGTTATAGGGGAAATGTTGGATCCACCTGAAGTTTGTGTCACATTACTTTAGGATCAATGACATGCTTGTCAAATGATTTCCAAGAGAATATGTGTTGATTATCGTTGAGTAAAGAACCCCATTATTCCTTTTCGTGATCAAGGATTGAGCTTCCAATTAGAAATTTCCTATCAGGTTGAGAATCATAGAACACCATTTATTGTAGTGGTTTCATGACTCTATTTATGGGGTCCACCCTTCTATCTTCCACCCTCGGTCTCCGGTAATTTAGTCGTTATTTGGAAGGGTAGCTCACTTTATGTTTTCAACTTTTAATTTTTTTTTCTTGCTTAGGTTTGATGACAACGATAAACCATTATCGATACACCAAGTTTCTCCATTAGACCTTAGTTGGTAATGCATTTGAGCCTCTGGTCATATGTCAATGGACCTTCCTTCATCGCATAAAGCCATTCTCATCCCAAAATTGCGTTGCATGGAGATTCAATATCTACCACTAGGAAGTAGATGAATTTTGATATGCTTCTGGTTCGCACTATGAGCATGACTTTTACCAGTAGGATCATCATCCTTATTGGGAAACAAACCAAACGTATGGTTATCTATTTAAAATCTCCCTTTTAAGTTAACTTGAGTAAACAGCTTGAGATACATCTCTTCTAAATAACTTCCTAGTCCACTAGTAGCTTATTTATATCCCAGATGGCAATTCTGTGTGTGATTACTAGCGCATCATAGTGTGGATTTCTTACTCCGAATAGGTCTTCTTTGGTTAAAATAATATGATTAAAGTAATTAATCTCCTTTAGTCAGTGATATTTTTGGATGATAACTTTAGTTGGGCCGATCTGGAAGGCTTTCACCACCTCCGTGATTTTTTTTAACTTTTTTTTTATAGTGTTGCATTGGATCTAATTAGGTATTGAGTCCCGGTGAATTATTTGTACAATCATGTCCCCTCCCCTCATATTTTAAGATGTTGTATGAATTTTTATCGTGCTCCATAGGACCCTTGTCATTCTATTTCTCCATAGAATGGTCCAGGTGCCCTAATTGGGACATCTCTTCTAGATGTCACTTGAGAACCTTATAATTCTCTGTCTTATTCCCATGCTCTTTATGGTAGGAGAATCTTAGGGCCTTGTTTCTTTGTTATGGGTTATGTGTCCATCCTAGGCCGACGCCTTGGTGGAGGAGATAGAGATAGATATAGATATGTCTCCCCCTAAGGAAGGATGTGCCGCAGTCTCGCACACCTCTTAGGAAGGTTGCTTCGGTCGTCGTCGGTGTAGGGGTAAATGTGAAAAGATAGAGCCACCAGACTATTTTGCACAAAATTGGTAAAAGAACATGTGACCACTTCAAGAGAGCGACATCAAGGATAAACTAATACATATGAAATCAATAGTTCGAAAGTTTGGGGGCTAAGTTACGGAATGGGAAGGTATTAGGCACCCATCCCATCCTTTCGATATCTCACGGTATAGTGTTATTATCTTCTTTTTTATATCCCCATGAACTGTGTGAGCATGTTTATATAATGGAGATCGGATTTATTCAACACATACCATGGACAAGTTAGAGTGAGGTCATCCATAGGCATGTTCCCAATATAACATATGTAGAAAGTATGATTTGTGCGTTCATCATGACATTGGTCATTATTATGAAATGATAATATGTGTTGGATGAAACGCAAACAAGTATTAAATACATATACATATATTTAGTATGAAAATAGGAGATTTTAGAAAATGAGGGAATTTGAGAAATTGAGAAATTAGAAAATTGGACTAGAGTCTTGAATTTTAATCTGGAACGCCTACATAGCCTATAAAGGCATCAAAGTCCACGTAGTTCTAATGTAGAATAGGGGTGGGATTTATCCCATAGATTCGAACAGAAATTTATTATATGTGTGTGTAGAAAATGTGTTGTTTTGATTTTGGAAGGTGTGATGGATAATTTCATTCGAAATTTACGGGTGTAACCCTCTTTTATTTGTGTTTTTGGGATTTTCTTTTTAAGAAAATAAAGTATGTGCAATATACTAATAAAAATGTAGATATTAATGTGTATGAACTAAAGTAAGAACTAGATTATGAATCTAATTTTTACAAAAAAATAAGGAATTTAAAGAGAGAGTGAAGGAAATGGACCTTCTTTGAATCACGATCTTTGATCTTGGATGAACTCCCTTGAGTGTTGATGAATTTTGATGAGAGAAAATTGTAACACCCCGCTTAATTAAATACCGGGTGGCCAGTACCATACCAAATTAAAACAAGATAAACAGTTGGCTCATTCTTAGCATCACTGTCGAAAACATTTACAACTCACCCAATACCCAATTAAGTTGGTGTTAAAAACTTTCCAAATTTTAATTCAACAAAATCCATTTCCAGATTAAGAATAACACAACACATTTTATTCTACAACATTGATATCTGAATAGATAACACAAAAGAATTTAAATGCAATTGTAATAAACATTCCCAAATAATATAAATCTATTACAGAAATCCCAAAAATATTAAATGTATTAAAAAGACCCGAATACAATAGTATTTGAACCTGATAGGAAAAGATAACTGAATCCTTTGGGCGACATGCCCTAACTAAGAATACTGTGAATCAAAAAGATGATAGGCGTCTAAGCAAAACTCCATAGCTCCATAGCCTGTCATAATCCGCTAAGGTTGGCGTCTGGACACCTGATATAGAAGATAGAATAGAAAAGAAAATATGCAAGGAAACGGGTCAGAGCCCGATTGTAAAAATAATTTTTAAAACAACAAGTATTTAACAAGTGCAAGAAAGCATTTATTATGTACATGTTAGATCCAACTCTCACTTGCTATTCTCACCTCTCAACTAGAGTGCACACTTAACGTTTCCTATTAACCTCCTAGTTAATGGTTCCTCTTAACTAGTTTCCATAATATGATTCCTTTCCCATATCATAACCCCGTATGTCCCATACCATACGTTATATAATCATTCTTATACATTTTTCATTTATATGAATCGTTGCTCATTAACATGAATCATTTCTCATTAATATGAATTAAGCTTTTCAATTCTATAAGAATAAACATTTCATTAACTTAATTCCATTCTTTTTCTCAATTCTCCATTATCTACAATTATCACCGTAGATAGATTTAATCACTATATAACATTTCATTTCTTTAATTCATTATATATATATATATATATATATATATATATATATATATATATATATATATATATATATATATATATATATATATATATAATACGGCACCCCGAGTCACAGTTGCGATGCAACGCATTACTCTGCTATCATGCCCCATTATCGCTGGTCGCCGAATAGAGGACTAAAGGTTCGGTAAGGATTTCACGAACCACAAACAACAACACAATCATTGGAGGCAAACATAGTTCTCATACCCATGGGCCACGCACATACCTACGTTCCCATAGTCAGTGGACTTATCAACTCCCCGATAAGTCTTTCATAGACCTATGTTCTCGAGCGACAAATCAAAGATCCCATGGATTCAACAGGATATGACTTCCCTCACGCGCAAACCTCCCGTCGATAGCAAGTAAGCTAGGTATGTCATACACATAAATCATAAATCAATCAAATAGGCATTATCATACCTATAATATAATATCAATAAGGTAATATCACTACCCTAAGATTATTCTCATACGTAGCATTATATCTCATTAATTATCACGTATTAAAATATCATGACTTTACTTCATAATATAATTATCCTCGCATCCTATAACATCTCTCCACTCCCGACATCGTTAAGGTTCATGCACGAAGCATCTCGCAAATCGAAATCCAAACAAGGAACCCCTCCAATACACTACTACTTAACTTTGTCGAATGTGGAGGTCCGTAAACTTCAAATACGCGGTCGGGATAACCTCATACCCTCTTCCAACCAAATGTGTTATAAACTCCCATCTCTATCCAGGAGCCATACTACTAAGTGCTTGTATTACACTCAGTCCTTGTGAAATCAATAATGAGCTTAAACTCGGTCCTTGATGTTCAAATTATAACCCTAAGGCTTCCCTCACTTATATTAAATCTGACCTACTGGACCTATCCTTAATCCTCATGCATACCAATTATAATCCAACAAATGAATCTAGCAGCCGAAATTTCTTCAATTTAATTATCATCATTCTACTCAATTAAATCCCAATCAAAGTAATTCAAATCTTAACTAGGGCTTATTGATCTTCTCTAAGTCCCATTTTATCCAATTAATAATAACCAAAGATCTTCAAAAGGTTTGGGATAAGAGTTAACATCAAAAAGAAACAACTTTAACAATCCTGGGGAGGTCGATCGATCGAAGGCAGGGGGTCGATCGATCGACCCCTCAGGTCACAGCCTGGTTTTTCTGCATTTCTGCAACTACGAGTTTCACCATTCTTGTTCATTCAAACCTTCATATTAACATCCCAAATGACTTATAATTATTACTACATGATATATCAACATATATGAACAATTTCCAATACTCTAAACATCCTAGAATCATCAAGGGATTGGATTAAAAAGCATGTTTACCTCCTCTTTTCCAGAAAATTATAAAACTAATATCCTCAAGAACATAAAAATGGTTTTCAGAGTTTCCTCCATAGATATATGATTATTTCGTGGATTATTATCATCCTAAAACATGAGTTTACTTCCTATATCATTTCAGTTTCTGGAAATCCATATAACAACTCCATTATGTCTTCCAAACATGAAAAATCATCTCATTTCAAAATTATTCTAACATGGAAAATATACGAACTTAAGTTGCAAATATCAAACACTTGCCTTTACTGAAGGTCTGATCCTTTGGTGTAGTATATCTCAGGTGGTTCTCCCCTTTTCGGTCAACCTCCGGTGGTGGTGGGTGGTGGTGACTCTTGGTCTTAGTTCTTCTCCTTCCCAAGTAGGCTTTTCCCTTCCAAAGCAACCTTTCACTCTCTCTAGGAAGATGACTTCTCTATTTTGTGTAGAGGAGATGAATAACCCACATACACTTAATCTACGAATACTTATAATAGGACAAAATCCGAAATCACTATTCATCCCCCCTAGAAAAATGACCAAAATGCCCTTTTGAGTTGTCTATTCATTTCCAAATGACGCGAGACTCAAAATTAACATCCAAATAGACTTTTCTGACTATTTTGAACCTTTCGGACGCAACGACGCATTTGAAATGACTATAATGTTGATAGAAAATAAATTTCCTTTTTAATTTAATAAATTAGTCCTGACACGTCCCATACCGCGTCTGACTAAAAATTCAAATTACCGAATTTATATTACACCGTCATATCAATGACATCACATTCATATATTACCTAAATTTCTTTAAGTAATATTCAGAATCATCTATTTTAATATCCACACTCCGGATAAAACCCAAATGAATTAATTAAAAATAAAATCCAATTAATCCATTAATTTAAAATATAACCCATTTTAAAGTCATAAAAATTACGGGGTATTACAAGAATGACATTTTTCCAAATTAATTATGAAAAGGATGGGAATGTAAGCTTGGATGGAACTTCACATGAGAGACTTCACTAATTTCAAGGGAATGTTACTGAGATCAGTGATGCTAATGGATCTGTTGTCTAGTCTGGAGTGAGGTCATGGACCATATTTATAGGTTCAAGGGGTGACGATCGGCCTACCTCATGGGATGCCGATCGGCATGTGATGCCAAGCACAGTGCCGATAGGCAGGGTTCAGGACCTGCCAATTAGCAGTCCCGTGCAGATTTTCTAGGAAAAATGATCGTAGAACACAAATCATTGATCTGAATTATGCATGGGGCATACCATTAGAAAGGTAATTTAGATACCTTTAATAGTCCTTTGGACTGATCCCGAGTTCGGGAGTTGACTTTGGGCCAAATATGGCTCGAAAGCGCACATCGGTCCATTGGACAGGAGATCATTGGACGCAAACATAACGTTCGTCTAGATGGTAAGTCATAATCGCACACGAGGCAGACTATTGAAAAGGTTAGGAGATGTACTTAGACATTCCACAGAGTTTTGCTCGGTTCGGAAAGTTAACCATGGTTAATCGGGGCTCGGAAGTGTTCGGGGACCTCTCAGATTAAAATGGATAGTTCGTCCGAATTGTAGGTCAGAATCGCGTACGGGGTGGACCATTAGAAGGGGTATTCAGTGACCTTAGGAGATTCATTCATTCTCGTTCGAGATAAAAAGTTAAATGTGGTCAAATGAAGCCCAGGATGGCCCGATGCCATCCGAATCGATTTTTTGGGGAAAATTAATCATTCGTCTGAACGGTTATGTTGTTTCCTACACGGCACAGACCGTTGGAAAGGGGTTTCAGTGCCCTTCGAAGATTTAAAGATCTTTCGCTCTGATGGTGAAGTTGATTGGGATCAAATAGGGGCCCGGGAGTGATCGGTGGCCTCCGAATCGATCTTTGGTAGCAAAATGGTCCAATTCGTGCACTGGGTGGACCGTTAGAAAGGGCATTCAGATCCCTTCAAAGATTCAAAGAGCTTTCACTCTAACGATAGAGTTTACCAGAGTCAAACAACGCTCGGGTGCACCCAGCGGGTTCTAGATCGGTACTCGAAGTACGACCTAGGGTTTACGATGAGATGGGGAGGTGTTAGGGACCTAAGGGGAGACCTATGGCTCCAAGAATGTGGTGTCTATAGAACCCCTCGACTGGTGATCTTAGAACAAGTGATAGTTGTCGAATAGACACCACATGATAAATGTCAGTTCTTGTGGACCTAAGGGACGAGGATGACTGATTCAGAGGGTCGAGGTCGATGTTGAGGACCTAAGGTGATGCTGAGGAGGCCAATTCTGAGGATATAGAGGATGTGAGGAGTAAGGAGGTGACCAATTCTGTAGGTTGGGGTTAGTTCTGAGGATCTAAATTATAGTGACTAATTCTATGGGTCGAAGTCAAATCTGAGGGCTTAAGTAGAAGCGACCAATTCTGAGGGTCAAAGCCAATTCTAAGGGCTTAAGATAGGGATGACCAATTTTGCGGGTCAGAACCAATTCTAAGGGCTTAAGTATAAGCGATCAATTCTGAGGGTTGAATCCAATTCTGAGGGCTTAAGATAGGGATGGCCAATTATGCGGGTCAAATCCAATTTTGCGGGCTTACTTAGGGGTGACCAATTCTACAGGTCGAAGCCAATTCTGAGGGATTAAGTAGAAACGACAAATTCTGAGGGTCGAAGCCAATTTTGTTGTCTTAAGTATAAGCGACCAATTCTGAGGTTTGAATCCAATTCTACGGGCTTATTTGGGGTGACTAATTCTGCGAGTCAAAGCCAATTCTGAGGGCTTAAGTAGAGGCGACCAATTCTAAGCGCTTAAAATAAGGGTGACCAATTATGCGGGTCAAATCCAATTATGCGAGCTTAAGTAGAGATGACCAATTCTAAGGGTTGAAGCCAATTCTGCGAGCTTATTTAGGGGTGACCAATTCTGCGGGTCGAAACTAATTATGTGGGTCGAAGTCAATTCTGCGGGCTTAAGTAGAGATGAACAATTCTGAGGGTCGAAGCCAATTCTGCGAGCTTATTTAGGGGTGACCAATTCAGCTAGCTTAAGTTGAAGCGACCAATTCTAAGGGTCGAAGCCAATTCTGAGAGCTTATTTGGGGTGATCAATTCTGCAGGTCAAAGCCAAATCTGAGGGCTTAAGATAGAGGTGACCAATTCTGAGGGTATAAGTTAGGGTGACCAATTCTGAGGGTCAAAGCCAATTTTGTGGCCTTAAGTAGAGAAGACCAATTCTGAGGGTCGAAGTCAATTCTGCGGGCTTATTTAGGGTGACCAATTTTGTGGGTCAAAGAAAATTCTGAGGGCTTATTTGGAGTGACCATATCTGAGGGTCGAAGCCAATTCTAAGGGCTTATTTTTCCTTTGGGAAATTTGGCGACTCCACTGGGGATGTGTGATATTTCTCTGGGGATTTAGGGAAGCATTTGGCTTTAAGTTCTATTGGGTAAGGGGGAATGATCTGAGGATTTTGAGCTGGGGAATTTTTGGAATTTTAGAGCATCCTTTGGAGACATTGCTGGGAGGATTGTTCTCGGGAATTTAATTGGGGATGTAGAATAAAATGTTTTTTCTTGGTGAAAAGGTTCCCAAAATTAATTTGGTGATTTTAGGAATTTTTCGGGGATTTTCTGGTATTTTTTTGGACTTTTTGTATGAAATGTTAAAAGGGGTGCCGATCGGCATATATGGAGGGGTGCCAAATGGCAGTGGCATGGTCTTTTGGGGTACCTCGAGCAAGTGGAAGGACAGTGCCTCCAGCAGGGGGTGGGTTCTCCTCATTTTTCATAATTTTTTTACTTGCCTTCTTCTGTAATTATCTTCGGCAAATCGTTTTGACGTTATAAAATCAAGATATGGCATAGTTTTCAAGTAGCGCTACTCATATGGCATGTATCAATGCCGATGATTGGGCAGGGTTGGAGTGGAGGGCTAGGGTGCCCCTTGTACTAGGCAGCGAGAACTCATTTGATGCATTTAAGCCGGTGGTGGATGATCAGATTCTTCTATGTGATCCCTCGCATCATCATTCTTCTAGGGTGGTGAACCCTGGTGGCTATGTAAGTATTTAATGACCTTTGGTATTCTTTTCCTTTTTTTCTTGACGATATTGCTTTATTTCTTAAATTTGACAATGGTTTTATTTATTTCTTCGACAGTCCAAAGTATCCATATCGACAATACGTGCTTGAGGGATGGCGGGGCTTAAGGATATTTGGGAGCACCTTCCATTTGCAGTGGGGTGGATTATGTCATCATCCAGCTTTAGGAGATTTGCGTATGCTCTAGATCAGACCCCCCGTTCTATGATCATTTTATGTGCTTTGGGGGAGAGGTAGTGGGACACTACCCACATCTGCCATTTTGTCTTTAGGGAGATTACGATGACTCCCATTAATGTGTAGCAGCTGCTGGGGCTGGACTGTAATGGTGCTCAGATGGAGGTGGACAGGGCGCTGAGGGCGACGCCAAAAGCGGTGATGGCGGTGCTAGGTGGTGTAGAGGGGGTGGTTTTCTGTGGATTCTCTCCATTTGTCTCTGCTGAGGGAGTTTTTGTTGAAGAGGAGGATTGATGAGAGCGACGAGAAGTAGGTGTGTCAGATTGCCCTCTTGTTTATTCTGCTAGTGCTGGGAGGTTTTCTGGTGTCGATGAGTGGCGATGTCGTGCAGTTGTAGTTTTTGCCATTCTTGAGGGTGTTCTTGGACAGCCACCTTGATTATTGGGGGAGCCTAACCTTGGAGACACTTTATTATTCTCTTTATGCATTTAGTCGGTGTTACCGACAGTATTTTACTGGAGCCATGTATCTTCTAGAGGTATTCTTTATTTTTTTGGCATTTTTCCTTTATGCATTCGCATTTTCCTTCATGCACTTTTTCTTGATTTCTTAAATGATGGTCTTTGCCCTTTGCAGAAGTGGTTTTATGAGGTGATTGGGTTAAACACCCAGTTGATAGTTTTGAAGGATGACTCTGTTGGGGACTTCTACCGGATGTAGCGATGGAGGAGGTCCAACCGACAGTCAAAGAAGTCTTTCTCTCTGGAGGCGGTGCGTCAGGTCTTGAATGGCCTGACAAGTGAGAGGGTAAGCCCTATTTCATCTCGTGACTGTCCTTTCCTTTGATGATCTTTTATTGATATTGATCTTTGCTCTTGTTGGATATTTGAGGGTGACCTTTTATCCCTTGGGAAAAGTAATTCAGCACACTAGGGTGACTGGGGGACAGGTACAGATGCGGCATCTACTAGAACATAAGTTTGGTTATTCTTGGTACCTCAGGGAGAGGGTAGTCCAATATATTATGGAGGACGAGGTTGTGGTGCCACCGGCGAAGGCCCCTATGTTCATGAGGCGAGTTCGGGAGATGTCAAAGGATGATCGCGCGATGATGGGAGAGCCGTATTCAGTGTATGCTAACACCACGGTGATGTATGACTACATGAATTTTGTCTCGAGATAGCTGATGCCTCCCAGTATATACTATATGATGCCTCTTCCTCACGTGGGTTCTATTCAGCAGGTGGCATCCTCCCACAGTGCGGGTGGTGCGATGATGTCAATGATGGCGATGACTTCAGAGGCTCCCTTTGTATGGTTGTTCTCACCTGGTTACAACATTCGACGAACTGATGGAGGCTCGATGCATTTACAGCATCGTCCTACCGTAATGGACCCGGAGGAGTTGGGCATGACAGAGGAGGTCCTTCGACCTGAGGTACATTTTGTGTTTCTTTATCTTTTGATTTCCTGATTCCTTTTGTCTTCTTTTCAGACTTGACTGGTTAGATTTTTCTGTTTCTTTTGCATCACATTCGGGTCTCCACCACTTAGCTGACGGATATTAGGGATTGGATATCTTCGGCGACTGCCCATATTCATTAGGTGGTTTTTGTCCCTTCTTGTTTGGTGTCGTCTGCCTCGTTCTGGGAAGGGTCGAGTTCTGTAAGTGGTGGCACATCATCTCGCCGCAGGGGGAAGAGGGCCCATCGTAGGGATTGAGGATCTTAGAGAGAGGGAAAATAGAGAAAGAAGAGAGAGGGAGAGAGTTGGTAGGTGAATAGAGAGAAAGAAAAAATATGGGCGTGGCTGAGTCCCGTTGTTTTTATATTTTTTAGACAAAACATCAATGTAATACAGTAAAATATGTGCAAATAAAGATGAAGTTTTTATTCATTCTTGCTTCAGTGATTAATACACATGCTATTTTTACTTTGCTGCTGCGAACGTAAAAAGAATTTGAAAATTGATTTGAGAAGGATTTTACTTTTAAAATGGGATAAGTAAAAGCATGAGGAAATTCAGAATTCCCTTAAGATCAAAATTATTTTAATTCGTTTTTTTATTTTGACAAAAGAGGAAAAAGGGAATTTTCCCAAAATAGGGGGTTACCGATCGGCATGACCCCTGTCTTGCCTATCGGCATATCAGTCCAATCTAATCAACCCAAGGCTTTGATTGCACTTTTTTCAATTGCTTGGTACTTGGTGGGGAAAGTTTTACTTCGATTTCTGCAGGGTTACTTATCTTTGCTTGAGAGTTTTTAAGTATAAATAGGGGTATGAATGGGGCTTTTCTCCTCACACTTTCATTTCCTTTCTCTCTCATATTCTTACTTATTTATCATCTCTTTGGTTTGTAAGATAGCTCTCCTTGGTAGCATTGAGTTCGCCAACTACCTCGAAACCTTGGAAGTAATGTGTTCTTCCAATGTTGATTATGACGCCTTCCATATGCACCGGCGAGTCTCTTTGTGGCATAACCGGTCCATTGAGTGGAATATGATGATGGCGGTAGTTGAGTTCTGTTACCCCGAGGATCACGTCTTTCGCTTCGCATCGGATGAAATTTGTCCTACCTAGGAGGAATTTTCTGCTATGCTGGGGATAAATCCCAGCGTTGTTGCGGCTTGGCTTGAGTTTTCTAGCTCGCCTGGGGAATTGTTAGTTGGTCTTCTTCATATCTCATCTTCGACAGCCAGGCCATTTGTCATAGGAGGAATAATTTCTCTTCCGACGGTGTTACGATCCGTGCATACGCAGGATGTGGGTGATGCCGACTATGCTGGGGCCGTTATTCTGGGTCTGATTTCAAAAGTGTTGTCGGTGACTAGGGAAATGCCAGTGGACCCCCAACTTGTGGATATCATTTTTTGGATGTTGTACCATCACAATCCTGTGGAGGTGATACTGGCGGAGACTTTGAATGGTCTAGATGCCTGGTGGGAAGGTGGTTTTGCGTTTCTGATGGGTAGTCCTGTGATGTTCTCATGTGGCTATCGGAGAGGTTTCGTATGGTAGTCCCACCTGAGTATCCTTTGTCGACGGCACCAAACTTCTTCTCGCGCTATTTTATTAGCGTAGGCCTGGACATTGAGAGTTAGGGGAAGTGGTTTGTAGAGCACGGGGCCTGGGGCTTGGTTGGTCAATACCTTGGTGGGGGGAGCTACTACCCATTATAGAACCCGAGGAGTAACAATATGTCCAATTGTTTAGCCTCAGGAAGACCTCTTTCTACTTTCCCTTGCGGATGTTGTGCCAATTTGGTTGGGAGAAAATCATGCCACCGTGGACACTGAACTTTTTTCCTGTGGAGGACCTTACGGAGCATATGTGCATGCGGCTTGGATCTCTGTGGGAGAATCTTCATCTGTCGACCTGTCCTTATCAGTCGGTGGGTAGAGTCTGGCACGTCTTCGAGGACTACATGAAGTGATTGTGGAAGAAGGTAGTGGCCAGGATGCTGGCTATGGAGACTGGGCAAAGGTGGCTTGACATATCTTACACCATGGAGGGAGGTGTTGTGGTTTTCCCGAGGCTGGTTTGGGCTTATCTCTCTATGGAGCCTCTGCGATCACTACACCAAAATGGTCAAATTGGCACCCTTTAAGCGGCTAGACTTGTTACGGTCATTGATCGGGATAAAAAAAACATGCATTTTTTATCACGGTCATTGATCGTGACTAGGCCGTGACAAATCCTTATCACGATCATTGACCGTGACAATCCTATAAAATTTTCACGTTCAATGACCGTGACATGTCTGTGACAATTCGGTCAGTAAAAAACCCTCCCTCTTCTTTTTTCCACCGTTTCTATTCCCTCCATTTCTCTCTCTCTACAACTTTGGTATGTTTTCTCTCTCTATTTCTCCTCCATTTATATATATGTGTATGTATATGTGCGTGTGTGTATATATGTGTGTGTAAATGTGTGTGTGTGGTGTCTATATGCGTGTGGGGGGGGAGGGGGTGTGTGTGTTTATGTGTGTATATATGCATGTGTGTGTGTGTGTGTGTGTGTGTGTGTGTGTGTGTGTGTATGTGTGTGTGTGTGTATATGTGCATGTGTATATATATGTGTGTGTGCATGTGGTGGGCAGGGGCAGCGGGGGGAGGGCAGGAGGGTGGGGGTGGGCGGGGGGTACGGGACAGGGGGTGTAGGCATGTGTGTGTATATGTGCGTGTGTATTTTTTTAAGGGGGCTTTGGGAAAAGGTCCTCATAATGTTTAAAGTGTATAAAAATAGGACGCTCTATATAATTTTATAAATTTAGTCCCTGTACTAAAAACACTATGAAAAGTTGTGAAAAATGGTGCCGCTGGCGCGGACCAAAAAAATAAAGACAATTGTACTATAGGGACTAGATTTATAAATGCTATTGTACCACAGGGACTAGATTTATAAACTTGAAAAGCATTGTCCTAAAAATCCATATATAGTTAAGAACATGACCTTTACCTTAATTCTTTATTTTTTTAATTAATTTTTTATTGGTTTATTAGATATTGCCCCTCATATTGTAGTGCCCCTTGTAAAAGAATTGATTGATTTAATATTGATTGGTTGTTAATTTGTCATGTAAATTAATAATTAGTATAACTTTCATATGCAAGTAGGATTGCTCCACATTGTAAATTAGTAAATTAATAATTGTATACTTTAATTATTAGTTTAATGGATGAACAGAATTAATTGAGTAGATGAATTAGAAGGAGTACGGGATACACATTTTTTGTTGCCATTGCGGTTGAATTATAGTGGATTGATGTTAGGTTGGTTAATTTTAAAAGTGGCATGACCACTGGATTATTGTCCATATGGGGGTAGAATTTTTCAACTTTTTTTTAAAATTACTTTGTATAACGAACAATATATACATAGTATGACAATTTAATGAAACATACTTGAAATTACATATACTGCGTATAGATACTAGCCTTCTAGTTCTTATGCGTACACATTCAATAGCTCTTAGACCCGTTCGAGAGTCATTACCCCTGTAATGAGATCTCTCGAATTGTCTCGTTTGGATAGTTTGGGGATGCATAATTTCTGTATAATAATATTCTTAGTGGCTTAATGTTGTTACTTTTGGAGGAAGTTCTGCAGTCATATTCTAATGTTCTCTGGGTACATACTAGATTAAAAAGTGTGACTGTTATTTCAATTGATCAATTGAAATAACACTCACACTTTCCAATCTACATCATGTACTTGGAGAACTATGGGGATATGCTGTCTAATTTTTCTCAAATCGTAACAATGTGCATGAACTGTTAAGTATATTACAGAAAAATGCGGTCTTGAATGGGATAGGACCACTCACCCTTTAGAGGAGATGGAGGAAACATAAATTTCTATTATAAATTGAATTTGAATTTGAAATTTAAAAATTGAATATAAATAAGACATAATTAAATGAAACATACTATGAATCTAAGTTTTGTTTATACTAATCCATGAATATACGTTTCTTACCTTTAATAGGTGATTAGTTGTGGTAGCTGTGATAGGATATCTGAAATACAAAGAGTGGATGGGTGATACAAATAGAATGGGGGATGTGTTTCGCATCGGTGCTAATGAATTTGTGAAATACGCAAAGAGATTTCATAATGATGAAGAGTTTTGGTGTCCGTGTGCTAGGTGTAATAATGGTAAGGTGTTTGAGTGGAAAACAGTTGAACTACATTTGTTAAGATCGGGTATGCAAGATAGTTATCGATTTTGGAGTTTTCATGGTGAATTTAAAGTTCCTTTTGTCCCCGAGCAACCTTCAACAAGTAAGATAGATGTAGAAGGAGAAGACGTAGATCATAATATGTTAGAGGATTTAGTTAATGATGCATACGGAGTTTATGAAGCAGAGGAGAATGAGGTTACTGATGATGTACAAGGTTCAAGTGCTCGTGAAGATATCACGATAAATCTTGACGCTGACTACCAAAGTTTAAAATTTAAGGAGACCCAACCGTTATACTTTGATTGTGAGAAAGATCAAACAACTTTACATGCCATGGTTGGTTTGCACAGTTTGAAGACGCAGTACAGTTTGTCTGGCAATAGCGTGACAGGAATTCTGAAATGGGTGAAGGGATTACTACCCAAGGAGAATAAGCTTCCAAATAGCTATCATGTTATAAAGAACAGTTTGAAAGGTTTGGGAATGAAGTATAAATCGATTCATGATTATGTGTATGACTACATACTATACCGAAAGGAGTATGAAAATCTTGATCCTTGTCCGATTTGCGATGAACCTAGATATGTCCAATCTACTAGTAACGAATGCACAAGCTCAAAAGTGCCTCAAAAAGTGTTGAAATATTTTCCTGTTGGGCCTAGATTAAAGTGATTTATCACAGTACCATGGATAGGGGAGGCAATGACTTGGCATGATAGGAAAGATGTAGGGGTAATCTCATGCGCCAACGTATTGATTCTACAACTTGGAGGAGGATGAATAATGAGTATCCCAATTTTGCTTGAGAACAGTGCAACATTATTTTGGTTATATCAACAGATAGTTTCAATCCATTTGGAAATCTAAGAACCAATCAGAGTGTATGGCCAGTGATCCTATCCCCACTCAACCTCCCTCTTTCACATTGTATGAGACCTGAATTTTCGATGATTTCTTTATTGATACCTAGGCCAAAGGCACCAAGTGATGACATCGACGTCTACATGGCTCCTTTGGTAGAAGAATTAAATGAGTTTTGGGAGGAGGGTGTGCAATCATTTGACTCTTTTAGAAAAGAAGAGTTTACGCAGAAAGCTATGTTGATGTGGGCAATTCATGATTTTTCAACTTATGGGACATTATCCGGTTGTGTAGTACATAGTTATTTTTGGTGTCCTATTTGTGGAGAGGAGAGTGAAACTCTTCGTCTATCCTTTAGCTCAAAAAATTTATACCATTTCCATAGGAGTTTTTTACCCCCGGCTCATAGTTTCAGATTTAAGAAAGGTTCCAATTTTTTATTGGGCGGGGTTGAACATAGGCTACCGCCGAGACAACTTTCAGGTTCAAAAATTGAAAGTAAAGCTTCTGAATGTGTCCTTAATATGCCAGGTAAAAATCCCAAATTTAATAATGTCAAGCATAAGAAGACCCCAAGTGGGAATGAAACTGAGATAAGAAAGGCATGGTCTAGGAGGTCAATTTTATTTGACTTGCCTTATTAAAAGAATAACCCGGTGCACCATGTATTGGATGTGACGCATGCAGAGAAGAACTTCGCTGAACATATTGTGGGCACCTACCTTGGGGGGAGTCATTCGAAGGATGGAGAAAATATACGAAATACCTTAAATCATTAAAACTTAAGCCACAACTATGGTTGAAAGAAGATAGGAGGGGTAGGACAATAATTCCCCCTAGTGAATTTACTTTGACGAGGGGGGAAAGGAAGGTGCTTTTAGACACAATATATAATTTAAAGGGCCCATCTAATTTTTCATCCAACTTGCAAAGGATTGTGAATTATGCTACTCATTATTTACATAAGTGTTCACTTGTTGGTACACCTATGCGATGAGGCACTTCTTTGTGGTTCAGTTAGATATCGGTGGATGTATCCGTTTGAAAGATTGATGAAAGTTTTTAAAGATTATGTCAAGAATACGTGATACATTGCAGGATCAATTGCAGAGGTGTACATCACCGTGGAGTCATCAATATATACTCGGTAATATATGCCCGACTCGACCAGCGTTGATGACACTGATGAGTTCGTCGAAGATGGTGGTCATGTGATGGGAAAACGAGTGAAATTAACGAGTTTGCAACATGAACAAGTAGCTCGTTATCCATTTGACACACATGAAGATGTCAAAGAACGAAAAAAGTAAGTTTAAATTATTTTAATGTTTAACATTATTTTAGATTATTTTATACATGATTAATTTTGTAATATGCAAAAAATATGAATCCTGTGAGAACAATAAAAGACGAAAAACAATGGTACAATCAGACAGCGAATTTAGGTTGTGGTTGTCACAAGAGGTAGTTATAATGAAAATGGTCATTATATAATATTACATTGCACTCAAACTCTACAACTAATCTAATTAATTTATCTATATTCTCAGCTCTTAAAGACGGGTGATGCAACATCAAGGCATGCTCGTCTAGCCACTAGACCCTTGTTCGTGGCACAAGAGTACAAAAAGTATCGATTGAATGGTTACGTATTTGGCGCAAAAGTGTACGAGGAAAGTACAAATGTACAGAACTCGGGCATTTCATACAAGGCTCTTACTTTCTTTCGAGCGAGCGCAAAAGATAAAAACCTCATTGAAGCTGAAATGACTTACTATGGTGTAATTCGAAATATATTTGAATTGGATTATATAAGCTTCAAAGAGGTTGTATTTTACTGTGACTGGATAAGAGTTGAGGATAAAAATGCTTATAAAGTTCATCCTGTCACCAATTTGATTGTGGTTGACTTGTCCAAGTTGAAGAGCAACGACCACATGAGCGATGATCCGTTTGTTTGTGCATTTCAAAATGTAAACCAAGTGTTTTACTCGGAGTACATCAACAATGAGCCGTGATCAATTATCCTACACACACCAAAGTGTCTAAATAGTAGTGTGGATGACTTAGTTGCTCCTACCGAATATCAATCCATTTTTTATGATAACCCGAATTTGAAACAATTTTTCAATTTGTAATAAATATTCCAATTTGTACTTTATCAATCCATTTTTAATGATTTTAATTGATTTGCACTTTATCATTTTCACTCTTGTGTAGTGTACGTGTGTGTGGGCAGTAGGGGTGGGGTGGGGGTGCTTCGAATTTTTAGTAATTGTACATATTATGAGCTAGATGTTGTTGTTTTGGAATTCATAATTTAGGTGTTAAATAGAAACAATTCATTTGGATTTGTAGTAATTGTACATATTTGCATGTCTTCTTCTAATTCATTTTGATTTGTACTAATAACAACATTTTTTTACAGCAAATGTCTACTTCAGGTATTAAGGCGGGGATGATGATAATGATTATGATGATGTCGTCTGGGCTCGATGGTAGCAGAGGCGACGAGGGCTCCTCGGCCCCTAGGCTATCCAAATATGGAAAATTGGGGATGTCCATCGAGAACAAGACGGGTCTATTAGCGAGATCCCTCGAGCTAATAAAGACGATCATCGGCCCGGGGTACACTAGTTGGAGGGAGGTTCCAAATGAGCTCAAGTTAGCTATTTAGGTGGCACTATAGGCAATGTATTTATATTTATATTTATATTTATATGAATATGAATAAGAATATTTCAATTTCGATTTTGATTTCGATTTCGATTTTGATTTCATTTTATATTTAAATTTATTCGTAACTAACATTGTATTTATTGAACAGGAACAATTCAGTCTGGATCCAAAGCTACGCAATTCCGTCTTGTAGCAGTTGAGGGAGCAACACAAGACGTGGAAGAAAAATATGTAAACTCGGTACTTTGGGAAGACCCGAGAGTCCGTTATCCAAATACGTGAATCCGTCCCACCGACGGAGCCGATCTCATTGGCACAATGGCAAAAGTTCATTGACAATGAGATCGGGGAGCGACAATTGGCATCTCGCCAATCGGGAAGGGAAAATCGGGCAAAATAGATGGACGGGCTCTACTCCGGCCAGACGTATTACGCTGAGGTGGAGCATAGGATGATGGTAAGATTTAATTTTTCTATAACTATAGAAATATATTATTCTCCATTATTTTACTTTGTGGGGCCAATAATAAGTTTACTTTATATTATTTTAGGGGATGGGGAGTGGCCCTGGGGGTAGGCCACATAGGCTCGATACTTATGTGGCTAGTCAGACGAAGAAGGGGAAGGATAAGGAGGTGTCCTCGAGCATTACAGCCAAGATTTCAAGTAATCTGACAATTTACTTTTTTTTAATTACGTTATAATTTTTTTATTTACTTATTTTACTAATCATGTGCTTTTTGTCATTTCAGGCAAAGCTTAAGGAAGTGCATGAGTGGCAGTTTGATACCGACAAGGAATCTTTGTCCAGAGACGCACTCAGCCAAGTTCTTGACATTGATCACAAGGCGAGGACAAGGGGGTGAGCTCACGGATGGCCAAATCTAGGATCATCGGATTGGAGACGAGCGACACTAAATTGCCTCAAACGGGGGACTCGCATGATTCAAAGTTGTCCCATTTGGAGGCGACGGTCCAAGATATGTTCTCATTCATGAAGCATTAGTTGGGCGTAAACCGTAAGGGGAAAGGGAAGGAGAAGGTGGTGAAGGAGGATGTGCAGGAGGATGAGGTGCAGGATGATGAGGATGTGGACCTCGTTGCTTCATCGCCGACACGTGCGGACTTTGATGATCCACTCCCCTATTTCGCTCCCTTCGACCGACCGATGTTGACACTTGGTTGGATGAGCATGTTTATACTCGACATATTTGATAGCCAGCAGATAGGTCGGGGGTGAGGGACTCGAATACCGTCCAGGGTATTCCAGTTCATGGACGTTCGCTTTAAGACATCGAGTCCAAGGTACTCGTCACGCATGTGATACCTGGGAAGGAGAACTCCCCATTGTGGTTGCACGAATAATGTGGCACTATGTATATTGGTGGGTGTGTCAATTCGTATATCGTGTGGCCTACTCACCTACTTAGAGATAACCTTACCCCAGACATTTAGTGACATTATTTGAATTGAAATGTTATAAGTTGTTACATTTGAATTATATTTGGATTATATTGTGATGCATATTGTCTCTATTTTGAATGTATATTTGCATTATCTCCATTTTATTTGTATATATGATATTTGAACAGGTACAACGTTTCTATAACAGGTACAAATATACAACTGGGCAGTGGCAGTGTCCAAACTGCTCAGCATATTTTTTTTTTAATTCTGCCCAAAATTGTCACGATCATTGACCGTGATAATTTTTTATTAAATGTCACAAGTTTGTTACGGTCCATAATCATGATAAAACTTGTCAAGCTCAAGGACCATGACATGACCGTGACAAGTCTAACGAACTTGGCACGGTCATTGATCGTGACAAGTCCATGACAACAAAAGTTGTCACCCCCAGAATTGTCAAGGTCAATGACCTTGATAATTTGGCTGATTTGGTGTAGTGGATACTCCATTTAGGTAGGGGAGGTTTGGGGACCCCAGGATGCAGGTGATGATGGGGCTGGTTATTTGGGCAGCTATGGGTAGGGATTTGGAAACCTTTTTGTAATGGGTGTGGTTTGGTGTTTTGTGGTAATAACTCAAGGGGTTATTTTAGGAATAGTGGGGCTTTGTTTTAGGAAGGTAGGAGTAGGTTACAAAGGAAGTTGTTTGACTCTCTATGCCGATGTAATCATACTGAAATTTTAGATAATGAAATAAATAAGTTTTTGATCATCTAGTTGAGACTCTTGATGACTTTTAAATTTTGAATTATCTATGCCAATAACTAAGGCATACATAATTCTTTTCTTCATGTATATGTTAAAATGACCTATCGGTCTCGGGGATAAGAAAAGAATAGCATTTTATGAAAAAGAAGGGGGTCGTGCTCATGCAAAGTGGATAAGTTGCCTAAGTACCTCTTAGGATTTTGAAAATTTTTTGGATGAAAAAAGGTTTTTAAAGGATCAGGCCCCATGTAGTTCCGATTAGGGAGAAGTGAAGAGTTTTTTTATAATAGAATAGAAAGGAGATGAGAAGAGTCGTAGAGAGCCGAGATTTCTAACTAGGGGTAGAATTTCTTGAGACGGTCCAGGTTAATTGGACGTGTCATTTCTTCTCCATCAAGGTCGGTGAGCATCGCGTCACCGCTTGACATGAGCTTCTTCATAATATAGGGACCGCTCCAATTGGCTTGAATTTCCCTATGGGTTCCCATATGGGCTATATTATTTCTTTGAGAGCTAAGTCCCCTTCTCAAACACTGTGTTCTTTGACTCTCTTATTGAATGATAGCACTATGCGGCGATGGTACCCTTGTATGTGGTATAGAGATTTTAACCTTCTTTCTTTAAAGAGTGATTCTAGTCTTCCTCGCTGACCTTGATTTCAATCATGATGCACAGCGAAGGGATTTTTAGCTCCACGAGTAAGACTGCTTCCATACTGTAGAATAGAGAGTAAGGGCTAGCCCCAGTAGAGGTTCCAACTGAAGTGCGATAGCCCTAGAGGGCGTAAGGGATTCTGTCGGCCCAATCTCGACAACTCTCAGTCATCTTGATAATAATAACTTTGATGTTCTTATTGGCTACCTCTGAGGTTAGTATGGAGAATATTTGTGTCTTTAAATTCCATACTCGTCGACCACCTCTGTAACTTCTGCCTCAAAATGTAATCCGTTGTCTGATACCAACTCGTGCGGGACCCCATATTGGCAGATGATGTTTTTCCTGATAAACTTGGCCACCTTCTTGGAATTCAGAATTGAGTATGACTCATCTTCGACCCATTTGGTGAAGTAGTCAATGGAGACTAGGATAAATTCGTGTTCGTTGGATGCTTTCGGTGTAACTGTACCTATTATGTCAATGCCCCATGTGGAAAATGGCTAGGGAGAAGTCATGTTGTATAATTCCTGTGGGGGCAAGAGTTGTAGGTTGGAAAACTGCTGGCATTTGAGGCATCTTCGGAAGTAGGTTATGCAATCCTAAACCATGGTAGTCTAGTAGTAACCCATTGAATGATATTTTTGGCGAGCATGTGGCCGTTCAGGTGGGGTTCGCATTCCCTGCTGTGGATTTTCTACATCATTTCTTCAATGTCAGCCCCAGCGATGCAGTGAAAATGGGTTCCATCGAAGTTTCTCTTAAACAGTGTTTTATCACAGACAATGTACTGGGCATCCAGTCTGCTAAGAGTTACTCGATCTTTCTTGTCAGATCCTTGGGGATGCCTACCATGTTTGAGGAGGCGCCAAATATCATAGTACCAGCAGTCAGCTATCTCAGGATCTTCCTCCGTGCTAATCTCAATGTGGTAGCAGTGGGTGGGTTTTTTCTTATTTTTGGACAAGGAAAGGGGAATAACCATGGTTATTCCCTCAGGTGTGTCAATCAAGGAGGCTAAGGCAGAGAGGGCATCGTCTAAGTTATTTTTTGCTCGAGAAAGGTAGTGGAAGGTGATTTCTTGGAATTGAAAAGCTACCTCTTCTAGATGGGCATAAAATGGTAGGAGTTTATCGTCCTTGACTTTCCATTTTCTATGTACTTGACCGATGATGAGGGTTTAATCCCTATAGACATCGAGGTATTGAATTACTTTCTTGAGGGTGACTTTGAGGCCTACCGTGCACGCCTCATATTCTATCATGTTGTTAGTGCAAGGAAAGTCCATCTTGATGGCAATGGGAGTGTTAGAGTCATCAAGGGAAATTAGGAGGATCCCAATGCCATACCCTTTCTTATTGGCAGCACCATCGAAGTTCTTCTTAGGAGGCACAGAGGATATTCTCATTAAGGAACTTAGAGATCCAGACGTCAGCCTCTTCCATAGGGTAGTCAACAAAGTAGTCAGAGATGGCTCTTCCTTTCATGTCCTTTTGCGTGACATAGGTGATATCAAATTCAACTAGGAGCATCAACTAGCGGCCATTCGGCAGGATAGGGTGGGCTTCTTGAGTACGTACTTTATGGGATCCATTTAGGATACAAGCTTAATAAGGAAGGCGAGCATGTAGTGCTGTAACTTTTGGGTAACCTAAATAAGAGCGACGCATGCTTTTTCTAAGGCAGTGTAGTTAACTTCGTAACCAGCTAACTTTCTACTAGCATAAGAGATGGCTCTCTTTTTGGGGGTTTCTTTGAGGTATTGGACTAGTAAAGCCCCAACGGCAGTATCAATTACGATTAGGTATAGGAGTAAGGGAAGATCAGGTTGCGACGGTATGAGCACTAGAGGTTGGGTAAGGTATTGCTTGATTTGGTCGAAGGCTTCTTGGAAAGCTTCAGTCCAAACTTTGGTTGAATCCTTTTGAAGAAGTTTGAATATGTATTCATAGATGGAAGTCAATTGGCTGATGAACCGGCTGATCTACTATAATTTCCCAAGGAATCCCCAGACTTCCTTCTTCATTCGAGATGGTGGCATCTTGACTATAGATTTTAGCTTGGCATGATCTTCTTCTATCCATTTCTCACTAACCATGAATCCCAAAAACTTTCCTTTAATGACGCCAAAGACATATTTATGTGGGTTGACCCGCATCTGGTATTGTCGTAATAGTTCAAAGAACTTTCGAAGAGAAGGAACATGGCCTTCCCTAGTCTTGGACTTGATAATCATGTCATCGATGAAGACTTAGGCTTCCTTGTGTATCAGATCATGCAGAATGGTTGTGGCAACCCCTTGGTAGGTAGCCCCAGCATTTTTTAGACCAAATGGCATGACAGTGTAGCAGAAGGTTCCCCAAGGGGTGATGAATGCGAATGCGATTTTCTCTTGGTGATCTAGGTGCATCTTAATTTAATTATATCTGACAAACCCGTTGATGAATGACTTAAGAGCGTGACTGGTCGTTTTATCCATAATCATGTTGATGTTGGGTAGTGTGTAATTATCCTTCGAATAGGCCCTATTTAAGTCTCGGTAGTTGACACACATGATAACCTTCCCTCCTAATTTTGGAACGGGAACAATATTAGCCATTCAGGTGGGATATTCAATCACACGAATAAATCCCACGTTCAGTTGCTCAACTACTTCTTCTTTAACCTTGAGTGACCATTCGGTGCGGAGCTTTCTTAGTTTCAGTTTGATCGGTTCGCAGTCCGGGAGAGTTGGAATCTCATTTTGGGCTATCAATGTTGAGCATATCATTATATGACCATGCAAATATATCCATGAATTCCTTTAAGAGTACTTCGAGTTGCATGCGCTCATACTCATTAAGGCTGGCCCCTATCCTAATCTCACGCATTTGGCTACTAGAACAGAGATTAATAACAACAGTTTCATCTTTATTAACTTGAATGTGGTTATATTATTTGTTATTAACCTTATTTAGATCAATTAAGAATTATTTATTTGCTAAATCATCATCATCAAGAGTTTGATTAGAATCAAGACAATTAATGTAAGGCACAACAAGATACTCAAAATCTTCATTTATTTCAATGATAGGAAAAATAGCATTGAGAACCTCATCAAAGGAAGTCTCAATTACATCAAATTGAGGGGAAATAACTAAAGGGGAGAGGGGATAAACATCAGGGTAAGGTTGAACATTAGCAAGTGGCATAGGTGCAGCATGACAGTTGAGAAGAGGTGCATCAATGTCTTTAATGAGACATGATGGGTTAGATGGCGTAGCCCCTGAGTCGATCATGCAGAGTGTCAGTCCTAGTATCTATAAATTGAAAGAGTCCTCGGAGTCACTGCCCTCAGAATCCCCTGTATCAGTTGTGGTATCTTTATTGAGTGGTTCTATACGGTGTTGGGAACTCTCGGCCCTTGGGTAGTTATCTTGAAAGAAGATCTCCATTCTTGGTTTCATCCTTTTGTCTACATGGTCTTACCAAGGTTCAGGGAAGCCGAAGAAGGGGAAATCTTGACCTTCCTTGGTGAATCTTTCATTTAGGGAATCTTCTGGGACATTTTTGGCACATTCTAACCTTCTCTTCAGTCGAGGCTAACGGGTCAATCTGAGTTCTTTTTCAAATGGTTGATAGCCTAAGCCATAGGGATGAAAGGCCTCCTTCAATATAATAAGTTCAATTATCCCTTATTGTCTTTGTCCTAGCCCCAGTACGAGCATGATTACATGTTCTTAAACATTTGGATCACATTAATGTTTTCTGGGGGTCATATTCTGGACAAACCATGTCTTTGAAGTCATCCCCTGATGGGAGTAGGAGTGGTTCAACTTGGAATCCTGACAGAAGCATATCATTCACCCCGTGTTGTATTTCTAGTATTGGATTATTGGTGCTTGCATTCTCGGTGTTGTCATTGTCTCCCAAGATGGTAATAACCTGCCCGTTGGTGAAGAACTTCAATTTCTGATGAAGGGAAGAAGACACCCCTTTGATGTTATGGAGCCACGGTCATCCAAGAAGCAGATTGAAACAGGCTGGGATGTCGATGACTTGGAATTCAATAATAGGATTTATAGGGCCACCCCTATTATAATCCTGATATATCCCATTACATCTCGGTGGGTGATATTGTAGGCACGTATGGTAGCAGAGGTTGTAGCAAGGTCACTCACTTTCAATCCTAGACAATTAAGGGTTCTCAATGGGAAAACATTCATAGTTGATCCATTATAGACGAGATAGAGGGGGATAATTTTCTCCATGACTTCAACGGATATATTAAGAGAATGATTGTGGTTGGGACCAGCCTTAGGGATTCTTCTTCAAAAAATGAGAGCATTCGAGTAGAGGTCAAGAATTCGACTAGGTGCACCCCTAATTCTAGCGTGGTTGAGGGAGGAACTGTGGGTCCTATGAGTAACTTGATTAGGGCCTTTCGGTGTAGTTGGGATGACATAAAAAGCCCCCATAAAGTGATGTTGGCTTGGTTTTTCTTCAGTTGATCGGGTACCTTGCTTTCCTCGAGGGTTATTTCTGGTATAGGGAGATTCTCGACACCCTTCCCTTTGTTGCTTGCTGACGGTTGTAGATTTAGGGTTTGGTAATGTCTTCCTGACCTGGTCATATGGTTCACAGAAGAAGGGAAAATAGAAATCATGTTTGTTAATCGATATCAGGTTGTTCAGCGACCTTGTTGATTTCTCCTAGCAGCTCCTCGAATGATATCATTCCACATATGTCGGCTATCAAACTAGTATTTTTTGAATCTTTCTCTTCATCTGAATCTTTGAAATCTCCCCCCATCCGGTGGCAATGATATTGTCTTTCTATGCAAAGTCAATGCACTCCACAACTTCCACAGCCTCTTCGTATAATTCCTCCCATTCGGCAGGGAAATGCATAACGGAAGGGACTAGGAGCCCTTGTAATTTTAAAGCATCGAGTAGCTCGAATACACTACAAATATCACCAGTCTGTTGAAATAAATTTTTCATGATCTGGACCATGTCATCTAGCTTTGGATTTGTATATGAATATGATTTTTGCCAAAAGTCCCTCTAAAAAACTGATGCCAAAACCCCTTAATATAGAAAACACATTTTTTGAGATGGCATCTTTTTTGAGAAATCTCGTTCGAATAAAAATAAGGGTTCATTCGAATGAAAGCACAATCTCGTCTGAACCAACTTAAAACTCGTTCGAATAAACAACCAATCTCATTTGAATCAGCTTCGAGCGACATTTATTCTACTAACAGAGAAATTCCATTTAAGTTCATTTGAATGAACTGCTAAACTCATTAGAACGACTTAAAATAAAAAAAAAAAACTTTTAAAAACTATTTTTTGAAAAAACAACCCCAAATATTTTATAAAAAATAAAGACACTCAAAATAAAATTCTAAGGATCAAAATGTAAACGTATTCATACGTGAGAGATCCTCGGAATCATGAAGACTAACGTAGTATGCAACACGGCACAATAATGCAATTTTTGAAGATTTGTCGATACGTCTTCAATCAAAATGGCATAGTATTGAAAGGTCGACATACAAAACATGACCTACAACTCAAAATATTTTGTCTGGATTTAAGCCAATACATAGAAATTGACTCTATCAAAAATTTTCCTTACAAGGGAGTTAAACATGTTATTATCCTGTTTTACATATATGTTATCAATAAAAGAGCAATATATTTCTTTATTTTATAGCAAAATCATTTTCCAAATAAAAAAATAGTAAAAGATAAATATGAAATTTTACATATATTCCCATCATTTTATTTTTCTTAACACATATACATACATTAAAAAATAAAGGCAGAATATTCCAAAGCTGAAATAAAATACATACCAAATATATATAAGCAAATACATTCCAAATCTGAAATCTAATAAACAAATACAAATCAAATACATATTCATTTTGAGGTTTTGTAAAATTGGTTTAGCCTCGTTTTCCCTAACCATATCATTTTCCCTAACACATACATACAAAAACATGAATATACATATATGTTTACACACACACACACACATACACACACAGAGCTTGAGCAAGAGAGTGAGAGAGAGTCGATGGTGGTGAGTGGCGGTGACCGGTGGTGGTGGTGCCTTACGGTGGGTTTAGTCGGACTTGAAAGAGAGAGAGTTTGCATAAGTGGAAAGAGAGGATGACCGAGTTAAATATAAATAGATCCCTTAACTCGATATCATGTATAAATAAAATCGTTAAGGGTTTTATTTATACATGAACTCGGGTCACGGTTCTGGTCGGTGACCTGACCGATGACCAATTTGAATTAATTTAAATTATCACGATTTAGTCAACTTGATCATGCTCCAAAATCATGACCACAAAAATCACTAGCAATGGGCCATAGTCCCCAATTATGACCCCCTTTCTGTGACCATTTGGAACTCATAAAATATCTTGGTACTGGGTCATAGTTATGAACCACGACCATGCTTCACACTAAATAGTCACGATTGTTTATTATTGGTCACGACCCAAAACCTTTACCAATTACGTAACCATTTTAGTGCCATTTTCCCCACCATTAGGGTCACGATTGATTGGTACCACTACACCAAAACTTAAAAACTATCTCACTTTTTGGAAAGTCATTGTCACGATCATGGAATGTGATAAAAACACACTTTTGATGTCATGGTCCTTGACCTTGACGAAACTGTGACAAGTCTTGTCACAATCAAGAACCTTGACAATTTTGACAATCAACAACCGGATTAAAACCCCTTTTCGATCTCTTTTGTATTTTCCTCTTCTCTCTCATCAACCGGGATCTCTCACCTAGGTAAAAACCCTTGATTTTCATTCACTCAAAATGTATGATATACATATATATAGATATGGTGCGCGCGCGCACACACACACACACACACACACACACACACATATATATATATATATATATATATATATATATATATATATATATATATATACGCACACACACACACAGAGAGAAAGCCTCCTATAAGGACTCCTTATGGTGCAGACCCCGGTACCTACCATTTTTTTAAAATAGTAAAAAAATGAATTTTTGATGAAACTTCATGAATATGATGTCCGTGATTAGAAGATCGTCTCCAATTTTTTTCATCAAAAATTCAATAAAAAAAACGCTGAGATGAGGTGATATGTAAAAAATGGTATAAATATTCATTTTCAATAGTTGAAATGTTGGGTCGGCGCCAACCACTTTATTGACTGAATTTTTTTATGAAACTTCATAGATATGATATTCTCATTATCGAGATCATATCCATGAAGTTTCATCAAAAAATTCAATCAAAAAGTGGGTGATATGATCGCAAACATTTCAACGGTCGAAAATGTATATTTATACCATTTTTTTACATATCACCCCATCTCAACGGTTTTTTTATTAAATTTTTTAATGAAAAAAATTGGGTAATATCTTCTCACCATGGTGATTATATCCATGAAGTTTCATCAAAAATTTATTTTTTTACTATTTAAAAAAAATAGTATGTATCGGGGTTTGTAATATAAGGAGTCCTTACAAGAGGGGGTCTCTCTCTCTCTCTCTCTCTCTCTCTCTCTCTCTATATATATATATATATATATATATATATATATATATATATATATATATATATACTCATTTTGGGTGTATATACACATTTATACAACTGTTTTTAAGTATATGTATATACACAATATGGTATATATATGTTTGTATATGTAAATGTATGTATAGTTGTTGAATATATGTGTTGTGAGCTAGTTATATATACATGTATTGTCTTCTTATTATTTGAAATCAAGTTGTGCAAAAACTACTTTTGAACATTCAAACTATTGTTCATTAGAATTTAAATATTTGACTTTATATATTTGTTTGGGCTTCGTTATAACGTGTTTATTTGTTGTAAACCAGTTATATATACTTGTATGGCTTTGATATTGTTGGAAATAATTTTTGCAAAAACTAGATTTGAATTATATATTATAATGAAGATATTTAAGTTTGATCTTTATTGGGGATTCATTATAATGTGTTTGTTTGTTGTAAATGTAATCATTTTGGGTATAACATATAATTTGTGGGTTTATATACAAATACGAAGGATTTTGGGTGAAAGTGTCAAATAAAACAATGAACGTTCTTCGATAATTTTTAATGCTATTCAAATGTACATAGGTTTTGAAAGTTGGATTTAATTAGATTGTAAAATATAATTAAAACCAATTTGGTATGTATATACGATTTACGGTTTCAACATAAGAGTGTCACGACCCTTATGAAACACATTATTATTAACCCATACTTGTTAAGACTTAAGTTCTTAATTAAGTTGTTATTTAGGTTTTTAATTACATAGTGGTGGTAATGATTTTGTAAAATTTACAAAGAGGTGTCTTAATAGTGAAAAGTTTGTTTTTCCTTGTGCACGTTATTTGAGTGAAAATAGTTGAATTGCATTTGCTTAAATGGGGTATGCACGATGATTACTGGGTATGGCTTTTTCATGGGGAAATACATTGTCCCTTGATACCCATATAACCGTTAAGTAGTATAGTTGTGTAATTACATAAGAATATCGTAGATCATAATATGTTAGATGATCTAATAGAAGTTTATTATGGAGTTCATGTGGTGAAAGACAATGAGAATTTTGATTTGGAAGATAATGAATCTTGTGGTGGAGGTTCTAATACTTATGGAGATATTAGGATAAATCTTCACGATGACAACCTAAGTTATAAAGTCAAATCGACCCAACAATTGTACCCTAACTATGAAAAAGATGAGATAACTATGTATGCCATGGTTGGTTTCCATAGTTTGAAGAGCCATTATGGTTTTTTGCCAATAGCGTGACTTCATCAATTGGAACCACCCAATTGTCTGACTCTCGGACCCATTTTCGATCTTCTAAGAACAACCCGTTGAATCTCTGATAGTTGATGGTCATCTAGTAGGGAAATTTCAGCCCAAACTCTAAGAGTTGGTTCAGCACTTTTGACACTACCATATCTTTACCTCCAGAACGGGTGCGGACAGCGATGCATGCTTGAGTGATAAGGGATAAGGCTTGATCGGTAAGGCTGGTAGGGTGTAAGAGAAAATATGGGCATGTTTGGAGAGCTTTAAGAGAGTATATGGGTGTGACTATTGATTTACTAGGCATGATTTGGGTGGATGGGTCAAATTCTGAGTCTTGTTCTAGGAATATGGCATTTGCATAATTTGGGAGTGGATTAAGGGTAGTGTTTGGTTTGGGAATGCTGGTGGGTCTATGACACCCCGATTAATTAGTCCTTGGATCACATTTCGGAGATGGAAATATTGGTCAGTGGTATGGCCAGCAGTTTGGTGAAAGTCACAATGGGCATAAGGTTTAAAGTTTTTTGAAAGTGGGTTTTGTAATGGACGGGGGTCCAAGGGTTTGATCAGATTTCGGCTTAAGAGGGTCTGGTAGACTTTGGAGAGAGGAGAGTGAAGCTTGGTGTATTCCTTTTAAATCGGGTTTGGGCAACTTTCTGGTGCCCATGAAGCGGCAGGCTGAAAGATGCTGTTGATAGTAGAAATTGTGGTACTAACAGGTTTTTCAAACTTTCTAGGAGCAAACTGTCCAGATGTCTTCCTCGGTACCTCTGTATTGGCAAGATTTTCTTTGATTTCCACTCCTGCTTCTCGGAGGGCTCGGAAGTGAGGTTAATATTTTCCATGGGGTAAGAAGTTCTTCTTTACAATACTGACATGTTCTCCTTCGGAAGGCCGATTGGTCATGGTAGCTGCTTTTTCTCTCCACCTTGCTATGAAGGTACTGACTGATTCACCAGGGTTCTACTTAACACTACACCAAAAAGACCAAAATATCACTTTTGAGCCGTCCACCCTTGTCACGGTCAATGACCGTAATAAAAAAAAAAGCACGCATTTTTTTGTCACGATCATTGATTGTGATAATTCCGTGATAATGGCTTGTCACGGTCCATGACCGTGACAAGAACAATTATCACGGTCTTGTCACGGTCATTGACCGTGACAACCTTATAAACTTATCACGGTCAATGACCGTGATAGGTTTGTGGCAAGTTTGTTAGTAAAAAAAACCTCCCTCTTTTTCCACCGTTTTCTATTCCCTCCACTTCTCTCTCTCTCTCTCTCTCTCTCTCTCTCTCTCTCTCTCTCTCTCTCTCTACCAGGTATTTTTTTCTTCTCTCTTTCTATTTCATTTGTATATATGTGTGTTGTATATGTATTCGTGTGTGTATGTTTATGTGTATGTGTATGTGTACATGTACATGGGTGTGTGAGTGAGTGCGTGTGTGTGCGGTGGGCGGGAGGGGGCAGGGGGTGGTGGGGAGAGGGGGGTACATGGGTGTGTGTGAGAGTGCGTGTGCATGTGAGTGTGTGTGTGTGTGTATGTATGGGTAGTGGGGTAGGGGGTTGTGTGTGTTTTTAGGTGTGTGTGTGTGTGTCTATATGTGTACATATGTGTGGTGGGGCAGGGGGTGTAGGGAAGGGGTGGTGGGGAGGGGTGGTGTAGCAGGGGGTATGGGGTGTGTATGTGTGTGTGTATATGTATGTGTTGAAATTAATTGGTGTTTAGTTTAGGACTTAAATTAATTGTTAATGTTGATTTAGGATTTGAAATTAATGTTTAGTTTAGGACTTGAAATTAATTGTTAATGTCCAGCTGAGAATGAGGTATAAGTATAAATAGTGGAGTAGTGATAATGCCCAGCTGAGAATGAGGTACAAGTATAAACAGTGGAGTAGTGATAACGAGTGTGTGATAAGTGTAAGTGAGCATGGATATATATAAGTGGAGGTTTTTTTAGGGACACATAAGCAAGGATTTCTACGTGGTGTGTGCAATATGTGGATATACGTGATCCTAGGTGCATGTGGTGTGAAGTGTACATGGAAATTTTCTAGAAGTGAGTTGTGTGAATAGTGGCATAAGCATGAGGCACATATGTAAATGGAATAATAAGGAGAACATGAAAAATAGGGGATATACAAGAAAGTAAAACATCCATTCAAATAGAGTCCAACCCTCTTAAAAATAGTCCCCAGCAGAGTCACCATTGTGGCCATCCCGGGTCGGCGCCTTGGGGGAAGAAAGAGAGATAGAGATAGATACGTCTCCCCCTCGGGAAGGCTGCGTCGCGATCTCGCACCCCACTTGGGAAGGTTGCTTCGACCGTAATAAGTGTGGGGGTATATGTGAAGAGATAGAGTCGCCAGCCTATTTTGCACAAAATAGGCAAAAGAACATGTTGCCACTTCGAGAGATCGTCATCAAGGACAAATTAATGCATATAAAACCAATAGTTCTAAGGTTTAGGGGATAAGTTATGTAATGGGAAGGTGTTAGGCACCCATCCCGTGTGATCATGTTTATATAATGGAGATCAGATTTATTCAACTCATACCATGGACAAGGCAGAGTGAGGTCATCCATAGGAATGTTCCCAAAATAACATATGTAGAAAGTATGATTTGTGCGTTCATCATGACATTGGTCGTTATTATGAGACAATAATATGTGTTGGATGAAACGCAAAAAAGTATGATATATGTGTGTGTGTGTGTGTGTGTGTGTGTGTGTGTGTGTGTGTGTGTGTGTGTGTGAAATGGGAGGCTTTAGAAAATTAGGGAATTTGATAAATCGGAAAATTGGACTCGATTCTTGGATTTTAATCTGGGATGCCTACGTAGCCTATAAAGGCATCAAAGTCCACATAGTTTGAATGTAGCATAAGGGTGGGGTTTATCCCATAGATTCGAACGAAATTTTATTATATGTGTGTGTGTAGAAAATGTGTTGTTTTGATTTTGGAAGAAGGTGTGATGGATAATTTCGTTCGGAATTTACGGGTGTAACCCTCTTTTATTTGTGTTTTCGGGATTTTTTTTGTAAAAAATAAAGTATGTTCAATATACTGATAAAAATGTAGATATTAATGTGTATGAACTAAAGTAAGAACTAGATTATGAATATAATGTTTACTATGCAAAAATAAGGAATTTAAAGATAGAGGGAAGGAATTGGACCTTTTTTAAAGCTTGATCTTTGATCTTGGATGAACTCATTTGAGTGTTGATGAATGTTGATGAGAGAGAAGGATATTTTTCCAAACTGGCTATGAAAAGGATGGGAATGTAAGCTTGGATGGAACTTCACATAAGGGACTTTGTTGATTTCGAGAGAATGTTGCTGAGATCACTGGTGCTGATGGATCTGTTGTATTTTTTAGAGTGAGGTCATGGCCCCTATTTATAGGGTCAGGGGGTACCGATCGGCCTACCCCAGGGGGTGCCGATCGGCATGTGCCCCCAAACATAGTGCCGATAGGCAGGGATCAGGACCTGCCAATTGGTAGTACCGTGTAGATTTTTGGGGAAAAATGGTTGTAGAACACACACTATTGATTCGAATCATTCATGAAGAATACCGTAAGAAAGGTATTTTAGATACCTTCAAGAGTCCTTTGGACTTCTCCCGGGTTTGGGAGTTGACTTTGGGTCAAATGTGGCTCGAAAGCTCATGTCGGTCATTTGGACGGGAGATCGTCGGATGCAAATAGATCGTTTGTTCGCATGGTAAGTCAGAATCACGCATAGGATGGATTGTTGGATAGGTTAGGAGATGCCATTCGACATTCCAAAGGGTTTTTTTCAGTTAGAAAAGTTAACCTTGGTCAACCGGGGCACAAAAGTGCTCGAGGACCTCTCGGAGTAAAATAGGTTTATCATTCGTACCGTAGGTCAGAATTATGCACGGGGCGAACCGTTAGAAAGGGTATTCATTAAAATTAAGAGATTCATTCAGTTTCATTCTAGATGAAGAGTTGAATTTGGTCAAATGGATCCCAAGAGCGCTCGGTGGCCTCCGAATCAATTTTTAGGGGAAAATCGATCATCTGTCTGAACGGTTATGTTGCTTCGTGCACGGGGTAGACCATTGGAAAGGGGTTTCAGTGCCCTTCGAAGATTTAAACATATTTTTCTCTAATGGTGAAGTTGATTGGGGTCAAATTGGTTCCAGAGAGTGCTCGATAGACTCCGAATCGATCTTCAGTAGAAAAATAGTTCGTTCGTCTAAACCGTTATGTCGATTCATGCATGGGGTAGATCGTTGGAAAGAGTATTCAGATCCTTTACAAGATTCAAAGATCTTTTGATCTGATGATGGAGTTTACCGGAGTCAAATGGGTCCCAAGGGCGCCCGATGGTCTCTAGATCGGTACTCAAAGTGCAACCTAGGGTTTACGATGAGATGGGGAGTTGCTAGGGACCTAAAGGAAGACCTAGGGGGTCTTGGAATGTGGTGTCTATAGGTTACCTCCCATTTTCCTCGGCCATTTAATATAATGTCGGACCTTAATTTTCTTGGGATTTGTATATTAGCTCTTTGAATAAGATGTTAAAGGAGCGCTGGGCCTTATTAGGGTCTAATTTCTCATTTCCCTTAGGTCCATGATTTGTTCCCCTTCGTGGAAGCATTATCCTTTTCTTTATGTCTTCTTTCCTTTAGTCATTTATTATCTTGTTGTGGCCCTACCACTACATCTTCCACTTTATCATACTTCTCAATCTAAGACAGTAGGTTGTCTACAATGGTAACTTCCTTTTTGGTGAGGGACTGGTGCAGTATGGGGTTATTTGATAAACCTATCTTGAATGAGGATACTACCACTTGATCGAAGCAGACTTTCGCCTTGTCGTAGGTTTCCCAATATAATCATGGATATTCATACAAGGTTTCTTGGGGCTTCTTCAATATGAGGAGTGAATCCATCCTCTTTATATGGGTGTTGGTGGTGGTAAACCTTGCGGTGAAGGCTTTTGCGATTTTTTTAAAGCTAGAGATTTACTAGGTAATTACTCAAACTACTTTTGTGCAACATCCCCTGGACTTGAATGGAATATTTAGGATATTAGGGTATCATTATTGTTCAAGATCGTTGCGACCTAGCAGTATTGATGAACATGTTCGGTGGGATCAATTTTTCCATCGTAAATCTCAAATCTTCAAGCAATGAAGTTCTTGGGAGGCTCAAAGTTCGCAATTGATCGGGTAAAATGAGACTTCATTGGGCATATGAGGGCCCTCTTGGCCAAGTACGTAGTTGTTCTTCAAGTGTACCATAAAGATGGAAAGGTACTTAAAAAAGTGAGATAATAAGCTTCATTTATCATATAATAGAGATCAGCGGTATGTTATCAAGAATTGTCGAATGCTGGAGAAGCACTTAAAGATTTAGTTGACGCTGGAAACTTAAAGACTTTACCGACTCTGAGAAAACACAAAAGGAAGGTTAGTACAACCATGATCTCCAATAATAGGGTTATGAAGACCAACCTACTACCTCAACGGACATGAGAATGGTATTATTGGTGCTTGCACGTTCATCAAGTGAAAATTGTTAGAGAATATATATATATCAGTTTTATAAATTAAAAAAGACTTTTAAGTAGACATATTGAAGACAAATCTAAATAAAAGGGAGAAAGGGAGGTCAAATTTAATAGTGTCATAACTTTCTCATATTAGAAATTGGTTAATGTCATCCTCCCTTAGAAAGACATATTTTTACTCACTCTTTGAGTTTCCAAATTTAATCTAAGGGAATCCTCTTAGATAAAGAAAACTCAAATGATTTTTTTCTTTGTTGATATTCCAGATATTACACGGTCAATGACCTCAACCTATAATTTGGCCCCATGAATGATTTCATCGATTTATATGGATTCTCTACTTCGAAACATCAAACTTTTTTCTAAGGTTGGATATGTGTCAAAAGAAAGTTGAGTTTCACGTGGTCAGAAATCAGTCGCCTTCCAATGCCATTTTGGTTAAAGGTTAGCTCCATTTTATGAGGGTTATTACTTTATCTTTGTATAAATAATTAAAATTTATCACTAACCAATGGATAATATAGATATAGGGTGACTAATAAATGTCTAAAAACTAATTATCTACAACAATAAATATGAGTTATAGTAAAGGAGGCTCCAACAACGACATATTCAACAGTGAGCTCTCTAAAGAAAAATAAAAAGAATCTCACCATAAGGTGGAGGAAACTAACATATCCCTAAAAGTTCAAGAAATTGTAGGACTTAAGTACATGTCATTAACGAACTTGTAAAGTTTTTAATTAAATCAACTTGGTCGAAAAAATAGGTAGGTTGTATAGTGAAATTATGCATATAAAATGGGGATGTCTTTTAATAATAACTTATTAATTTCCCATTATAATTTAAATATCTCATGTCATTACCTTAATATGGATCTTGAACCTTGAATTGTAAAGTGGAAACCTAAAAAACTAATCCCCAGACATACGAGAAATATAAGATAAAGTTGGGAAACTACTTTAAACAGGGTTGTTGGGAAGTCTAAGTCCCTTCTTAGATATCAAATACATAAATTATTAAGAAAAATACTGATAAATGGTATTTTGTGTTGATTTTATCGACCACAATAAGGTTTTCCCTTAAGATAGGTCAGTCCATAGGTTCAACCAACTGGTAATTGCAAGTGTGAGGCATGTGCGAATAAAATTCATAGACGCATATTCCAGGTTTCATTAGATCCCGGTATTCAGACTTGATTAAGAGAACACATCATTATTCACAACATTCGGATGATTGATAATGTTAATGAACCCTACCATATATTAGTCTCAATCACTCTCAACAAGCAGATTGATAAATCAGTAGAGATCAACATTGATGATATGCTTTTCAAAAGCAAGAATTTATTCGACTATATAGCCAAAATATTTCAGATCTTCCAGATTCTGAGGCATTATAAAATGCATTAAATTTTTATTTTGTGATGCGTTAATGTTTTTTGGATTTGGTTTTCAAATAGAAAAGTATTGAGGCTAGTACAACCCAAATTAAAGCCTTACATGATGTCAAGTGACTAAACTCTATGCATTTGGTTTAGAAACTAATTGATAACCTTAAAAAATTATATTATGTTCATTAGATAAATGTTGACCATTTTCCAAGGTTAAAAGTTAAAGTAGATATGTATGAACTAAGAGTACGATGAAGCCCTCAATAGAATAAAACATTATCTATGATCATAACCCTACTCTATATGCCAAAAACCAGTGAAGAATCCCCACAAGTATTTAACCATTTCAGAGTATGTGGTGAGTTGGTACAAAGTTTTAAAATAAGAAAGAGAGCAATATATAGTATATTTTTCAGTTATACCCTGCTCGACGCCTAGAAATGTTATATGTTTATATATAAGTTAACTCTTGTATTAATGGTATACTCTCTAAATATTCATCACCATTCGATCTCCACACCATAGTCACCCTAACCTCTTATTCTTTGAAATAGGTTACGAAAAATTAGCTTGTCATACATACTAAGCAGGGGGTCTTTCTAGTTGTCTATGTTAGATACTTGATATGACACTAGGATAAAAAATCGAAGGAAAATGTTAGCCACATAATGCAGAGGAATTCATGATGACGCCAAAATAATTATATGTTGGGCCTAATCCTCTCCTTAAATTATCAGCATAAGGTTAAAGGAAAAGTGAGTACATTGATGTTATTTGTAGATTATGCATCCAATTAACAAAGCACGATAGTGGGACCTCTTTCACTCCATAAGGATTCGTGATTCAATAAGAAGTTTAAATGGATTCCAAAGTATCCAATAAGTAAATCCTAAAACGAGTTCGTAATAATGAAATTAAAAAGTGATGACTCAGAGAAGTATTGTATTTATGTATAGCGATTCTTAATTTATCGCAAATTAAATAATAGGGAATACAAGGATAATGCTTTAGTAATGGAAATGTACTTTTATAAAGTGAAGAATATGATGAAGTTCTTTGAGTCAGTCTCTATAGAGTTATTTTTATAGGAATAATAATAGCCATGCTAACACACTCGTTACTTGGACCTTAAATATCGATAATGATATATAGTGAATCATTAAATTGAAATATACTTATCCGCCTAACTTTAGAAATGGAGAAGGAGAATGGAGTTATATAGGATGACTAAGTACATAGTCGTAAGGACCCAGTCATTCGGTATCTTATAAAATGAGTGTGACCTCCAAATAAAAATGAGCCATATAAAAAAAAGGTTAAGTCAATAATATTTTCCCAAATACTTTTATCATATTTATGGAAGATTTATATCCATCCTAGTGCTATGATGACTTCACCCTAACAAGTTCGATGATATCTAAGGAAAAAATCATGAAGCGATGGGGCCATGCGTGAGGTCAAAAATTAGCATACGAAGTGACCACTTAAGTCCATTCGTGGCCTTACATGCATATAGATGTTGTTAGATACATGTAGAAGTGTAAGTGCCAAGAGTTATTAACCACATTGAATCATATTTTGATGACCTGAAGTCCTTAACTAGTCCTTGGCCTTTTTCAGAGTGGGGACTTGATACAGGCGCCCCACTAACCAATTATCTATAAGATTAAAAGTAACTGATACAATATCAAACAACTTTATTAAGTGGATTTTGACACAACCATTACTCCAATACATAATGATGAAGCAAAATGTTTTTTGGAAGAATATTACAACCTAGTTTAGTTTCCTAGAGAGATCGTCTCGGAAACAACATGCAATTTGATGATAACTCTTTTAAAGGCTCATGTGTAGAATACAAATAAGTGTTTATTAGTCATTTCTTACCTTTACCTAATGCAGTGAAAATCTACATATTTACCTAGATGATCTTATTATGGATTAAAAAAAAAGGTGACTATAGAGGCGAAAGGAGGTGGGTTGAGTATCTATTCATAGTACATTAGGATTATATGATGACCCCAAGATGATCAATAGGGAGACCCCTTATGACTTGAATTTTGGAATGGAAGTGATATTTATCTTAGATGTCAGCAAAATGACCCTCATATCAAATATACATGAATATTAACGCAAGAATGAAAAATAGAAAAAGAGATCTAACTTATTAAAGAACAAAGAGAAATATCTATGATGCAGCTAACAAAATATCAATGAGAACTATCAAGGAATTTTGAGATCCATCTCATCCTAAGAAAATTGTTTCGAATGGGCTAGGAAGCCCTCGGATGGAAATTTTGGGACTAGTTGGGAAGGTCATATAAGACCACTTCTTTAAGGGGCCCTAGATATTTCCCTTAAATAAAATTGGATAAAAAAATAATTATGAAATTGTGGAATTCCATGAACATTATAAAGTCATCATTAATTTTCTTTTATGTTTATTTCAAGTTTGGAATGTATTTTATTTAGTGTAGTCTTATAATTTTAAGAATTCAATCATTGGTATTTAATTGGAATAAATGCGTGTTTATATTTATAGATAAATTTAATTTAGAGTGTTTTAAATTTCAAGATGTGTATCATTAGATAGGGATCTGGAGAGATCTAAAGGCTTGAAATAGTGTTGGAAACAAGTTAAGTTTGGCCCCAAGTTTGGGTAACACTTTGGGCTAAGTTTTGGAAGCATGAGGTTATTATTTTGGCTTATTTAGGGGCTCTAAGTTGAGTCCATAAAGGACCTATGAAAATAAGGATTTATGCAAGTTTATTAAGTCGTTTATTTATCATCACATGGGAGACAACCAAACCCTCGTTATGGGAGATAAGAATTGGATCAAGAAATATTTAACAACGGAAATTCATCAATGAATATTCAGCATCTGAATTTCAGGCAAGAAATGACTAGCTTTCTTGCATATTACTTGTAACTTATTTATAATTAATTACCATGGTAATATAAGTTAGATTTAATCATATGTTAAGGTTAAAATATCATTATAAATATACAATAACTAGATTTATTCATTATTTAATGTTTATAATTATTTCATCATGAACATGGTGTGATCTTGGAACCAATCAAAAGGCGATAGCTAGACTCATTTATCCCTTAAAGCATGTCAGCTCAGTTACTTATCTGGCCAACCGTGAAATTGTGGTCATCTTAGCATCAAAAGTGGTATACTTAACTCAGCTAGATCATAACAGTTAACATTGTTACATAACTCCGTCAGAATAAGCATGTACCATGTGATAAAATGACATCAGCAGTAGTGATATTATGCACATGTGTGGGAGTTATGCAAATATTCCTCCTTCATGTGCATGTAACAAACTCATGATTATCCTCCCCACTTCTATGTAAAAGATGTAATTTCCTATCCTATAAATACATGACACATATCCCTCTATACTCTCTCTCCTCTAGTAACCTATAAATAGCACATGATCCCTCATTATAAGAGGATAGAGATATATTGTTCCTACTGTTATGTTATCCATTGTGAGAGTGAGAACGAGACCTTGTAACCACTGTTGATCCATGGATTTTTTCCATTGGGATCAATACAATCAACACTACATTTGTGGTTGTAGCCACCACTTTGTGTCTAACCATGTAAACTCGATTTTCATTTTTTTCTCTCATCTCTCTCTAATGTTTTCTCTAAATTAGCATTACTACGATTTGTATCTCTTTACCTATTATAGTTTATGATTAGTATATTCTAAATAAAGCCCTATTATATATACTAGTTTTAGACGATAGTAGATTGGTTGGTGTCATCTGAGAGAATTCGACAAGACATTTGTTGCTTCCCTCCATTGTTGATTCCTGTAACTCGGGGATATCTAGTTTTGAGAAAATAGTGAATTGCAATCTGATTCATTTGTGTTTCGTTGGGTTAGAGTCTATTAATCCTTAATTTCCTTTTAATTCTCTCTAAATTCCTTGAATCCTCATTTGGATCTACTTTTTATTGTTTTGGATTCATTTTCATGTAATTTTTATCACCCTTTTGGTATACTCTATTTTAGTACCTGCGATACTCTATTTTTTATAAATTCTGTAAAACATGGTTGACAACCCAGAAAATAGTTATGTCATAGAAGGAATTCCTTCTTCGACACTTGTTGGTATGGGAGACCTTCAGGGAATCTTCATAAGTTTGGCTAGAGGCCGGGAGGCGATGTAAGAAAGCGTGAAATAGTTGATATAGATGATAAGCACCTAAAAGTCTACATTTTATTCCCCAAATAGATGTATTTTAATTGCTAATTCTTGGCAAAATTGGGTCTTATGCGAGTAATTATTTATTATGCGGGCATGATTGCGGTTGCGGTGTCAAAAGCTCTAATTCAAGGCAGTTTACATCAAGAGATGGATAAATCACAAATCCCTTAAGCCTAACCCATCCCGGTCCCCTAAGCCCGAAACCTATCCCGAGCCGTGTGTGTTTTGTTTGTACCTTTTATTCTATTTTATTTTATTTTTTTATATTTTTATTTGTGTGGTTTGTATTTATTTTATATGTTATCTATTGTTTTGAGTCATGTATATATTTTTTTAGCAATTTTTATATTTTATTTTTGTCCGTCGACTAATAGTTGTTATATTTTCCTTTATTTTATTTTATTTATTTGTTTTTTGTTAGTTTATTTATTAGTTTTATTTTTATGTTTGTATTTGAGTCGTGTTTATTTATTTGTTCGTAGTTGCATATATTAGATTTTTTAATGTGTGTCGTTTTATTTTTATTTTAGTGAGTTCTTATTTTATTTTTATTTTTAGTTTAGTTTGGTTTATTTATTTTTTATCTTACATGTTTTTAATTTTATTTTTATTTTGTTTTGTGTCTTAGTTTGTTTTTTTAGGGTCACAAATTAAACACACACACACCGCCTACCATACACCACACACACCAAATTACCCCCACCTACTAATAACCATCTTCTTCCCTCACCCTCTCTCTCTCTCTCCTCACCTCCATTATCTTCCACCATCAACACAAACACCAAATTCCATACACATTAACCCATCTAAACCTTAAACCCATTTACAATTATCCTCTATTAACAACTCAACACCAATATCCATAACATCCAACCACCAACACACCATCGCATCCACTTGCTCAACTGAACCCAACAACCCCCTACTAAATTCGACGGCCACAAACCCGCGACCCCAGCCCTAGACCCGATCTTCAAAATGACCCCCACCTGCTAACCCGAATTCAAACCAAAACACGAACCCATCTCGGGTTCTGTCCAAACCCGCGAGCATCTCTCCAACACTTCACCACCTTCATCCAGATTCGCTCCCGAGGCACTCTTGCAGTAGTTCATCATCTAGCACTAGAAAGCCACTCAAATTTAAACTCAAGCTCTCCGAAGGCTTAACCAATGCCTTAATTAATTTGAGTGTGAGAGAGAGTCGGATTTCACCCCAAGTCAACCCGTTGTTTCCCCCATGTGGAGCGATGATGCATCGTCTTGTGCAACTAACTTTGAATGTGACCAACCCTACCATCTCGAGAATCTCAAAGTTGAGATCATTCCGTGGTTCGGGTCTCAAGTTGATAATTGTGTTGATTTATCAAATGATTGTGAGACTGATCTTAACCCTGTCATATTCCATGAGCCTATCATTGCGGTTCAGATTCCCTTTTTTGCCGACTCCAAAACAATGCCCGAGTCTACACCTATTGAGCCCACCACGTGTGTTCCCGATGAACCACTTCATCCTGGGTTCACTCTGGCTACTAGTGCTCACCATTATCTTGAGATTGAATCCGAGATGGTTTCTACCTCTCTGGATATAGATAATGTTCCACCATGCATAGCTCCCTTTGAGCCCAATATTTTTAATGATTCCTCTATCTATGATCTTGGTGCCTCGTTTGAACCACCCACCATATTACTTGGTGATATTCTTGTCTAGAAGTTGACCAGTCCATCTTTATATACCACACTCTCTAGTAAGTATTACTTTATTCCTCCTGACGAGTATGTGTCCCCTACACTTGAGTTGGATCATCTACCTCCACCCTTTGTCCCACCTGACCCACCCATTCTTTCACCCTCCCCACCACCTTATTTGGACCTAGTCATTATACCTCAACAGTTCACATATGTTTATCTAGGTCCTTACTTGCATCCTCCACCCATCGTCCATCCCACCATTCAGGAGAGTATATATGGTGCTACTCTCCACTTTCGTGACACAAAGCTTGTTTCTCCATGTCCACCACTTATCTGTAGTGGTATTTTTTCTTCCCATCAACTCTCTGATGTGTCACGGCGCGACCATTATCATCTCCTATTCATAGAATGGGCGTGTGATTTCTATAATGCCCACCCCATCACTCTTTTTGCACCCTTTCGTCTCCCCATCCAGCGTGAGCATCATGTTTATAGGGCCCTTGTTGCCCTCACCTTTCATCTCAATAAGGCCCAAGACCGATGCCTTTTCACTATTACCCTAATACCCACTCGCCCATGGTCCACCAATATTTTGCATCGTGTGATGCACTTTTCCTTCCAAGTGCATTGACCCATTTTAGCCTTTATCCAACAAGACTGACGCTTCAGTCTTGTTTGGGGGTGAGTATCATCACCCGTTTTTATTTCACCCCGCGCTTTTATAGTTCTTATCCTTAGGGTAAGATCCCTTCAGTCAGGCTGAAGACATTAAACTTAGCACTGCCAGGAGGCAGCTCGTTGTTTCTTGTATGAGTCTCATCCTGTTTGGGGGTGGTGTTTCACACCAACCAATGCTTTACCGTGTTTATAGACTTGTACACTTTTTTTTCTTATCACTCATTCAGATTTCTTTTTGGCTACATCTGTCAACCTCATTAGCGGTTGATTCTGGTAATATATTTCCTCCCTTCTGCTCTCAATTTTAAAAATAATTTTATTTAACATCGCAGACAATGTTCCTTTTTGTTTGGGGGTGGGGAATTTTATCAAAATCGTACCTCTTTTGAAAAAATTTGATTTTCAAAAACTGATTTTAAAATTTTCGTGCAGTTTCTTTCATTTCACTCATTGACGTGAATTTTCTATCAATCCATCTTTTAAGTCTAGGAATCAAGCTAGAGGATTTATCTTCTTATAAATAGCTTATGTAGTGCGTCCCAAGGCATGTTGCATCATGAATTTCTAGACTCAACAAAATTTGTGCACTTATCACATCACTGCGATTTAGAGTTGAGAAGCACTACAATTCTCAAGAGAACCTTAAGGATCACTAGTGAAGAATTTAGCTTTTGAGATTCGTGTATTTCACCTTTCAGAGAGTTTTACTCAATCTCCGAGTCACGAGTTGATTCAACTTCTTTTGGGTGCACATTAAATCGTTGTATGATCTTATTATTTTTCATAAAATTTTTGGTTTGATCACTAAAAATGACATCACTTTTGATCTGTAAGAAGCACGTGTCTTGAAATTTGTCCCGATCACTAGGTTTTAACCCATTACCTTCCCATATTCTTCCCTATTCACACATATTCCCCACACCATCCATTTATCATCTCCATATCATCTTTCATTTTTGAAAAAAAAGAGTGTTTTTCAAATGTAAAATGTCTTCAGTGATTGAGCGTATAAAAGAAGAAAAAAAGAAATATATATATATATATATATATATATATATATATATATATATAGAGAGAGAGAGAGAGAGAGAGAGAGAGAGAAATAACAAAAAAAAAAGAGAAAAAGGAAAAGGAAAAGAAAATTCGAAAAAAAAGAGAAGAGAAAAGAAAAAGAGAGTTGTATTTAATCCTTGTTAAATAAATACATTTGTGCCTAAAGTGTAGTACACTCTTATCGCATCCATCTTTCATCAATCACTCATCCATTATCCATCATATCACCACCCTACCTAATCCCATTTCAATTCCCCCTCACCCATTAGCATCGATATTTCCCCTAGGTGTTCGGGCAAATGAAAGTCAACGTGGTGAATAACTCGACATTCTCACTATAGTGATTAGCTTTCTTTCATGAGATCATTTTCTTTCTAAATGTTTGTGCTTTGTTATGTGTGTGTGAGACGTTTGACTTTTCTTACATTTACTCACCTCATCACACACAAGAGCGATACACTTACCCTAATCTCGTGAGTTCGTTTGAGAGTGATATATCCAGTGAGATTATGAAGTTGAAGCGTTGATTTTGAAAAGGCAATGTAGGAATTACTCTTATGATACTCGACCTGTTTTGACTGATTCACACACACACGTTGAGTTCTAGGAAGGATGTGCCTTGAGTATTTACTTAGCTATGCTTTTTATACTTCTAGCTTGTATTTCTCAAAATATTTATCTCATGATGGATTGTGCCATTATTCTGTGTCTAATAAGAGATAGACTGTCATTTGAAAATAAAAAAAATTTGTGGGTATATTCCCTGCAAACCCTCACGAGACAAAACTCGTCCTGTAGGGCTTGGTTCATATGCTAAGTGCAATCGCAAGTGCCCGCGAAAGTGGTACACTTTTGGTTTCTTATCTTTCTTTCTCTATATATTTTGCTCGAGGGCTGGCAATGTTCTGTTTGGGAATTGTGTGATAAGCACCCAAAAGTGTAAATTTTAAGCCCCAAATAAATGTATTTCAATTGCTAATTCTCGGCAAAATTGGGTCTTATGTGCGTAATTATTTATTGTGCAAGCTTGATTGTGGTTGCGGTGTCAAAAGCTCTAATTCGAGGCAATTTGCATTAAGAAAGGGCTAAATCACAAATCCCTTAAGCCTAACCCATCCCGGTCCTCTAAGCCCAAAACCTATACTAAGCCGTGTGTGTTTGGTTTGTATCTTTTATTTTATTTTTCTAGATTTTTATTTGTGTCGTTTGTATTAATTTTATATATTATATATTTTCTTTCCTTTTGAAAAAAATTTAAAAAAAATCTAAAAGAAATTAAATAAAAAACAGAATTACATAAGTTTTCCTATCGTTTCACCCCCTTGATTTGGATTGATACCTCACTTACCACTATTCTCTAATTTTGTTATATATTTTTGTAGGTAATTGAGATTTTTTATTAGATGGGTTTTAACAATGACATACGCAAAAGTTCGTCTATCAAATGGCGTCATTGCTAAAAAGGATTTTGGCAAAAGTTCGTCTATCAAATTCCTTCTTCAACACTTGTTGGCATGGGAGACCTTCATGGAATCTTCGTAAGTTTGGCTAGAGTCCAGGAGGTGATGTAAGAAAGCATGAAATAGTTGATATAGACATTATTGGCTGGACAGAATAGGCCCTGAGTAGACTCAATTACCCCAACAGGGGATGAGAATTCTAAAAGGAGGAGTTATCTGCCACCTTATATCCCTTACAAAAATAAGAGACATGCTCAGTATTACAAAGAATTAAAAAGTCTAAGGAGGCTAAACTTGGGATCGCGAGATGAAAGTAGGAAGTCCAAGTATTTTGAGTCATAAGATAATAGGTCATATCGCCCAGAGCTAAAGTCCACCTTTAGGACGACATATTATGATGATGAACAAACTTATTCTGTAAAGAGGCTAAGTGTGATGGAGAGGCTAAGTAGGGGCTCTGCATTTGATCATCTAGAACCAAGGGCAGTAACGGCACACCAGCGCATAGAGACAAAAAATCCAAGAGAGTACGGGGAAGAGCCTAGGAGGTTTGAGATGAGGAGGACAGAGTGCTCGGCTAGATCTAAAATAAATGTGCCCGAGCCGATTTCTCAGAAAAATAGCTTTGCTAAAATCCGAGGCCAAGAAGGTAAGTCAATCATTATAAGAGTCTATGAGGAAGAACAACCCTAGAAGGGGTTTATTCAGTGGTTGGAAGATTGACTAGGCGAAATCATTAATTCCAAGAACTCGTTACAAAAAGGTTTCATCCAGGCATCATCATTTACTTCATCAATCGTGGGTTATCTAACTCCCGTGAAATTCAAACCACCTATTGTTACTCCAAAGTATAATGAAAACTTTGACCTGATGTTGCATGTGGAGCAATACCAAGTTGTTGTTGATATATATTCCATTCCCGAGAAGATACATTATAGAGCATTCTCCATCACGATCATTGGGTCGGCTCAAATTTGGTATAATAGCCCACCGAGAGGGCAAATTTTAATCTTTAGCGGTTGGCCAATATTTTCGTTGATAACTTCTGCTTTGGAACAAAGATAGGTAAGAGGGTGGTTCACCTATTAAGCATTCATCAGAAGATAAATTAAACGACCAGAGAGTTCATCACCTGTTTTAGTACAGAGAAGCTGAAGATAATTGATTACGATGAGAAGATCACAATCATAGCACTCATAAGTGGTTTATTTCCAAAAAAGTTATACTAGGCGTTGGCTAAGGAGTTATTGGGAACAATGTCTGAGCTATTGGATAAATCTGGTAATATTATGGACGCTGAAGAAGCTATAACATCAAAAAAGTTGAGCCATTATAAAGCCAATACCAATAGGATCTCAGAGATGAAGAAAGAGTCTAAGGATGATAAGCAGGCTGACAGGCCAAAGATGATTAATGAATATACCACAATGACTGTGGGAGTTTACCACATCCTTAATGAGATTCGATTAAGTAATGACCTAGAATGGCCAATAAAAGTAAAGCCCCTCCTAATAAGAGAGGTAAAAGGAAGTACTATAAGTTCAATAAGGATCATCATGACTACACCTATAACTGTCTAGCCTTGAAGAAATAGATTGAGAACCTCATAAAATGAGGTAAACTAACAAAGTACATTGATAAAGGCAGCTAATCGGATAGGCAGGATGAGCAAAAACCAAGAAGACTATCAAAGTCCACTTGTAAAATGGTGGACGAGAAGAAAAGAGGAAGGGACGACTATAAGGATGATCTAGGCCTGCCCAAAAATCCCAAGGAGCTCGTGCATGAAATTAAGATGATCTCTTTTGGGTGTAACTTCATTGCAGGAGGTGACGCTGGCGGCAAAGATGATTCAGCGAAAAAGAAAACTTACCTCAATGAAGCAAAAGCAACAATGCAAAAACATGCCCCAAAAAGGTAAACAAAGTTTGTCTTATTATTGGATTTTTCAAAGTAAAGATGGCTTATCAGGTGTGATTTACCCGCAAGTCAACCCTTTAGTCATCATTATGATGGTGCATGAGAGTAAGGTGGTAAGGATCCCGGTCGATAATGGAAGTTCATTTGATGTCCTATTTTATAGATACATTAAGAATTTGAGGTTGAGAGATAGAAAGTCGGAGGTGTACCACTAGCTTTTCATCAATTTTTTAGGGGAGAAGTTATTCCCCTTAGGGATAATTGAGTTGGAGGTTGTGGTTGGCCGATCTGTCGAACAAAGATGATTCATTTTTTATCCTGGACAAGAATGTCTACTCTGCATACAACATCATATTTGGACGGTAAAGAAGTTCGAAGTTGTTCCGTCTATTATTCGCCAGTGTCTGAAGTTCCTTAAAAACTATGGTCTTGGTGTGGTGAGAGGAAATTAAATAAAGTCCTGGAATTCTACTACGTGTTTACGAAACCGGAGGAGCAGAAGAAATTTACCAGTACTTATCAGATCGAGACAATGTATACTCAGGATAAAGATAATCTAGTCAAAGGACATATAATTTAGGAGATAAATCCCTTGATGTTGGATGACGAGCACCTAGAAAGGATAGCCCAAATTAACTCATCACTTGACGTATCTCTTAAGAAAGAATTAACAGCTTGAGGAAGAGAAACAATGCGTTCTCCTGGAGCCAGGAGGACATGCCGGGGATAAATACAAAGTTCCTTTTCCATGAGTTCTACATAATGAAATCCGTTAAGCACGAAAACCATAAACATCGTGTGTTCAGTTAGGAGATGAACATGGAAATATAGGAGGATGTTGATAAATTGCAAAAGGTAAATTTCATCAAAGACATCAAGTACTAGTATTGGCTCTCAAATATGGTCATGATCGGGAAGAAGAGCGATAATTGATGTATGTGCATTGACTTCGTAGACCTCAATAAAAGCGAGTCCTAAGGATCATTATCCTTATTCAGGATTGACCAGCTGGTCAATGCCATAGTCAAGCATGAACTACTCAACTTTATGGATGCCTATTTGGGGTACAATTAGGTAAAGATAAAGCCAGAGGACTAAGATAAAACCTTATTTATCACTAGTCGGGGAACTTATTACTACAACGTTATGCCCTTTGGGCTTAAAAATGCTAAAGCAACATATCAGAGGTTGGTGAATAAGGTTTTCGACGATCAGATAAGTAAAACCATAAAAGTTTACGTCAATGAAATGTTGACTAAGAGCAAGAAAGCAACTGATGGATGAACTTTTAATTAGTTGAAGAAGCACCAAATGAAGTCTAACCCCTCGAAATGCATATTCGAGGTCAAGGAAGGAAAGTTCTTAGGCTTTATAGTCAACCAAAAGGCCATAGAGGCTAACCCGGACAAGATCCAAGCTCTAATGAATATGCAGCCTCCTGCTAGTAAAAATGGCATTCAAAGGTTGACAGGACATGTGGCAGCGCTGAACAGGTTTGTGTCAAGAGTCACTGATAGATTTCTTCCATTTTTAAGGTTCTACAAAAGACCTACGAGTGGAACGATGAGTGTGAGACAGTGTTCCTGAAATTAAATAAGTACCTAGGGTCTACCCCATTGATGTCAAGGTCAATCCTGGGCAAAAAAAATTATTTGTACTTGGCAGTATTAGAGTCGTCCGTCAATTCAGCGTTGATCTAATAAAAATCAGGAGTGCATAGGTCTATCTACTATACTAGTAAGGAATACAGTGGAGCATAAATTTGGTACTTTATGCTAGAGAAGTTTTCCTTGGAGTTGATTGAAACTTCCTGTAGAATGAAGCCATACTTTCAAGCACATACTATTATCATTTATACAGTCCTTCCCTTACGACAAGCTATTCATAAACTTTAGAAATCAGGAAGACTGATGGCTTGACCAGTAGAACCCGGAGATTAGGACAAATAGTAAGAACCCAAAACTGCAATTAAAGGTCAAGTAGTAGCCAATTTTATTGTTGACTTTACATACGAAGAGAAAAGTGTCGAGCATACGTCAACGAAAGAGAGTTCAGTAGTGGGAACAAGAGAGCAGACTTCTATGTTAGAGAGATCAGTTGCGAAGACATTCAAGCAGACTTTTTTGAAAAAGGGCTCAGCGGTAAAGACGATCAATCAGACTTCTCATGAAGAGAGCTTAACAAATCCAAACAGCTAGATTATTTACAAACCAGAGTCATCGACTAGGCGGGTAAAAGGGCTAAAAATCTAGAGCAGATGAAGAAATGATTCAAGAATGGGTGTTTAGTTGAAGGCGACTTTGAGGAGGAGACTCCAATATGGCATCTTTTTGTGAATGGCTCATCATAGGCCTGTCAACGAGTCGGAGCCGGGTCGGGTTTAGGGAGATCCAGATCCGTGTAATCAGGTCTTCATCAGATTCGGGTCCGGGTCCGGGACCGGGTTCGGATGTTCATCGAGTCTACAATATTGGATCCAGACCCGGATCCGTTAGGGTCTTCGGGTCTCGGGTTCGGGTCCGGGTTTGGCCAAATATACACATTTATTTTATATTATCCCCCTTCTTTAATCTTAAATTAAAATATTTTATAATGTATTATAGAATATTAAAACATATATTATTTATATTTATTATATACATAAATATATATTTTTATATATATTACTTACATGTTATATTGATAAGATATATTTATAAATATATATAAATTTATAGTATATGTATATATATTTAAAAAATAATAGTGTACAATTCGGGTCGGGTCTTCGGGTCCGGGGCTTGTATAAGATCCAGACCCTACCCATTTAATAAACGGGTATTCGGGTCTTCGCATCTCCGGTCCAAAAAAATATGCTCAGACCCTATTATACGGATCGGGTCCGGGTCCTGACCCGACCCATTGACAGGCCAGCTCATCATGTGCCAACGGCGACATAGCAGACTTAATAATTACAATAACTGATGGCGTTGATGTGGAGTATCCCATCATATTCCCTTTGAGGCCTCCAATAATGAGGCCGAATACGAGGCCCTCATAGCAGGCTTTGGATTAGCATCATCACCGGGTGTCGAATACCTATCAACAAATGAGTTACCATAGGCTTGTGTTCAGTTATTTCATCATTATCATTTGTAGGATCGTCTTTATCAGATCTCTAGTGCCACATCAGCAACTCGACTCATAATTCCTTCAATTGCATAATGAATTTGCAATATTTGATTATGAAAATTTAATTTTGTTGTGAAAAAACTTTTAATTTAAGTTTGTAGTTTGTGCATCTGAGGACTGGTAGGGAGGTATAGTGCCAAATAATGCTTCAACAATATTAGTGTTTGAGAAATTAAATCGTATGATTTTTTCAAAATTGTAAACTTATATTTGCATTTCATGGCTTGAACTTTGGTGATTGAAGGCTTAAAGATGTGGCAACTAGAGGTACGAAGATGCGATGACTGAAGTCTAAAGGTCCAATGGCTTGAGATCCAATACCCATCTATAAATCTTTAACATAAAGGTAAAATTGATATTCAAAACAAAAGTAAAAAGAACTTTATAGGAAAAGAACTAATTTATTACAAAGAAATAATCTTACAACAACCCTAATAAATAAATCAAACTTCTAAAACTACACTTCACGCCATTTTATTGGTAAGTTAAACACCTTATTTTATTCATGAGTGGTGTATTACACCCGTAAATTTGCTTTTATTTTCCATTTCTAGTATACCATCCCCACAATCACATGAGGCATGAAGTATAGCGTGAATGTGAGTTAACAAACTCACGTGATGCGACACTTCATGTGTCATGACACGGTTAATGGTTTGATAAATTCATACGAACTCTTTCAATAAAGTCACCCCACACATGATGTAACGCGATAGAGATTAAAAAAAATTAATATTACGATTCCATTCCCTTTTTTTCCATTTCCAATTGATTAGTGTTATTCCAATATCTTCTTGGCCCATTATAAAGCTTCCTCGGTTAACAACTTAATTAACCTCTCAACTTCCAAAAACAAATACTATATGCAAAAACAAAATACTATATATAAATGCATAGAGATTCATAGTAACGGAAAGAGAGATACTAGAGAGTCGAGCCTGTACGCGTTTGCCTCCTCTAGTTCCAAACTCTCTCTCTCCTTTCTTTCTCCAACCTTAATTACACACGCCAATTTCTTCCTCGGTCATCCTCAAATCACGACCCCCCTCAACTATACCCACACACAACCATATTCATAGCTCTTTTCCCCTCCCATGAAAATTTTATCAGGTCCATAAACTGTAATAATTTCATTAACATAATCTAACTCTGTAAATTTTATTTCATGTCCGCGATGAAAGCCCCAACAAGATTTTTCACGATCGGGCTTGTTACATCATGGTACTCATCCAACATTGGTGTTTTGTTGCTCAACAAATATTTACTCAGCAACTATGGCTTTAAATATCCGATCTTTCTAACCATGTGTCACATGACCGCGTGTGCATTGCTAAGTTACATAGCTATTGCTTGGATGAAAATCGTTCCCATGCAGACAATACGTTCACGTGTCCAGTTTATGAAGATCTCCGCTTTAAGCCTTGTTTTTTGTGCTTCTGTCGTTAGTGGCAATATTTCGCTCAGGTATTTGCCTGTGTCGTTTAATCAGGCTATTGGCGCCACGACGCCGTTTTTTACCGCGGTGTTTGCCTACTTAATGACGTTGAAGAGAGAGGCTTGGCTCGTTTATGTGACCCTTATCCCGGTTGTTACCGGGGTTGTAATTGCTAGTGGGGTATGAAATATGAATCTCTTTTCTTACAAAGTTTATTAATCATTTTTTGAGATATTACAATTCTTTAGTTTTGAATTGAGTGTGTTACGCATACAAAGAGAAAAAAGAAGTAAACTTTTATTTGTGGAGAAAATAAAGGGTGGAAAAAAGAGAATAAGAAAATTTGTTGATTAATTAGTTTTTGTTTTTCAAAGAAAATGAAGCTGAATGAAATTACATTAGGCTTTGCCGTCAATCTTTTAATGGATTTTCAGTAATAATAGTTTTTTCCTACTTTTTATGGTTTTTTATTTGTTTTTGTTCATTACTTATAATTATATTTGGAGAAAGGGTACAGGGATCCTATAGTATTTTATTTTATATTGCCAGCAATATTGCTTTGAAGTTGGTGAAATTTCATGTGATATATTGGCATCTGATTGTGATAACGTGTGTTAATTTATTCCTATGATTGGGGAACCTTACAATATTAACATACATTCATAGTTGAATACCATTAGTATTGTTGTAACATTCAAGGAATTGGGTCAGATGTTTCTACATCTCATCCATGTTAGTATGTTACTTAAAAATTAGCAAGGCTTTGATATTGCTTATATTGAAAGATTCTAATTAATATTTTTTTCTTCATGGCCGCAGGGAGAGCCAAGTTTCCATTTGTTTGGATTCATAATGTGTGTTGGTGCTACGGCTGCAAGAGCCTTCAAAACAGTTCTTCAGGGGATTTTGCTTTCTTCCGAAGGGTAATAAATGTTGGATTGATTTTTTTATATGTTCTTACATATCATACATTCAAGTCAAGTCTAATTTATTTTTCTACATTTGGTTTAATTTTTACACTTGAAAACTGAAACTTCTGTCATCTGGTTGAAGGGAGAAGCTCAATTCTATGAATCTGCTACTGTACATGGCACCTATAGCTGTTGTACTGCTACTTCCTGCAACACTATATATGGAAGAGAACGTGATCTGGATCACGATCTCTCTTGCTAGAGAGGATATCAGGATCATCTGGTATCTACTATTCAATTCTGCACTTGCATATTTTGTCAATTTGACCAATTTTTTGGTCACAAAACACACCAGTGCTCTGACTCTCCAGGTACACCTCCCTTTCTGTTTCAATATTCTCTCCCTTTGCAAATCGATGTATTGTGTTTGCATTATATTTATAATTATTGTATCTTCATGCTTGAAATTTGAATTCAAGAGTTTCAATCTAAAGAAAAGAGAAAAAGGGCTAATAATTATAATGTTTAATGTTGTAGTATGTGTACGTGTTTTGTGTGTGTATATAAAACTGTGTTTTGGAATGGACCTTTTAGAGCGTATAACTAATCCGGTGGCCCACCATCCACCCCTTGGATATATCTTGGAATTGAGTTCTTGAGTTGTTTCCTTGCATCTTTGGCCTAAATTTGTTGCTTCTCTGTTTTTTTATATGATTACGTAAGTCCTGGTGCCTTAATAATTGATTCCATAAATGGAAGCACTAAATGTTAGCTAAAATTTTGTTACATTCTCTATATTTTTGCTGATATTGGAATGTACTATTGAAAAGATTCAACTATCCAACCCTTTATTTCTCTACTTTGATGAATGTGTAACATAGCGATCTGTACGAATAAAAATAAAATTTGGCCTCAGAAATTCATTTTCTTAAAGTCTTTATTAAAAGTTGCTTTTCCATTTTTCATTTTGAGATACTTTGCAATTATCAGTATATATATATAGATTGAGGTGGTTTCTACTGTGATAATAAACTGATTTTGGCACTTACAGGTCCTGGGCAATGCAAAAGGGGCTGTGGCCGTGGTGGTATCAATATTAATATTTAGAAACCCAGTGTCGGTTACTGGCATGCTCGGCTACTCGCTAACGGTTATGGGGGTTATCCTCTACAGTGAAGCTAAAAAGCGTACCAAAAGTACTGCTATGTAAAAGAATTCAACTTCCATCGACTCTGATCGAAAGAATTGAGTCGGATAAAAGAATCAGTATCAGCGTAGAAATACACTTTTTTGCCATCTATTTTTTATTAGCCATGAAGCCTGGGAGCTGTATCAAGTATTAATCAACAATTAGATTAGCCACAGAGCAGAAAGTCTTAATAAATGACTGATTTTTCCTTTATTATTTCCCAGCCAGCTTGGGTTATGGGGAAAGATCTTTTTTATTTTATTTATTTTCTTTTTTCTAATTTCTTTCAGGAAAGGGTTGTAGAATTTGGGCCAATACTACATGTTATTAAAGTTTCTCGTGGTAATTATTATTTTTATACGTGCCCGTGTGGATTAAGTAAAGAAAGCGACTTGTAATTTTTACCATTTTATGTTTTACTTTATATATGAAATCTTTAATGTGTTTGTAATTTTGTGAATACCCATAAGAACTAAGGATGCACACGGTTTGAGATGGTTTGGGTTCATTAACTCTGAATCAGAATCGGGGTTTACCGATTCCAAGATTTTGGAACCGGAAAGGGAACCGGAATCGATGTATATTGAAATTGAATTGAAACAAACCGAACCAATGGTTCTTGAATTGGTTCAGATCAGTTCTTGGTTCTAATCACATTTTTTAATAAAATATTAAAATACATTTCAAAAATAATATTATCAACATTTGTCGTTAATGTTTTATTATTGTCAAAATAAATTTCAAGTTGGTCCCTAATATTTTATCATATTTTAGTACATAATCATTTCTTTTCCACAAATTGCAACAATTAATATAAAAATATCAAAGAATTTATTTTTAAACGTCTTAATATATAACTCACAAAGAGCATTAATAGTTCACATTACACTTTAAAAAATAGCCTTAACAGTTCACTTATAACACTAAAAATAGCACCCAACAATAAAAAAAAAAGAGCAATTGAAGTCCTTACAACAACAATAGGTACAAAACAACAACAAAAAAATCAAAACACCCACTTGAAGCACCCAAACAACATTCAAACAGCACCACTTAACAACAAATAAAATTAACATATAAGTAAGTACACCTAAGAAATGACAAACAACAATTTTACCTTAATACGGAAGATTTGAGAACACGTTAGCAAGCTCAGGATCTTCAGTAATGACTAAAAAATAGCACAATCAAATTATTAATGAGAATATTTAATAACAACTAACAAAATAAATTAAATGACATGGTATGTTTATAAACTACCTGACTCAAGATCACTCATCTCATCCAATCTCATCTCAACATCTATATGAATTGGTGATGAATGTAACCAATCTTGTACACATTAAGCATTACGCGATTCTATGAGTTAATGAACTTTGAAATTGATCATGCACACGTCCTACCACACTGAAAGCTAATTCCGAAACAACCGTGGATACCGAAATAGCAAAAACATCTCTTGCAACTAAAGAGAGCATCAGATACCTAGTGCAATTGAGTTTTCACTAACTTAAAATATCAAAGTTATGCCCATCTTTTTCCACTCCTTCATCTAAATATCAATCAACTTTGAATTTTGCATCAATATTCCTTCTTCTAATTGTTGAAAAAACTCCGGTTGAAGAGATTTCATTTTATCATCTTCCTCTAGTTGACCAAATTTATAAAACTCTATTTTATTTGAACTTTGAGTTTGAATCACTCTTATTGGGTGGGAACCCATACTTTCAAAAAAAATAATGAATGAATAAAGTGGCCTTATTCAACAACATCTGAGAATAAGCGGGAATTTCTTCTTGTGGATCAAATATATAAACAGGAGCAGGAATTTCGTCTTATGGATCACATATATTATTTGAGCATATGTACGGTGAAGATGAGGTCTGGAAATAGGATTACATATAAAAACATAACATATATATATATATATATATATATGAGAAGGCTCACCTACATCATGCTCTATACATCATCCATGCATCACACTCAATTATAGGCCCTAAAAAACTTTTTTTTTAAATTTTATATTTTTTTTCCTTGTAATTAACCTTCTAATCAACCCATATGCAAAAAATTAGGTCAAAATACATTTTGTAACTATTTTTAAAAAATAAACAAAAAACTGCTAAAATTACCTTATTTATAAGGGTTTGCGCCAGCAGTTTTTTGTGAATTTTTTAAAAATAGCTAAAAAATGTATTTTGACCTAATTTTTTGCATATGGGTTGATTGGAAGGTTAATTTCAAGGAAAAAATATAAAATTTGAAAAAAAAAGTTTTCTAGGGCCTAGAATTAAGTGTGATGTATGGTGTGATGTATAGTGCATGATGTAGGTGAGCCTTCCTCTCTCTCTCTCTCTCTCTCTCTCTCTCTCTCTCTCTCTATATATATATATATATATATATATATATGTTAAAAATATGTAGCTTTTGACTTTTGGGTGGATGTCCACTTATATCTCTTGAAATCCCTCACTATGTATTATAAATAGGAGGATCCCCATTTGGTTTTGTACAAACAATTATAGTCAATACTACTGAGAAATAAAATAATCCCTCTCTATCAATTCTCTGTCCTTTATTTACAACACGTTATCAGTACGATTCTTTAAAAGAGTGTGCGGAGAAGAAACCAGATTCAGAATTTTCAAAGTGGATTTTTATTGCTTGTAGGGTTAGTATAAAAGTCACTGTTTTCTTATCACGAGTAATGAGTCTTTCATCAAATTTATGATTAACGTGATCTGATTTTAGATTGAAAAGTAAACTCATTATACTTTCATATAATCATTCCTATCAAAGCTACCTACGGACACATAATGACTTTTGATCTTTTCTACAAATCTGACAACTATGACTAAGCAATATATATTTTTTTATCTAAATATTATGTATGACTTATTTCTATTTGGAAAATAAATAGATATTCTCACATACTGAGATGCAAAAGGATATTTTATATAAAAGATAAATAACATCTACTAACTTGTTATTATCTATTACTTAAATTTCAAGAACAGTTGGAATTTTTTTTAACATAAATACCATTTTTTTATTACTCAAGTAGCTATCAAATTTTATTTATTTTCTATTTTTTTTATATTTGAAATTTTTATCTGTTCTCTTATGAGTAATCGATTATTTGGAATAAGACTAGTGCTATAGATACAATTTGTATATATATTTATATGCGAATTTACATTCATTAAATTTTTGGGCTAGCAGTTCCCAACAATTAACTAATTAGGGCTCGAAGTTCCTAATTTACATTTAAATTTTGGACCTGAAGTTCCGAATTCCTATTTAATTTTTGGACCTGAAGTTTCAAATGAATACCCCAAATCATCACTTCAAGTTTTGATTATTTATAAGGGACATTATATGTACCCATATAATTTGTAATTTGGACCTGAAGTTCCAAATATATATTTGTGATCAAACTTGAAGCTTTGACACAATGGGTTGTGGAAACTAACATGTCAAAAATATTAATTGGACCCGACGATCCATATATTTATGTGTTGAACCCGAAATATTAATCGCTTAACATTTCAATCATATTTTTTTTACAGTGTTTAAATTATGCATTTTGTGTTTCTAATTATTATTACTTACATGATCAGTTTCCAAAATTCAAACATATCTAAACTTGAATTTAAGGCACTTGATATAAATGGAAACAATTATCTTAACTGGTCTCAAGATGCAGAACTTCATCTACAAACTCGAAATCTCGGTGATGCCATTACTAGTGATAACACTATGTCCCGGCAGGACAGGGCTAAAGCCCTCATCTTTCTGAAGCATCAGATACACAGTGATTTGAAAAGTGAATATTTAACTGTGAAAGATCTGTTAGAACTATGGAACTCCCTGAAGGAGAGATATGACCATCAAAAATCAGTCATACTTCCATGTGCACGCCATAACTGGCTAAATTTGAGATTTCAGGATTTTAAGACAGTGTCAGAGTACAATTACGCTATGTTTAAAATTACCTCGCACCTAAAACTCTGCGATGAAAAGATATATGATGCAAATATGCTAGAGAAAACTTTCTCTACTTTTCATGCCTCGAATATGCTCCTGCAGCAGTAATATCGAGAACGGGGTTTTAAAAGATATTCTGATTTGATCTCATGTCTCCTAGTAGCTGAACAAAATAATGATTTGCTGATGAAGAATCATTCCTCACGACCCACTGGATCTGTAGCACTCCCTGAAGTGAATGCTAATTCAGCTTGGAATTTTGAAAGAGACCGAGGAAATATACGGCAACGCCGTGGCAACCTCAGAAGAGGTAGCTATCGCAACCAAGGGCCTAGGTAAAATATAAATTTCAAGAACCACCAGAAGTGGAATGGCCCAAATAAAAGATAAAATTAGAATACAAACATAGCACAACCACAAGACACTTGTTATAAATGTGGTGGCAGTGGTCATTGGACCCGTAATTGTCGTGCCTCCAAGAAATTTGTGGGAAAATATCAAGCTTAAAAAAGGGGAGTGGAGACAAATATGATGGACGGTCCAGAAGACCATTGGAAGATGGAAGGTCCTAAATACCACTGGAACATTGATAATACCCAGCTCAATATTAATGATTTTTTTGAAGATAAAGATGGCAATCCCATTGCTAATGAGACATTTGATGTTATGCTTGGCAAACCCCCGAAAAACTGAATAATTTATGTTTTCTTCATATGGATACAATAAATTTTTTTGTGACATCCCGCTCAATGAAATACCGGGTGATCAGTCCTATATCAAATTAAAACAGGATTCTCATCTCGTTCATTCTTAGCATCACTGTCGAAAACTTTTTAAAACTTACTAACCACCTAGTATTAAAAAGTTGATGTTAAAATTTTAATCTCTTTATTTAACAACAACAACCATATAAATATCAATACGAAACATTCACACAAACTATGAATATAAAGCAATACTAAATAAATCAATAAATGACCGGCCGAACAAACTATCGGCTGGAAAATCAACATCCACTAATATAATCCAACAAAGAATAGTAATCAGTACAAAGTACGACTGAAATGAAAATAGCTGGGGCAACATACCCGAAAGAAATACCAAGATGCATCCTACTCTAGGAATGAAATGAGTAAAGCGTCTATGTACAAATCCTGCAACATCCACACTTGTTGCAACTACGCATCCCTCGAACAGGTCTTCAAGTTTGGCATCCCTATGGCTAGATACCTAAAAGGTTTTGAAAATATTTTGCAAGTATGAGTCAGAGCCCAAAGTCCTTTTGAAAATATTTTGCAAATGAATTAAAATGTATGAATGCTCTTCATATTTAAGTTAGTGTCGCACTCCCTTGAGATACATCTCGCCCCTCCTCTAAAGTGCACACCTAACACTTTCTTCCTGACCCTCCTAGTTACACCACCCCGTCTAACTAACCTTGTCATGAAACTCCTTTAATTCTACTCTAACCCGAGTAATTTGTATCTTTACTTCATAAGTTATTTATCGTATTAACTTAACTAATCATTTCTTAAGTCATATAACATTCACTAGTTATATAAGTAATACAAATTCTCTTCATGTATTTAATTACCCGTATATAATTATCTACTCCATTATATACGTAGAACTATATTCCACAATTATTCATATGTTGAATATAAATAAAACCGCTCTTAAAAGCCATATAACATTCACTAGTTATATAAGTAACACAAATTCTCTTCATGTATTTAATTACCCGTATATAATTATCTACTCCATTATATACGTAGAACTATATTCCACAATCACACATATGTTGAATATAATTAAAACCATCCTTCCGAGTAATACCTCATCGGATGCATTCTCTAAAGTGTTATCTTCTCACGTCTACTCAGTCTAACCTAGATTTCTGAGACAGCTAGCCACCGTCAAATCAGAACATAGAAATATAAACGTATTGGAGGCAGTCATATTCCCCCGAGTGTGAAGACAATCATCTCAATGCCCACCTCTATTTGGACGCTATGACCTGGGGATATACTCGCCCTACTCCTCAAGCTAGGGGATTCACCCACATCGCGCAACCTCCCCCGATAGCACTAGAGCATATAATTCTAAATAAATACCTAGCCACCGGTATTTATGAGCACACAATATATATATACTATCACACTACCGTCTATATATAATTTTATCCCGGCTCTACCGTGTACAAAGTCCGTAACACTAGCCAACATATTCCCAAGTCTATGGTCCGACTCTAATTTAATTAATTTGCCCATTAATTAAGTTAATATCTCCCCGAGTCTATGGTTCGACTCTAATTTAATTAATATGCCCATTAATTAACTTAATATCTCCTCGAGTCTATGGTCCGACTCTAATTTAATTAATATGCCAATGAATTAACTTATTATCTCCCCGAGTCTATGGTCCTACTTTAATTTAATTAATATGCCCATTAATTAATTTAATATCTCCCTAGTGTTACACAACCAATGTACCCGGACTTGCTCACTTGGCCCGAATTTCCATCTCTTAGAACGTACTTCTCAAAATTCCATTATAAAGAGAACGCTCATAATTAAATAATATTTAACAATTTATTATATCATCCTATAATAAATTAATCCATCTATAAGCTTTAATTAATTAATAACCCATTAATTATTCTATTATCATGGCATCACTCAACCAAAATATCCGGACACTCCCTTGGTCCATAATACAATATTCCCAAATCTGAGGTTTTCAATTTACTCAATCTGCCCAGATTTTTAAAATGTCGTTTTGGGACATTTTGGAGCCGTTTTGGAAAAAGCGTATTAGAGAACGAAAGTTAGAAAACGCCATTTTCTAAAGGGCATTGAGGACATAATCGCTAACAGCTTCTGTGAAGCTTTTTACCCCGAATTATCCACTAAAATCCTTACGAATCAAAATCAGTCTCAATAACTTGATTCATAACTTCCCGAAATCAAAACTCAATTTGTATTAACCCAGTCCAAAAACCATTTGTATAACACCTATTATGATATGAATTGAATATCACCAATTTACATTGAAGCAATTTAACCAGTTGCCTTATAAATTTGTAGTGTCTAATTATACTTTGGTGTAGAGATCGTTGTGTGATGAACACCTTCCTTGTTCTTCCTCTTTGGCTCTCAAGACTCCTCCCTCTTTGTCCCTTATGTTCTCAAATTTCTCCCAAATGAGTTATGGCTGCCCATAACTCCAAAACTAAGGTTTTTTTCTCCAAATCCCGTTTTTAATCATATGGGCCTAATTAAAATTGCCCAAATACCCCCGAGTGGACTCGGTTATGCCCAAAAATATTCTGTGACCCATTTACCACCCCCGGGTACACTTTTTCGACTATCTCGGCCCATCCGAACTCAACCATGCACTCAGAATTGACATCCGAATTAATTTATAAAAACTCCCTATTTCACACCCAACTTAGTCTATATCTGACTTCCAGCTGAGATAAATAAATACCACGTCACTTATACACGTTATGACGTAAATAAATTATTATTATTATTCACTTAGTAATTTAATTTTCGTAAATATTAACCATCTTCTCTCCGATTAATATTTAAATAAATATTAATATAACTAATCCAATTAAATTACAATAGACAAGTAATTTAAAATTTTCCCGAATTAATTAAATTTTAAATGTACAGAAATACGGGGTGTTACATTTTTTTTACTTGAAATATCCTTATGTTTTTTTATTTTCCCTCTGCTTATTGTAATAAATTGCATGGTTTTACATTTATTTTAAATGCTTATATGGTTTGTAACCTTTAATTATGCTACTCGTATAAAAGGTATGGATCCTAAATTGCAAGCAAACGATGACACTTGTCTAGTTGACAGTGGAACAACTCATACTATTTTGAAAAATCAAAAATATTTCTCCCACTTAGTGTATGATACAGCAAATGTGTCCACAATAGTCATCCTTGCTAAAATTATTGATGGCTCTAGAAGATCCCACGTGATGCTACCTAATGGTACACACTTATTGATACAACATGCCATATACTCAATAACTTCTAGAAGAAATTTGTTGAGTTTTAAAGACATCAGAATGAATGGGTATCATATGAAAATAAGGCATGAACATAACAAATAACTCCTTTGCATTACTTCTAATCTTGGAAGCCAGAAGCTCACACTAAAAGAACTCCTTGTATTATCCATGGGGTTATACCACACTACATTTAGTGTTGTAGAATCACACTATGTCATGGGTCAAAATATTAATGATCCTAATGAGTCGATAGTATGGCATGATTGTTTGGGTCACCCTGGATCCAACATGTTTCGAAAGATCATCAATAATTCGAATGGACATTTTTTGGCAAATCAACAACTCACGCTACTAAGTGACTATTTTTGCACCCCATGTACGCAAGGAAAATTAATTACTAAATCATATTTTCTCAAAATATCCTCTGAGTCACCATCATTTTTACAACGCATTCAAGGGGATATTTGTGGCCCTGTTCACCCTTTTAGTGGACCTTTTAAATATTTTATGGTTTTAATTGATGCTTCAACTCGATGGTCATATGTTTGCTTAACATCCACTCGAAATTTGGCTTTTACAAAATTACTTTCTCAAATGATTAAGCTCAAAGCACATTTTCCTAATCACCCCATCAAATCCATTTGCTTAGATAATGTGGGCGAATTTACTTCTCAGGTTTTTTATGATTATTGTTTATCCATCGGCATTGATGTTGAGCACCCAGCTCCCCGTGTTCATACCCAAAATGGTTTAGTTGGGTCATTAATTAAACGTTTACAACTGATAGCCAGACCATTGCTTATGCAATCAAAACTCCCAGTCTCAGCTTGGGGTCATGCCATCCTACACGCTGCCAAGTTAATTCAATTTTGACCAACTACTTACCATTCTTTTCCCCTTCACAACTTGTGACTGGATGTCAGCCCAATATATCTCACTTGCGTAAATTTGGTTGTAGTATGTACGTTCCTATCTCACCGCCACAACGTACTAAAATGGGGCCCCAACGTCGTTTGGGCATATATGTGGGTTATGATTCACCATCCATTATTCGATATATTGAACCAATGACAGGTGATGTGTTTACCTCTAGATTTACGAATTGTCATTTTGATGATTCCATCTTCCCACTGTTAGGGGGAGGGAAGAACGTACCTGAAGTACGGTCCATTCTAGAAGAACGATGAGAATTAACGTGGAATACTTCCACCTTGTCTCATCTAGACCCCCGTAACTCACAATGTGAGCATGTAGTACAAAGGATAATACATCTTTAGGTAATTGAAAATCAATTAACCGATGCATTCAATGATGCTACGAAAGTAACCAAATCTCATGTACCCACGGCTAATGCACCAGCCAGAACTGATGTTCCAATGGGACAAAATTTGATTTTAGTAACAAATGATTCTGTTGCACGCCAGAAGCGTGGTAGACCTATAGGTTCCAAAGATTCGACTCCCCCGAAGTGGAGATCACATGAAAAATCATGCCCTAATAACCCTCCCGAACAGGTTATGAATAAACGATCCACTTTCTCTAAAACTCCTGAAGAGGTTATTATCTTTGAAAAGACACAAGTCCCTGAAGTGACTATAAAATCCCCTGAAGAGGCAAAGGTACTTAAGAATAATAATGAGATCTCTATATTTTATACATGTTCAAGAGAAATGTGGGATCGTAATGAAACAATCATCGATGATATATTTTCATATGCAGTAGCTACACAAATTTCAAAGGGCATTGATGATGATAATGAACTACATACTATAAATGAATGTCGACAAAGAGAAGATTGACCAAAATGCGAAATTTCCATCAAGGCAAAACTTGAGTCTCTAACGTGGTGTATTTGGACCTATAGTGTAAACCCCAAAAGACGTTAACCTAGTAGGTTACAAATGGGTGTTTATAAGAAAGCGAAATGAGAAAAAGGAAATCACTCGATATAAGGCACGACTTGTGGCGCAAGGTTTCCTGTAGAAACCCGGGATTGATTATGATGAAACATACTCCCCTATTATGGATGGTATAACTTTTAGATATTTGATTAGTTTAGCGGTCTCTGAAAATCTTGATATGAGACTCATGGATGTTGTGACTGCTTATTTATACGGGGACTTAGACACGGAAATTTATATGAAAATCCTTGAAGGATTTACTTTGCCAGAAGCAAAGTCAAGAAATACGTACTCAATTCAACTAAGACGATCATTATATGTCTTAAAGCAATCCAAGAGGATGTGGTACAACCGTCTTAGTGAATACTTATCTAAGGAAGGGTATGAAAACAATCCAAATTGCCCATGCGTCTTTATAAAGAAAACCCCAACGGGATTTGCGAGAAAATGATAACTATTTGAAGAAGTAATTTAAGATGAAAGACCTCTGGAAAACTAAATTTTATCTTAGCCTGCAGATCGAGAGAAATTCCAGTGGAATTCTTGTCCATTAGTCTAATTATACTGAAAAAATCTTGAAAAAATTTGGTATGGATACATCACATCCACTAAGTACGCCCACGGTCGTCCGGTCTTTAGATATAAAGAAAGATTCATATCGTCCTAAAGATGATGATGAGGAAATATTGGGTCCATAAGTACTCTATTTAAGTGAAATTGGTGCATTATTATATTTGGCACAATGCACTAGACCGGATATTTCATTTTTAAGTTCTGAACGAATAAAAAGGCATTGGATTGGAATCAAGCATATCTTAAGATACCTACGAGGAACAACTGACATGGGATTATATTATTCTAATCATTATAATGGTTCTGAGTTAGTAGGTTATGCAGATTCTAGATACCTCTCTGATCCTCATAAGGGTCGATCACAGACAAATTATGTATTTCTTAGTGGTAATACTGCTATTTCTTGGCGCTCTACTAAATAAACTTTAGTAGATACTTCGTATAACCACTCTGAAATTTTAGCACTACATGAAGCAATTTGTGAATGTGTATGGATGAGATCATTATTTCAGCATGTTCATAGCTCTTGTCACCTGTCATCCCTTACAGAAGTTCCCAGTATCATATATGAAGATAATGCAGCATGCATAGCTCAAATTCAGGAAGGCTTCATCAAAGGAGTCAGAACTAAGCACATTTCACCAAAGTTTTTCTTCAGTCATGAGCTTCAAAAGAAAAATGAAATCAAAGTCAAGCAAGTGCGTTCAACAGAAAATTTAGCCGATCTGTTTACCAAGTCGCTTCTAAAAGCAACGTTCCAGAAATTTGTGCATGGGATCGGAATGCGGAGACTTCATTAACAGTAAATTTGAGATAAGCAAATCAGGGGGAGATCCTTTTCAGGGGGAGAATCAAAAAGCATGCTCTTTTAGGACATAAGTGCATTGTACTCTTTTTCCTTTAACTAGGTTTTTCCCATTGGGTTTTTCTAGTAAAGGTTTTAACAAAGCAACATTAAGCACGTCCAACACAAATTCGATGATAATAAAGGTTGTACTCTTTTTCCTTTACTTTAGTTTTTTCCCACTGGGTTTTTTCCTTAGTAAGGTTTTAATGAGTCAACAATCGTTGAATGGTGGATATGGTGTACATCCAAGGGGAGTGTTAAAAATATGTATCTTTTGACTTTTGGGTGGATGTATGTGGCTTTTGGGTGGATGTGCACTTATATCTTGTTAGGTGGATGTCCACTTATACCTCTTGGGATGCCTCACTATGTACTATAAATAAGAGGATCCCCATTTGGTTTTGTACAAACAATTACACTCAATACTACTGAGAAATAAAATACTCCCTCTCTATAAATTCTCTGTCTTTTATTTACAACAATATATATATATATATATATATATATATATATATATATACACACACACATATATATATATATATGTGTATGACTGTGTGTGTGTGTATGACTCTGTGTGTGTGTGTGTGTGCATGTGTGTGTGATGAAATGACATATTAAAATGATCACCGATACATTAACATATCACATCTTCATTGTGAGAATGAGATATGCAGGCCAACGCCTTGAGATGAGTGTCGTTGGTCATCATCACGAGAATGAGACAGAGCTAAGACCGATGAGAGTCGAGGTATGAGAGAGAGAGTAGGGATTTAAGTTAGAAGAATGAGAGGTTAGGAAGAGTGTTGGGGCTTAAGTAGTATTGTTCAGAGCATAGCGTTAGGCTAGTTCGGTATATCTCGTTACAATTCTTCATGCACTGAGAAGACGAACCGAACTCAGGCATCTCCAAGTTTGAAGACTTTCGAACATGCTAAAAGGTATAAATCAATTTAGAGTTTGAATTAATTTATGGATTCATATTCGAGATATTTAATTTTTATCAAAACACAAACGGGACTTTTTAATGATTTTAAAAAGAATTTTATCAAAAAGAATTTTTGAGTCAAAACTGCTTGATCTCGCGCATAGCTCGGTTTTAGGTCGTTTCAAGTAAGTTATTAAACGACATGCAACAGGAATGCATTTTAAAAAACAAATTTTATAAATGTCGTTCAAACGGCATTAAATGTCGCACGAAGTACTGTTCAAGCGACATCTAATGTCGCACGAAGAGGTCGTTCGAGCAACATCATATCTCGTTCAAGCGACATCCAGTTTTCTTTCGAGCAACGCACTGACTCAACTTTGTATAAATACCTATTTTGGTGAATGATTTTTCCAAGACTTTTGCAAAAGACGTTTCTGCATATCAGCAGAAAAACTTTTCGATTTTTTGTGTTTGAAAATACTGTTGTAATTCACAAAAAGAATCCTTGAATATAATTCTTGTGAATTAGTTTATAACCCTAGAAAGTTTTGTATCTCTTTCATACACCTTGGTGGAGAGGCACTCCATTGCTGACTTGTGATTCCTGCGGAGATTAACTGTTGAAGGCGAAGGCTGAGGCTAATTCGGAGGATTGCGGTCATGTGACTCTCGCAAGCGTCATAATTGTTCCTTAGAGATTTTCGAAGAATAACGTGTTATGCTTGTGGGGGATCAAGTGGTCTGTAAGTTGACTCTCTTATAAATTTCTAATGAATAAAGTTTTTTCCCTTTGGGGTTTTTTTCCCGAAACTTGGCCCAAGTTATTTGCGTAATTTTATTTATATATTTTATTACATAGTTGCATGCTTAGGATAAACAAGATAAAATTGGTTTAAAAGTCCCTTCCGCATATTTAAAATCAGTGTTGATTTTTTTGTTAAAATCACCCTTTGCGAGTGTTCTCGCGCTTATATATATATATATATATATATATATATATTAAAGGATATATCTGGTTCGGTCTGATTTGGCCCCGTTTCGATGCCGAAGTCGGTATCTGTTTCGGATCGAATTAATTTTTGAGATGGCTCAAATTGGGTTTATACAGTATCCGGGAACCGAATTGAAAAATCCTTTTTTTAGAACCGAAACTGCACTATTTGTAATACACGTGCCCAATATTTTTTTTATAAATTGTAATAATATGAAACCTTGAGAATTGGAGCATTAATATGGGATTTCCCTTTATATTTGATTAACTCTTGTGGCTTTAATGAAATTATCAAAAGTTTGTGGGTGAAAATGGAGATTAAGGAATCTGGCTAGACCAAACTAACTTAATAGGCGTTCGAACGAGGTTACTGGTAGTTCAAAGGAAAAGCTCAGTTTGTTCGAAGCCGACATCTAATGACGATCTAACGATCCACATCTGCATAAAGCTCTAACCTCGTTAAAAGGTCGTTCGATGGGAGATCACACGAGGTCTCAATATTATTCTAACAAGGTCCCATCTTTGTTAGAATGACCTATTCAGAAAATTTTAGATCGAGATGACCTTGCGTGTTGTCACATTTTGGACCGTTCAATCGATGATGTGTCGAATTCTGGTGAGCCAAGATGACCCAAAATTGGGATTTTAGAGTACGGGTGAGTTTTTATATGGTTATTGTTGATGCCAAAAATTATCCACCTATGTGGACTAATCAAAAATAAGCATGTGTCCTCTTACGTGGCCAAAATCCTACATCAGGACAAAGTGAATCTGCCGACGAATGCATGGAATGTCGACCAACACAAGGAATGCCGACCACCACAAAGAAGACCGACTAATATGACAGCGAAGTGTCATCGTACCAAGAGTTATACTACACGTGGTTTATACAACCAACCGTCACATTCATTATGTGAGGATATAAATGCTTAATTATATAAAAGCATCTCATCCCTTGACATTCCAACCCTTGACCTCTGGGTCACTATAAATACATTGTATCCCTTTCATCAAGGGCAAAGCAGAACGAATTCTAGGGCAAGATACCTAGTTTTCTGTAGTCTCTGAAATCAATACAAGAACAGTGGACGTAGGCTTTCTAATATAGCCGAACCACTTTATAAACTATCTTATTCTCTTTTTTTATTTACAATTTATAATTGCACTTATACATTTTATCTGTGATCATAAAAATTAGATTAAGTCAAGTTTTTTACATCAACAGATTGGCACCGTCTGTGGCAACGAGTTTCGAATTGTCGTTCTCACTCTTACATACTCTTGTTCGAAGCACGATCCAGTCCCAAAAATGAAGGCAATCCACTTTTTATGTCTGCTCCGCTTATAGCAATAGACCTAACTGGAATTCTGGCTAATATTATCAGACGACAAGAAGCCATGAAGAAAATGGTGAGGCAATTGGCTCAGTCATTACAAGTGGCTCCCTCATCCAGAAGAGAAATATCGCCTCCACCTCCAAGATCCATTAGACATAGTTATTTTAGGTCTTCACGAGACACCTCTTATCATCCAGGAGTAAGTCCATCTCTCGGGTCCACAGAACCCTATGATATTCATTATTTCTCTCCTGAAAGGCCATGTGTCTTGGAAAGGCTAAGCAAAGCTTTGCCCTTTGATCGATTGGGGCCTTGGGCAAATATAAATCCTCCTAGAGCGTTATCCAGAAACACTTAACATCAAGATGACCAACATAAGGCCTCAGTCAAATCAAGATCAAGCGTCCACGATCTGTATGCATCGAGCAGACCTCTCAGGAAGAGAGTTTAGTGCAGACACATGGTCAAAATAGTCGAGCTGCTTCACATAAATATGAGGCGGGAAATCCATCATGGAAAGGATCAATTCAGAGGTTGGAAGATAGGTTGGATGAAATGGTGAAAGCAAAGAATCCTCTACAGCGGAGTTTTGTTAAAGGATCCCCTTTTATTCAGGCTATTGTGGATTTTCCTACTCCATCAAAATTTAAAGCTCCTGTGGTCACTCCCAAATATGACAGTAAAATTGATCCGGTTTTCCATATCGAGCAATATCAAGTTGCAGTTGATATTTATTCAGTTCCTGATGAAATGAGGTGCAGGGCATTTTCAAGTACCATTACGGGTCCAGACCAAATATGGTATTATAACTTGCCCCGAGGACAAATTGTTACTTTCAATCAGCTTGTCGAGTTATCCATAATCAACTTCTATTTTGAATCTAAGTCAGTGAAAAGAGTAGCTCATCTTATAAGTGTAAGACAGCAAGTGGGGGAAAGTACCAGGGAATACATTACGCGTTTTAATAATGAAAAGTTGGAGGCGATTAATTATGAGGATAAAACATCCATTACTGCTCTTATGAGTGGCTTACTTCTCGAGAAACTATTATTATACTCTGTCTAAAGATCCTCCCAAAATTATGGTTGAACTCATAGCGAAGGAAGAAAAAATAATGAAAGTCGAGGAAGATATGGCCTCAAAACAGAGTCCAACCACGAAGCCTGAGAAGAAGGAGCAAAAGGAGCAGAAGCTGAAGAAAGAAGGCAAGCCCAAAATGTATGAACCTACGCTCCATTAAGTGTTAACATTCACCATATACTAGAAGAAATCAAGCACAATAATGATTTTTGATGGCCTAATAAGTTAAGGGCACCTCCTAACAAGAGGGATATATCCAAATATTATGAATTCCGTAAGTATCATGTCCATTCAACGAATAATTTCATCGCTTTGTAAAATGACATAGAATTCCTCATCCGTCGAGGAAAACTCAATACATTTATTAATCGGCGTAATAGTAGAGAACCTAGAAGAAGGTCAAATTCTCCATACAAATCTAGGGATGACAGGAAGAGAAATCATGAAGACGATTATAAAGATGATCCAGACCTTTCGAAGAAGCCCAAACAACCAGAACGTGAGGTAGATATGATCAATTTTAGTTCATTTAATTGTCATATGATTACAGGTGGCGATGCAGGAGGAGGTGATCACACTGCTGAAAGGAAAGCTCACTTGAATGAAACTCAGTCTTGCTCATATATCCAGAGGATCAATTTGAATGAAGATGATCAGCCAAGGAAGGTTAACAAAGACAAGTTGGTGATTAGTTTTTTGAAAAATGATCTCTCTGGGGTACTTTATCCCTATGATGACCCATTGGTTGTCAAATTCAGAATCGAGGATATTATCATTGCCAGAGTTATGAATAATAATGGGAGTTCAGCCGATATTATGTTTTATCCTTGCTTTCAGAGTATGGACTTGAAGCTCAACCAACTGAAACCCTATCACGGGCCATTAATAGGCTTTTCTAGTGAAAAAATTTACCCTTTGGGAACAATCAAGCTAGAAGTGTTTATCGGCACTTAGCCAGTAGGTCGTATAGAGAAAATATGTTTCTTCATAATGGATAAGAATGTTTAATCTGCCTATAATGTGATCCTTGACAGGGTAGGATTGAAGAAGTATGAAGATGTACCTTTAATAGTCCATGAATGCTTTAAGTTTCTAACTCATTTTGGGGTAGATGTTGAGAAAGGCGACCAAAAGTTGGTTAGAGAGTGTGATTATTCATCAGCCGAGAAAGGGGATCTGATTAAATTAAAGAAGAAGACTACAACTTACCAGGGAGATACTACTGAGCCTAATGACTAATCTGGGGTTGAAACCTTAGATCTACGAGATGAAATAAAATTGGTCAAGGGATAAATTATGAAAGCAACTGAAAGCATCATTCTGGATAATAATAAACCAGAAAGGACTACGCAGATCGGCTCAACACTGGATCATGTCCTTAAACAGGAGTTGATTATGGTTCTAAGGCAACAGAGAAATGTATTTTCTTGGAGCCATAAGGATATGCCTGGGATTGATCCCAATTTCCTCTGTTACGAGCTCCACGTCAGCAAGGATGCCAAGTCGATCAAGTAGAGACGTCGAGTTTTCAGTCCTAAAAGGAATCAAGCTATCCAAGAGGAAGTAGAGAAGCTTCAAAAAGCACATTTTATTAAAGATGTGAAGTATCCAGACTGGTTTGCCAACGTTGTAATGGTCAAGAAGAAGAATGAAAATGGAGGATGTGCGTGGATTTCACTAATTTAAATAAAGCTTGCCCAAAAGATCATTTTCCTTTGCCTATAATTGATCAGTTGGTGAATGCTACATTGGGACATGAGCTTTTAAGCTTTATGAATGCCTATTCTGGTTATAACCAGATAATAATGAAACCTGAAGATAGGGAAAGTACAGCCTTCATCACCCCCTGAGGAACTTATTGATATAATGTAATGTCGTTCGGTCTCAAAAATACAGGTGCAACATATCAAAGGTTGGTTAATAAAGTCTTCGGAGAACAGATAGGCAAAAATATGGAGGTTTATGTGGATGATATGTTGACAAAGAGTAAAAAAGCTTCACAGCATATCTCTGACCTCAGTCAGACTTTTGATTAGTTGGAAAAGCTTTAGATGAAGTTGAATCCGACCAAGTGCGTCTTTGGAGTACAAGAAGGATTGTTCCTCGGCTACATAGTTAATCAAAGGGTAATTAAGGATAATCCAGCAAATATAAAAGCTTTAATAGAATTGTAGTCATCGACCTACAAAAAAGAAGTATAGAGGCTTATTAGAAGAGTCACGGCCTTAAACATATTTATTTCCCGAGCAATAGACAGGTGTTTACCGTCATTCAAAGTGTTGAGAAAAACTTTTGAGCGGAATGCAGAATGTGAGGAAGCGTTCCAAGAGTTAAAGAAGTATCTGGAATCGCCACCATTTCTCTCTCGAACAGTATTGGGGGATAAATTGTACTTACATCTAGTTGTTTATAAGCGAATAGTGAGCTCGGCATTGGTCACACAGGATAATGGAATCCAAAACCAGTCTACTATACCAGCAAAGCATTTAAAGGAGCTGAAATTAGGTACCCACATTTGAAAAAATTATCCCTAGCACTTATTGAGGCTTCAAAATGTATAAAACCTCATTTACAAGCACAACCATTATTGTGTATACTGATCTGCCTCTTCGATAAGCTCTCTACAAACCTGAGAAGTCAAGAAGATTGATGTACTGGGCAATAGAATTGGGAGAGTATGACATTGTCTATAAACTAAGATCTTCATTAAAAGTCCAAGATTTAGTTAATTTCGTTGCTAAATTTTCTTATCTAAAGGTCTCGACCAACAGAACTTACCTACCGAGCAGACTTTGAAAAAAGAGAGCTCAGCTCAAAAGCAAGCCGAAGTAGCTGTCGATTAACCTGAGTCATCCATAATTCAGGAAATGGCCCAGAAATATGAAGAAGAGAGTAGGAAGATATTCCAGCATGGACCATTGATAGAAGAAAGTTTTAATGATGATATTTCATTATGGAATTTATAAGTGGATGGATCTTCATGTGCTACCGACAGTGGAGCAGGTATAATACTTAATACTCTTGATGATATTGATATTGAGTATGCTCTCAGGTTTCAGTTCAAAGCATAAAACAACAAGGTAGAATACGAAGCCTTGATAGTTGGGCTAAATTTAGCTCATTCATTAGGCGTCGAACAAGTAATGGAGTATAGTGATTCACATCTGATTGTTAACCAAGTCTTGAATTTGTATGGAGCTAAAGGAGAATTGATGACAAGGTATCTCTCTAAGGCCATGAAAGTCATCGCAAAATTTTTGACCGTCCAAGTGAAGAGGATACCAAGAATAGAGAATGCCTGAGCTGATGCACTTGCTCGGCTGGCATCAGCAATAAGAATTGAGCTCAGAAGAACAGTCCCAATTGAGCTCCTGGCTAATCGAAGTATTGACGAAGACCTGATGGTTAGTTTCATTACTTTAGATCTGGTACCTTGTTGGATGGATCATATTAAAGCTTATATTGAAGATGGAACCCTACCACCCGATCCTAAAGAGGCTAAAAATCTCTGATATAAAACAGCGAGGTATGTGTTAGATAAAGGAGTTTTATACAAAAGGGGATTAACGATATCCTTGCAGCGCTATGTTATGGAGGTGGAGGATTTGATCAAAGAAATGCTTGAAGGGCCCTGTGGAGCTCATTCAACTGGAATATCATTGCTCCAACGCATTAACACTCAGGGATGTTACTGGCCGACTATGAGGCCCGATTGTACAGCCTTTGCGAGAAAGTGTGATAAGTGCCAGAGATCTTTACTGTTCATAAAACACCTAATGTTTTTCTAACACCAATAACGTCACCTTGGTCGTTCTCTATATGGGGAATTGACCTGGTCGGCCCATTGCCGACCACCAAAGGTAGGTTCAAATACTTAGTTGTTGTTATGGATTACTTCACCAAATGGGTGGAAGCAGCGTCATTGGTTGATATGCCTTAGGAGAAAGTGTATCAGTTCATGTGGAATAATATCAGCTGTTAATATGGCTTACCATATGCTTTCATCACAGATCATGGCACCCAGTTCGATAACGAGGAGTTAGAAGTATATTGTGCCTAGTCTAAAATCCATAAGCTGTATTTTGCACCAGGCCATCCTCAAAGTAATTGTCAAATAGAAGTGAACATAGAACTTTGTTGAATGGACTGAAAAAAACACTTGATGCTGACAAGGGCAACTGGATTAACTAGCTACATTTTATTCTTTGGGCCTACATAACAACGCCGAGAACAGCAACATGAGAGACACCATATATGTTTGCGTTTGGGACTAAATCCATGTACCAGTCGATATTGGCCTACCTACTTACAGGGTACTGAATTTTAATTCTCCAGTTAGTGACTTGATGAGGCGATTTGATCTCGACATGTTAGAGGAGGTATGAGAAAATGCATCTCTGAGAAATGTTGCCTACCAACATCGAACTGCTCTCTTTTATAATAAAAGGGTCAAGCTGAGAGGGTAATAATGTTCTTAAGAAAGTTATCCAGAAGAATACCAAGCATAAGGACAACTGGCATGGACCATATCACATCTCAGTTGTCATCCGACTAGGAACATATCGGCTAGAAACTTTGGAGGGTGAAGAATTCAAAAATCCTTGGAATGCCGAACATCTTCGAAAGTATTATCAGTAATTTAAAGGATGCCCATTATTGTATCTCTCTTAATTTTATTTAAGTAATTTTTTATTTTTTTCGGAGTATGGTGATGATATATATCACCCAAAACAAAAGTAACTTTTGATCTTCACTTCCGACCAAGTCAAAATAGGATTATAATCCTCAGCACTTGGTCGGTAATAAGAAAAATAATAACCAGCCAAGTCAAAATAGGATTATAATCCTCAGCACTTGGTCGGAAACAAGCAACAATAATTAACTTTATGTATGACTTCGTAAAATAAAATCATGAACAAGAGGTTAATTACTTCATGTATGATTTTGTATAAACAAGTCAAGAATAAGAATTGTAAAACTTCGTATACAACTAAAAAAGTTATAAACAAGTCTTACCCGACTAAGTTAAATGCAGGAAGACATGTAAAAATTCCTAAATACTGGAATATAAACATACATTCCTCATACACTTGGTCACCACTGATAACTAATGTTAAATTTGGATCAATATATCTAAGTGCATTAGTAAAATCAATGGCATAACCATTGGTAACTAATACTAAATTTGGATTGATATATCTAAGTGTATTAGTATAACCAATGACATTACAATCACAAGTTAAGTGAATGATTACAATAATCATAAGTTGACAAAAACAAACACATTTAATTCATACAAATTGTATTACATTCAAATGAATTACAAAATACAGGATAATCATTCAATTGGACATTTTCCCTCAGCTTTGGAAGATGATTTCCCTTTTTCCATACCAGCAAGAGGATCATACAGTGTATAAGGAGAATTGATAAAGTTAAAATCTAAAGGCATAATTTTACTGTTGCTGCTCAGCGTGTTGGTCAGATGAGGAGGTTAAACTATTTCAAGTTCATCATGTAACTCATAATCCCCTAAATATTTCGATATCAAGCATTGGGGAAGCGATTCAACAGGAATCCAGCTAACATCCAACTTGAACAGAGGATGTTGACAGTCTAAGAAACTAGGACCATTCCAATACTAGAGTTTTCTATCTTGATCAAACTTCATCACAGTCAAGCAATTGGTCCAACCCCATTTATAACCTTCACAATGAGTGTGAGCGAGTTGATCATCTATATGACCCAAAGCTTCATTATATCCATTCATCCATACCTCTCTGGGTTGTTTGTGAAATTGGAAGGTTACTTTTGTAACTTGATATTGAAGTTTCTTTAAAACTTCATCCTTCACCTTCAATTGAGAGGATTGGGTGGCAAGGGTTTTATCTTTAGCTACAAGTCTTGTGAATAAATCAGTAATGGCTTCACTCTTCGTCTTCAGCTGGGTAGCTTGATTAGCTAAAGTTTTCTTAGTTCTAGTCTATTCTACAGTTGGTCGGCTAGCTCTCTGTCTAGAAGATGATCAAGGTTTGAATTTTGTCAAAGCTTCAAGCTCTTCCCTCAATTTGGCATTTTCATCCTCTAAAAAAGAAGCACATTTATTGACACTAGTAATAAAAGATTATTTTGAGGCCCCAAGTTCATTGCTCAGCCTATTATTTTCCTCTTTTGGAAGTTTAGCAATCTCTTCAGCTTCATCAACTTCACGGTTCAATAAAAACTCTTTTTTTCTAAACGCAAAAGCATATTTCTCCAACTTGTCTTCAAACCCCCAAGCTTCACTTAAGGCCTTTTACTTGGCCTCATAATCATCATGCAACAAAGATTTGGCTTCATTATGCTCGAGTTTTAATTCTTTTATCATTTCATAGTATGCAATATTATTTTCCATAGCCCGATCAGGAAGAAATATAAGATAAGTGTAGGCATCCTTGGCCTGATCGGAAGCATCTGCATCGAGCAAGTTTGTTAACTCTTTATCAATGAAGTCCAAGTGATTGGCCTTAAATAGATTGTTATAGCGCTTGAGTAAATCGAAATCAGTGAAAGAAATTTGTTCCATCTTAGCCAAAAACTAGAAGGATAAAAAAACAATTTATTAACAACAAAAGAAAATGGAAAGATAACAAGGCAATTGGAAAAAGAATTCTTTTATTAATAAAGGATAATTATACAAGTACATCAGGAGAAAACATAAAGAAGATCCAAAAAAGGTGCAAAATACAAGAGGTCGAACAAGTCTACACCTTCTTCTTATCATTCTCCACATCAGGGATCTCTTGCTCGGCATGAAGGATGGCTGAAGTATTTCCTTAGTCAATAAGAGGAGTAATAGAGTCAACAACCAAGGAAGATTCCCCTGAACTAGATTAATCTTCAATATCATCATCAAGGTTAGGTAGAGGGCCTGGATCATGCCTGAGGAAGAGCTCAGAATCTTCAGTAGTACCAACTTCCTTAAGTGTCGCCTACCAACCTTCCTTGGAAAAAAAATTCTTGGCATACCCAACTTGAGCAAGAGTAGCAGAGATAGCTTTATCACAGCCCCTATTGAAGAAATCTTCCTTGACCTTCTTCCTCTTGGCCTTCTCGGCAGAAAAGTTTGTGGTCAGCTTGGCTGCTTGACCTTCAGCAGCCTTTGCCCTGCACCCATCTTTAGTAGTAGCTGAGTTAGCCACAAAGAAAGCATTATCAACCTTCTGCGTAGCTTCTTCAGTAGTTTTGAGTTTTTCTTTCAAGACCTTTTTCTCAATTTCCAAAGCCTGTTAGGATTCTAGCAAAGATTTCCTCACACCTTCAAATGCTTCTTCCACTTCTCCCGATGAAGAACGTAGTTGATTGTCCTTCCCCAGCATTTGGTTATAGTTAACCAAGAACTACAATAAAAACCAAGTTAATACAAAATTAAAAAGGCATGAATAGCATCCTACCAACGTCAAAAATGAGAACTTACCGAGGCCAAGCCCTTACTGATAATTGAGATCGGTACATTGAAGCAACAACAGCTCTGTGGTCAGGGAGTATGCCAGACTTGATTAACTCCGTAGCCAAACTAGGAATAAAGGTTACAGATGAGCCAGTAATAGGTCGAACCACGCGACCAAACCCTATTGATCGCCATCAATAACTTTTTCAACTTGCTTATCAGTAGGACCCCTCTTCAATCTCTTCAAAGGAGATTCGTCACCCTTGTTGGCTGAGGGATTTTTTTTCAACATCATTCTTTTTGTTCTGGGCAGCAGTATCAACTGGTTTCTTGGCACCAGCTGCAGAGTCATCTTCCAAAAGTTTGGGGATTTTTCTCTTACCTATACTGACAGCAAGTGGAAAATTAGAGTCAATAGAGGTAGAAGTATTGGGTTCAATAACAACTCCAGCAGATTCACTCATAGAGGAAGTAGATACTGGGTCTTTCTCCAAGTCAATTACAATTTATAGAATGATAACTGTTGGTCAGGCTACAAAAGAAGTGATGGAGGTCTTATATTCTAGCAATGTAGAAGCTGATCGGGGGTGATCTTCTCATGTTCTTTGGTTCAGTCCCCACAAGAATTTGAGTTCTTTCAAATTAAATTCACCTGGCTTGGGGGACTTTCTCTTACAATCTTCTGTAATAAACGAACAAGCAGTAATAGTTGGTACTCGTCAGAAAAGATATCAGAAAAGAAGAGCAAAAATTGAAATAGCAACCTATCTCATTCCCCGATTGAGGGCATCTGGGACCATAATAGGCTACTCTGCCATCAAGGGGGGCATGTTGCCAATTCTTAACTACTAAAGTATGACTCCAATAATCTTTACTGGATTCAGTCAAGTTCAACACTAAATCTCTATTAGCAGCTCTAGTTTTCAAATAATATGTATTTTCCCCTGAATTGACCATTTATAACAGAATATAATCTCTGGAATCCTAATATGGGTCCCATAAAGTTCGTTCAATCTGTTTACACCACTAATAATTCTCCAGGTGTTGGGAGTCACTCATGCTGGGACAATGTCAAAATATTAGCAAAAATAAAGAAGAAAAGGGTTTGGTGGAAATGAAAAATCACACTTTGCTATAAACAAAGTGGCAATCCAGTGACCTTCATCCAAGGGATATACATCTAAAGGGCCATGAGGGGCTTTTAATTCGACCCAAGATGGAATTTTATGCTCTGCCCTAAATTCCTTTAAAGACTCGTCGTCAACTATATAAACCATGGTTAAAAAGACGAAAATAAGGAAAAAGAAAGAAAAGAAAGAATTCTTATAGAAGATTAAATATTCAGCAAGAATTGTCAAAGAAAAGGAGGAACGATGGCAAATGATCGCACAAAAGATCAAAGATAGTTGCTACAGTTCAAAAGGTTGGGGGTAAGAAAAAACCTGGAAAATCTCCCGCCTTTTATAGGTTGCCTCAAAAACAACGAACGAAATGATTAAATGTACCAACGATTGAAATTCCGACGACTTCGCGAATCAGAAGGTTAAAAATACCCATTTGCCCTTTGGAGGTTCGCTAAATTCAAATTATATGCATTTTCAAATAATGCCAATAAATTTTATAAGTGTGGGAGGTCGACTGCTGACTAAGCATCATAAAAATACTTCGAGTTACTTATAGAATCAAATGCTCCATACTTTCACGCAATCGCCAAGCATAGAATATTGGGGGCTTCTATTAATGCCAAAAATTATCCACCTACGTGGACCAATCAGAAGTAAGCACGTGACCTCCTACGTGGCCAAAATCCTACATCAGGACAAAGTAAATCTGCCAACCAATACATGGAATGTCGACCAACATAAGGAATGCCGACAACACAAAGAAGGCCGACCAATAAGACAGCAAAGCGCCATCATACCAAGAGTCATACTACACGTGGTTTATACAACCAATCGTCACATTCATTATGTAAGGATGTAAATGCCTAATTATATAAAATCATTCCATCCCTTGACATTACAAACCTTGACCTCCGGGTCACTATAAATACATTGTATCACTTTCATCAAGGGCAAGGCAGAACGAATTCTAGGGCAAGATACCTAAATTTCTGTAGTCTCTAAAATCAATACAAAAATAGTGGATGCAGGCTTTTTGACATAGCCGAACCACTTTGAAAACTCTGTTATTCTCTTGCTTTTATTAACAATTGCACTTATACATTTTTATCTGTGATCATAAAAATTAGATCAAGTCTAGTTTTTTATGTCAACAGTTATGCTAGGGGTTATTTGGGGTTGGAATAAAAGAGAATGGGGGTGGGTCTCCCTTTCGTTTTAAGAATTTCCTCTCTCTCTCTCTCTCTCTCTCTCTCTCTCTCTCTCTCTAGCTTATGGAGAGCTTTTCCCCTTCTCCCACCACTACAAACCACCATACACCACCATGTCTCCACTTTATGCCAAAACATTTTAGAAGTATTCTACCATATTTAGGCCCAATATACCCATTTCCTCCATGGTTGAACAAAGCTACGAGTTTTGCAGTTATTATTGAAGGTTTTGAGGATGAAAAAGTGGAAATTTATGGGATTTGAAGGGGGCTTTCTTGGAGCTTTCATGGAGACAAGCTTTGTGGAGCTATGCAACCTCCTTAAAGCCACTTTAGGAGATGGGGGTTGCCATAACCATTTATTTCATCCAACTATTTTTTTATCTCCATTTGAGGTGGGAAACTCTACTCTTAGTTTAAGACTCAATTTTGTATATTAGTGGTCTTGTAGCTAAAATTGTAAGAGTGTGATGCATTTATGATATAAGAATGATATTTCTTATGATTTGTAAAAATGGATTTACAAAGGGTTGTAATGGTTCTAAGTAAAATGATACATTTCAAGAAAATTTGGTACTAAATGTTTTTATGGAATAAAAATGTTAGAAGAATGCTCATTTTGATTGGATATATTTTTTATGAATAATTATTTCAAAGTTTTATTATAAAAAAATTGGGATTTTTATATTATTGGACATTTTATTCATAAAATAAAATCCCACTTTTTCATAAGAAAACTTGTATTTGAAAGGGTAAGTATTTTCTTTTATTTTACGTTTATATCTCTGTATGCTTGGATTTCGAGGAAGCTTCCCACAGATCCCTTATGTGGCTTGATTTGAAATGGAAATCGCATGATAAATAAATGAAATGTTGATTAAATAAAACTCGATTGGCAACATTATGTAGGTTATTTCATTGCACTTCACACCTAATGCTCAGATCGGACCGGGTTGACCACGGGTAACCTAGAAATCTGGGTTAGGGAATTCCAAATGGTATCAGAGCTCTAGGTTCAATGTTCCTTTCAGGAGTGATGTGGTGAGGTTGGTAGCAGATCTTTTGATGTCGGTGTTGGTTCTGGGCCGGTCACACTAGTTGGCGACAGTTTTAGTTCGTGTTCTTGATGGTGGAGTCAAAGAGATTAGCACGACGAGTAATTCATTGCCAAGTGGCATGTGAACAATTTAGTAGTCATTAATATCTTTTGCACTTATGATTTAGATATGATAGTAATTTGCAATTGTCTATGCAAGTCAAGAGTGGCAACACAAAGGTTTTTAGTGTGAGGTGCTAGTGTGTCAACCCTTAATGATATTGAGAGGTCTGTTGAGATGTTGATAGGGCTTAATGACGTCCATTGAATTAGAAACATGAATTGTATAAAGTCAACTGTAAAGATTAGGCGAGTAGAGAGTCATGCCTAAGTGATGTTGATTGGTGATAAAGATGTGTTAAGCTCCTTGATTAGGTACTTTCAGGTAATTAGTGTCGATGATGTATTTAGGCGAACTCGATCCTTGGCAGTAGTGTCATGTCGTAGATAATTAACGATTAGATAAACAAGAGGAACCATGTTGGTGAACACTTGGGGATGTGTACTCAGTCTGAAATGGTAAAATACTATTATTATAAGTAAGTGACTTGGTGGTTGTTGATTGAAAGTTGTACCTCAAGAGGTATGATGAGAGTTACGACAAAATTACGGTAAGTACTTTACGTATGCAATAATGATGCGTATGGAGACTTAAGAGTGAACTTTGGATAGTCTTCCATGTCAGGGATTTAGGAGATATGATGCAATTTTGAGGAACATGAACACTATTGATGTCGGTGATGTAAACCTAGAGGCTTATAGGTTGTATGCGACAATCTATATCCTGCCGAAATCCTTATTAATGTCAGATTGTGATTTGGTACGTGGCTTATGGCCACAACCATTTGTATAGAGGATAAGATTATTATCAAATTGTTGGGACCCGTTTTAACGGCCTAAGTAATGGCTAGATACAAGGCGATTCTATTGTGAGTGTGGTTTAAGAGCGTCCTAGAGTATTCGTATGATTAATTTGTGTGATGTCATCGGGAATAGAAATCGACTTATTATGACATCTTGAGGTGTTCACTGGTTAAGTTGCACCATATGTAAAGGATCGTAGGCCAGTATCCCTACGACCACCCAATAATCATGAATTGGGTATTGATAAGCTTATAGAGCGTACCTACGATGAGAAAGTCATGGACGGTGAAATCTTATCGAGTTTTTTGGAATTTTACGCGGAGTATGCTGGGTGTCCTTAGGGAACCAGTTATGTTTAGTACTATGAAGTGCTAGCATTCTAGTGGTAATTGTATTGAGAGTCGGGTGATGATATTGGGATATTGAATCGTGTAATCCTTAGTGAGGTCGTCCAATTTGATGTAAATATGTGAGGTAACCTTATAAGGATTATTGAAGAATAGAACGCGGTTGGAACAATGCCTTTGTCGTAAGATGGCTAATGTAGGAAGTGTAGTGCTTGATTCTGGTGGATACTAGGAAATGCAATTGAAACCTAGATTGATGATGTCACGGTCATGGCCCGCAAAGAACTGTCACGATCACGACAAAAGTCTTCGCTAATGCGAATGATATAGGATGAGGGAAGTCGAATATGACATTTTGCAAAACATAGTTTTTGTGTAGGTTCGTGTTAATCCAAAATGAAAAGTGAATAAATTAGGTGTCTCTTGTGTACTCACTCAAGTCTTCAGTATGTTCACATCATTGTCACACCGACTTCATTCTTCGATAAACATTAGTTAGGATCGAAGCACTACACCAAAATGGGTAAATTGGCACCCTTCCAGCGGCTAGCCTTGTCACGATTAATGACCGTGACAAAAAAAAACATGCATTTTTTATCACGGTCATTGATCGTGACAAGCCCGTGATAAAGACTTGTCACGGTCAATGACCATGACACGACCATGATAAGTACAGTTGTCATGGGCTTATCACGGTCAATGACGGTGATAATCCTTATAATATTGTCATGGTCAAGGACCGTGACACGTCCGTGACAAATGTTACAGCAAAAAACCCTTTCCCCTCCTTTTTTTCCCCACTTTCTTCCCTCCTTTTTTCTCTCTCTCTCTACGCTGCTCTCCCTCTCTCTCTCTCTACTTTCAGGTTAGTTTCTCTCTCTCTCTCTTCCATTTATATATATGTGTGTGGGTATATATATGTGCGTGTGTGTGTATATGTGTGTGTGTTCATGTGTGTGGTGGGTGGGGGTGGGGAGGGGTGGGGCAGGGTGGGGGAAGGGGGTGGGGCAGGGTAGGGGGAGGGGGCAGGGATGGGGGGCTGTTTGTGTGTGTGTGTATGGTGTGTGTGCATGTAGTGGTGTGTGTGCGTGGCGGGGGAAGGGGGGGCAGGGATGGTGGGGGGGTAGGGCGGCTGCATGTGTGTGTGTGAATGTGTGCGGGTGTGTGTGTATATGTGCGCGTGTGTGTATATGTGTGTGTAGTGTGTGTGTATGTGCGTGTTTGTGTGTAATGTCCCTTGTAAATGAATTGATTGGTTATTAATTTTTTTAGTAAATTAATATATGATTGCCCCTCATTGTAAATTAGTAAATTAATATATGATTAATTATGAAAGTAGGATTGCCCCTCATTGTAAATTAGTAAATTGATAATTGTATACTTTAATTTTTAGTTTAATTGATGAAAATAATTAATTGAGTAGATGAATTAGAAGGAGTACGGGATACACATTTGTTGTTGACATTGTTGTTGGATTATAGTGGATCGATGTTGGGTTGGTTAATTTTAAAAGTGGCATGACCATTGGATTATTGTCCATATGGGGGTGGGATTTTTCAAACTTTTTTGAAAATTACTTTGTATATCGAACATTATATATATATATATATATAGTATGATAATTAAATGAAACATACTTGAAATTACATATAGTGCACTTAGATACTAGCCTTCTAGTTCTTATGCGTACGCATTCAATAGCTCTTAGACCCGTTCGAGAGTCATTACCCATGTAATGAGATCTCTCGAATTGTCCCGTTTGGATAGTTTGGAACTGCATAATTTTTGTATAATATTCTTACTGGCTTAAAGTTGTTACTTTTGGAGGAATTCTGCAGTCGTATCATAATGTTCTCTGGGTATATACTAGATTGACAAGTGTGACTGTTATTTCAATTGATCAATTGAAATAACACTCACACTTGCCAATCTACGTCGTGTACTTGGAGAACTACAGGGATATACTGTCGAATTTTTTTCAAATCATAACAATGAGCTGTTAAGTATATTACAAAAAAATGCGGTCTTGAATGGGATAGGACCACTCACCCTTTAAAGGAGATAGAGGAAATAGAAATTTTTATTGTAAATTGAATTTGAATATAAATAAGACATAATTAAATGAAATATACTATAAATCTAAGTTTTGTTTATACTAATCCATGAATATACGCTTCGTACCTTTAATAGGTGATTAGTTGTGGTAGTTGTGATGGGATATCCGAAATACAAAGAGTGGATGGGTGAGACAAATAGAATGGGGGATGTGTTTCACAGAGGTACTAACAAATTTGTGAAATATGCAAAGAGATGTCATAATGATGAAGAGTTTCCATGTCCGTGTGCTAGATGTAAGAATAGTAAGGTGTTTTAGTGGAAAACAGTTAAACTACATTTGTTAAGATCGGGTATGCAAGATAGTTATCGATTTTGGAGTTTTCACGGTGAATTGAAAGTTCCTTTTGTCCCCGACCAACCTTCAACAATTAGGATAAATGTATAAGGGGACGATGTAGATCATAATATGTTAGAGGATTTAGTTGATGATGCGTACAGAGTTTATGAAGTAGAAGAGAATGAAGTTACTGATGATGTAGAAGATTCAAGTGCTCTGAATATGTCATGATAAAACTTGACGATGACTACCAAAGTTTAAAATTTAGGGCTATCCAACCGTTATACTCTGGTTGTGAGAAAGATCAAACAACTTTACATGCCATGGTTGGTTTGTACAGTTTGAAGACGCAATACGGTTTGTTTGGAAATAACGAAATATATTTGAATTGAATTATATAAGCTTCAAAGAGGTTGTATTTTACTGTGACTGGATAAGAGTTGAGGATAAAAATGCTTGTAAAGTTGATCCTGTTGATCATGGTTGACTTGTCCAAGTTGAAGAGCAACGACCACGTAAGCGATGAGCCGCTTGTTTGTGCATTTCAAAAGGTTAACCAAGTGTTTTACTCGGAATATATCAACAACGAGCCGTGGTCAAATGTCCAACACGCGTCAAAACGTCTAAATAGTATTGTGGATGACTTGGCTGCTCGTACCGAATATCAATCCATTTTTTATGATAACCCGATATTTAAATAAATTTTCAATTTGTAATAAATATTCCAATTTGTATCGAAACATCCATTTTTAATGCTTTTAATTGATTTGCACTTTATCATTTTCACTCTTGTGTAGTGTGCCTGTGTGTGGGCAGTAGGGGTGGGGGTGGGGATGTTTCAGATTTTTAGTAATTATACATATTATGAGCTAGATGCTGTTGTTTTGGAATTCAAAATTGAGGTGTTTGACAGTAACAATTCATTTTTATTTGTAGTAATTGTACATTTTTGCATGTCTTCTTTTAATTCATTTTGATATGTACTAATAACATTTTTTTACAGTAAATGTATCCTATAGGTATTAAGGCGAGGATGATGATGCTTTTTATGATGATGTCATCTGGGATCGGTAGTAGCGGAGGCAACGAGGGTCCTCGGTCCCTAGGCTCCCCAAATATGGCAAATTGGGGATGGCCATCGAGATCAAGTCAGGCTATTAGCGAGATCCCTCGAGCTGGTAAAGACGATCATCGGTCCGGGGTACATTAGTTGGAAGGAGGTGCCATATGAGCTCAAGTTAGTTATTTGGGTGGCACTACAGGTAATGTATTTATATCTATATTTATATTCATATGAATATTTCAATTTCGATTTCAATTTCATTTTATATTTATATTTATTTGCAACTAACATTGTATTTGTTGGACAGGAACAATTCAGCCTGGATCCAAAGCTACGCGATTCCGTCTTGGAGCAGTTGAGGGAGCAACACAAGACGTGGAAGAAAAATATACGGACCCGGTACTTTAGGAAGACACGAGAGTCCATTATCCAAAGGCATGAATCCGTCCCGTCGAAGGAGCCGATCTCATTGGCACAATGGCAAAAGTTCGTTGACAATGAGATCGGGGAGCAACAATTAGCATCTCGCCAATCGGGGAGGAAAAATCGGGCAAAAAAGACGAACGTGCACTACTCCGGTCGGACGTCTTACGCCGAGGTGGATCATAGGATGATGATAAGATTTAATTTTTCTATAACTACAAAAATATATTATTCTGAATTATTTTACTTTGCGGGGTCGATACTAATTTTACTTTATTTTATTTCAGGGGACGGGGAGTGGCCCTGGGGGTAGGCCACATAGGCTCGATACTTATGTGGCTCTTCGGACGAAGAAGGGGACTGATAAGGAGGTGTCCCCGAGCGTCGCGGCCACGATTGTAAGTAATCCGAAAGTTTACTTTTTGTTAATTACGTTATAATTTTTTAATTTACTTATTTTACTAATCATGTGCTTTTTGTCGTTTCAGGCAAAGCTTAAGGAAGTCCATGAGTCGCAGTTTGATGTCGACAAGGCATCTTTGTCCACAGACGCACTCAGCCAAGTGTTTGGCTCTGATCACAAAGGGAGGACAAGGGGGTGAGCTCGCGGGTGGCCAAATCTAGGATCATCGGATTAGAGACAAGCGACACCGGGTTGGCTCGAACAGTGGACTCGTATGACTCGAAGTTGTCCCGTTTGGAGGCGACGGTCCAAGATATGTTCTCATTCATGAAGAGTTCGTTGGGCGACGGAAAACGCATGGGTAAAGGGAAGGAGAAGGTGGGGGGGGAGGAGGTGCGGGAGGACGAGGTGCAGGATGGCGAGGATGTGGACCTTGCTGCTTCATCGCTGACACGTGCGGACTTTGATGATCCACTTTCCTATTTGGCTCCCTTCGACCGACCGATGTCGACACTTAGTTAGCCGAGCGTGTTTATACTGGACATATTTGATGGCTAGCAGATAAGGCGGGGGTTAAGGGACCCGAATATCGTCCAGGGTGGACTAGTTCATGGACGTGAGCTTTAAGACATCGAGTCCAAGGTGCTCGTCACGCATGTGATACTCGGGAAGGAGAACTCCCCGTTGTGGTTGCACGAACAATGCGGCACAATGTATATCAGTGTGTGTGTCAATTCGTATATCGTGTGGCCTACTCACCTCCTCGGATTTAACGTTACCCAAAACATGTAGTGACATTATTTGAATTGAATTGTTTTTAAGTTGGTACATTTGAATTATATTTGGATTATATCGTGATGCATATTGTCTCTATTTTGAATGTATATTTGCATTATCTCTATTTTATTTGGATATATGATGCTTGAACAGGTACAACGTTGCTATAACAGGTATAAATATACTGTTGGGCAGTGGCAGTGGCCAAACTGCCCAGCAAAATTTTTTTCAATGCTGCCTAGAATTTTCACGGTCAATGACCGTGACAAAGGATTGTTGTCACGAACTTGTCACGGTCAATGACCGTGATAATTTTTTAGCATTGTCACGGGCTTGTCACGGTTCTTGACCGTGACAAAACTTGTCACTGTCAAGGCCTGTGACACGACCGTGATAATTGTAACGAAATTATCACGGTCAATGACCGTGACAAGTCCGTGAAAAAAAAAAGTTGTCTCGCCAAGAATTGTCACGATCATTGACCTTGACAAGTTGAACTTGTCAAGGTCAATGACCGTGACAATTTGGCAGATTTGGTGTAGTGAAGGAACACCGTAAGAATAAGCCATTGGAAAATCTTTTTTTCAAGTCAAATTAAATATATGTTTAAAAATGTTTTTTTTTTACTTAATAGGATTTTTATATTCTTATATATTTCCAAGATAAGGTCGTGTCCAATACAAATACCTCGATAGATCATCTTTTATCTCAATAGATCGACCTCTGGAAATTTTTGGATTTATAAATAAAAACAGAACAATCTCATGTATAGTCCAACTCTAGTCTGCAAGATGACTTTGGACATATTGATTTACATTTTTATCTGGAAGAGTGGTCTTGTTTGTGTGGATTTGTTTTAAATACTAAATATTTTGATCTGATTCCTCCCAGTACTTTTAGGGTGCGTTTGGTTTTTCGTCTGAATCTGAAATCTAAAGTCCAAATCTGAAGTTTGAAATCTGAATTTGAAAAATACGTTTGTTTTTATGCATGAAAGGACCTCTGAATGAATGTATTTAGACTCATTCAGACTTCAAATTCAAACTTCAGAGTTAATTTTACATATTAATCATTCAAAGGTAAATATAAACAATATTTGGTATCTCTTAAGTCTGAATGAGTTAGATTCAGACTTAAGAGGCAAAAATAAACAACCCTCTAGATTTATGTGGATTGGATATGAAAATAAAACGAGAAATCCCAACTTTTTTATATCACTCCCTTTTTATTGAAGAACTATTTTCCATATCAAATAACACATCCAAATTTATGATTCTTATGTTTAAACCCTTTTAGCCTTTATTCACTTTCAATCAAGAGAAGGTAGATATATATTATATTGGGTGGATTTTAAATCTCTATTGAGGTGAGGTCAAGTAAAGTATTGATTAATACTGAAGTGAGAGGATCACTTAGAATTTATTGGTGGATTCCTCCAGTTTTTTTGTAAAGAGATCAGTGAATAGAGATTCATGGAGGTTTGAGTGGTGATCTTTGGTAATTTTTCATTCAAATTGTAAATCAATACACTAGATCACACATAGTAGTTTTTCATGGTTTTCACATACATTTGGTGTCACCGTGTGATTTTTATTCTTACTTATTTTATCTTTCATTTTAATTTGACTAATTAAAGGAACAAGATAATATTGGATTCACACGTGACAAGGAATATTGACATAAAAATAAATCTCATTAATTAGAATAAAAATTTTGACAATATTTGAATTACTTTTTCAAAAAAGTTCACTCTTATTTTTCACTAGTTAAGAGGGGAAGAATCGACATCTATAATTTTCACCACCAATACAAGATCAATTAGTTATTGATACTTCACCACCTCATAGCAGCGGGGTGTGTGGGGGGGAACCACTTTCAAAATACTAAGTGTAATGAAAATTGGGTTTTCTTTCTACACACCCCTAACAAGCTTTTTAAGTGTAATGAAAATTGGGTTTATAGAATAAAAAGTTGTCTTTAAATAAAGGATGTTTTTAAATAAACCCAATAAATCTGTACACAACCCCCTAGATCCGTTTTAATATTTTAAGTTACAAAAATCATTAAAAAATTAAGCTCTCTTTTAGAAGCCCCAAATAGTAACGACTCTAAACGCATAAAACTTGCAAAAGCCTTTCCATCTATGCAACTCTTAACTGTGAGATTTATCTTTGCCAAAAAAAAATTTACCAACAGTAAAAGCTACAAATGCATTAAACAACTATAACCATACAAGAAACCCAGTTCAATTACAATCTTTGAACATTAAAAGTCATTCAATTATTTTAGGAGACTAAGGGGTCGTTTGTTTTTACCTCTTAAGTCTGAATCTGAACCATTCAGACTTAAGAGGTATCAAAAAGTGTTTGTTTTTTTAAATGATTAAGAGGTTAACGGTCATATTTGCCTCTTAATGATTAAGAGGTAGAGTTAGGTCTGAAGTCTGAATCTGAAGTCTGAATCAGTCTAAATATATTCATTCAGAAGTATATTCAGACGTAAAAACAAACACATTTTTCAGATTCAGATTTCAGACTTCAGATTCAATCTTCAGATTTCAGATTCAGACTTCAGATTCAGATAAAAAAACAAACGCAACCTAAGGTGTTGTTTGTTTTTACCTCTTAAGTCTGAATCTGAACCATTCAGACTTAAGAGATACAAAAAAGTGTTTGTTTTTTTAAATGATTAAGAGGCTAACGGCTATATTTGGCTCTTAATGGTTAAGAGGTAGAATTACGTCTGAAGTCTGAATCTGAAGTCTGAATCAGTCTAAATACATTCATTCAGACATAAAAACAAACATATTTTTTAAATTCAGATTTCAGACTTCAGTCTTCAGATTTCAGATTCAGACTTCAGATTCAGATGAAAAAACAAACGCAACCTAACTGTAGAATCTATCTAAAGTTCCTTAAAACAATTCAAAAGCAATCATATAAAACCACAAAATTAGCAACTTACTCATATTTCTTTATTACTTCGAAACAAAGGCATGTTCCCTTTTTTCATTTTTTTAAACTTAGACAACAATCATAAAAGCGTTCAAGATTTACATAGGCTTCACCTGAAACACTTCGTAACATGCTAGTAGAAATGAGCCAAAGATTATCTTCACAAATTACAAGATGAGATGGGAACATGATGCAAAAAATTCAAAACACAGTCACTCTTGAAGACATGATGAGTTTTCTCATAATATATACACATTTCACTCACTAATTGTAAGCTTCCTGGTCCATAGATTTGAGAATGGGTTTACACACAAAACAGTAAAAGAAAGTTATACACATGCTACACTTTTTAAGAATATCCCTGGTTTGAAGCAATAAAACACCTTCTCCTCCCAGAAACACAAGCAAGGGTTGTTTCACTGTGAATAAAAATGAACTTCGGCATCAAGCTTGGACAATTCGGGTTTCGAAGGAATGGGAAGATATATTGGCTCAATGTTAGCTCTGCCCAGTTTCTTTCATTAAATATTTCCTCTTTACACACCCTATTAGCATAGAAGCTATGCAGTCATGATTGTACAAGTAGGACCGGGTTTAGTTGGGTAGCACGCAGGCAAGAGCCGACTATTGATAATGGGGATGGGATTTTAGAGGTTTAGGACGATAAATGGAAAGATAAGGGTAATGGGTTTTTAGAAATGCCAGATTTTTATATATATTCAACAAACCCCATCACATGGGTGTTATAAATGGGTTTAAACCCATTGTTGTGGGCTTAACAAAATTGGGGGATGTAAACAGAAAATGTGGGTTTATCCAAAAATACCCTAAATAAAGTCACCCATTTTTTAAACTTGAACAACCAAATACTCAACTCTGCTGTAGCAATTTAATTAACAATTAAGAATCATGATAAAGAGGAAGTTCACAATTTTGCGAAGATCACACATCAATCAGACAACAATAAGACCCGCCTAAAGGCAGAAAATAGGGCACAGAAGAGCCTGAGTTTAATCAGTTTACAAGCATGGAGATCAAAGAGAAATCAACATGAAAACACACACATACTCGAGAAAAGCGAGCTCCTTTAAATAGATGATAATGATATCCTCTAGGATATTTCCTCCACTCTACAATTTTGCGGGGGAAATCACAGCACATCCACATGTTTTTCATGATCACAATATGGCCATGTCACAGAAATTATAGTTTTCAATAAGCTTAATATGTCAGCGAAAATATATTTCATATTTAAATTTTAAGGTTGTGGCTAAATCATGACCATTAAAAATCGTGTGGACGACTGAGACACGTAGAACTCTAGAGGAGCCAAAGCAGATGGAGTTTAAGCTTCTGGAACAGAGGCTGGACGCTTAATCGAGGCGGACTTAAGAAGATGGTTGTAGCTGCCTTTCTCCTTGAAAAGCTGGGAGAAATGATGCTTGCAATACAAAATGCCCTCGAGAGCTGCATAATTTGAGGGAGATAAAGAGCATCCACCATGAGAGCACTTAAAACATGTCTTGTGATAAGATAGGCTCTCCACGGTCACCTGAATTTTTTAATTTATTAAAACAAATTATTATTCAGTTATATTAACAATTCGAAAGGGAAAAAAAATAAGCAAATATTCCATGTTTTGTAGCAAGTCCGGGGCACAGCATAGTTGTTCAATGAAGTATGTCACAGCAAAAGGTAAATTGCAACCACCTTGTTAAAAAATAAACCCAATTTCCTAACATCAGAAGATCCCGGGGAAATCTGACCTTGAAGTCTAGACCAGGAAAAGAATGAGCTTATATTTCCATATAAACAGAACAGCATAGATTTTTCCCCAGATCAAGACAGCAGAGATTGAGACTGATCTCTATAAAGTACACAGATCACAAGAGAGAGCAGTGGGTAACAAAGTTAAATCACACTTAAATGTGGGAAGTTGTTTTTCCCTCACAAACCACATTCACACATATTTGCATATTTCCATACAGTTCAATAATGTATTATGTGACCTTATTTTAGAAAGTTACATGTGTGAAGATATAGAGTTATACATGCACTTGTGCTTGTGCTTGTGCATGTGTACACCCAAACATGCACATGGCATGCTGTGTACAACGCAAACAATTCAAAATAATGGAAGACAGGACACTGGACCAAAGTTTCCTCTTAATTCTTTCTCAACCACTATACTGTTCAGGCCTTCTTCCAGCTCAGCTCAAATTTGATATTTTGTTTTCATTTGGTTAATTTTTTATTTCCATTTTTACAATTCATCAATCCCAACGACCTCTGTAAGCTATCTAAAACTTCTTGATAATGTTCCACAAAACAATCTCAAAGAAAACTATTAGTCTTCATGGATTCTACTTTTCTTATTAAACTTATCTACAGTATATAAATTCATCAGGCACTTGTAACTCCAGAAGTACATAATATAATGTAGCAGGTGTTATAGGAGCGGTTTTCTGGATGTTTAGCAACTTATATATGAATATGAGGTGTATGAAAACAAAGTTTAAATGTTCAATTATCAGAATTTAGAATAGAAAAAGGGGTAATGAATATGCATACTAGATTCAGTATATTATTATTTTATTGTTAATGAGTTAAATTTAGTGTTCTAAAAGGCGCGCAAAGGCGGCGCCTATGCGCGCCTATGCATGATGCTTTTTAGAAACGCAACGCATAAGAGATATGCGTGTGAAAAGGCGTGGTCAACGCTTTTTTAAGGCGGTCAACAGGGATGATGCGCGCATAAGGCGTGCTTTTTTATTTTTTATTTTCATTGCTGAAATCATTTTTTTCTTATGTTTGAGTTAAAATGACGTGGTTTTGGGTAAAAAGCATACAAAAGTTTTTTTTTGTTTATTTTTTATCTACTATACTAATCTAACCCTAACATGACAACCTAAACCCCCCAAAGAAAACCTAGATCAGACAAAACAAAAGAAGAAAAAAAACAAGAACCCTAACTTCAAGGAATGTTTTATTTTATTCGTAATTTTTTACGAATAAAATTTCAAATTTTAAAAATATGTTTTTTTATTCGTAATTTTGATTGCATGTTTATGATTATCTTTTTTTTATGTAAGTTATGCTTATATTTTTGCTTTTATTATTTTAGAAATCTGGGTATAATTAAAAAAATATTAAAAAAAAGACAAAACGCCTTTTCACGAATAGGGTTCGCCTAGGCTCCTAATGCTTGATACTTGACCTCCACGCATGGCGCCTTTTAGAACCTCTTAAATTAACATAAAGCCGGCAGTAAAACCTCTCCAGCAATCTGATCACCTTCAAATGCTCTACTCCTAACCTCTCACTTGTTTTCTACGGGTCCCCACCCACCAAATCCTACTATCACTGTGTATGACCCATTCAATAGCATCACAAATTGCACGAGAAACTGACAATCATTCCATAGACAATTCCCAAGTACACCCTTGTTAACTACTCAAATATCATGAAACTAAATCCGTTGCTTCAACTAAAACACCTTAGACTTATGTTAATTTGTGAGTAGTAAAAATAAGGCCGGGATTCGGCCTAGTGTAAGAGAGATCGAGCCACCGCCTCAGGGCTTACACGATAGCCTTAGTTGCCGGTTTTGACGCCAGATCTGGCGATGGCAAGTCAGTTCTATAGAGGAAATGGTGGATTCGGCCTTGGGTTGCTTAGCCCAAGGCTAACTTTCGATCCAGGAGGATCTCTGGAGTTGGTCGGAATCTTAGAGGGAGGAGTGAGAAGAGTTCACCTGTGGTCGGAGGCCAATTGGTTTGGGATGATCCTAGGTTTGTTGCCATCGTCTTCTCATCAATTAATCCCATTCAATATTGGGATTAATCATTTTATAGCTTGCTAGAAATTCTGTGTTTGTTGGTTTTTGGATCGATTTCTTTTTTAAGTTATTGGTTATGTTGGGCGATTGAGGCTCAAAGTGCCATGTTATGTCTGATTTATTGTGGCTTTCCGTGACAGATTTATGATAGTCCAGTACTTTGATTTTTGGATCCAATCTGATTCAGGTTGATTTCATTTATTTTTGGATTGGATTCAATGGAGACAGCCAAGAAATGGCATGTATTCTGAATGGACCAAATTGGTTTTATCTAACGATGAATGAATCAGATCTATGAGTCAGCTGGGGTTTTCAGATTGACTGTTTGGATTTTGATCTGGGATTACATTGTAGGCTAATTTTGGATCGGTGCCAAGGACATGGGATATCTTTCATGTATTTGGATGTTTTACACGGGTTTAAGTGATTTTCAGATCATAGTTGCACATGTATCCACAACACACAGCTGAAGAATGATTTACGTGGCTAATTTGTTGGCTTCTGTTTTTGGTGGTGTTTGTGGCGCAAGGGTTTTGTGTGAGCTTCTTCCATGGCTGCCCTTCCTTTGCCTTTCCTTCTCTTGTGCGTTTCCCCTTCCCATGCGTCCAGCTCTCCCCTCTCCTTGTCAATATTCGGTTTGTCATGCTTCATGTCAGATTGGGTTACGGGGTATGGCACATTTGTGTGGTCGGTGTGCCTCTTTGGATTTTGCTCCCCTCACGTTGCAGGTCTCCCGCCTTTTTCTCTTGATCAGCACCTTCATGTAGAGCTGAGCTCCATGTCAGATCGAGTTGTGTGGGGGATTCTATGGCGGGGTTGTATGAGGTCTTGTTGGGGCTGGCTGAATTCAGCCTTTTGGTGTTGCCACCTGGTGGAGGAGCTTTCTAACGCCCTCTACTTTCCTCTCCATTGCTGGGATGTGCTTCCTCTAGACCGTTGCTCTGTTGGAGAGCTTCATGTCAGGTCGTCGAGGGGTTAGTTTTTTCTGGTGGTTGGCTGATGAGTTGTGGTGGGTTATGTAGATTGACTTGGGAAAGGTTGCGGTATATGCTATGGTTTTGAGGTTCTGTGTTCTCAATGGTGCCTCTTCCCATTGTCTTATCCATTTTGAGGTTGTTTTCTACTTCATGGTTGGGAAAGCTTCTCTTTAATCGGTATCCTCATTTCCCCCCCCCCCCCCCCCCCCCCCCCTCCATCTCTTTCCTATGCAATTTTTCCCATCCTACACAGGTATGCTATCTATCCTCTCCATCTCACCATCTCTACTTAGGTGCTTCATGTCCGATCCGGTTAGGGTGTGGACTTCCTGTTTTTGATGGTTTTCCTCTCATGTTCTCCGCCTCTCTTCCGTTGTTGGTATCCCCACTGATGGCCATCTTGGTGAATGGAGCTTCCTGTTAGATCGTATAGTGGATGTCTACTAGCTATGGGGTATTTCTTTGACTTCGTTTGGTTTCAGACCGACCCAGCTTCCTCCCCCCTCTTCTCATATGCTTGCATTGTGCATTCTATTCATGACCGTTATCCTTGTGGTGTTCTTCATGTCAAGTCTATGTCTAGTTTTGCCTTGAGAGTATGGGAACGATGGTGGTTGTTTACTTGGTGGTGTGGTGGTTTTGTTGTGAGCTATGAAATACAGATTGGTTGTGTCGAGTGTTTCGTAATTTTATTGTCAAACCATTCATGGCGAGTGTTGCGATGCTGAGATCTTTTAAAGAAAATCCAATTTTGCTGATTGGTTGGGGCCTGTGTGCGATTATTGGATTTAGGTTTGTTTTGTTAGTTTTGTTTAGTGCCTACATATTGTTTGTATTAGGGTTGTGTAGGTAGCGTGATGGGTAGTTTCGGACATTTGTTTCGTTATTTTTGGGCGTAGTTGGTACCCTGAGGGTCGTGTTATGGGCTTCATCGTATATCCTTTTGTTATTCTCATGCTTTTGGTAACAAACTTGCATTATACCAAAAAAAAAATATCATGAAACTATTAGTCTCATTCTCAGTCGGCATACAGCCCAATGTCCACTAGCTAAATTGCAATGATAATAGTAACAACATGCACATGTGCTAGACAATTGGGTTAGGTTACTGTGTAACATTATTGGAACCAAACAACAGTACAGAACCATGTGTACTAATATTTTGTGCATAAAATAAGAAATACGAAGAATTTAACAAACAACAAAATTAAAGGTTCATGGCATAATTTACATACAGTTTTGAGGGAATGGAAAGGAAGATACATAAAAAACAAACATTAAGTAATTGAAAAATTGAATCCAGCAACATCCTCAAATTCAGACCCAATTTAAAAATGATCAAGAAAAAGAAATGTATCTTGACATTTACTCGTAAATCATGGGAAATCATGTCAATTAACTAAAATCAGATCATGTAAGGTGATGCCACCTAAGCAGTAAAACAATAATACGTCAAACTTTAAGATGGGAGAGAGAGTGAGAGTTTTCCGGAATATGAAGACTTCAACTACTAAATTTCTAATAAGCTCACTTTGACCTCGTTATGTAGACAACATCACAGAATAACAAAACCTAGCTATATCATTTGAAACGGAGGGAGTATATAAAGTGTACAAATATAATCATCTTACTATAAGTAGATCAAACATCACATGATTGCAATGTAAAACTTGCAACTCATAAATCATAATAATTGTTGAGATTGACAGTTATATTAGTACTTGTGTTTATTCTTTTTTTGTTAACTTTAGAAATAGTAATCCATAATTGAGATAAATATTTTAACCAAGGATTCTTACCACATGCTTGGGTATAAATTCAGATTTACTCCTGCACTTTTATTAAGCAAGACAATTCTCCTTTTATCTATGAACTTTGTTCTCATTCCCATATTTTATATAAACAATTCAGATTTACTCCTGCACTTTAATTAAGCAAGACAATTCTCCTTTTATCTGTGAAATTTGTTCTCAGTCCCATATTTTATATAAAAAATTTATGTATGCAATGATGTGCATAATACATATAGGGTATATGAAAATTACGCACATAATTAATGTGATTACTCTCCTTTTCTAATACACACCCGATACCCATTTATTAAAAATATTCATTGTCCAGCTTTTATTATGATCAACTTTAATTTTGTTTCTTTAAGCAAATATATTTCTTTTGAAACAAAAAAACAATATCTCAACAGCTAAGATTTGTTGCTCACAATTGGCATCCAAAAATGTTGGATATTGGTCCAAAATAAATAATGATTATCCAAAATATGGATACATGAAATAAAGTCTCGGACATGTGTCTGAGAGTGTCAAGCACGAACACGATCAACTTTATTTTTGTCTAATTTAGCAAATATATTTCTTTCGCAGCCAAAAACATGTATGCCTCGACATATAAGATTTCTTGGTCATGATTGGCATCCAAAAGTGTTGGATAGTGGTCCAAAATAGATAGGGAAAATGCATATTTAACCCAGAAGTTTGGGGGAAATTTTAATTTTAGACCCGATGTTTTAAAAGTTGCAATGTTAATCCTGAATTTTTAAAATTAAGGCAATTAAATCCACTGTTAGACTTTCGGTAAAAAAGTTAACGTAAATAATGAAACAACATCTTACATGTACTCTTCAATGATTAGTTGACATGTGGCTCTAAAAAGAAAATTATAAATATATGATATTTCCAATCATTTTTAACATATAAAACCACAAAATACAAAAACTAACCTAAACTCCCCACCCACCTTCTCTCTCTAACGTCCCTCAAGCTTCACCCATCTGTAATCCACTTCCACCAAACCTCTTCTCTTGCCCCCCACTCCGTGACCCTTTAAACCCGCAACTGCTCTTTAATCGGACATTACAACCCCCTCCCCATCAAAACCTCATCTCCGCTGCCACTGGAACTCCCCCCCCCCCCCCCCCCCCCAAAACACCCCTTCGTAACACCTTATCTCCAAACCCTCCCAAATCCGTAACTCCACATTTAACACCTTATCTCCAAACCCTCCCAAATCCGTAACTCCACATTCAGCATAGCCGACAGAGCTTTCTCAATCTCTTAATGATTCCTCTCTCTCTCTTTCATATATATATATATAAACACTGTTTGTCTATGTATACACATGTATAATACACATAAATAAAAGGTATATATACTCAAATTTGTATATATAGATAAAAATCGACAGTGTATTAAGAGTATATTATTGTGTTTTTGTCGATATGTTTTGTGTTGTAATGGAGGTGAGGTGGGTTAGGTGGATGTGGCTGTTGGATTACAGTCATCCTAAAGGATTTTAGAGTGGGATTTAACGAATGCAGGGTGTGGAGTTTTTAAGAAGTTGGAGGTGGGGCTAGCGGATTTTTGAAGTCTGTGTTTGTAGTGGCGGTAACGGTAGAAGAAGGGTGGTGTTTGGAGGTGTTGGATACTGCGAGGTGGTGGATATATATATATAATATAATAAAAGTGTATATTTGGTATTATCCTGTATGGAAAATAAAATTAAGTTTTGACACACAGGATGACACATGGATGCCTACATACAGTTCTGTCGAATATTCTAATAGAAGTATAACGGTGGTTTTAATTGCATGAATCTTAAAAATTCGGAGTTAACATTGCAAGTTTTAAAACATTGAGTCTAAAATTGAAATTTTCCCCAAACTTCAGGGTTCAATTTGCATTTTACCCAAATAAATAATTATTATCCAAAATACGGATACATGAAATAAAGTCTCGGACATGCGCCTGAGAGTGTCAAGCACAAACGTGTCAGTGTCAAATACGGACACGTTGACATATGAAAAGTGTTCTTGCTTCCTAAGGATCCATCTTCCAAATGCACAAAGTTGGTAAAAACTTTTACGTTGGTTGGTAAAACTGAAATTGCGTTTTATCTTTTAGTATTTCGGTATATGTTCATGTTTTCTTTAATAGTATATGTAACATTTATTGTATTCAAGTGCAGTATCATCTTATATATAAATAACTCAAAAACCTGTTTTCAGCAAATTATTTGCCCCGACATCAGCATATTAACCTGTTTAACACAGCTTTTTCTCAGCTTTTCTAATCACTCAATTGAAAAAGATTAGGGTTATAGCACAAACTAGTACCGACCATTTGGTCATTTTGCAAAGTAGAAGAAGGTTATATTTCTAGTAAGCACCCTTTACGAGTTACTACATCAACTACTTCTACATAATCTTCCATCTTTTGGGTGAGTGAGTTTCTTTTGAGAAGATAGTCTTTTGTGCGAGAAGAACCAAACCATTTTTCTGTTTGTAATCTTTTTCATTTAGTAATACAGACATAGACATAGCCTTCATCATCTGGAAACCAGAACCACTTAATCCTTATGCCTGTAGAGCGTTCTTTTCCGCATTTTTGGATCTTGCTATTTTTTAGGCATGTCATCGCTTCGGGGTATATTTGTTGATCAAGCACACTTCCACAACCGTTGAAATAAATAAGGTTGAGTAAAAGCAAATTCAAGATCCGGTTTTGACTGACCTAATTCACCCTGATTACTTTGACTTTGCATATCCATTCATACAAGGCAATTGTATATTAAAATTTCAATATAAATAACGTAAATGACGCCAAATGGGTAATAAGAGGAAGATATCTCACACTTCAACCCTCAATCACTAAACTCTCCAAAATATTGAATACCTCAAATGAGGCTACAAATGGAATATTTATAAGTGGGAAGTAGCTTGGGCTCTAAGCAACTAATGATCTAATTACAAATGTACCCCTTAATGTCACTTGTCCTTCCCACCTCTAAATACTAAACAAACAAAAAGAAAATACAACCAATTAACAAAATAAAAGAAAATAACAAAAATACTATATAATCCTAAAAATTGCGAAAATATCCTCCATATTCTCCATTCACATTAATAAATGAACTATTTCAACCGTTTGTCCTGTCCAGGGTTGGAAAGTTACACCCAAACTAAACTGACCTAATGCTAAAAATGTTAAAGAAGTGCCAACCTGCATTCCAATTACGCACCAGATTCGTTAAAAACTCTCGAATTCATTTCCCTTGAGAATTAAGACTGGAAGTTCAAACAGTACGGACAAACTAGCTAAGGCTTATATTATGTATGGCATCAATCACTCTTAACTCTAATTAAAACTATCCATTAACATGCTTAGCCCATGCAACTTCCAGTGTAAAACACCAGAATGCATATATCAATCAAATAAATAAAATCACAATCATTCCTTGAACACCCCATTGTAAACAGAATGCTACTTATTGTTGATATATATATTATACTGTAACAGTGTGCTACTTATTGTTCATATATATTGGGGAATTTGGATTTGTACCTTCTCCAGAGGATAAGCTGTTTTACCGCAAGTAGCACATTTTTCTTGTGTCCCAGAAAACATGCCGGCAGCTTTGCTAGGTGACCTTGTCTGGAAACCCACAAAAGAAAATGAGAATGAGGGATGACACATGGTAACTTAGTATGTATCTGGAGCAAAATGTTTTCCACTTATTAATCATAATTATACTTAATAGTTGAGGGGAAACTATACCAGATCAGGAGTTAACTTCTCAACTGACTTTGCAGCTGTCAAAAATAAGAAGCATTATGAATTGAGAAGATAATAAAAAATTGATAATATATAAAGAAAGAACCTTTTTCGGTGAAAAAAATTAATAAATAAACATACGAGACTGGAAGTTCTTGTTAAAATTTCCAGATTCCTTGAAGAGCTGCTCAAAGTGAGGCTTACAATACAGAACACCTTCCATTGAGGAGTAATTGCTCAACTGAAAAGGTAACAAAAATGATAAGAACCATTACCAAATAGTTTGGCAATTTAAGGCTGCATGGTGATTTGAGATTGAGAATTCCAGTTTAAAAATTATTTGGGTAAAAATGGGTAAGGAATATTAATCACCCCCTAGTTAGAAGTAGAGGTTTTAGAACACCCAATCCACAGATAATATTTATAAAAAGGAGGTAATTTCAAAACACTTAAAATAAAATGCGGAGAACAGAAAGGGCAAGAACCACCATGAGAAAACTATATTGTCATAATAACTATGGTAACTATTACATCCCCACACTCCCGCAACCACTTTCACCATCATCACTGCATACTACCACCATTCTTACTAATGGTACTCTTGTCATCGTCATTGACATTGTTGCCACTAATAACACCTACTGCCATTTAACCCTCCATTCCCAAAGTGACTGCCATCACCACTATCAGGGGCAGAACTGTGTGTTGGCTTGGCCGGGCAGTAGCCTAGGCTGTGGGAAATCCTAATTTAATAGAGTAAACTCAACCCAAAATAATTCCCTAGCCCACCCCTAAATAATATCCTAGATTAACTAGTCTGCCATTTAACTTTAACCAAGCAGTTTTTTATTCAAACATGCTTCCAATTGGCAGGAGCACACCCACTTACCACTTTCTCAATTAAAAAAACTAAAAAAAAAACTCAATTATTTGGTAAATACTCAAAAATAACCTAAAAAAAATTCGACTCGGGGACTACCGCCCCAAACCCCTGCAAATTGCTGTTAAATTAGCCCGGCCGGTTCTAAAATCCTGGCTCCGCCACTGACCACTATCAACAACATAACATCCACTATACCATCCGTGCCAATACTTACACAACCATTAACCTTTTAAGCACCATCCATACACGCCATCACCAACAAACTTTATTTTGCCTCCGCTACCACATACATTGCAATCACAAAACCCCCCTAATTTAATGAAATTTAATACATTCCTTGTCCAAACGCACCGAATCCATAGTTTGTTTTGGATAACTAATCCCCCGTATATCGTTTAGGAAGGTGAAATACGTGTTAGCCATGCAAACATATAATTTCTCATTCATCTTATTAGTAACATCTGTTTCATGCATTTATCCTAAAACAGCAAAAATCTCTACATTCCTTCCCTTCCATCAAGATCCAATTCCGAAATAACCTAATTGCCAAACTTGTAAGGAAACACATTGCGTATTATTTAATTTAAGCATGAGATGATACCTTAAGCGTTCCTTTGCAGTGAGTACACTTAAAACAGGCCTTGTGATAATCAATTCCATCTGCAGACAAAAGCTCCACCGGATAAACAGTCTTCTCACATGCCTTGCATTTCTGCTGTGTACCAATAAAGGACATGGCTATGCCTTAAATTAGATCTGATATATAATCAAACTTGTAATAATTTCCCCCTCCGCCTTTTCAGCTTAATTTCAACGCCTAAACACACAAACATAAATAAAAACACAGTCCTGTCAGGGAGTATATATATAAAATAACATATAATAATAAAACTTGAATTCATTGAGATCTGGATTATCAGGCGATGATGTATAAATTTTGTTTGGTCGAAGATGCATACCTTAAAATTTTAGACAAGCGCGATCTATCGCTGAGAGGTTTTGAGGGACTCCGAAGAATATTAATTTATTTATGTGTAAGTATATATATATTACACATAAACAAGGGGGGGGGGGGGGGGGGGGGGGAGCTGATGAGGCTTTAGCAGCGAGCGTATGATGATGAAGAGTGGATAGCGAGCGAGCGTATAAATATATTGTCGTTGGAAACGCACTTGGCTGCGTTTTGACCAGATACGCGGCCTTTTTTCCACAGCATATATAGAGATTCTTTTTTGTTCAAGGGAAAAGAAAAAAAAAAAAAAGGCATCGTTATTGTCAAAGTAATTACAGCTTTGGATAACTGTATGGTCGTTTTCGGGAAGTGTACATTTGCTCGAATATAGCTAAAAGGGCATTGACGCTAAATCTACGAGAAATAAACCTCGGTTGTGACACTTTCATTTTTTACTTTATTTTATTTTATTTTTTTGCAAATAAAGTAAAATATTGTTTTTATGTATCATTATTCTTTTATGTATACTAGGTGGCTGAATTTACATTTCAAAAGTGTTAGTAATTATAATATATGAGCATTGGAAATTAGTGGAAGAGGCAGGATTTTAGGGTATGCAAATGCGATATTTTTACAAACCAAGATGTTTCGAGGTCAGATTTTCTTGTAAAGATATTCGTACTTATTATTAAATAATTTTAAAACGGAAGTCTTTATATAAAATACATTATTAAATGAGATTTCTTGCACTAAAAATAGTTTCAAGGGTATGGACACATTATTTATTATAATATCTAGTGTACATATTTATGTACACTAATTGTGCCCACGTGCGTTGCACGTGTGGGTGACTCCAGATATTCAATTGGATGAAATTAATAAATGATTAAGAAGATTTGAGTTTTATAATTGATCATGTAAAGCGCAAAACATATAAGAAAGTGTGTACAAATAATGAATTGAAGGAAATAAATGTGTGGGAGACAATGTAGCGACAATGGCATAAGAACAAATGAAATATGATAAAATAGCATAAATCAATGTCGATGAGCCCGAGTTATTAAAAATGTAAAATGCAGAGGAAGAGATAAATTGTTTAGGGAAGGAAAAAAATAATATCATAGTGTAATGAAAAAAGATGAAACTGTAATCGTCAAATATGTTGCTTTTAACATTTGTTAGGATTCAATGTGTCTTCTCCATCTTCAACTTTATGAGCGATAAAAGATGCAAGCTTTCGATCGGAATCTTTAAGCGATTTTCCTTTAATGTAGAATCTGTAGATTTTGTCAGTGCACGTATATAACTTCTGAATATAGTCGGAGCACATAATCCCTTATGGAATAAATTAACATATGTGAAGAGTAAGTATATGCAATTAGTATAAAGCGTTTAGAATTTATATATGAATTGAAAGTGTTAGTATGAATGATATTACCTTTTTCTTTAGAAGCGATGAAATTTGTAATATTGCAACCAATGAAAGACTCTACTTCCTCGAACATTGTGACTGATGCTCTTTCATCGTCGTCTTGGAACTAATTGAAGTAAGTAAATTTTGTTTGGTTGAAGAATGAGTCAGTAAATTTTGTTTTGTTTGGAACATTGTGTTTTGTTGAAGAATGAGTCAGTAAATTTTGAGATGTGAGCTACGTCAAATATTTGGCAAATATTATGAAATGTTTGATTTTACCTCGAGGTGTTATTTGCATATGAGGAAGCACAATTTAGGCTAAGTTCCAATTCCATTCGCAACAGTGACTTTCTTGTTGCAGATATTGACGTATGTCTAGGTCTCAAAAATATTAAATCAATTAGGTCAACAATAAGATGAAAGCAATTCAACAATTGTAAAATAATAAATATTTTAAGTCTTTTCGCTATTAAAAGTGATTCCCAAATACAAACTTAATGATCCTATAAACACTTCCATATTTAAGTATTTTTCCACCATATAATGGACTCATGAAAGGTAAATTGGTAGCACATGCACTAATATGCTTTCTAAATTTGTTTTCTTTGCTAATGTAGTAATAGATTGTATTAGGACCAAAAATTAGTACAGATTTTAGTTTCGTGGTAAAAATAAACTAATAAACATCAATTAATACATGCCTAAGTGTTGTTGAGTAGTATGTTTAGACAACTCACTTTACGTTGTAAAAAAATATTAAGACCAAGAGATTGTAACATATTTCAGTTTCGTGGTAAAAAAAATTAAAAACATCAACGAATACATTTGTAAGTGTTAATATCTATTTAAACATTAGCGTGATAAGTTAAAACTCAGGTCACAATTACTTTCACTACCTTACAAATAAAATAGGCATACATATAGAGCAAGTAGACACAAACTCGTATTATCATGTTGTCATTTACCATTATACCTTTTTTTTTTAAATGAAATGCATCTCTCATCAATTAAATCAATTAAATTATAAGAAATACTAAACTCATGACAGAACTCGTTAAATATACATTAAACACAAAAGCCTTTAAAAATAAGGAAAGCCTGAAGAAGAAAGTCACCAAAATGTACTTGTTTGGGGGATATTTGATGATATCATTTAACATTTACTCATACAGGAATTTAATGCATGCTAACACAAAAGTTAAATTAGCTAGAATTTATGTACAAAATAATGATAAAAAAAGGTTTAAAAGGCATCCAACCTTATGGAGTATTGGGAAAAATAATTACTAAAGCTTGTAGCTATAATTACATGACACTTTTCTTTTGATGGAAAAGAACAGTGTTGAAGCAATACATAGTTATCAAATGGGAACTTATGAATTTATAGCATAAAGTGCAGGTTTATAGGATTAATGGTTATTGTGACTACAACCATCATAATACCTACAAACCAAAAAATAAAAAAAAATAATAAATAAAGAATATAGTAAAAGTCAACCAAAAATAAATATTGCAGTAGGAAGTGTAATACATCATTGTGTAGAAACACCCCCATGCGATATCTTAAATAAAACGTAATTGATTGACTTTAACTATATTTTACATTGATCATAGACTAAAAAGTAAAAAGAAATGCATTAAGCAAAAATCAAGTCAAAAAACTTATATTCCTTCTATGCCAAAAATTAAAAGTTCATGTCACACGACACGGACTAATATGTAGTGCAAATTACACGTAATCCAGATGCCACATTTGTTAGTAAAGAGGAGTGAGTACTAAGTATAGCTGATTAGGCACATATTCTTCATATTTATCCCCTTAATTTCGGTATTTTTATGATCTCATGCAGTGTAAATAGCTTGGATTTGTCTCGTATTTATGCTACTAACCCCAATTGTCAAGTATTTCGTGTTTTGTGTATTTCTCATGTGTTTTACAGGTATTTCATGCAAGTTAGTGCGAAGGAAAACACAAAACAGTGAAAGAAACCAAGAAATGGAGAGTTGAAGGGCATTTTAGTAATTTTTAAGCCTTAGTCCGGAGGTGGGGCCAACTAGAAAGTTGAAGATCTCTAAATTATAAGAACACTGGAAAAAATGGCACCTCAATCCGAGCTACGGTGAAGAAGTTACGATATTTTGAAGTTGCGCGATAATGAAGAGAAATGGACCAGAAACCAAACCGATCCGGATGGAACAGGACCGATCCGGATGGAACCAAACCGATCCGGTCAGAAAAAAAAGAACCGATTCGGTACCAAATGGATCCTGGTCCGGACCGGTCCGGCTGTGCGAAGTGCTGGCATTAATTATGCAGATCATGAGGTGCATAGCTGGTCAAATCTTGCGCAACAAGCGATTCTAGCTGTCAAATTCGTGCTACTTGGTGCTATAAAAGACCAAGCCCTACCTCTTTCCAAGGGGGAGTTGAATTCTAGAGAGTAGAGTCGAATTTTAGAGAGAGAGAGAGAGAGAGTCTTTTTTGGCATATAATTTCATATTTTTCTTTCCTTAGGATTTAGAAAACCTAGTTTGTAAGTTGAACAAGAGTTATTCAAGATTCAAGTTCAGATCTCCTTCTTCCATTCAAGTATTTCTAAGTTCTACTTTCAATTTCTTTCATAATGTAAGTTTAAATTACTCTTGTAGTTTATTTTGTTTCTCAATTCAAGTTCCCTTTCAATGCCTAATAGACCTATGACTTCCTGCATATCTAGAATTCTATTTTCATTTAATAAAATCATGCCTAGCTAAGTTTTTAAGGGTTGGGATGCATGAACCCATCCCAATGTAAATTACTTATGTAGAAAATAGAATTTAAATTAAAAATTTGAAAGGGTCGTGCGAGATAATTTTACAACCATTGTAGATCTTTTAATCTCTCTTGCCCTAGGTACTTGGGATGTTTAAGAATACGATGTGCGTATAGTTATTTAGCACCGCTTTATATTTACCTTTGATTTCGTATGGTGCGGGCATGAACCTCATATACGTAATGCTTAGGATCTATAAAGACTGGATTCATTCAAATTTATAATTTACAATTCTAGTATTCTACACGGTAAATTACTATGGTTAGGGGATTGTATTCCAACTTACTTTCTCGTTCATCTTAATTAATTTAACTTTTTTATTTAATTATTTTTTCCCTTTTCAACCATCATCATCTTTTTCATTTTTTCTTTAGAAGTAATAAATCAATTAAATTCTATCAACCATTCCCTGTGGATTCGATACCCAGACTCGCCACTATACTCCTTAAGAAGTGTAGTTACAAGTTTAGTTTTTTTTTGTATTGAGATTGGAAGCCGATAACAACGACTAGCGTATTACACGGACGCTAGGTTTTTCCACTTGATCAATAGCATTATTAATGTGAAAAACTAAAGCCTTTATGCCAGAGTTGGGATACAATTTCACTCAGAGGACCTTGTAAGTTTGTTTGTTTTGGTATCCAAACAAGATAAAGTTTTTTTTATCAAAGAAATGAGTATGTAAGGACAAGTTATAGCTGCTTTTGGTTTTACATGAAAGAATATATTTTTAACTACAAGAATGAAAGAACTTCAACTTTAGTGAACTGAAATCAGCACAAAGAACTTTTGTCCTGACAAGGTATTAGGAAAAGGTTGGTTTGGTTCGATTTTAATGAAAAATGCCAAAAAATATTTTATCATGCTTGTCGAGATACAAAATGATAAGGTATATGCCTCTCGTATGGAGGAAAATTCAGATTGCGGATGACATTTGAAGAATCTAAACGCTTTTTGCATCTCGAAATTATTTGCTTCATGTTGCAATAGAAAACAATATATTAGTAGTTGCCACAGAGACCTAAAACAGATATGTAAAAGTTATAATATTTTTTATTAAATACTCTTGAACTTCACATCTTTATATTGATTTTCCTTTAACGATGGAATCGTTTCGACCTCAAGTCTTTCGTTATCAATTAGTATTATAACAGTTAGAGATGACAATTCTTAACACGACTCAATAACCTGGCATGAACACGACTCGAAGAAATTATCCTCGACCGTTTGGACCGTTAATAAAAATGCAAAGATCACATTAGTCAATATCAAGACAATGAACTTATCTATCAAATATTCTGCATAAATCCTCATGTGTAGTGAAAATTAAACAATAGTAATCCTTATGTCCCTTATTTATTATGAAATTAGTTTCATCAATTGCTAATTATGTTGGTCTCCTACTCCTGAATCAAACAATACATACGAGATTGTCAAGATGGCGGTCATATTTACCTTCAAAAGCTGATTGTAATCTTGGTTTGAGATAAAAAGACATTTAAATTAGACTATAAGACATACATAAATTGGTAAATTGAAGACCTACTATGTCAGTGGTGTAATTTTTTTTGTTATAGTGTAATTTCAAACTCTTAATTGATTTATTACATAATAAAAAAACTATTCATTTCATGAAGAGATCATAGAAAAAGAATTTACTCTTGTTATTATTGTTTAACAACATATCACAATGGCATATTCCAATGGTGGAATCGATCAGGAAACATGTTGTTGATGCAAAAATTCTCCAACTACGCAGACCAATAAGAAATGGACACCTGTCATTCTACGTGGTAATATATATACTTGCTCGGCACACGAGGAGACTTGCTCGAAACCCGAGGAGAGTTGGTCAGCACCCGAGGAGAGTTGGTCGGCATACCAACCAACTCAATAAAGACCAACCACCCTAGAAGACCAACAATCATATTCATTGTAAATAGATGTAAATGTCTGAATATATAAAGACATTCCATCTCTTGGACTCCCATCACTATAAATGCATGCATTCCCTTAGCCAAAGGGACAATCGAAACTAGGCAACAAACTAATTCATCCCTAGCAATCTCTCTTTCTATACCATATTGTGCTATTGCAAACCCCTGGGAATAAAAGAACAGTAGACGTAAGCTTTATTCATAATCGAACCACTTTAAAAATCTTTATCTCTCATATGCTTGAGGTGCTTATTTATCTTCAATCTCATCCTCATCATTTATTTGTGACTATCTTATCGGCATCAACACATGTTCCAACTAACAAAACTATTCCAATAGTGAAAAAACTATAAACATCTTTTATGCGCAGTCCTAATTTTGAAAACATACATAAAGGTATCTTTAATAACATATGCATCTCGTGATAATAGAAATTGAAAAGAAAGATTGCAATATGCTTCTATATTTGTTTTATTTGCTAATTTAGTAAAATAATGTATTAGGACCAAAAAATTCATGAATTAAATTTGTCACACAAAATAGGGGATGGCCTGTTATGTAATGAAGACTGATATGTAATTTAGTACATATGAGACCAAATGTGATTGTTTGTGAACTCGGTATCCGTAAGAAAATATTTCCAATTACATATTTTGGTTGTCTATTATATATTGGTAGGAAAACATGTTATTTATTTAATGATTTAATTAATAGAGTTTGCATAAAAAGTTTAAGACTGGAGAAGTAAGATAATATATATGGGGGGAAATTGGTGCTTATTAAGCATGCACTTTAAATGAGTACCATTAAAGAGAAACTCCCCTATTTTTAGGTAGTAGATATTGGCATGCTTTGAAGTACATGCTTAATAAGAACCAATTTTAAAGAATGATCCAAATCAGTACGTTCATTATATAAATTTATCAACATAAAAAAACATACTGCTACTCTAAATAATTTTAATTAAAAACTCTACCTCGTAAAAAAACTTGCAATTCGTTCAATCTCCGAACAGATAACCAATCTTCGTTTCCAAATTGCAGCAATAGCCTACACAATTTCATAGAACAATCAATTGACTGCATACATAGTTTCTATATGAAATAACAATATATTATGTATCTTCAAAAACTTCATATTGGGAATACATAAATAATATCCATATTCAGTTAATTAAGTGCATATTTTGGTAAATATATAAAATATTAATAATTTAAAATCAATAAAAGGATGTTGCACCACAAGTTGGTATTTAATGAAACATGTGATGTGAATTCCAATGATTGGAATTACAAATGGTATATAATGGCATTCGAATAAACCTTCAATTTGGAAGAATAAAAAACACCACAACAAACATATCATACTGGGAAAAATAATATTCAAAAATATAATAATGTACACATTTATGATAACATATTGATCAACTATTTGAATTTTAAAATTAGATATATTCACTAGAATTTAATAAGATGCATGAATTAGAAATGACTGAAAAATGAATTGGTATTAAATCGAAATTTTTTAGGATAAACAATACAACTGAAATATGCATTTGAGATTGATTTACATAGACTCAATAGAGGAATACCTTAACCATTTAAAATTAGATATATTCACTGCAATTTACTATGATGCATGATTTACAAATGAGAGAAAAAGATAGTGGCATTAACCTGGAATTTTTTAGAGAACCAATACCACCGAAATATGCCTTTGAGATTGAATTACATAGAGTAAATGGAGGAATACCTTACCCATTCAGATTTAGCTCTTGGGGCTTCCTCTTACCTTGAAAACACAGGGTACTTGAAAGATCAAGTGAGCTTGAGAGGGAGTCAAATGTTCAATAGTAAATGGGGGAAGATCAATTGAGCTTGAGAGGTAGTAAATGGGGTAAATGGGGAATCGTATAGAAGAATAGGTATATGGGTATTAATGGATTTTTAAAATGTATGAGGGCAAAGTGGTCATTATACAAGTAAAGAGAAACTCCTCTCTTTTTAGGTAGTAGAGATATGCAATCACTATGTTATTAAAAGAGGTCATTTTATATAATACTTTGAAGGGTAAGCTTAAATAATATGATATTTAACTTCACCCCTGTTTTTTAAACTACTTGGCCATAAAACCTATTTGGTGGAAATGGACACATATGAAAAACAAAACTTATTCCATGCGCAATGACACCTATTTCATGTCAATCAATCTGACATTGGTGCTATGACTAATTGTTTCCAAAAATTGGGGTTGTTAAGTCAAATATTGTTTTCACATTTAGGTTTGTCAAAAAGACACCATTAATAAATATATAAAGCCACTCAATTAAAGTTATGAAGGTAATGCATATATTAGATTGTTTCCAAAAGAAAAAAAATGTGTTTGTACATATACAATCACTCGTTTAAAAGTTGATTGTCAAAAAAACAAACCGATTCCATTTGAAGAAAATGTTGCAAAAAGAGAAATGTGGCAGTGACATGATATGAAATTGATCCACCCTTTACAAGATATGTCGTGTTCGTGTCAGGTTTTTTAACACGAAGTTGTATCGTATCGCGTTCGTGTCAAAATTATGTCTCGTGTTAGTGATGTATTTTGTCTTATCTTATAATTCGTATTTTTTACTTAAGTTTTTTAATATTATGATGTTTACTTAATGTAAGGATAAAATTCCAATTAGTGTCAATTTGTTTGCATTGGCATTATTCCGGACAAAAATCTCTTTGAGTCATAGGATATATTTCATATGTCGCAATTCCCTGACGTTGTGTTGAAGACACAGCGGCCAAGTTTCAAAGATAGATCATGCCGCATTTTTTGTGCATGTTTTATGTCTTCACATTCATATGGATTTTCGAGATTCTCTCAGGTATGAATGCATAATGGTTTATGGTTCTCGAAATAATTTATAAGGATATTATTTTATTTAAAACTGATTTTAAAATGATTTTATAAATCTTTTTTGAGTTAAATCGTGTTTAGAGTCGTATGAACTAAGTCTTACACTTTATTTGGTTCAAATGATTTTTACAGCTTTCAAACAAGATTGTTTTATCGTTCAAACGACATAGTACTCTTGTTAAAATGAGATGCTCATTTTGTTCAAACGACATCTTGTTTTAGTTCAAATGACGCGTCGCTTCGAAAATTGTGTTTTATTATTTAAGGCACCTTTGACTCAGAAAAGGGGTGTTCAGTACTGAACAGAAAAAATACGTTTTCTGCCAATTGTTTCCAAAGTTTTCCAAAGCAAAAACATCCTTCCTTGCTTCAAGATCCTATTTTACATATTTCGTGTGTCGTAGAGATCTTGTATTTGCACCACTGTTTGATTCTTCCATCATTTGAAGAACTGTGTTCGTGCGGTGGACTTCGTACTTGCTGATTGACAGTTGATGTGGCTGTATCGATAGATAACGAGTCATACGTGGACTCGTGTGTTGTGTACCTTACGTAGGTGGACTCCGACGTTACAAAGGAGCGATAGAAGAGAATAAGAGGCGTCAAGGCTTGTAGAGATCGAGTCGTTGAGTAAAAGTGTATTTTTCCTTTGTGGTTTTCGTATCATAGTTATTGTCTGGCTTGGACCGTCCGAGGTTTTTTTCCCTTAGTGGTTTCCTCGTACATCGGTGTAGTGAACTTTCTTTACTTTATCTACTAAATGTCACTAGATGCATGTCTAGGATTAAGAAGATAAAAGTGGGTTAATTAAAATTTGGTTCACAAATTTGGTGAATAATAAAATTGAGAAATTTTTGAAAAGATTGTCTTTGATTAAAGCACATACACATAAGGTCCTCCTCACTTAGGTGTAAAACTTATTAATCCTATTAGTTGTGTCATGTCTTGTCTTATTTTGAATTAATGTTATTCGTATTTTTGTGTTACATAGAAAAACACGATGAAGGTTGTGTCGTGTTCGTGTTTATATATTATTTTATCGTGTCATGTTGTGTCATGTGAGATACAAACATGATAAAAAATATGAAACCACCCTTACAGTGCCTTATTATGAGGCTTCGGTATATTTTTACTTGTATAATATTATTAACTTATCTATATCTAGAAAAGTAAATCACCATAATAATGTTATTCATGGAGTTGAATTCGTTATTCAATATCTTAATCAAATAAAAAAGATTAATTTTTTAAAGAGTTAATTACATTATTTTCTGATAAAATATATGTTGTACACGTGAAGGTGCTTACAAAGGTTCATAACATCAAACACAGTACAAAAAATCAACCCAGCAAATCCCATCTCACCACATTTGGTACATGATTGAATAGAAGATAAAAATAAGAGAAGGTGAGAAATCAAACATACTAAAATCTGTTGTGGACTAAATGTTCATGGAACTCCAAAATCTCAACGCACTCCAAATTCCATTCACAATTAAATAACTTTAAAATCTACCGTTTTTGAGCATCCATTCACACCTCTATAGTTATGCTTATTCATATCTCCCTAAACATCAGATACCAAAGTATTTATTCATTACAAATGATAAAATGGACGAAGATCGACAAATGAAACTTATTTATTTCTTAAAAGAGATTAATTTCTTCACTAAGTACCTTTATCCACATCTCAACAATAAAAAGCATGGTTATATAGTTGTGGTTTATGAAGTTATCGAGAAATAAATTAGGCATATGAAACCATGGGATTGTATTTTGGAAGATTATGGGTATAGGAGATATCAGGTGGAACTTTTAGGTATTCTAAATAAGGGGGGGGGGGGGGGGGGAGAGTTTTGTCATCAATTTAGATGTGTGTATTTGAGAGTCTATTTATATATTGTCTTCTTAATTAATGAGATGTTTATTATGAATGGTCAAACAGTTGGATATTAATGTGGTTAGGTAATATAGATAGATAGATAGATAGATAGATAGATAGATAGATAGATAGATAGATAGATAGATAGATAGATAGATAGATAGATAGATAGATAGATAGATAGATAGATAGATAGATAGATAGATAGATAGATAGATAGATAGATAGATAGATAGATAGATAGATAGACAGACAGACAGACAGACAGACAGACAGATAGATAGATAGATAGATAGATAGATAGATAGATAGATAGATAGATAGATAGATAGAGAGAGGGGGGTGGAGGGGTTGTTCGAAAGATCAATGAAGAGAGAGAGAGAGGGGGGAGATGAATTTCATTTTTGAAGAGTGTTAATTATGACGGAGAGAGAGTAAATGAATTTAAATAAAGAATGGTAAAAAGGGAAGTTGATTAATAAGTAACGGTAATATCGTCTTATTTGTAGTTCAAAAGCTTTCTGCTCTTTTTAAGTAGTTGTAGATTATAGATTGTGTATATGTATGTTGTAACCATTATATTCCAGAAGTTTCCTAATTATTCAATACATATTTTTTTATAATTAATCCATTAACATATCTTTTTGGTATTAGATTTACTCGTTCTTATTATATTTGTTATATGTTGGTGTATACACAAACATAATATGTTGCAAAAATTTACATATTCATATATGTATTATAAAAAAATCATGTATACATTACGACACATTTACTGAATTGAAAAGAGACATGCTATCATTTGATTTTGAAGGAAAATGAGACTAATCTAGCCCATTAAGCGTGACATGTGGTGTTGATTACCCAACCACCCTTATGCTTTGATTGTCCACCAAATAAATGGAGGTTGACTGAGGTTGGACTACTCCAAGATCATAAAGATGACATTCAACTAACTTCTTTAGTATCACAGTCCTATGTTGGACCAACCATAACAATGGAGATAAGCTAAAAGAAATGATGACTATATTAGAACATTATCATGTATAGTGATAGGACTAATTAGGACTCCTTATATAAATAAGAATCACCGCCACCATAACCTCGCGCTCGCATTATAAGAAGGGCACATGTCAACAACCTATACACTCTGTACATATGGTTTGGACTCTCAACTAGCAACTATATCACTCCAAATCATCATTTTCCTAGTAAACAAACACCTTATTTTTCCTCATGGACGTAGGTGAGGTCGAATTATTAAACCACGTATATATATGTCAATTTATGTTATACACTACACTCTTGACATAATTGAGATTTAACACTGTTCTAAATTAGATTCTCGTACATTCACTACACGAAAAGGCTAAATTGTCACCTTTGATCCAGTCAACCTTGTCACGATCATTGACTGTAATAAAAAAATACGCATTTTTTATCATGGTCAATGACCTTGATAAGTCCGTGATAAAGGTTTGTCACCGTCATTGACCGAGATAAGTCCATGATAAGTACAGTTGTTACGGACATGTCACAGTCAAAGACTTTAACAGGTCCATGACAACTCTTTAAACGAAACCCTAACTGCCTTTTTTTTCCCACCGTTTTCCTTTCCCTCCTTTTTCTCTTTCTTGCGCGCGACTGTTTTCTCTCTCTCTCTCTCTACATTTTCAGGTGTGTTTTTTCTTTCTCTCTCTCTTTCCTTTGTGTGTGTATGTGTGTGTGTAGGTGTAGGTGTCCGTGTGTGTGTGTGTAGATCTGTGTGGGTGGGTGGGGGGAAGTGGGGGATGGCAGTGTGTGCAGGTGTATATGTCCGGGGCGGGGCAGTGTGTGTAGGTGTGTGTGGGGGGAGGGGGGGTCTGTGTGTGTTCGCGGAGGGGGGAGGGGTAAATTGAAATTTAATTGAATGAAATTGAAAGTGAATTGAATTGAATCGAATTGAATTGGTGTTGATATTGAATTTAAATTGAATTGAATTGAATTGGTATTGATATTGATACTGAATTTGAATTAAATTGAATTGAAATTGAAATTCAATTTCAATTTAATTGAATTTGTATGTATTGGTATTGGTATTGGTATAAATCAGTATAAATTGAAATTGAATTTGAATTGGTATAGATTGGTATAAATTGAAATTGAAATTGAATTTTAATTGGTATTGATATTGGTATAAGTTGGTATAAATTGAAATTAAATTTGAATTGGTATTGATACTGGTATAAATTGGTATAAATTAAAGCGATTTTTCACAGTGCCATGAATAACGGAGGCAGTGACTTGGCATGCTAGGGAAGAAGCAGGGGATAATCGCATGCGCCATCCTATTGATTCTACAACTTGGAAGAGATTGAGTTTTGAGTATCCCGATTTGCTCTAGAACAGCGTAACATTCGTTTGGAAATATCAACAGATGGTTTCAATCCATTTGGAAATCTAAGCGCCAATCAGAGTGTATGGCCAGTGATCCTAGCCCCACTCAGCCTCCTCCTTCACTGTGTATGATACTTGAGTTTTCAATGTTGTCTTTGTTGATACCTAGGCCAAAGGTACCAAGTGAGGACATCGATTATACCTGGATCCTTTGGTAGAAGAATTAAATGAGTTGTGGTAAGAGGGTGTGCAAGCATTTGACTCTTTTAGAAAAGAAGAGTTTACGTTGAAAGCTATGTTGATGTGGGCAATTCATGAATTTTCAACTTATGTGACATTATTCGATTATGTAGTACATGGTTATTTGGGGTGTCCTATTTGTGGAGAGGAGACTGAATCTTTTCACCTTCCCATTAGCTCAAAAAATGTATACCATTGCCATAGGATTTTTTACCCCTACTTATAGTTTTAGATTTGAGAAAGGTTCCAATTTTTTATCAGACTAGGTTACTGTCGAGAAAACTTTCAGGTTTAGAATTTGAAAGTAAATATTCTGATTGTGGCCCTAATATGCCAGGTAAGAATCCTAAATTTTAGAATGTCAAGCATAAGAAGACCCCAATTAGGAATGAAACTGAGACAAGAAAGGCATGGTCTAGGAGGTCAATTTCATTTGACTTGCCTAATTGGAAGAATAACCCAATGCATCTTGTATTGGATGTGATGCACGCAAATAAGAACATCACTTAACATATTATGGGCACATGCCTTGGGGGGAGTCATTCGAATGACGGAGAAAATGCACGAAAATACCTTAAATTGTTGAAACTTAAGCCACAACTATGGTTGAAAGAAGATAGTAGGGAAAGGACAATAATTCCCCCTGGTGCGTTTACTTTAATGAGTGAGGAAAGGAAGGTACTTTTAGACACAATATATAATTTGAAGGTTCCATCTAATATTTCATCCAACTTACAAAGGATTGTGAATTATGCTACCCATGATTTACACAAGTGTAAGTCCCACGATTGGCATGTGATTATGCAATTGGTTCCTCGATTGTTTAAGCATTGTTTCTCTCCAAACACAAGGATTTACGAAGAGCCATTATGCAAATTAGTATTTTTTTTTCTCACTTTTATGTGAGAAAGTAGTCAATCGAGATCACATAGTGGCCGCAAAATTGGCGGTGACCAAAGCGATTTATGTGTTTGAGAAGCACTTTCACCCATCATTCTTTGACATAAGTGTTCACTTGTTGGTACACATAAGTGACGTGGCACTTGTGTCCAGTTAGATATCGGTGGATGTATCCGTTTGAAAGATTGATGAAAGCATTCAAAGATTACGTCAAGAATACATGATACATTGAAGGATCAATTGTAGAGGAATACATCACCATGGAGTCATCAATCTACACTCGGGAATATATGCCTGACTTGACCTGCCTGGATGACATTGATAAGTCTGTCGATGAGGGTGGTCATGTGATGGGAAAACGAGTGAAATGAATGAGTTTGCAACATGAACAAGTATCTCGTTATCTATTTGACACATATGAAGATGTCGAAGAATGGAAAAAGTAAGTTTAAATTATTTTAACTTTTACATTATTTTAAATTATTTTATACACGATTAATTTTGTAATACATTCGTCACGATCTATGCAGAAAATATGAAGCATGTGAGAACAATAAAAAACAAAACATAATGGCACAATCAGACAACGAATTTAGGTTGTGGTTGTCACACGAGGTAATTATAATGAAAATGGTTATTATTAAATGTCACATTACAAGAAAGCTTTACAATTTACCTAATTAATTTATCTATATTCTCAGCTCTTAAAGAAGAGTGATGCGATATTAAGGCTTGCTCGTCTAGCCACTGGACCCTTGTTCATGGCACAAGAGTACAAAAATTATCAATTGAACGGTTAAGTATTTGGTGAAAGGGTGTACGAGAAAAATACAAATGTACAGAACTCGGGCATTTCATACAAGGCTCTTACTTTCTTTTGAGCGAGCGCGAAAGATAAAAACCTCGTTGAAGCTGAAATGACTTACTATGGTGTAATTCAAAATATATTTGAATTGGACTATGTAAGCTTTAAAGAGGTTGTCTTTTACAGTGATTGGGTAAGAGTTGAGGATAAAAATGCTTTTGAAGTTGATCCTGGAACCAGTTTGATCTTGGTTGACTTTTCCAAATTGAAGAGCAATGAACACGTGAGTGATGAGCCATTTGTTTGTGCTTTTCAAAAGGTCAAGCAAGTGTTTTACTCAGAGTATATCAACAACGAGCCGTGATCAATCGTCCTACATGCACCAAAGTTTCTCAACAATAGTGTAGATGACTTGGTTACTCCTAATAAATATCAATCCATTTTTTATGATAACCCAAATTTGAAACAATTTTTAGATTTTTAATAGGTATTCCATTTATTTGTAATGACTAGTGGCTTTATTATTCTAGTGCTTTGTGGGTGTATTCTTTTAGTGCTTTGTTATTATCGAATTTGAATCAAAATTGGTTTTATGGTTAGTGAATGTGTTAATTACGATTTTAATCAATTTAAAGAATAATTCAAAGCCCATGACCTGGGAGTGTGTGTTCTCGGGGGAGGGGGGGGAGTGTACGTGTGTGTAAATTGAATTTGGTATTGGGTATTGGTATTGGTATAAATTATGTATTGTTATTATCGGATTTGAGCATTAATTCAAATTGGCATCGTATGTGGAAAACTCTCGATCTCCACCACTTGATTTGCCAACCTTACAACCATGAGTGTCGAGAAATTATAGTACCGTAGAAGAAATCGAATCCAATCTGAGATCTAAAGCGAGAGAAAGGATCATTCTCCACCAAGGTCCCCCGGGTCATCCATCGATGTATGATCTCGGGGGCGATCGTTCCACCATACTGGTCATAATTGCCATAATCTCCGCCATGGCATTTCATCATTGAAGCCATCTTTTAGGGGTCTCACGTTATGCCTCCACTATATATGAGGATCGTTAGCACAATTCTAATGTGGAGATAGCTCATTTAAGGAGACATCTTAATGAGCATACATAGGGGAATGGATATAGTTATCATGGACCCGATTGTCATCAGGCAGAATAATCCGTTCTCCAAGGACTCTTCCCATTATCAAAAATTAAAGACTTCAAATCCACGATCCCACATGGATTTCATCCCATCCAGCGTCGGGAGAGACCACCATATGCTTATCGATATGCCAATTGGGGATATTAACATGTCGAACGATGATATGCTAGTAGCCATAAAATTCATGTGGACTTGCCTGCACTACCTAGCAAAAGTTCAAGTCAGGAGGATCTACATGACCTCATTATAGAGGAGTTGGGTAGAGTAGGGCACCTAAAATACACATGCACACCAAAGGATCTAGCTGCAAGAGCTCTCGGTCATGGATTAGCCTCACCATTCATCTAGGAGATTGAGAAGTCAGATCCACCGAGAAACTTTATTACCCCAAAGATCACTATCTATGATGATAAGACCCTGGTTAACATATTCTTCATTACAATCGATCAATGTCCATATGTTATTACCACGATGCCCTTATCTGTCGTGTTTTTCCATCAACGCGGGGTGAGAACGGCCTTAAGTGGCGTGAGAAGAAAACCGTAAGGTGAATCACCTGATTCAGAGAAGTGGTCGAATAGTTCATTGTCAGTTTCATCATTATCAACAAGGTTGTGAAGGTAGTAGACTCATTTATCGACTTTTTTGCAAAGTGACAGGAGTCTCTTAAAAAGTATACCCAAAGTTATTAGCAATTATTCAATGAGATTGACAATTTTAATGAGTAGTTGGTGATCTCCTCATTTAAATTCAGCCTTGATTAGATGACTTTTATTACTCATTTATAAAAAAGCCAATGTCATCATTATATAATCTTATAGCCCAAATTGAGAAGTATTCCAATGTGGAGGATGAGACCCTCAATAAATATGGTTAGGGTGGTCGGTTTATAAAGGCAACAAAGAATGGAAACTAAAAGAAGGAGGAAAATGTGGAGCGTAATTAGCCACAGCTAAGAAAGATGTAGCACAATCCTAAGGGTAAGGTAAATATGTCAACCATTGAGAATGTGTATGGGGAAATTGACACCTTCTTCAAGGACCTCATTTACACGTTCCTCAAATAGATCAAGGACAAGACTATAAGAAGCCGTAAAAAATGGTGGGAGATCCAAATAAGAGGGATATGAATCAACAGTTCACTTATCACAAGGGCCACAACCATAAAATAGAGAATTTTAATATGATGAAGCGTCATTTAGATTACTTAGTCCAAGTTAGGAACCTTACGGAATACATATATACTGAGAAAATAAATGTGGCAAGCTTAGTTAATGCTACTAAAAAAAGGGATAACAATGACTTATCGCCTTCAGTGATGGTGATTTTCATTCATGAATACATTAATTCCTCTCAATGCAACGGAAAGAAGCTTAGTGAGAGGATCAAAATTGTATCCAATATACAAGAGGCCTTTTGCTTAAAGTTTACAAGCTTGTTATTAACAAAAAGCTGAGCAAAGACATTAATCTCGACTCAGTTATCGTGTTCATGATCAAGACTTATTCTGAGCTAATATTCCTCACAAATATGTCGTGTTCTTAACTTTGAGGTTTGTAAATTTTTATGTGAAGAGGATTTTGGTTAACCAAGGTATGTACATGAATTTACATAACAAGCTTAGGTATAGTTTCCAAGACCTTAACACCAAAGTTAGATTCTTGATCGGCTTCAACGGGAATGTGGAAACCCCACTTGGAAAGATCAAGTTACTAGTTTAAGTCAGCTTAGTCAACCGTGAGATCGAATTCCATGTTGTGGGATTAGAGTGACATTATAATTCTAACCTTGGGATAGGGGGCTACACATTATGAGTGAATTTACCTCATCTATTTATTTAAAAGTAAAATTCATGACCGATCAGGGCATAACGGAGATCAAGGGTGACTAAGTAACATCTCAAAATTGTTTTATCATTGCCATAAAGTAAAACCAGACTTGGGCTAATGAAAGTCAACATGATGATGACTTTAAGGCCGAGCTTTCTAACTTGAAATGAAAGGGCGTTCGATTAGGGGTTAAGGAATTAGGGTGTCCCATGCCAACTGAGAAATGGAGGAACTGAGAACAATTCCTTTTAACTCATTAAAATCGAAAAAAATATTTCTTATCAGCTCAAAGTTACTAGAAAATAAATTTGACCGGCTTATGGAGTTTCTAAAGTGAACCATTGATGTGTTCCCCTAGCGGTGCTATGATTTACCAAACATATATCTAAAGATTATTTGTCATCGACTTCACATGGATCCTGTTAGCTATCATGTCAAGCATAAATTGAGAAAGTCATATGTAGAGAAGGTTAAGGAAGGGAAAAGATACTTCATACTAGCTCCAGATCCAATTTGTTTACTATGTTAGACACACTCTCTTTAACACTAAAAGAAGGTATAAGCCCATAAAGAAGCTTGTCTTAGACCTAGTGATGTCTTATAGAAAGCTAATTCACTATTTTGATGCCCATTCTATAGTTACACTTACCACTTACCCATTCAAAGAGGTTTTAAATAATGGTGGCATCACCAATATAATGAAAAATTAGTCTTTGGAGTAGGCTGACGAGGCAAAAAATCGAGCGGTTGTGTAAGACTATCTGTTGTTATTATCGGTTTACCACCGCAATGCAAAAAAATAAACTTTAATTACACTCTTATAGGAGTATAGCGACGACTCTGGGCATCAAATCCAAGGAGAATGTTTGTTTAGAATCCAATTGGTTTATTATTTCTCAAAAAAAAGTGTAAAAGATGATTTTTTATTTAAAACATTATATACTACAATTAATCTAGGCAAGTATTTAAACAAAAGTAATTAACAAGAATAAAAATTATAGGATGAGAGTTATATCCCTCACCATGGATGAGTTAGCATAAACAGTCACATGGAAAGGAAAGTATTTTCAAGATCTATACCTATTTGCACAATTGATAAAATCTAGATTTATCACCCCTAAATTCTCATAAAAGCTTAATTCGAGTACGGTGTCATTAAATATCCTCGGGATTATGCACGAAAGGTCACAAGCATGGCCCATACATGATATACTCCATTAAGTTTCCTAGATGCAAAACCAAGAACAATTAACTAATGAAAACTAACTTAAACTATCATACCATAGAAAAATAACTAATTAAACCATAGTGAGTTCAATAATCTCAACATAAATTACTTAGCTAGAAATAATGGTAAATGAAAATGGAATGAAAGAAAACAATAATTAAATCAATAAAAGTAATTTATAGAGTATTGAATGAAACTAAGAAAGCTTAAATTAGTGTAGAAAACATCGAATAGTAATTTACAATACGAACCCTAGGTGAGAGAATAGAGAGAAGCTCTCAAAATATCAATCAACAACTAAAAACTAACTAAAAATAATTATATATAACAAAAAAATCGACTTGATATATACAGTAAGTTGATTAAATCAAAAGAAAAGAAAGGAGAAAGCAAGAAATATATGTAAGGTTGATTGTTTGAATGTCCATCGATCGATCGATCGATCTAAAATCAACCCACCGCTTTCCATTTCTTCACGAAACCTGGTGTTATACCATAAATATTAAACACCACATGTACCTCTTAGAGAATGCCTCGTGGCCTCTCTGAAGGCAAATAGAGAGATCGTCCTCATTATTCTGCTCATCTAAGTGAATATGTGCTCGGCTCACGCATACCTGTTCTCGGCCCTGCCATCCCGTTAACTGTCCCACCACTGTTCTCACAGTGTTAGTTAACGGTGTTAGTTGACTGAGTCAATACCACCCCTGCACCGGCTTACGCACGTGATAGAAGATCATAGGTCACATTTATCCTATTTGTAGAGGTGAGGAATTTATACACTTTCCCACTCCTGTTATGTTGTAGCAAACTCATCCTTACATGTCCCACTATGGGCAAAAGGTGTAACTATCTGACTTATAAGGCACTCCACATGTCCCTTAATATTATATGATAACCAATTAGGAATAACATTTAATCCCGTGCGATAAAGGATCGAGAGCCATCTCACTAACAATCATATGCCAACCCTAGAGAGAAAGAACAAACCAGAACTTGTATTCACCCGCTTATCGACGATCGTCGAACATTAATAATAACACCATCACTGCACCTATGGACGTAGGCACCTCTTTGGGTCGAACGATGTAAATCCTTGTCTTCTCTATTTGTCTCTCACCCCCTTTCTCTCTCAATTTAGCAATCTTATAGTTTAATATTTTTATCTATTATTGTTTATTATTGGAAATCCCTTAGTTAAGACATAAAATCCATAAACCAATTTCAGACGATAACATATTGGTGTCGTATGTGGAAATTTTGGAAAGCCATTGTTATTTCCTCCCATTATTAACCCTAAACACTTTCCCCTCCTTCCAAACATTCACTCATAAATTCTAGAAAATGGCTAAAAATCTAGAAAGCAGCCGCATAGTAGAAGCACTTTCACCCTCCACATCAGTGGGAATGGGAAACATACAAGGAGTTTTGATGAGCTTGGCAAAGGGCTAAGAGGCCATACAAGAAAGCATTAAGCAACTGACGTAGATGCTCAAGGCTGGGCAGAACATGCGTAGAGTGGATCCTGCCACTCCAGTCGAAAGCGGAACTTTGGAAGGTAGAGGAAAAATATTGCCTCTAGCCCCCTACAAAAATAGGAGGCACGCGTATAGGGTGAAAGCCCTAAAAACCTAAGGAGATTGAACCTGGGGTCACATGATGGCAGGAGTGCATCTAGGCATCTGGATAGTGAGAGGAAAGATCATACCGTCCCGATATTGCTTCCTTCCTTAAATAAACTAGATACGATGATGAGCAATCCTTCTCTGATGAAAGGTCCAACGTGCTAAAACGACTGAGTAGAGAATATGGTTTTAATAGATTAGGCCCGCATAAAATGAGGGATCAGTAGCTAATAGTTCCTAAAGAACAGAATGCTCGTTAGGACGAATCATCTCAATATGTCAACAGGGGATCACAATGCTCGACCAAATCCAAAACGAGCATAAGAAGATCGACCCAAGTCGAGAATACCTCCCAGAAAGAGATCTCATCCTAAAGCTCAGGTTGAACAGTCAAGTCCATTGTAGTAAAGGTCGAACAAGAGGACCAACCCTGGAAGGGATCCATCCAGCGACTAGAGGATCATTTGGGAGAAATCGTCAGATCCAAGAACCCCCTACACAAGGATTTATGAAAGGATCCCCTTTATCCCAGCGATAGTGTGTTATCCGATAATGGAAAAATTCAAACCACCAATCATTATGCCGAGATACAATAGAAAAACCGATGCCATTTTACATGTAGAGAAATACCAAGCCGCTGTTGATATCTACTCTATTCTGGATGAAATATGCTGAGGAGCATTCTGAAGTATAATCACTGGTTCAGCTCAAATCTGGTATAACAGCTTGCTGCAAGGGAAGATCTTTAGTTTCTAATAATTAGTCGATCTCTTTGTCAGTAATTTCTACTTTGGGTCTAAGTCTAGTAAGAGAGTTGCCTATTTTCTCAACGTGCGGTAAAAGGCCGATGAGATCACGCGTGATTTTATTACTCGCTTAAATAATGAGAACATAAGGTGGTAAATTACAATGAGAAAATCTCCATAACCGCACTGATGAGAGGGCTACATTCGAAAAAGCTATTTGTGCCCTATTTAAGGATCCACCCAAAATAATAATAGAACTCTTAGACAAGGCCGATAAAATCATGAATGTCGAGGAGGCCACGGCGGTCGAGGAATTGGATTACCCTAAGGCTACTTTAAGTAAGAACAAATAGAAGAAGGATTAGAAGGATAAGAAAGTCGATAAGCCAAAAAAGTACGATGAGTACAACTCGAGGAGATAAAAAGAAGTAAAGACCTAAGATGGCTTAGAAAACTCAAGGCCCCCCACAAGACGTCATGACAAGAGCAAGTACTGTGAGTTTCACAAGGACCACGACCACAATACAAATAGTTGCATTACTCTCAAGAATGAAATTAAAAGTTTAATCAGAAAAGGTAAGCTATTCAGGTACGTGGATAAGGATTGCCGAGCAAATCTAAAAGAATGTAAGAGTAGAAGGCGATCAAAATCCCTTTGTCCAAAAGTAGATGAAAAGAAAAAAAGACGAGATAGAGATTTAAATGATGACCCAGATCTTTCAAAGAATCCAAATTAGCCAATCCATGAGGTTAAGATGATCTTCTTCAGATGTTATTTCATCTCTGGCAGAGATGTTAGAGGAAGGAATTAGTTAGCTAAAAAAAAGGCTTACCTGAAAGAGGCAAAGGCTTATGCTCATATCAAGCAGATCAACCTAATGGGAAACATAAATACTCGCCCAAGGAGGGTAAACAAACATCATCTTATTATTTGGTTTTCCAAAGATAATTTATCCAAAGTTTTATACTCTCGTGACGACCCTCTAGTCGTCACTATGATGGCCCATAAAAGCAAAGTAGGCAGGATCCTCATCGATAATGGCAAATCGAAAGACGTTATGTTCTATAATCGCTTCAGAAAGCTGGGATTTCGTGATTGCAAGCTAACACCATATCACTATCCTTTGATCAGCTTATCGGGGCAAAAGGTATACCGCTTAGGCGCCATTGCATTGGAAGTTATAGTAGGTGCCTGTCCAACATGTTAAACAAAAATTGTGCTTTTATTTGTCCTGGATAAAAATTATCTTTCTGTATATTATCATTCTGGGAAGAGTTGAATTAAAGAAATTCGAAGTCAGACCTTTTACAGTTCATCAGTGTTTGAAGTTTCCCACTCATGATGTAGTCAAGGAGGACTAAGTGGAAGATCGAGAATGCTATTATACCTCGGTCGACTAGGAAGAGCAGAAGAAGTTCACTACGACTTACCAGATTGAAATGATATATCCACAAGACATTAAGAAATTGGTCAAGGGATAGGTAGTCGAGCAAATCGAATCTATCGTACTCAACGATGAGCACCCGGAGAAGACTATTCAGATCGTCTCATCCCTGGAGCCTGAACTCAAGAAAGACTTGGTAAGCTTCCTAAGACAGCGAAATAACGTGTTTGCTTGGAGTTATGAGGACATGCTTAGGATGAACCTGGATAAAATAGGTCATGAACTGAGCATAGTAAAAGATGTTGCACCAATCAAACGAAAATAACGAGTTTTTAATGCTAAAAAGAATATGGTAGGTCAAGAAGAAGTTCAGAATCTACAGAATGTTAAATTCATAAAGGATGTCAAATATCCTGAGTGGCTCTCCAACGTGGTAATAGTACGTAAAAAGAACAATAAATGGCAAATGCGTGTGGACTTCACTGACTTAAATAAAGCTTGCCCCAAAGACCACTATCCATTATCCAGGATGGACCAATTGGTTGATGCCACTTCGAGTTACGAGCTGGTCAGTTTAATAGATGCTTATTTCGGGTAGAATCAGATCAGAATGAAGCCAAAATATAGAGAAAAAACATCATTTATCACTAGTAGATGCACTTATTGCTATAATATCGTGCCCTTCGATCTTAAAAATGCTAAGGCCACCTACCAGAGATTGGTGAATAAGGTGTTCGAATATCAGATCAGAACGGGAATAACATGGAGGTATATGTAGAAGACATTATAGACACCACATTTTAGGACCCCCTAGGTCTCCTCTAAGGTCCCTAACACTACCCATCTCACTATAAACCCTAGGTCTCACTCCGAGTACCGATTTAGAGCCCATAGGGTGGCCCCGGGCCCGTTTGACCCCGATCAACTCTTTCGCCATAACAAAAGCTCTTTAAAGGTCTCAAAATACCCTTTCCAATGGTACACACCCATGTGCGAATCGGTATAACAGTTCTGACGAACGGACCATTTTGCTACCGAAGATTGATTCGGAGGCCATCGTTCACTCCCGAGTCCCGATTTGACCCCAATCAAATTCACCGTCAGAGAAAAATCTCTTTGAATCATCGAAGGGCATGGAAACCCCTTTCCAACAGTCTACCTCGTGCGCGAAACAGCATAACCATTCAGACAAATGATCAGTTTTCCCCTAAAATCGATCCGGAGGCCACTCGGCACTCCCGGGCTCCATTTGACCAAAGTGAACTCTTCACTCAAATGAGACTGAATGAATCTCTGAAGGGCACTGAATACCCTCTATAACGGTCCACCCCATACACGATTCTGACCTACGACACGGACGAACGATCCATTTTACTCCGCGACGCCCTAGGACGCTTTCGAGCCCCGATTGACCAACGTCAACTTTCTGAACTGAGCAAAACTCTTTGGAATGTCGAAGTCCATATCCTAACATTTGCAGTGGTCCACCCTGTGCGTGATTCTGACTTACCATATGGACGAATGATCCGTTTACGTCCGACGATCTCCCGTCTATAGGATTGGCATGCGCTTTCAAGCCACATTTGAGCCAAAGTTAACTCCCGGACCCGGGAGAAGTCCAAGTAATCTTGAAGGTATCTGAAATGTCTTTCTAATGGTATGCCCCGTGTGCAATTTGGATTAATGGTTTGCATTCTACGACCATTTTTCTAAGAAAATCTACACGAGACTATCAATTGGCAGGTCCCGAGCCCTGCTAATCGGCACTATGTATGGGGGTACATGCCTATGGGCACCCCTGTGGTAGGTCGATCGTCACCCCCTGGCCCTATAAATAGGGGCCATGACCTCATTCTAGGAGAACACAGCAGGTCCATCAGCATCAGTGATCTCAGTAACATTCCCTCGAAATCAGCGAAGTCCCTCAAGTGAAGTTCCATTAAAGCTTACATTCCCATCCTTTTCATACCCAATTTGGAAAATTATCATTCTCTCTCGTCAAAATTCATCAACACTCAAGGGAGTTCATCCAAGATCAAAGATTAAGCTTCAAAGAAGGCCCAATTCCTTCCCTCTCTCTTTAAATTTCTTATTTTTATATAATAAACATTAGATTCATAATCTAGTTCTTAATTTAGCTCATACACATTAATGTCTACACTTTTTATTAGTATATTTGTCATACTTTATTTTCTATAAAAAATCTCAAAAATAAATAAAAGAGGGTTACACCCGTAAATTCCGAACGAAATTACCCATCATATTTTTTCCAAAATCAAAACAACACACTTTCTACACATACACATATAATAAAATTCCGTTTGGATTTATGGGATAAACCCCACCCCTATGCTAAATCCGAACTACGTGGACTTTGATGCCTTTATAGGCTACGTAGGCATCCCGGATTAAAATCCGAGATTCGAGCCCAATTTTCCAATTTCCCCAATTTCTCAAATTCCCTAATTTTCTAAAATCTCCCATTTTCACACACACACACACACACACTCTCTCTCTCTCTCTCTCTCTCTCTCTCTCTCTCTCTCTCTCTCTCACACACACACACACACACACACACACATATATATATATATATATATATATATATACATATATCATACTTGTTTGTGTTTCATCCAACACATATTTTCGTTTCCTAATAACGACCAATATCGTGATGAACGCACAAATTATACTTTATACATATGATATTTTGGGAACATTCCTATGGATGACCTCACTCTACCTTACCCATGATATGAGTTGAATAAATCCGATCTCAATTATATAAACACGCTCACACACTTCACGGGGATATAAAGAGGAAGATAATAACACTAACCAATGAGATACCGAAGGGCGGGATGGGTGCCTAACACCTTCCCATTCAGTAACTTATCCCCCGAACCTTCGAACTATTGGTTTCGTATGCATCAATTTGTCCTTGATACCGCTCTCTTGAAGTGGCAACATTTCTTTTGCCTGTTTTGTGCAAAATAGGCTAGCGACTCTATCTCTTCACATTTACCCCCACACCGACGACGACCGAAGAAACCTTCCCAAGAAGGAGAGGGGTGAGAGACCGCGACGCAGCCTTCCCGAGGGGGGAGGCGTATCTATATCTATCTCTCTCCTCCTCCACAAAAGGCACCCGACCCGGGATAGCCACAGTGGCCACTCCACTGGGGACTATTTTTAAGAGGGCTAGACTCTATTTGCATGGGTGTTTTACTTTCTTGTATATTTCCCCCCATTTTTCATGTCCCCCTTATTATTCCTTGTACATATGTACCCCATGCTTATGCCACTATTCACACACTTGTAGAGATTTTTCATGTACACTTCACACTACGTGCACCTAGGATCACATATATGCACATGTTACACACACCACGTAGAAATCCATGCTTAGGTGTCACTAACACACACCTCCACTTGTATATATCCATGCTCACTTACACTTAGCACACACTCACTCTCACTTGTTGGCTCTACTATTTATACTTGTACCTCATTCTTCCCTGGGCATGATCAATAAAGATACTCTGTCCATAAGATACTAATAAAATATTCATGCATGGTACACACAACATCACCAAAGAGCATTGATATTGACCAAATTTTGTCCCGTAACTGGGGAGTCACTTCGTAATGGGTGCTGGTCTGGTATGCCGCAGTTAGCCTAAGAGATATGACTCTCACTTTTCATTGGCCAAGTACCTTCGACGTATATCGAAGGATTCCTCCACATCATACCGCTTGACTAAAGTCATGACGGGGGGTATATCGTAGGGAACTCGTTCACATATGTCGAGTATATCAAATTCGCTCTCACACGTGCCGTCCCTATGAAGTATATAGTGAGGAAATTCATGTACACTCAGGTATATCAAATGGCTTGTACACACATACTAATTGCCCTCAAAAGTATGACATATATCGTGGGAGTCACGCCAAAGGGGGTAACACCTTCAAATTAACCCAACCAACTGCATACCCGCATATAGGTGTCAAGCTTAGGACACACATGTTAGATTATCGGTTTCGACCCGAAATTGCCAAAATTTCGGGTCGGTCTGTCGCCCAAATTTTCACGCAATTTTTAAAATGGAACTCTGCCCATAAACCCAATTTTTCCAGGCTCGGGTCCCATCCGAAATTTTTTTTTTCATCTAGGCAAACTTAATACAAGTGAGAACCTAAAAAAATAATAATCATGCTAAGACCCGTCTCTCGTCTTTTTATCTCCCTTTCAAAAAAGTGTCCAAAAAACATTTTTATCCACATGTTTTCCAAAAAAAAGTCAAAAATATTGTCCTCCTTATCTAGAAATAACAAATTCCCCTTCTTTTCTTTTCGAAAATAAATCCCAATTTGTCCCCTTATCAGGTCGATCGCATACCTTTGGCCTGGATCCCTATTGGCTTCGGTCTTCAGTCGAACCGCCCCAAAGTTCTATCAGTCCCTTTACTTCTTCTGAGTCCAAGATTCACTCGCCTTTTATGGAGAACACATATCAAGTGTTAAATGCACAATCGTATTTATTGACAGTTATAGCTCATCTCACTGCCAAAATTGACAACCTTCAAATCGAGGTTCATGAGATGCAAAGAAATTGGGTCCCTATCTTCGAAGAGCCCGAGGTCCTTTTCCCCCGGGCTATGTGTCCACCTGCACCCAAGCCTATTTGGGTTCCTAAGGAATACCAGCACGCTCCCCGTGCTCCTCCTGCTAATGGGTCGTCGCCAACCCATCTGCCTATGCCGAACCTTGCCAAATCAGGGGCTAAATTACCCGTGACCATTGACTCGAAGGAGGAAGAATTAAATAAGATAAAGGATGACCTCAAGATGTTGACCAAGAAATTTGACCAAGTCAGATTCTATGGGAACTACATAGACTACACCCATATGGCTCCCTATCCTAAAGTCAGGTTATCGAAAAAATTCAAGATTCCTAATACTGAGAAATTCGATGGCAGTGGACCCCCGATCGTTCATCTCCGTAGCTATCACCGAGCCATGACTCTCCTAGGAGCTTCTGAAGAAATAATGGCCCAAATGTTCTATCAGACTTTGAAAGATAGCACTCTCCGTTGATTCTTATCCCTTGAGGAATCCAGGATCCGCAGTTAGGAAGATGTTTCCCGCGAGTTCATGTCACAGTACAAGTATAATGAAGAGCTAGAAGTTACCCTCCGTGACTTAGAACTACTTAAGTAGAACCCTGGGGAATAAGTTAGCAACTTCATAGCAAGATGGAGAGAAAAAGCGGCTACCATGACCAATCAGACTTTCGAAGAAGAACAGGCCAGTATTGTAAAGAAGAGCTTCCTCCCTATCTTCGAGAAATAATGGGAGGACAATATTGTAACACCCCGCCTAATTAAATACCGGGTGGCCAGTCCCATACAAAATTAAAACAAAATATACAGTTAGCTCATTCTTAGCATCACTGTCGAAAACATTTACAACTCACCCAATACTCAATTAAGATGGTGTTAAAAACTTTTCAAATTTTAATTTAACAAAATCCATTTCCAGTTTAAGAATAACACAATACATTTTATTCTACAACACTGATAACCAATTAGATAACACAAAGTAATTTGAATGCAATTGGAATATAACATTCCCAAATAATATTAATCCATTACAGTAATCCCAACAATATCAAATGTATTAAAATGACACGAATACCATAGTATTTGACCCCGATAGAAGAAGATAACTGAATCCTTTGGGCGACATGCCCTACTAAGAGAATACTGTGAATCAAATGATGATAGGCGTCTAAGCAAAACTCCATAAATCCATAGCCTGTCATAATCCGCTAAGGTTGGCGTCCCTGTTGCTGGACACCTGATATAGAAGATACAATAGAAAAGAAAATATGCAAGGAAACGGGTCAGAGCCCGATTGTGTAAATGATTTTTAAAACAGCAAGTATTTAATAAGTGCAATAAATCTTTTATTATGTACATGTTAGACTCAACTTTCACTTGCCATTATCACCTCTCAACTAGAGTGAACACTTAACGTTTCCTATTAACCTCCTAGTTAATGATTCCTCTTTAACAATTCCATAATATAATTCCATTCCCATATCATAACCCCGTATGTCCCATACCATACGTTATATAATCATTCTTATACATTTTTCGTTTATATGAATCGTTGCTCATTAACATGAATCATTTCTCATTAATATGAATTAAGCTTTTCAATTCTATAAGAATAAACATTCATTAACTTAATTCCATTCTTTTCTCAATTCGCCTTTATCTACAATTATCACACAGTAGATGACTTAACCATAATATAACCATTCAATCATTTAATTCATTATATATATATTCATATATAATACGGCACCCCTAGTTACAGCTGCGGTGCAATGCATTACTCTGCTATCATGTCCCAATATCGCTGATCGCCGAATAAGAGACAAAAGGTTCGGTAAGGATTCCTCGAACCACAAACAACAACACAATCATTGGAGGCGAACATAGTTCTCATACCCATGGGTCACGCACATACCTATGTACCCACAGTCAACGGACTTATCAACTCCCCGATAAGTCTTTCATAGACCTATGTTCTCGAGCGACAAATCAAAGATCCCATGGATTCATCAGGATATGACTGCCCTCACGCGCAAACCTCCCACCGATAGCAAGTAAGCTAGGTATGTCATACACATAATCATTAATCAATCAAATAGGCATTATCATACCTATAATATAATATCAATAAGGTAATATCACTACCCTAAGATAATTCCCATACGTAGCATTATATCTCTTTTAAATTCCACGTATTAAAATATCATATATTTACTTCATAATTTAATTATCCTCGCATCCTATAACATCTCTCCACTCCCGACGTCGTTAAGGTTCATGCGCGGAGCGTCTCGCAAAGCGAAATCCAAACAAGGAACCCCTCCAATACACTACTACTTAACTTTGTCGATCGAGGAGGTTCGTCAACTTTAAATATGCGATCGGAATAACCTCATCCCCTCTTTTAACCAAATGTGTTCTAAACTCCCATCTCTATCTAGGAGCCATACCACTACGCTCTTGTACTACACTCAGCCCTTGCGAAATCAATAATGAGCTTAAACTCAGTCCTTGATGTTTAAATTGTAATCCTAAGTCTACCCAGGTGTTATATTAAATCTCCCCTACTTGAACTATCCTTAATCCTCATACAAACAGATTAGAATCCAACACATGAATCTAGCAACCGAAATCTCTTTAACTTTAATTATCATAATTCTAATCAATTAAATCCCAATCAAATTAATTCAAATCTTAACTAGGGCTTACTGATCTTCTCTAAGTCCTATAATATCCAATTAATAATCACCGAAGATTTACAAAAGTTTTGGGATAAGAACCAACATTAAAAAGAAACAACATCATGAATTCTCATATTTTAAATACTCAGAAAAATCAGATCCAAAAATTATTCAAATCATCAATCCGACTTCAGATTTGGATTCTACACGAAAAATTGAGTCAGGTATGTGTTTTGAGTTTTTCTTAAATCTCATCCAAATGCACTCAAAAAGAAGATCTAAACATTTCAAATTGGCTCTTCTCATTCCACTCGTTTTTGCCTCTTTTCTAGAAAATTATCAACATATTATCTTCAAGAACACTAAATTATTTTCAGAATTTCTTCCACAGATTGATGAATATTTATTGGATTACTAACTACCTACAACATGAGTTTAATTCCTATATATTTTTAGATTCCAAAAATCCATTAACAACTATATCCTTTCATCTTCCAAGCATGAAAATCATCTCTTTTTATAACTATCCTAACATGGACAATATACGAACTTAAATTGCAAATATCAAACACTTGCCTCTAATGAAGATCTGATCCTTTGGAGTTGAATAACACAGGTGGTGATGGTGGTGGTGACCTTTGACCTTTGGTTCTCCTCCTTCCCAAGCAAACTTCTTTTTCTTTCCAAGCAACCTTCCACTCTCTCTAAGAAGATGACTTTTCAATTTTGTGTAGAAGAGATGAAATGAACCTAGATACACTAATCTCCAAATACTTATAATAAGACAAAACCCGAAATCACTATTCATCCCCCTTGTAAAAATAACCAAAATGCCCTTTTGGGTTGTCTTTTCATTTCCAAATGACCCGAGACTCAAAATTAACATCCAAATAGACTTTTCTGACTATTTCGAACCTTCCGGACGCAACGACGCAGTCGAAATGACTATAAGGTCGATAGAAAATAAATTTCCTTTTTAATTTAATAAATTAGTCCCGACACGTCCCATACCGCGTCTGACTAAACATTCAAATTACCGAATTTATATCATACCATCATATCAATGACATCACATTCATATATTACCTAAATATCTTTAAGTAATATTCAGAATCATCCAATTTAATATCCACAATTCGGATAAAACCCAAACGAATTAATTTATAATTAGATCCAATTAATCCATTAATTTAAAATATAACCCATTTTAAAAGTCATTAAAATTACGGGGTATTACATACTTCCCCACTTATAACAGAATTTGGTCCCGAAATTCAGAAAAATGAACCATACTGATAAGGTCAACTCCGAGTATAAATCTCACATCGCAAGAAATCTAAGTAGTACCGCCCATACAGTACATTAACGAAAATCCCCATCGATGTTATAATAAGTCTCACCATATAGTTCCAACTGAATCAAATTTAAATTATACCCAATCTTCCCTATACCGTCCTCGTGACAAAGTTTGGGAAAAATGATCCTCACTTATTAAACAAATAAATCCTGAAGTCACAACTACTTACTGTTTCACAATTTTGAAAACTACTACCATTTAACCATCCAGGGCACCCATACACCCTATCGTACCACTTTCAATATAAATTTTTTTCGCAAAGGTTATAAACTCACATCCCAAAGACCTAACTTATTTCGACTCCCAACGGTTATTAGTTTCATGCATGGGGTGTCTCGCAAGCGAAATCCAAACAAGGAACCACCCCGATACACTACTTCCTAAAGTAGTCGGTCATCGAAACTCCTAAGGTCCTTAGTCAAGAGTATATAAAAATTTGGTTTATCGAAAAAAAATATCAGGTTTATCGATTTAAACAAAATTTTTTAGGTTTTATTGATTTCAAATAGAGTCTACTCATCTACTCTTCTCTAGAAGACAAGATGCTGGTTAATAGTAGTACATACGCTCTCGTATACCACGAGTCAATGCATGCCGATAGTCATATCATGCTCGGACATGCCCAAAGTAAGTAATTCCGCGATAAAAATCAAACCCATGTGATGACATGAAAATATAGGTATCCTAGACCCGTCGGTGAGTCTAGGTAAATAACAGTTCTATTGTCAAAGTTTAGCAACCCATTTTCCCATATAATATTAATCGCTACAAAAATCAATATACGCCTTATAATTCCTTAGATAGAGAACATACCCTCATTCGTGGGTGGTGGTTGTTGAATCCCACTATTATAACTTTGCTCCGATAAGTCAAGAAAAATTTTACCCCAAATTTTTAGTTCTAGTTAACCACACTCCACTATATGCCCAAGCCTTTGAATATATTGCCTTCGTTAGGTAACACACACAATTCTCACATTTCAAGAACTTCTACTGATGTCTCTCCTCAATTTTCCATAATAGGGGTGACCTCGACTACGGTCATCATACTCGAACATACTTCATAACCTCCTAAGTACGATCTCCGCTATCCATTCAATGGCCCTCATCTGCCATACTTCTTTGTTCGATCACTCCCGAACGTAAATAAGATTCACTGATATATACGGAATCTTACCAAAGAGATCAACAATCCTAAACATAGGGCTCTATATCAAAGAACGCTAAGCTGAAAACACAGTAAGCCGTACAGATCCTAAAGGACACTAGAACCTGATGCTCTGATACCACCTGTAACACCCCGCCTAATTAAATACCGGGTGGCCAGTCCCATACAAAATTAAAACAGAATATACAGTTGGCTCATTCTTAGCATCACTGTCGAAAACATTTACAACTCACTCAATACTCAATTAAGATGGTGTTAAAAACTTTTCAAATTTTAATTTAACAAAATTCATTTCCAATTTAAGAATAACACAACACATTTTATTCTATAACACTGATAACCAATTAGATAACACAAAATAATTTGAATGCAATTGGAATAAACATTCCCAAATAATATTAATCCATTACAGTAATCCCAATAATATCAAATGTATTAAAATGACACGAATACCATAGTATTTGACCCCGATAGAAGAAGATAACTGAATCCTTTGGGCGACATGCCCTACTAAGAGAATACTGTGAATCAAATGATGATATGCGTCTAAGCAAAACTCCATAAATCCATAGCCTGTCATAATCCGCTAAGGTTAGCGTCCCTGTTGCTGGACACCTGATATAGAAGAGACAATAGAAAAGAAAATATGCAAGGAAACGGGTCAGAGCCCGATTGTGTAAATGATTTTTAAAACAGCAAGTATTTAACAAGTGCAATAAATCTTTTATTATGTACATGTTAGACCCAACTCTCACTTGCCATTCTCACCTCTCAACTAGAGTGCACACTTAACGTTTCCTATTAACCTCCTAGTTAATGATTCCTCTTTAATAATTCCATAATATAATTCTATTCCCATATCATAACCCCGTATGTCCCGTACCATACGTTATATAATCATTCTTATACATTTTTCATTTATATGAATCGTTGATCATTAACATGAATCATTTCTCATTAATATGAATTAAGCTTTTCAATTCGATAAGAATAAACATTCATTAACTTAATTCCATTCTTTTCTCAATTCGCCTTTATCTACAATTATCACACAGTAGATGACTTAACCACAATATAACCATTCAATCATTTAATTCATTATATATATATTCATATATAATACGGCACCCCGAGTCACAGCTGCGGTGCAATGCATTACTCTGCTATCATGTCCCAATATCGCTGATCGCCGAATAAGAGACAAAAGGTTCGGTAAGGATTCCTCGAACCACAAACAACAACACAATCATTGGAGGCGAACATAGTTCTCATACCCATGGGTCACGCACATACCTACGTACCCACAGTCAACGGACTTATCAACTCCCCGATAAGTCTTTCATAGACCTATGTTCTCGAGCGACAAATTAAAGATCCCATGGATTCATCAGGATATGATTGCCCTCACGCGCAAACCTCCCACCGATAGCAAGTAAGCTAGGTTTGTCATACACATAATCATTAATCAATCAAATAGGCATTATCATACCTATAATATAATATCAATAAGGTAATATCACTACCCTAAGATAATTCCCATACGTAGCATTATATCTCTTTTAAATTCCACGTATTAAAATATCATATATTTACTTCATAATTTAATTATCCTCGCATCCTATAACATCTCTCCACTCCCGACGTCGTTAAGGTTCATGCGCGGAGCGTCTCGCAAAGCGAAATCCAAATAAGGAACCCCTCCAATACACTACTACTTAACTTTGTCGATCGAGGAGGTTCGTCAACTTCAAATATGCGATCGGAATAACCTCATCCCCTCTTTCAACCAAATGTGTTCTAAACTCCCATCTTTATGTAGGAGCCATACCACTACGCTCTTGTACTACACTCAGCCCTTGCGAAATCAATAATGAGCTTAAACTCAGTCCTTGATGTTTAAATTATAACCCTAAGGCTACCCAGGTGTTATATTAAATCTCCCCTACTTGAACTATCCTTAATCCTCATACAAACAGATTAGAATCCAACACATGAATCTAGCAACCAAAATCTCTTTAACTTTAATTATCATAATTCTAATCAATTAAATCCCAATCAAATTAATTCAAATCTTAACTAGGGCTTACTGATCTTCTCTAAGTCCCATAATATCTAATTAATAATCACCGAAGATTTACAAAAGTTTTGGGATAAGAACCAACATTAAAAAGAAACAACATCATGAATTCTCATATTTTAAATACTCAGAAAAATCAGATCCAAAAATTATTCAAATCATCAATCCGACTTCAGATTTGGATTCTACACGAAAAATTGAGTCAGGTATGTGTTTTGAGTTTTTCTTAAATCTCATCCAAATGTACTCAAAAAGAAGATCTAAACATTCCAAATTGGCTCTTCTCATTCCACTCGTTTTTGCCTCTTTTTCCAGAAAATTATCAACATATTATCTTCAAGAACACTAAATTATTTTCAGAATTTCTTCCACAGATTGATGAATATTTATTGGATTACTAACTACCTACAACATGAGTTTAATTCCTATATATTTTTAGATTCCAAAAATCCATTAACAACTATATCCTTTCATCTTCCAAGCATGAAAATCATCTCTTTTTATAACTATCCTAACATGGACAATATACGAACTTAAATTGCAAATATCAAACACTTGCCTCTAATGAAGATCTGATCCTTTGGAGTTGAATAACACAGGTGGTGATGGTAGTGGTGACCTTTGACCTTTGGTTCTCCTCCTTCCCAAGCAAACTTCTTTTTCTTTCCAAGTAACCTTCCACTCTCTCTAAGAAGATGACTTTTCAATTTTGTGTAGAAGAGATGAAATGAACCTAGATACACTAATCTCCAAATACTTATAATAAGACAAAATCCGAAATCACTATTCATCCCCCTTGTAAAAATAATCAAAATGCCCTTTTGGGTTGTCTTTTCATTTCCAAATGACCCGAGACTCAAAATTAACATCCAAATAGACTTTTCTGACTATTTCGAACCTTCCGGACGCAACGACGCAGTCGAAATGACTATAAGGTCGATAGAAAATAAATTTCCTTTTTAATTTAATAAATTAGTCCCGACACGTCCCATACCGCGTCTGACTAAAAATTCAAATTACCGAATTTATATCATACCGTCATATCAATGACATCACATTCATATATTACCTAAATATCTTTAAGTAATATTCAGAATCATCCAATTTAAAATCCACAATTTGGATAAAACCCAAATGAATTAATTTATAATAAGATCCAATTAATCCATTAATTTAAAATATAACCCATTTTAAAAGTCATTAAAATTACGGGGTATTACAAATATTACTCATATATCCAAGCCCTTCGAGAAGTAAGAGTGGAGATCGAAGTAAGTCTTACCAAGACAAAAGTCAAACCGAGGAAAACTTCTGGATAATTTTCTCCTAGAAAGTTTGAAAAACCTGTTAGTACCACGATTTCCACCATCAACAATATCTCTCAGCCTGTCGCTTTATGGGCCCCAGAAAGTCACCCAAACCTAGTTCGGAAGGAATACACCGAGCTTCGCGCTCCTCTTTTCAAAGTCTACCAGGCCCTTTTGAGCCGAAATTTAATTAAACCCTTGGACCCCCGTCCATTACCAAACCCACTTTCGAAAAACTTTAAACCTGATGCCCAGTGTGACTTTCATCAAACTACTGGCCATACCACCAACCAATGTTTCCATCTTTGAAATGTGATCCAAGGCCTAATTGACCGGGGTGTCATCGCGCCACCAGCTAATCCCAAACCAAACACTACCCATAATCCACTCCCGAATCATACAAATGCCATCTTCCTAGAAGAAGACTCATAATTTCACCCATCCACCCAAATCACGCCAAGTAAATCATTAGTCATACCTATATACTCTTCTGAACCTCTCCAAAAATGCCCCTATTTCCTCTTACACCCTCCTGGCCTTACCGATCAAGCCTTATCCCTCCTCACAGGAGCATGAATCGCTGTCCGCACCTGTTCTAGAGGTAAAAACATGAAACTGTCAGAAGTGTTGAACCAACTCTTGAATTTCTGGCTGAAATTTCCCTCCCATCGACTGTCAGAGACTCGGTGAATTATTCTTAAAAGCTAGAAAATGGGCCTGAGAGTCAGAAAATTGGGTGTTGATAAATTCAGTCTAGTTAACATGGTCCAGATCATGACAGACTTATTTCAATAGACTGGTGATATTTGTAGTATATTCGAGCTACTTAATGCTTGGAAATTACAAGGGCACCTAGTCCCATTAGTTCTGCATTTCCCCACTGAATGGAAGGAATTATATGAAGAGGTCGTGTAAGTTGTGGAGTGCATTGACTTTACATGAAAAGATAATATCGTTGCCACCTGATGGGTGGACTATTTCGAAGATTCAAATAAATAGCAAGATTCAGAAAAGACTATCCTGATAGCCAATATATGCGGGATGATATCATTCAAGGAGCTACTAGGAGAAATCAACAAAGTAGATGAATAACCTGATATCTATGAAGAAATAGGATTTCTATTTTTCCCTTCCTTTGTTAACCACATGACCAAGTCAGGAAGACATTACCAAATCCGAAATCTACAACCATCAGCAAGCGATAAAGGAAAGGGTGTCAAGAATATCCCTATGCCAGAAATGACCCTCAAGGAAAGCAAGGTCCTCGATCAACTGAAGAAAACCCAAGCCAACATCACTTTATGGGGAATATTTATGACTTCCCAACTACACCAAAGTTCCCTAATCAAGCTACTCACAGGACCCACAGTTCCTCCCTCAACCATACCAGAAGAAGCGGTGAACCTAGTCTGATCCTTGATTCTGCTCGAATGCTCTCCTTTTCTGAAGAAGAAATCCCTATGACTGGTCCCAACCATAATCACGCTCTTAATATCTCTATTGAAGTTATAGGGAAAACTGTCCCCCCTCTCTCGTTGACAACGGATCAACTCTGAATGTTTGCCCGTTAAGAACCCCCAATTGTCTGGGATTGAAAGTGACTGACCTTTCTCCAACCTCTGCTGCGGTCCGTGCCTACGACAACACCCGCCGAGAAGTAATGGGATCTATCCAGCTTGCAATAGGGGATGGCCCTATAAATCCTGTTATTTAATTCCAAGTCATCAACATCCCAACATATTTCAATCTGTTGCTCGGACGACCATGGTTCCATAGCATCAAAGGGGTGTCTTCTTCCCTTCATCAAAAATTAAAGTTCTTTACCAACGAACAAGTTATTACCATCTTGGGAGATTACGACAACACCAAGAATGCAAGCACCAGTAATTCGGTACTCGAAATACAACATGGGGTGAATGGTATGCTTCTGTCAGGATTCCAAGTTAAACCACTCCTAATCCCAGCAGGGGATGACTTCAAAGACAAGGTTTGTCTAGAATATGACCCTCGTGGAAATGTTAATGTAATCCAGATGTTCAAGAACATGTACCTCATGCCCGGACAGGGTCTAGGGCGAAGACAACAAGGGATAATTGAACCTATTATATTGAATGAGGCCTTTCCTCCCTATGGCTTGGGCTATTAATCGTCAGAAGAAGAACTCAGATTGATCCGTCAGCCTCAACTGAAGAGGAGGTTAGAATGTGCCAAAATTGTCCCGAAAGATTCCCTAAATGGAAGATTCATCAGAAAAGGTGAAGATTTCCCCTTCAGCGGCTTCCCTAAACCTTGGTATGACCATGTAGACAAAAGGATGAAATCAGGAATGGAGATTTTTTTTCAAGACAACTACTCACTGGCGAAAAGCTCCCAGCACTGTGTACAACGACTCACTTAAGAGACCAGAACCAATGCCGGGGATTCTGAGGGCAGTGACTTCGAGGACTCTTTCAATTTACAGATACTAGGGCTGATACTCTGCATGATCCACTCTGGGGCTACATCGTCTAATCCATCCTACATTATCAAAGATGTTGATGTACTCTTCTTAACTGGTATGCTATACTTGTGCCACCTGCAAATATTCAGCCTATTTATCCCCTTTAGTTGTTTCCCCTCACTCTGATGTAATCGAGACCTCCTTTGATGAGGTACTCAATGTTGTTTTTCCTATCAATGAAATAAATGAAATTTTTTAGTATCTTGCTGTGCCTTACATTAATTGTCTTGATTCTAATCAAACTCTTGATGATGAAGATTTTGCAAATGAACAATTCTTAACTGATATAAATAAGGTTAATAGCAAAAAACATTATCGCGTTCAAGTTAATGAATATGAAATTATTGTTATTAATCTCAGTTCTATTAGCCAAATGCGCGAGATTAGGATAGGGGACACCCATAATGAGCATGAGTACGTGCAACTCGAAGAACTTCTAAAGGTATTTGTGGATGTCTTCGCGTGGTCCTACGATAATATGCCCGACATTGACCCTGAGATAGCACAGTATAAGATTCTAACTCTCCCGAAATGTAAATTGATCAAACAGAAACTGCGAAAGCTCCGCACCGAATGGTTACTCAAGGTTAAAGAAGAAGTAGTCAAGCAACTGAATGTGGGCTTCATTCATGTGATCGAATATCCCATATGGCTAGCCAATATCGTACCCGTGCTAAAATCAAGAGGGAAGGTTTGCATATGTGTCGATTACTGAGGCCTCTTCGAAGGATGATTACCCACTACCCAACATCGACATGATTGTGAATAATACATCCAGTTATGTTCTCAAGTCATTCATTGATGGGTTTACCAATTATAATCAGATCAAGATGCACCCAGATCAATAAGAGAAAACTGCATTCATCACCCCTTAAGGAACCTTTTGCTACATTGTCATGTCATTTGGTCTAAAAAATGCAGGGGATACCTACCAGAGGGCTACCATAACCATTTTCCATGATCCGATACACAAGGAAGTTAAGATCTACATAGAAAACATGATTATCAAGTCGAAGACTAGGGAAGGCTATTGTCCCGCCCTCTGAAAGTTCTTTAAATGACGGTGACAATACCAGATGTGGCTCAACCCACAGAAATGTGTCTTCAACGTCACTAAAGGAAAACTCTTAGGATTCATGGTTAGTGAGAAATGTGTCTTCAAAGTTCAATTCATGAAGTTATTCTTAATATCGATGATTTGAGGACTAAAGTTTAATAATTTCTAAAATCCAAAATATGCATCATTTAATTATCTATTGGATCGGGCATTTATTTAAATAATCAATCGAAAAAAGGGCAAAATGCCCAACAAAGGGGGAAAAAGGAAAATATTTTTAAAAAATTTCAATTTTTTACATCAAAGCCATACTTGATAAGAACATATAACCAATAAGTGGATTTAAATAAAATAATGGGAAGCATATTCCACACCGCCTGACTTAAATGTTGCCTTCTCCTCAATGTTTATTAAGAACACAAGTTAAATAGGGGAGGAAGAAGATACCACCCAATATGGAGCGATCAATGGATAACACAAGTTCATTGATTCTATAAAAATGTTAGAACTAAGCATAACAAAAAGAATAATTAAAGTATAACTAATTATACTAGACAAAAATAAATAAAAATGAAAATGAAGCAAGCTATTATGTATAACTAACAATTTTAACTTCTAACTAAATATACACCAAAAGTTAAAAATTTTGAGGGTCCACCCAAATAATAATTTGACTTTGAGGGATTAATGGCATGCCCTCATTTGATTTCATGTCTTCCGAAAATAAGAATTCCATTTGAAAAACAGAAAGCATGCAAAGGGCAGGGGGAAGGAACCATCATCAATAAAAACTTTGTGGTAGATGATGGGGGGTTTGGATAAAATGGAGGACAAGTACACATGGGGTCCAAGAAAAACTTTATTTTCTGCCAAAGTTTTTTTTTATTGGAATAGGAGGTGGAACACATAGAGGCAAGATTGCCTTCATGGAGAGCAATTTAATTAAGTGCTCCTCATCGATGAAAGGCTTAAATATTATAAAGTTTTGAACCTAATCATGAGATTAGTGTAATAGTTGGATAACGGTGAATGGAAATGGGGAGGAAATAAATTTAACTTTGGGAGATGACTCATCATTACTCTAAGATTAAATTTTGAAAGAGATATAATCATTTTCAATGAAATTTTCTTCTTTGTTTACGAAAGAATAAATCATTTCATTGCAAATGGATATTACATCCATTTCTTCCTCACTTTCATTCTGTATTATGCCTTGGGCTACAAAAAATAATTTGTTCTAAATTAGGCATCCTTTGCTCATGAATATTGGATTCCTCATTTGGTTCAAGACACTCATCATCTTTCATAGTCTCGAAAGAATAATCATCATTGAATTCGAATAATGGATCCAACTCTTCTTCCTAATAATGATTTTCTTCCTGATAACAGTTTTCAAGCTTTTCATTCTCAAGGATGCGGATGCCATCACGTAATGTCATGGGTGGAGGCTCGGATGCTTAAAAATGAAAAGTTTGAGAATTATTCTTGGAATTGATTTCAAAATTATTACCATTAGGATTTTGAAAGTTATTGCAATAATAATTTGAAGAACTAATATTACGATAATTTTTAACTTCCTTATTGTACCAATTTTGTGCCTTGTTATCGAAAAAATCATCCTTAAATGCCTCATATCCTTTTCCTCACTTTTGTAATAATCACCCAAACTCATTTTAGATATATCAAGTTTCAGACTTTGCTTGTATTTACCAAGATCTATCAGTATTGAGGGACTTTGAAAATTATTCTTAGGAGAAAATTATGAATCATTACAATCACTAAAAACATTAAGGCATGTTTGATAACACTTATTTTCCATGGCAAATGGTGGCAAATAGTGACAAATGTAGGATTTGTCCACTATTTTGTGTGCTTAATGACCCATATTTTCCATGAATTTTTTTTCATGGATACCCATGTGTAAATGAAAATTTGTTGGCAAAATTTGCTTACCTATATAGCAAAGAAAAGCTTTCCAACAAATTTTCTATTCTTTTAAAAAGTGCTTTTTTTAATAAATTATTTTTGGTTTCTTAATACTGTTTTTATTTTGTTAAAAACTTTTTTTAAAATAAACTATTTTTTTCGTTAAAACTATTTTTTTTGTTAAAAACTGTTTTTTTGTTTAAAATATTTTTTTGTTATTTGTTTTTCTTAAGATTGTGGAGTTATAAGAAAAATTGAGAGACTCAAGTCTTGCCAAATTTAATTTGAAATCTAGGTCGGAGAAGTTTGGCATGATTTTAGGCACTATCCAAACAAAAAATGACAAGGTTGGTATTGGCTTCGATGATCATAATGAATCCACTCCCAAATCCAAGGCTAACATTTTGAGAGGGTCGACCGTAGCCAAGGATGTTAGCAAAGGTCAACCCAAAGGTAATATTTCTCGTCGTATCTTTACTTGCACACATTGTGGTAGGAAAGGGCATTGTGGACGTTTTTGTTATGATCTTAGAAAAGGTCCTACGAAGCTTAAGTCCAGTGACACCAAGGTTCCCCAAACCCAAGTTTGTCATGTTACACCTACATGGGTTATAAACTATGATTTGGAGGCACTAAATGCTAAACTTGTTGATTTTACCATGCTCACACATGATTTTCCCATGTTATATCTTATGAATGATTATGTTTGCATGATTTTCATACACTGGTTTTTGTGCTTTATGATATATGCTTTGACTAGTTGTATTATGTTTGTGTCTTTTGTATTTGATTCTTAATTTTTTGGGTCTGTATGAGAAAAATACAAAAAGATTTTGTTCGTCTTTTGATTCATTTTGAAAAATGTTTAAAAAATAACTCAAAAAGATTTTTTATTTTGTTTTGAGTAGATAGTTTTACACATTTTATGTGGCATATCGTTGTGTTTAAATCCTATTCATTCTATGTTTTCCATGTGGATTGAACATTAGAGTATGATTTACAATGCTTCAGATATCCTAATCATTCTTGCATGGAGTTGCTCGAATTTGGTTTGCCTAATGGATTCATCTAAGTATATGCGTTCGCACACACTTGTAGGAGCTCTTTTAGATTTTAACTACTTATGTTCAGTGAGCCAAGTGAGGTGTTCTCTTATCAGCCTTACCATATACATTTCTATTTGATCAAGGGATTTGTGCATGTAAGAATCATTATCCGTGAGAGTGTTTTTAGTTTAAAATTTTGAGAGTGCAATGTAAAGGGTTATAAAGGGAGTAAATTTCCTTTGCATGAAAGGCCACCATTGCCAAGAGCCTTTGAAAAAGAAAAGAGGGGAAAAGAAAAGAAAATATTTCCAAGACTAATGTTTAGAATTGATCATCAAAGTGGATATCTTTAAAAAGAGAGAAAAATTGAACATGTTTAGTTTTAAGGGTGTTATAAGTTGAATATCAATGGATTTCCACATTAAGTCCTAGTTCATTCTAAATGTTTGAAGCTATTGATTTGAGAATCATCAATATTTTCTAGGCTAGTGTGCATTATGTATGTTTGTCCATTATGAGTTCACATTATTTGTCACATAAGGACAAATCTAAGTTTGATAAATTAATGTGATAAAATAGAACTCCTTAGACTTTCTTAACTGGTTGGGACATATTTCTTTTATTTTCCAATTCACGCCCCTTAACTCCGTACCACTTTTGGTTTAGACACGTGTGACACCCCGCCTAATAAAATACCGGGTGATCAGTCCTATACCAAATTAAAACAGGAATCCCAGTTGGATCATCCTTAGCATCACTGTCGAAAACTTTTTAAAACATACTAACCACCTAGTATTCCAAAAACTGGTGCCAAATTTTAACTTTTTAATTTAACAAAATAGTACATGCGGAATTAAATATAAACCATTCACACAACTGAATAAATCAACTGATTAATTAATTTAAATAACTTGCTGAATAAACCATCGGCCACCAAAGTAAAATAATCCAATACAAACATCAAACACCTGAAGGATTACATCTGAAAACTGTACTGAGAAGTCTGGGCAACAAACCCTAAATAAAACTGAACTGAGAAATGATTCCTACTCTAGGAATGAATGAACGATGCGTCTAATCCAAAAACCTGCTAGCATCCACATATGCTGCAGCTCAGTGTCCCTGGAATAGAATATCAATCCTGGCGTCCCTGTGGCTGGACACCTAAAAGGTTTTGAAAATAGTTTTATAGCAAGGGTTAGAACCCAAAACATTTTGAAAATATTTAGCAAGTGAATTAACTGCAGTAATTTAAAATGCATGAATGCGCTTCATATTTAAGTTAGTGTCGCACTCCCTTGTGGACATTCTCACCCCTCCACTATTGTGCACACCTACCGGTTACCCTAACCCCGCCTAGTTGTACTACCCTGTTCAACTAGTCCCGGTATAACAATCCCTTGCCATACTACTCTAACCCGAGTATAATGATTCTTGAATTATAAGTTATCTCATAATTAACTTACTTAATTCCTCTTAAATATTAGCATATAACTGTGTCACTAGTTATATAAAGTAAATACATCACACACTGTATTATTACCCGTATATAATATTTACTACCATTATATATGTACCTTTACCACAATATCCACACATATAATATACGTACATCCATCCCTTCAAGTATACCCTCGCCGGATGATTCCCTCTAAAATGCTATCTCACTAGGTGTGCTCACAAAACCTAGTTATCCAAGTTGGAATCGCTCACCAACTTGGCCCAAAATATAAACGTAGTGGAGGCGGTCATATTCCTTCCCTGAAAGTGAGATACATCCCTCACCCATATATACCGGACGCTATGACCTGGGGATATACTCGCCCTACTCCTCAAGCTAGGGGATTCACCCACATCGCGCAACCTCCCTTGATAGCATTAGAGTATATAAATTGAATAAATATCTAGTCACTGATATTTAATATCACACACAATATATACACGTGTATATATATATACTATCACTACACCGTATATATATAATATAAACCCCGGCTTTACCGTGTACTCAAAATCCCGTACACTGCCTGTAATTTAATATCACACACAATATATGAACACGTATATATATACTATCACTACACCGTATATATATAATATAAACTCCGGCTTTACCGTGCACTCAAAATCCCGTACATTGCTTGTAATTTCCTGAGTCTGTGGCCCGACTCAACGTAATTAATTTTCTCACTTAATAATTTATGATCCTCCCGAGTCTATGTCCGACTCTAATATAATTAATTCACGCCTCAATTAATATAATACTTTCCCCGAGTCTGTGGTCCGACTCTAATTAAATTAATTAACACACCCATTAATTTAATACCTCCCCGAGTCTACAATCCGACTCTAATTAAATTAATTAACACACTATTAATCAACACAAATCCAAGTCTGTGGTCTGACTCTAATATAATTAATTTATACAATAATTAATTTATACCAAACTCCGGGTCTACAACCCGACCCTAAACTAATTAATTACAACATCAATTAATTTAATACTTTTTCGAGTCTACCCTCCGACTCTACCTTCATTAATTATCACATCCATTAATTTAATAACTTGGTGTCACCCAACCATTATTCCCGGACTCACTTACTTAGCCCGAAACTTAATATTTCCCGAGTCTTTGTTCCTATCACAAGGGAACACACAATAGGCATTCACAACCCAAGTAATCCTATAAAACAGTAGGTATTTACACAACCCAATTCTTCATACTTGTACGTAATATATTTCTCTCTAATATTCACCGTACTTATTTGCTTTACGAATTTATCTCACTTTCGTATTAATTCAAGTATTCACACAACTCTAAGGTTCCTAGTTACCCCTTGTTATATCAATTCAGTAGTTACCCTTGTTAATCCACTGACCTAACGAATTTAAGCTCGCTCATGCTTTTTCGTAATTATATTCTTATCATCTCGAATTAGAGTACGTCACAATCAAGCCTATGAATCTCCACTTTAACTCTCTCACAAAATTAAAGTCCAACACTCAATCATAGACCTACTTCCATATCATTATTCCATCAATATATTTCATCAAGGTCCCAAACACTTCCCCGATAAAATTTTAGACATTTGAGGCTTAAAAAGAAAAATCTCAAATTTTCTGACAGATTAAACACCCTCTAGTAAAATTTCGATTTCTCCCTCTACATAACTTCGATTGACCTGATTCCAAGTTAATTGGATAGATAAGAGAAAGACCTTTCCAGTAATGTATGGCTCACACTCTAATTCAAAGTAAAATTCAAATCGCACACGTTTAAAGTCACGTTAAAAGTCTGGCAGATTACTATGTTGACAGATCAAACACCCTCTAGTAAAAGGTCGATTACTCCCTCTACAGAACTCCGATTGACCTGATTACAAGTTCATTGGATAGCTAAGAGAAATACCTTTCCAGGCATGTATGGTTCACACTCTAATTCGAAGTACAACTCAAATGGCATACATTTAAAGTTGTATACAAAATTCTGGCAGATTGACCTCTTGTGTTCATCAAATAAACCCTAAGTCATTCAAGATTCATGTTCTTCATCCAAGAACTCATAAAGATTCCATTAACAAAACCCCATTTTGTACCCATTTATCCCCAAAATGAATTTTAGTTACACATCACTAAAATATGAATTGGATATCACAATTTAGGAGTAAAAACAGTTAACCACTTGCCTGTAAGTGTTCGTAGTGTCTGATCCGTTGTTGATGTCCCTTAATTTGGCTCCAATAACCTCCAATTTGTTCTTGATTTGCTTTCCCCCAAATCTCCTCTCAAACCCTAGGTTTAGAGTTATGTTGGCTGCCATCCCTTAATCTCCCAATTAGGTTAAAAACCCTTAATCCCGTTTTTAGTCTAATGGGCTTAATTAAAGTGGCCCAACTCACCCCGTGTGGGCCCGACCATGCCCAAAAATACCCCGAGACCCAATTACTACCCCGGGTACTCTTTTCTGACTATCTCGACCCATCCGGACTCAACCGCGCCCTCATAATTGACATCCGAATTAATTTATAAAAATCCTTATTTCACACCCAATTTAGTTTATACCGACTCCCGGTTGAGATAAGTGCATACCCCGTCATTAATACCCAAAATGACGTAATTAAATTACTACTATTCACTTAGTAAATAAATTTTCCTAAACATTAACCATTCACTTCCCGATTAATATTTAAATAATTATATTGTCATAATTAATTCAATTAAAATTACAACACACCAGTAATTTAAAATCCCGAATTAATTTAATATTAAATGCACAAAAATACGGGGAGTTACAACACGTATGCCATAAGAGGGCGGAAAGCTATTGTTTTGTGTCTTTTGTGGTGTGTTATACCCATATACGCTTGGGCGTTATTGTTATATATGCGCGTGTATAAGTGTGTGTCTGTGTGTATGGTATGTTTGTTTTGAGTTTTTGCAATGTATTTAATCCATGTTTGCCACATGATTCATTTTTTTTTATGAAATTGCCATCTTATATGATTAAATTAACATATTTTGTTACATGTTTACATTGGTATCATTTTGTTTCATAGTTTGTATTAGTTGCATTTGTGTTGCCATGATTGTTTGTCATTACCATTTCACTTCACATCATCGCATGACATTACTTGTTTTCCTTTATGTTCACATATGTTAGATTAAGGTGGAAAAGTTGTCTATATTGTGCACCTTTACCCTTGTCTATTCCTGAATAGAAAGGGGGAGAAATATTACCTTAAGGGGAGACGTCTTACCTTAGACAAAGTGGGATGGTTTTTTGATATGCGATTTATATATATATGTCATATTCTCTTTGCATTTGAAAGGTGTGTTAAGTGTGCAAGTTTTAACAATGATGCGACAAGCTTCACAAGAGCCAAACTACTTAAGAGTTTTTTTTTATCAATAAAGTGTTTGTAATTTTTCCTTTTGGGGTTGGGACTGAGTCTTATTGATCGTGATGACCCAGTAGGTTTTTTATTTTTAGGTTTTGTCCTGGAATACCCAAAGTGGTAGATTCGTGAGGGAAAATTTTAGATCGAGTCAATTTATAATGTATATTGGTTTTATTCCTTTCTAATAAAATCATTTGAGTCATAGGTTAGGTTTATATTTCTGTTTGTCCTTTAAGCCTATGATGCATTTTCAAGATAGTATCAGCCAAGTAAAGTAATGATCACATCATTCTGAGTTTTGCCTTCAGCATCCATGGGATCTCAATGAGGTATGAATGCATATTATATTTGATCCCTGAATAGCTTTTTGAGGGTTAGTGTTTTAAAATGTTTATTGAGGCTATTTTCTAAAAAGAGTTTTCAAAGAAAAATATTTTTATGTTTTAAATTCATTCTTACGAGTCTTACTTTTCATTAAAAATGAGTTTACCTAGTTCATTTGAATGAGGTATTATTTTTGTTCAAATGACATTAGGTGTTTCATTCGAACCAACTTCAAACGAGCTTGGAGTGAAAATTTTCTAACAAGGCAGTAAGGTTTCATTTGAAGGTCGCTCGATGCCCGTTCAAACGAGTTTAGCATTTTTGCTTGAATGACCATTTTTGTTTCAAATGAGAATGCATAACTCGTTCGAATGACCTTATTATTTTCGTTCGAACGAGTTGCCTCAAAATTTTTGCCTCTAACTTTTTGTGTTTTTATTTAAATAAGAGGGTTGAAAAAGTTATTTTAGGGAGAGGTTTTGAGAAAATTATTTTCAGATACAAATCTTGAGCCTACCAAACCCTGGTTTACCCAATAATTTGAGATCCAAGTTTTAACATCTTATGTCTATCTTAGATCTCGTGTGTCCTGCACTAAAGCTGTTTACTCGTCATCGAGTTCTGTTTTGAGCGGTGGATTCCATGTTTTTTGCGATATGACATGGTGGATTTTGTGTTGATGGTCTACAATTGGAATTAGTCAAAGAAATGGTAAGATTGGTGGACACTGAGACATAGGAAGTTCTTACGTTGTGATTACTATTGGAAGGCATAAAAATACCATTGTGAAGAAGTTTCAAGGAGAAAAGAGAGAGTCAAGGGTTGAAGGAGTCTAGTCGGTTGAGTAAGTCTAATTCGTCCTTTTATAAATCCTATATAACAGTGGATTTGCATGGCTTGGTCATCCGAGGTTTTTCCTATTGTGGGTTTTCGCCATGTTGTTTGACTATTTATTTTACTCTTGCTATATCACCTTGATGCATTCTTAGGGATAGATAAAATTGGTAATTAGTTGACAAAACTTTGGATTTAATTGGTGAAGATAAATTAATTTTAATTGCTTATTCCGTCATTTAACTTGGAAAATTAAAAAATTGTATAACCCTAGCACTATTAGGCGGTTTCTCAAGGACAAGGTCGCTAACCTTGAACTTTCTATTCTTCACCATCTAATTGTAATATCTCGAGGCCTTTTGTTGAGTGGCGTCCATTATCAATTTTTCTTCCTCTCTTTTTTCCTTAAAGATGTCCAAACTGGCCTTGAGTTGCTCGTCATTTTCTTCTCGTTCAAAATGGTACACCCTAAGACTGGGTAACTCAAGCTCAACTGGCATAACCTTCTCCATACCATAGGTTAGGGTGAATGGTGTTGCCCCAATGGGTCTTCAAGTAGTTTTTTAGTACGCCTATAGAATTAAAATCAATTGTTCCACCCAAAGCCCCTAGTAATTCTCTAACTTTATCTTCAACTCATGCAAAATTATTTAGTTCATAACCTCCACTTATTCGTTGCACCTTGAATGCTTGGGAGCAGAGAAAAAATATTTTACCTTAAATTGATCGAATAGTTTTTCGATTATAAAGCTGTCAAAATTATTGACCATTATTGCATAGGGCATGCCGAACCTGCTTATGGTGATCTCCAGATGAACAAATGCACCTTTTGATCGATGATCCTTGCTAGTGCTTCTATCTCTATCCATTTTACAGAATAGTCAATAACCACTAAAAAGAACTTGTATTGACCTTTTCCTATCGGGAATGGACCCCGAATATCCATCCCCTACCTAGCGATAGGCCATGGAGATGGGATTAGTGACGATTCTTTGGTGGGCTGATATATGAAATTCTACGTTCGCTGACGATGATCATATTTCTTAACGTACCTTTTGGTGCATTAGTCATTGTTGGCCAATAGTACCCCTACGTTAATGCCCTCTGTGCCAAACTTCTTTCCCCAGATGCCCCCTTAAATATTCTTATGAAAGCTTATAAGATACGTGGTCATATCTATTGGATACATACAATGGAGGATTAGGCGAATGTATACTTTTATATTCAAGAGTCCATCATAGAGTATGTACTTGATAAATTTAACTTGGACTTTAGTATCCTCTGTACGATCTTCAGGAAGGGTGCCTTTTTTTTATATATTATATAAACTTGCCTATCCAGTTGGGCCCCCAATCTTCTACGCTTATTATTTTTGCTTCCTCCAAATGAACGCTGTGTTGATTGAGACTTTCCACTGGAGGTTTCCCTTCTTCTAAAGAAGCCAGTCTTGCCAAGTGGTTGGATTTTGCGTTCTCCTCTCGTAGTATGTGTTTACTGGTGAACGTCTTTAATCACCCTTCTAATTCCTAGAAACACCTGATATAATCTAACATCTTATTCCCTTTAGCTTTGAATTCACCCATTACATATTGAACGACCACATTCGAATCACTGAATAACGCCATTTAATTAACCTGAATGATGGTACAAGTCGCGCTTAGCGATCAATGATTCATATTCTAACTTGTTATTAGAGGCTCGAAAATTTAACCTCAAGGTCAGTCCTTTTACACACCCAACTTTATTGGACGATCATCTACATAAATGACACATACGTGTTGCGGAGCATTAAGCCTTTGAATGGACTCATTGTACTCAGTATTTGTGAACTATGTAAAGAAATTCGCGACTACATGCCCCCTTATAGCCACTTGTGGCTTGTACCGATGGTATAACTCTCTTAACTCTACCAACCACTTCATTAATCTATCAGAGACCTTTGGTCGGTGGGGGATTTACCTGAGGGGGTAATCGATGAGGATGACTATAGTGTGGGATTGAAAGTATGGCCTCATTTTTCGGGTTAAGATAATGAGGGTGAAGGATAATTTCTCAAGGTATGGATATCTTTACTCCACTCCCCTGAATTCTCAACTAACCTAATATAATAGTCGTTAGATCCCATTTTCATCTCTAATTAGAGATGCCCTAACTGTTGTGGAGGAAACAACCTGATATGGATATAATTTATATCCTAGGACTTGTTTGGAAAGTAGCGGGGCTTTAGATAAATTTTTAACTCTTAAAAATATTTTTCACATACATTCGTCCAGACGAACACCTTATTTAATATCCAGAAGAAAGGGATACACTTGTATTTAATGTTTTGAAGAAAGGGGTACACTTATCTATCGCCCTGTTGACAAGCCTGTCCAGCGTTGCCACCTTCCCCGTTAGTGAAAATAATTTTGTCAGGGTTCGTTTCTATTCCTCTGCGAGTGACCATGAATCTTAAGATTTTTTTAGATGAAATAATGAATGCACACTTATTGGGATTCAACTTCATTTGACACCTCTTGAGGATTTTAAATGTCTCCTCAAGGTTACTGATGTGCTCTTCTTCTTTCAGACTTTTCACCAACATATCATCCACGTAAACTTCCATTGTCTTGCCTTTTTGCTTCTTGAACGTCATGTTGATGAGTCTCTGGCATATCATTATAGAATTCTTTAATCTGAATAATATCACTTTGTATAAGTACATTCCCCTATTAGTCACGAGTGATGTTTTCTCCTCATCTATCGGGGCCATACATATCTGATTGTATCCAATATAAGCATCCATAAATTATAACATATCATATCCCATTGTAGAGTTAGAAAAGCATAGATCCTTGGTAGAGGGTATGAGTCCTTTTGGTAAGCCTCTTTTAGGTCCGAGTAGTCGACACAGAGCCTTCATTTCCCATTCGTCCTCCTAACCATTACAACATTGGATAGCTATTTGGGGTATTCAACACCCTAAATGAACTAAGCATCTAATAACTTTCCCACCTTAACATGCATCGCTTGATTTCTATCTAGGACTAACACCCTCTTTTTCTTGTCTCACTGGTTGTCTAAATGGGTCCGCCTTAAGTTAAAAAGTCATTACCGAATCATCTATACAGGACACGTTCTCATGACCCCATGAGAACATACTATGGTGCTTCTAGAGAAAGGCTACCAATTTTATCTTCTTTTGTCGATAATGGATGATCCCACATACACCACTCATTCTAGCCGAGTGTCGTAAAATAAAATTGGGATCAAGTCTTTAAACGGTGACCTGATGGACGGCTTTTCCCTGGGATCTATCCCATCAATGTCGAATGTTTCCTTTTTTTTTTCAATGATGAAAAATAATATCTTCTCGTGCGAGATTGACTTTCGCATATCTATCGTCCTTATTCCATTTTGTGTTAGGAACCAAAGGATTAAAGACTTAATTGATAGAATAACATCCAGTCGGCTCAAAGTTATTCTTTTAATGAGGACGTTATACGCTGAAGACGACTGCGCTATCATAAATTAAACTTGTAATGTGGTGGATTTGGGACTCATTCCTATTATGAATGGTAACTCAATTGATCCCTTGGGGTACACCTGTTCCTCGACAAAGCCTAAAAGTGGGACCTTCACAAGCTTTAATCGACCCCCCTTTAATTACATCTAGTAAAAAAATGTAGTAAATAATATCCTTGGATCTTCCAGTGTCTATCATGATTTTTTCAACCATCTAGTTCAATATCAAAGCCTCTATTAACAGAGGATTATCGATGGATAATCAGATTCAGGGATTCCTTCAAGGTAAAGGCTATGTTCTCCTAATCTATGTGGGGTTTATGTGTTTGTATCTCCATCAATTATCTCTTTTTGATTCTGTAGGCTTTGCGAGCAGATGTTAATTCTCCTCTTACTGCAAAGACCCCCAAACCATGTTAATCTTTATGCTTCTTTCGATGGTAGTAACTTATTTAGGCTCTTTATGCCTACATTCACATTTTCCTTATCTGCTTCAATGCCAATTTGCCCTCTATCCATAGTTCTTTTTGTATGATCTCCCGCTTATGCTTCTTATAAACTCCCATAGGTGTCATCTCCGAATCAATGCTTTTATCTCGCTCTTTAAGATGAAGTTTTCATTTGAATCATGTCTATGTGCACATTGGAACTTATAATACAAATTGGACCTCCTTCTACCAGGTCGGGTTTTTGGTCTGCATGGCCAATTCAATAGATTTGAATCTGATATGGTGGATAAAAACCATATCACCATCATATTAATAGTGATGAACTATTCAACCGTCACCCAGTCCACTACATTGTTCCCTTTTGCGGGAGCCCTCCTCATATTTTGCTCGTCCCTCGGCCTTGTATCGCATAATTACTCTTCCCTTCGAGGGGGAAATGACTGTTAATAGTATCCTTGATGTGGATGTGTTTCTCACCTTCCTCATCATCTTCGTCGTATTGGTAGGAGTTCTTTTATAAAGAGTAGATGTTGCTATTACTGTAAAGGCCACGTAGGAAAGATGAAGCCTTTAGTTATTCATCTGTATGATCGCTTTGGAGAATCTCATCATTGTGTCTTTTCACAAACTCCCTGAGGCGTCTAATCATTCCTTTGGAGGATGTTAAATAAGTAACTAGTCATCTTTTTGTGTACTCGACTACCAGTAAAATGCCCAATGAAGCATTTTATAAGTTCTCCGAAACAAGTGACAATGTTCGATAGAAGCCGATTGAACTGGGTTCTAGATAATCCCTTCAGTGTCATAGAAAAGGACATGTATCTAATTGTATTTGGGCAGCCCAAAAAGTCCATGTAGGCTTCATAATGGTCAATATAGTCTCTCAAATCTGACGTACCATTGAACGAATCCATCCATGGAAGTGTGAAGGTTGGTGACATTTAGAAGTCTAGAGCCTCCCTACTGAATGGGGAGGCGCAACTGACATCTCCATTGTTGATGGATACCGGTGGAGTGTTGAGTCTCTGGACTACTGATGTTCATTGTATAAAGGATGAGAGTGATGGTGGGGGAGGAGGAGGGTTTGAAACCTCATGATTTAGATTCTGATCAATGAGTGCTTCCTCGTCTACCTTTTGCTCAGGAATAGGAGGCGAAGGATTAGGTAGCATCCGATCTAAGATCTGAGCAAATTGGGCATGGAGGGCCTCTTACTATTCTACGAGGCCATTGATGGACTAGGTTATCTGGTGTCTATTCATGACTTTCGATCTAGTCGTTCCAATGGACGATGCCAATTATGTTGGGATTAAAATTTAACACGCGCATAATATAATGATGAAGAATGACAGTGACAATAGTGGATAAAGAGAAACAAAGAATAGACACAAGATATACGTGATTCGATTGTATCGACCTACGTTCACGGGATAAAGGGATTGGGGTGGAGTTTTATTAGATTGAGTGTTATAAAGGTTACATACATATCAACTCACGTAACCTTAATTTTTGTGCTATGTTGCCTTTATACATTAGCCATACAATGTAGATCATATCATTCCACCCCATTACTTACTAGAATAGTTAGCATAATGGGACACATGTTTGTGCTCATGTAATCTTTAATGTTACACATTTCTTATTCACTAAGGGAGTAACCCATCTTTATTGGGAACGTGTTTTGTTTTTGAAACAATGGCTAGGTGACCAGGTCCATTAGGCCAAACTTCCGATCGCCTAACATAGGGTGGGAAGGGTTTTCGGTGGATTTCCCATACAAACAACATTCGTATGGTCCGATAAAAAATCCACCTCTTCATATTTTATTAATCATCGTTAGTGGTGGTCTGTAATTGGAGACTAATAAAGGTTTTGAGATGGATTCTTCTAGTATTTATCAAAGACAATCAATTGTGTAGATTTTGAAATAGAACATTAAAGAGCCAAGATAAAATGAGGGCCAACTTAAGAACCACTCCGTGCAAACCAATTTTTTTTAAAATGGTAAAAAAAAAAAATTGAGTTATTTTTTGTGTGTTATTTAAAAAATTTAGGGTACCCCACCCCCACCCCACCCCCCCCCCCCCCAAAAAAAAAAAAAAATCAACTCAAAATGATTTTTTTGCTATTTTAAAGAAAATGGTTAAAATAGTCATCTTTTAAAATGCTTTAAACTCATATATTTTAATTGATTTTTGTAAAATAGTAAAAAAAAAACCACTTATAAGATTGTTTTAGGGGAACCCTCAAAATGTTTAAATACCATATAAATCGATCAATTCAAAATATTTTTTTTACTATTTTAATAAAAATGGTCCGTATAGAATGGTCCTTATCTAATTTGGCTTATATATGTAACTATTGAACCATAGGCCACTTCCAGTCATTTCTTCCATAGGAAACAATCGGTTTAACCGGTGAATATATATATATATATATATAGAGAGAGAGAGAGAGAGAGAGAGAGAGAGAGACGCACATGCACACACACACACACACAAGTATATACGTATGTATATATAACTATTTGATTTGCAAATTGGAGATCGATGTGCCATTTTTGTGAGCAGAGGTGTATGGTGGGTTTGAGTAGTGGTAGTATGGGGTGTGTTTGAGCAATGGTGGTGGGTGGCTGGGATATGTTATTTTTGATTTTTTAATATTAAGTTCTCTAATTTTGTTTTCAAAAATCTCACAATACAAATTAAATGAGACATAATATATTAAATTTTGTTATTTGTTTTTTGTAAATTTTTATCACACATATTGATGCTATGTCATTTTTTTATTACTGGTCCTATAACGGTTTTAAGTTTACAAAAAAAAAGGAAAGTTCAATGTTATATCTGCCTAAAAAAGTATAGGGACCAAAGGTAAAAAATGGAAAGTTTGTTGCGTAAATACGTAATTAACCCATAAAATTAAATATATTTTTAAACGCGGTGTTATCACTTATTTCCTCCAAAGTGGAGAAATAAGATATTAACAATATTAAACATGTTTTTTTAACAAAAATAGATTAACTAAGACTAGAGCATAATTTGGCATAACTTATCCCCTTAGTCTAGGTTTGGAAAACAAATTTACAAACTTATGGTGTAGAATATGAGAAGACATGAAGAAGAAGATGAGAATAATATTACTTAGATTAGCACGTGAGAGTATATCATCGTATGTACATATATCTTATGTGTGTGTTACTACTGCATGTGAATTACGTTTGGGGTCGGTAATTCCTATAATACTCTAGATACAGTGATGGTTTATGTAGGCATCACATTTTCATGTGCAATGCGGTGAGGGGTATTAAATATTTAATATAGTTTATCTACAATGATGGATTACATGAGAAATGCGTCTGGGGTGTTAACTCCAGCATAATTTGGTTGTGGTGATGGGATTATGTGGGTATCACGTCTACATGTGCAAAGTGAGGGGATTTTAACTCTTATGTAGTATGGATGTGATGATGGGATATAATATATATATATATATGTGTGTGTGTGTGTGTGTGTGTGTGTGTGTGTGTGTATGTGCGTTTGTACACACCTACGAGTGTTGGATATGTAATTGTAAGACTATAACAATTCTGGTGTTTAATTCTATCCGCACTATTGATTGGGATCACGTAGCGATATTTCTTGTTGGGGACATGATTCATCTTCATTGACTACCATATTCTACATTATCATGGCGGTGCTCCAGTCGAACCAGATTGAAGTTGTATAGAGTTCATTTACTTGTCAAGTGTAGAATTTCACTTTCGTGTGTTGTCTTTTAAGTTATTATGGATATTGAGACTTTATGTTATTTGAGTATTTTGGAGTATGGGCCTTGGATGGTTTTGCAATATGGATATATTTTAATGTCCATTGTTTCATTTTCAATTATTATCGTGGTTATGATTATATATTTTGTTCTCAATCTCTCAATTATTTTTATATCGCAGGCTTAGAATGATATATAATTGGTTCTTATATTTTTGGTAGTTGAGACTAGTCACCTAAATATTGAAAATACGGGTTATCAAACCCGATCTTCTAAATAAGTGTGGCTTCTATATCCTTGAGTTTCTCAAAATTTATTCGTTCTTCTTCATGGAACTAATTTCTTACTCATAAGCCCAAAGTTTTCAGGATAGCTAAAGATTCACATTCTCCATTGAAGTACATCTCATAAATATGAGAGTAAGTCTTTTGGAACTCAACCTCATCCTCATCTTCTTCAACGTACATAACATATTCTACGAATTTGACGAATCAAGTCTATTTTCCATATTAATTCACCTCATCTTTGACGAGGGAAGACTTAGGATTTAATAATTCCCTACTAATGATGAATTCAATGAAGTTACCTTGAATCTAAGACTCACACTTTCAAAGTCCAAGTGACTTTCTCTATTGGTGGCATTAGTCACCTTATTTGAATTTTCCTTCTGCCTTAGCCTAGTGGAAAACTCAAATGCCATGTGACTAACACCTTGATAATCGTAATATCTTCTCGAATACTCCTCCTTCATTTTTATCATTCTTGGACTTACAATCATGACTACCATAATATTTTTTACCCACATTCGCTTTAGTTTCCTCCAACCGTTTCTCATCATTATTAAACTTGTATTTGTTGGAGTGAGAAACTATATTAAATTTTTGAGTGATTGGGTACATCCCATACTCATCGAGTTTAGACTCATCATCCAAAACAAAGGTAGAAACCTTTTGTGCCTTTAAATCAACGCCATTATCTTTCTTAGGTAGATGATGATTTTAAAGCTCAAAAGTATGTAGAGAACATATAATCTCTTCAACCGTCATCCCACAAATGTTCCCTATAATATTCAAGGCCTATGGGATAAATCTAGAAGGCACCGACTTCAAGATTTTTTTAACAACTTTGGATTTCAAAATCTTTTCTCCTAAATTAAAATAGTTCATAATATTGAAAATTTTAGCATAGAACTCATCGAATGTTATACTCTTGTGCATTGTCAATGTCTCAAACTAGGTGGTGACTTTGTTGGAACTTTAATACTTTCATGGCATCTGTACCTTCATGAGTAACTTTAAGTATATATCACGCCTCCAGAGATTTTTCACAAATCAAAATTCAGAAGAATAATTCTGGCATGACACCGCTAAAGAGTTCATTGATTTCCCATGAGTTATAATTGCATAATTTATGGTCCTTCTCATCCCACTTATCAATGGACTTACGAATCAATTTATCACGCTTATTAATATGGGAGGATAACATTCCTTATCTACATCTAAACACACAAAATGATCAAGATATTTGAGGAAGAATCTCACATAGGATTTTTAGTAAACACATCTACTACCATAAACTATAGATGGACGTAACACCTAATTACCCTTATTAGATAACCCCTCTAATATTATACCAATGACTTATAACACCCACTATGATATCGATTTTAAAAAATAGGTTATCTATTTCTCTTAATTAATTCAATTAATTTGAAGTTTCAATTCAAATTCGTCCAAATATTACAATTTTTGGTTGATTGAATATAATGGGAATTAATTCTTAAATTAGCTTTAACCCACTTCCATTATTAAATTCAATTTCATGTAAATAAATAAAATTGCAGAAATAAACCAATTGCACATAAAAGATCACCATTTTATTAGAAACCCTCACGGGAAAAAAACACTATGCCCCAATACAAAATCCACTAATATAATAAATGTTCAATAATTACACAAGTGTCGACACCCCAATCTTTAATCGAAGTCTACCTATCCAATCAACGAAACCTCGGAATCACACAAGGGTCAAAACATATAAAAAAAACTTTGGGGAAGGTGCTAAAAAATACTCATCAAACTACATGTCCAAATCCAAAAATATAATCAAAGCCCCAATTGCTGAAAACTACTTGACGTTAACCTTTTGATCGGGAAATTAAATGCCCATTTTATCGTGCGGTAGAAACCTCCTTTGACTACGTGGTTTCCATTTCCACTTATCATTACAGATCTTCACATTTGACTTCACAGTTAATTATTGACCACGCGATAAATTTTTTTTGGGCACTCGTCCCTCTATATCCGATCTTATAGTTGGATGTTTTATTGTAAGATGTGGGTTATTTAAAGATTAGTATTTAGTGAGGCATAACCCTCTCTCAGAATGATGATTAGTGCACATGGAATGGTAAAATATATGGAAACTACAATGTTTGCAAAGAGTAATCTTTAAAGACAAGAATACATGTTGAATGAACCTTTACAACATAAATGTGCCTTGTTTATAATAAATGAAATGGAACTCCACAATGAACTTGATTGGAAGGATAAGGAACAAGCACTTTAGCACAGTAAAGGCAAGGCAGTAAACCTCTTACGTGCAATAAATGTTAATGATTGCTGGTAAAGAGTGGTTGAGCTCTAAAGATCGAAGGAGATAATTACCAAATGGTAAACTCACCATAAGCTTCGTGTTTAGAGAAAACTGGACAACAACTTAGGAGATGAAGCGATCCCCTTAAAGGAAATTAATGAGAGTATTTATATGAGGGCGAGGTCGTTCGAGCGACCTTACCCGCATTGAATGTTCTTACCTCATTTAATGTTAAGGGTATCATGCATTTAATACCAACGATGCATTAATTGCACGAAATATTATATTTTTGTGCAACACCATTTGTGCTGTCAAAAGTCTCTTTCGAGTGACTAAGACATGAAAGGTTAACACAAAGGTTTGTTTTGTGAGGGCGGATGGGACATTCCCTTTAAATGAGCAAATGGCCAAAGGAATAACTTACTTGAGTGCCACCTTTCTCGAGTTCCTAAAATTTTAAAAATCATGACGTCATACAGGCAGTGAACAGTGAAGTATAATATTAGTTGTATTGTCAGTTGTAATACCCACTCCATTTATTTTGCACTCATCATCCCTTGGTAATCAAATTATTCGATAATATTAATACGCTTCACTCTATTTTCACGTTGCACGAGTTCGAAGGATTATTTATTCGTATTCCCCGTATTATTCTAGAACTATTAGAATTGTGACATGAATAGTATCGACGCGTAAACTGCAACTTGCGCAATTTTTGTAGGACGTTTTATTAGGGTTAAAAATAATTTTAACATATTTATGGTATGCTAAAAATAGGCTTAAGAGTGCCATGGGGTCAAAAGTAAAAAAATGAATAAAAAAATAAAATATTAGTATTTTCGTCAAAAAATAAAAGTGCTCAGAAAATTCTAAATTTTTTTTGATTGACTTAAAATTTAATTTTGAACAACTTTTTCTTCTTGGACATCTCCAAAAAACGTTATTTAGACCTATTTTAGAGCTAATTTCAATTTTAAAATTAGTAAAAATAATTAAGAGAATAAGAAAGATTGGTTTTCCACTCATTTTGTTCTTTATCTCCTTATTCCCACTAGCTCAACTTTTGAGCTGGTGCATAATGGCCACCCTTGGAGTGTTATGATGAGTAGAAAACATCTTTTGGGTTGTCATTAAGGGTGTGAGTTGTGGTGTGATTATAAGAGAGAGGTGAGGGATGCCATAACCAAAATCAACATTAAGGGTGTGAGTTGTGGTGTGATTATAAGAAAGAGGTGAGGGATGCCATAACCAAAATCAACTCAGCAGATTTTTCTCTAAGTTTCACTACCTCCTACACACTCCCTCTTCATCCATACAAGCTTCCAAATCCGTAACCCCCTTCTCTACCCTCCATACAACCACCCAAATACTTTATTTTGGGCATATAAACACCTTTTAACAACCACATAAGGGTGGAAAATCTTGAAGAAATCTTTTTCAGCAAGTTTTTAGAGCATAATATTGGAAGTTTGGAGCTTACTTTGGAGTTATTTTTTGAGCTTATTCTTGGACTTCTTGATTATCTTCATACTCCATATTATCCAAGTAGGGTTCTCCTCTAAACTCTTTTTTTTTAAAAGCTTAAAATCATGTGTAGAAGTAAAGAAATTCATGCTAAAATGATGAAGTATTTTGCTTATTTTGCTTTATTGAAAATTATTCTTCATGCTAGAAAGTAGTCTTGAGAAATTGAAATAATTATAATTGATGCTATTAAGTTTATGATGAATCATTATGGCATGAAATGTTAAGAAAATAACTATGATAAAAGACTACATAATTATGAGCATGTTACTGGCATTTTTGGAGGTTTTCTTACGTAGAAATCCATAATACTTATGTAGAAAGTTGTAGTATTTAATGGGTTTACTAATTAAAATGCTTAAAAGTGAAATATATTGTTTTCAACATGTTTTAAGAAAAATAGAAATTTTAGTCCCTATTTTATAAATTTCAGAAATGGTAATTAAAAGCTTAAAAATGGGTATTCTAGTTATTTAAATGAAAATAAAGTCTTTTTATGAAATCTGGAATTTATTATTGAAATAATGTTGAAAATAATTTGAAATACACTTTGAGAAGTTATAAATTGGTTCTTAGCGAAATTATTATGTTTAAACCCATTTAAAAAGGATAATATTTGTGTGAAATAAATAGTAGTGGCATTATCGTAAATACAGTGAATAGTATGCTGTCAAGAAAATATTTGGCAATTAAATGTGTTAATTGAGTTTGGTAAAAGGAAAATAATGATATATTTTTGCTAAGAGAAAATAATGAGTTTCAGGAAAATAATATTCGAAAACGACGTTGCATTTATGTCCTCCTCGGCCGAGTTTAATTGAAGAAATTAAGAAAGTGATAAATAATAAAGTGTGACACAAGTGAAAGTGAAAATAATAATGAACTTGGAAAATGATGAGAATAATGAAATATATGAAATGTGATAAATGTGAAATACTTGAAAAATATAAGACAAGATACTTGGATGATGCCAAGAATTAAGCAGGGCATGACGTCCCTAGTGGTGAAAGACCCCAAAGCCTATACAGAAGAACATATGGCGACTGGAGACCGATGGTGTGGAACCCGTGAAGTCCAGAACTGATGACTAGACTCTAAGGAAAAGATTGATAAATCTTGCGATGAATAAGTAAGAATGAGAATATTCTTAAGTTAAAGGTACTTAAGTCAATGAATTGTTAAGGACTAATGTTTAATTAAATAAGTCTCTGGCACGAGACATGAAATGGCTTAAATGTGAGTTTGGGCACCTAGTCCGGGAGCATTGCATATAGTTGCATTAAATTGAATAAATTATTTTCTTGAAATATTAAAAGATATTGTGTATATATAGTATTTTAGTACTAAATTATTACTTAGTATCTCCCACCCTACTGGGCATTCCGCTCATACCTACTTTCTAAAATCCACAGGTACTTCAGGTAAGGATGCGAAAGCTGGTATCGGTAAGGTTCTCGAGAGTTTCGATCGTTGTTAGAGCTTTGATTACCGCTATCCCGTATCGACAATATTTGATATTTGAGATTTAACTTGGTATCTTGTACTATTTAAATTCAGACTTGAACTTGGAGCTTTGGTTTGTAATAATACAGGGCATTTTCTATTAATTCTGGTTGAATGATATTTTAGCTGGACTCTTTTGCAAAATTATTAAATGAGATTTCTTCAAATTGATGGACTAAAATTATTGCTGAACAATTGGATAATAAATGGTTTTTCTTTAATAAATGTCAAATTTTAATAAATGTTTTTTAAAAAATAAATCAAACTAATTTCCCCCTCCCCCTTGACCCTCGGACTTGGATGCGCGCTAAGTCCGACATTTACTCTAAATCCGGTTCGGGGCGTCACATTAGTGAAGTTTGGTCTTTCGACTGTTGATAGTGAGGTGCCTAGAGTGAGGTTCCTTAGCTGATGGTGTTTCAGAATACTTTTTGGAGCCTATTGACCAGAGGTTTTGCCCAAATGTGCCAAAGAGGTTGAGATCACTTTCCTAACATTACCTTGCTCTCTGTCCTCCAAACTAAGTGCCTATGAGATTCCCTAAATGAGGTCGATCGAAAGAGCATGTGAGCTCCCCCATGTCTTGCCAAACATGGTCCTTCGAAGTAACCGAACAGCCTTGGAATTATTACGAACCGGCTCTAATATTTTGATAATGAAAGAGAGTACATATAAATCGTTGCTCCTATTACAAGTGTGTCTACGCGGTCTCTCAATCAAGATAATTTCTTGTGGGTGGAGTCTCAAGTGACCAAGTTCCTCTTGAGGTGTTTGATCTCGTGATCTGGCTATGGGGATTCCTGCTAATGACCTTATTCAAAACGATCTTTGTCCTTTCATTAATCCTTTTAATGTGCATGATTAGTCTTTTGATCAACCATAAGCTTGGACCTCAATATACACCTATATATGTAACCTCACAATTAAAAGGGGCTTTAACCATCTAGCTAAATGTCAAATTCTTCTTTTATAAAAGGGTCCCCCACTTATTAGGAAAGCACTGAAAACCCAACATTGATTCAGTTTTCTAAGTTCCTTCAATCCTGAGCATCCGAGTATTTCGAATTCTATCCAAAATTCTGATCAACGTTCCATCTTTTTAAAAAAGTCCATTCGTCCAACAAAAAGAGGCATATCCCTATGTGTATCCTGCGAATACGAGACTTTCCAAATGAAGCTCTGCTCGACGTACGCCCTCGAAGGGGACATTACCCCAGGAAAAACTTGGCTCACGCTATAAGGGCAAACACTCTAATGAAAACTCGGGTCTATTTCTTAAATAAATATTGTCATATAGAAATGTACATACCCGTGTAAAAACTTTACCCAACCCTCGCCAAGGGACCGAATATGCATTTTACATCACTTAAATTTTAAACCCTAGTTTTTCTCTAACATTTCTATTTGTTGAGTTAAATAACATGTTCATATGTTAAATGATACTTATCAAAACATGTAAAACTAAGTGTGACATGAAAACATAGTCTTCAAAACCGTTTTTAGGAAAGTGTCAGTGAACCATGTTACTCCGAACTCTTTTCTAAGACCAAAGTCAAAAGTCAAAATAGTCTTCACCACTTCTTCGAGCAAAAGATTCCCGTCTCAACGGTGGCACCCTGCATATTGGTGTTTTCCTAGAATACTTATCAAACACCTAGATTTTATTACGTATTTTTAACATACAAACATAATACTCGGGCTCATAAATGAAAATGCTATATTAAGGACTAGGCTCCCTAAATAGTATAATGTTTAGTAGCCCATACACATAAACAATTCCACCATTGGAACTATATTAGCTTTGATCCTTTCATTGACCGAGTACCTAAGTGCAATACGCAGCTTTACCTGTGAGCCCAAGCCTTATAATGCGTCTCTTGACATATTATCTTTAGGGATGTATCTATACGTAGTCCAAATACACCCCCTCAAATTGACCATCTTTACCAATCTAAATCAGCCCGAGGCCCTAACCTCTAGGATTAGTCGTTTGATAAAGGATAAATAGATAATTGTTAATGACTTCTAGTTCACTCTCATTCTGAAAGTCATGTTAAAACCAACCTCTTGGCTATAGAATATGACATCCGTAACATAACCCCTAGCCCTGCACCCACAGGTAGTGAAAGATGTCTAAAATATTACATCCTTTACATTACACCTAAGAGAAATCCTCGAACTCGCATCCACATTGTGTTAGAACACTTTCCATGTGGCTTCTCACAAACCAAACTATATAGGATTTAATCGCATGGCTACACGAGAACATAAGAGCAATATGGAGTCCTTGTCATGAGCACATGCCTTTGCAATATGTCTTTCTATACATTGTACAGATAAATATGTCTCCATCTCTTACCTTGAACCCTCATTGATATATATAAGTGTGGTTTCATCCAGATGGCGTCTAAGAAGAAAGACTGATATAGACCTATCCCTAAGAAGAGACCAACATTCACCCAAGCCCATATGAGTGGTCTCGTCCCACACATAACTCGTTTGGATGACATCCAGTCAACATATGAGGCTCCCTAGTCTCATCTCATATCAGAGAACAACTTCATCTACATCTACATGGGTGTCGACCTCAGATGATACCAACATTAAAGGACATAAACCTTAGCCTGAGGTGGGTGTGTCGGTCATATATGACTACCCATCCTCGTCTCGACCCATAATATTTAAAAGGGCCTTCGACAGTTTTGGCTCAGTCGATACCTCATACCTTTAATATGTTTCCACATGCATGGACAACATGAAAAGGACATTTTAGGCATATCGACACAACATTGTTATCGAAGATTAACAAACCAAGTGGGGGGATATTCTTTATGATGGTTTTACGTTGGGCACAGATAGCTAACACTCTCTCATTGGCCATGGCCTCAGCTAGGCATGGGATGCATGTTTGGGATGATACTGCGCACCCGCAGCCTATATAAGACATACTACGTCTTCTTCACTAGGATCGAATTCCCAAAACACTCCCGTGACACTATTAAATTTGTATTAGAGAGAGAAATATTACATGCATGTCTACCATAGCCATTAGTGTCTGATTGTAGTGAAAACCAGTCTCATACTCTTTACAGTGAACGCAAGCTAAGGCCGAATCACTTAAACACTTGTGTTCATCTCCTTTCTCTCATCTCTTTTATGATTTTTTATTATTATTTACCATCTAATTACATTTGTGCAAGACCCATCTCTAAGGCGAATCCATTGTATGATATCAGTATCATCAATTTAGCACCGTCTGTGGGAGGAGGTCATCAACTTGCTTGTTGATTCATTCCATTTTTTGGGTTTTTCCACTTTAGTTATTACTATTACTATCTGATCGATGATTTCTTCTGATCCATTGTCACATGTCGGGGCTAGTTCCATCCAACCATCTCCTCAGTCTGAGATGGCTGACGTAGCGGCAGCACTCAAGTCACTTATGAAGAGTGAGTAGTAGATGCAACACTAGTTCTTGGTGTTCAAGCAAGACATCATGAGTCAGATCCTAAATGAATTGTATATGAATCTCATCACACCGGTCTTCGTGAGAAGTGTCGCACAACCAGTAGCCAATGGACCACCCCCAGAACTAATTAAAGAAGTTCAATATGGTCTCAAGTGAAGAGACATCATATATCCTTATCATTTGTGCCTTGTTAAGGAAGTGCAAGGTGGACCAGGGGACGTGGCACGCGATGAAGAGCAATAATGGTACTATATCGAGAGGTACAAGATAATAGACACGTCGTATCGACACTCTCACCAGTTTTGCCCATGAAGCCTACAAAGAATATGACTCACCTGTTGAATGTTCAACAAGGAAATAATGAGCCCTTAAGATATTTCATATCTTGGTTCAATAAAGAGGAATTAGAAGTTGAGGACTAATATGAGATTATTGCTATAGAAACCCTCATTAGTGGGTTCCAGTTGGGGAAAATCTAGTGGAACTTCTCCAAAGATCCTCCAAAATCCATGAAAAAACTTCTGGCCAAGGCCTAAAAAATCATGAATGCGGAGGATGCCATGGTGGCCAAGAGAGGAAACCAATAAAAGATGGGAAATAGCAGATCTGGGCAAGGCCGAGATAAGGAAAATGATAAAGAGGGGAAGAAGAAAACAAATAACGATAAGTTGGCAAATTACACCCCACTTACTGTTAGTCTCGATCTCATTCTAAACGAAATCAAGGATGATAAATAACTTTGATGGACTGAGAAACTGAGAGCTCATGCCCACAAGTTGGATAAGATCAAGTGGTGTGAGTTCCGTGAGATAAGTTCTTCCCTTTGAACGATGAGATCGAGAAGTTTCTAAAATAAGGAAACCTGCGAGAGTACATCAATAAGGGCAGATGTCGAGATGAAAGGAGGAAACGCTATTCCTCAACAAAAGACGAAAGGCCAAAGAAGAAGGAAGTCCAAGTGAATAGGAATAATCCAAAGTCGAACGACGATGAGTCGGATGATCCTGATATTCCACCAAAATCGAGCGTAGTTAAATGTAACCTCCACATGATCTCTTTTGATGGTAAAATGATGTTTGGGGGAATATCAGGTGGAGGAACAGAGCCGACCGACATAAAGCCTTATGTTATTGAGGCCAAAGCTGGGACAAAAATGGTAGATGTAAATCTAATGGAATTCGAGGCAAAGTCGAGAAAGTTAAAGAAATTTAACATGGAGAGTAGTGGGGTTTTTTAGGCTGAAATTTAAGGGGATTATGGCCCAACATGATGACCCACTCATCATCAGCACATGAGTTCATGGTTACAATGTGTCTCGTATCCTGGTGGATGGGGGAAGCTCGGGTTATGTCATATCCAAGAATTATTTTAAAGGCCTCAAGATCAGTAAGAAACGTCTTGTCCCTTATACTCATCCATTAATTGGATTTAACAGAGAAAAGGTCCACCCATTGGGTATATTTGAAATGGATGTCTGTATGGTCGAGATGCTTCACTAGAAGAATAAATTTTTTCTGAAGGATGAGAATGTCTTCTCAACCTATAATATCATACAAAGGAGAGTAGCTTTACCAAATGATGAAATTGCTGACTTCTTATGAAGTAGGGGAGGTTAATGGCGATTAAGTGGAATCCCAAGAATGCTACTTCATCTTTGAGAAAGAAAGAGTATCCCACAAAAGGAAAACCACCTCCTATAACCATTGGCACTCTTGACTCAATATACGAGCAGAATATAAAAATGAGGAAATTATAAAAGTGGTAGAATCCATTGTACTCAATGTGGACGAATTAAAAAACCCATCCAAATTAGCTCGTCCCTGGAATCATTATTAAAGAAATAACTGGTTCAATTGCTAAGAAAAAGGTAAAACATATTCACATGTAGTCAAAGTGACATGCCGGGGATTGCCCCCGATGTCATCTGTGACCGACTTGACTTAGATGACAAAGTAAAACCAGTAAAGCAAAGAAGGTAAACTTTTGTTGGAGACAGATATGAAGTCATTCAAGAAAAGGTGAAAAAGATGAAGGTATAAGACTTCATAAAAGACATTTAGTATCCATAATGGTTATTTAATGATGTCATGGTGCCAAAGAAGGATGGCAAGTTGAGGACGTGTGTAGACATCATTAATCTTAATAGGGCTTATCCCAAAGACACTTTCCCTTTACCCAGAATATATCAGATGGTGGGCGCCATTGTAGGGCATGAACTCATGAGCTTTATGGATGCTTACTCGACTTATAATAAGATCCTCATGTATTAAAGTGATACCAAAAAGACATCATTCGTAACTGGTAAAGGGGCTTACTGCTATAAGGTAATGCCATTTAGCCCAAAGAATACGGGAGCTACTTACTAAAGGCTCATTAATAAGATATTCAAGGATAAGTTCAATAAGACGATGGAAGTATATGTCGATGATATGTTAACAAAGAGTCTGGAAGGTCGAGAACCACGTGGAAGATTTGGAATAAACTTTTGACCCGACAGATCAATACAAAATGAAGCTGAACCTTACAAAGTGTTTGTTCCGTATTAGCAGAAAAAAATTCTTGGGGTTCATAGTCAATCACAAGGGCATTGAGGCCAACCCAGCCAAGATAAAATTACTGATAGACATGAAGACCTAAGAAACATTAAAGATATCCAGAGGTTGATAGGTTGAGTTGTTGCACTTAACAAATTTGTCTCGCGAGCAACCGATAAATGTATGCCATTTTTTAAAATTTTGAGTAAAGTGTTCACTTGGGATGAAGAACGCGACAAATCATTCAAGGAATTAAACGCCTATTTACTCTCACCATTGATTTTTTCTTGGCCCATTCAGGAGGAGAAACTATATCTTTACCTAGTGGTCTCGAAGTCGGCTATCAACGCGGTAGTTGTCAGAGATGTAATGGAACTCATAAGTCAGTGTATTATAATACCAAAGCACTATAAAGGGACGAGATAAGGTACCCAAAGATGGAAAATCTTGAATATGCCTTGATACATGCATCGAGAAAGATGAATCCCTATTTTTAAACTCATGCAATGATAATGCTTAATAACACACTTCTTTGATAGGTCATTCATAAACCCGAGAAATCGGGTAGGTTAATGGTTTAGTCGACAAAATTAGTCAAGAAGTTCAATTAAGGGGCAAGCTTTAGCAGATTTTATGGAAAAGTTCCCCTAAGAATTGACAGGGGAGATCGAAGTGGAATCATAGGTTGATGGCTAAAAATAGTCATAAGCTTAGAATAAAAAATAGAGTAGACTTCACCAGCTTACACCACAATTGGTGTTCTAGGGACGAATTTATTTCTTAAAAAAGTGTCCTCGCTGAAGGAACTTTCTCATTAAATATGACAATTTGGAGTCTGTTTGTTGATGGCTCGCCCCGTGCAATTGGTAGTGGAGCTGGGCTAATTTTGTCAACCCCAGACAAGGATGATATTGAGTATGTGCTGAGATTTGACTTTGAAGCATCTAATAATGAGGCCGAGTATGTAGACTTGATAACAGGACTCACACTTGCAAAGGCTCTGGGTATCGGCCAACTCATTTCCCACATCGATTCACAACTGGTAGTGAAGTAGATTCTGGGTGTTTATGAGGCAAATAATGAAAAACTGGCTATATACTTGCAAAGAGTGAAGATGACAGTGGCAAGATTTTAGGGGTAAGGATGAAGATAATTTGAAGAAGTGAGAATGGAAGAGCATACGCCTATATAAGACTCGCATCAGCCACTAGAGCGAAAATCTATAAAACAGTTTCGACCAAAATTCTCTTAGAGCCGAGCATTGAGTAAGAAGAAGACGACACCACAGAATGATTCAATCTAAACTTGGGATCATCTTGGATGGACCCAGTCATTTAATAGTTAAAGTATGGGAAGGTCCCAAAAAGCAAGGCCGTTAAAAGAAAGGTACGATATCGAGTCGCTATAATTCACTATCATATGAGATGTTTTATACAAAAGAGGTTATATTATCCCACTCTCAAGGTGTGTGCATTCAAGATAAGTTAGTTATATTCTCAAAGATGTTCATAAAAGTATGTGTATGATCCATATCAGAGGACGATCATTGGCAAAGAGAATTTCCACTCAGTGCTACTATTGGCCGAACTTAGCCAATGATGCGACCGAGTAAATCCTCAAATGCGATAAGTGCCAACGTTTCGCCCACGTACCCTATCAACCCCATCAATCATTTTCTCCCATATTGGCACTATGGACCTTGGTGATGTGGGGAATTGATTTGGTTGGCCCGTTACTAAGAGGCCATGATTATTTTTTCTCCCAAATTGGCACTATGGACTTTCTATTTTTTGAATGTCGCAATTTGATTATTTTTCAAAATGGGTAGACGAAGAGGCCATGATAACTATCCCTGAAGAAAAGTTTTTCTGATTAATTTGGAGTTATATAATTTGCCAATACAGACTACCACATACTCTGATATCAGATAACAAAAGTAATTCGATAATAAATCCCTAGTTTCCAACTGATATAGAGTCAACATAAAGCAGTTCTTCTCGGCACCAAGATGGCCATAAACAAATGAGAAAACTGATGTAAAAACCAGACGATACTAGATGGAATAAAGAATAAGTTGGAAGATGCCTAGGGAAAATGTGTTGATGGAGTGTACAACATATTATTGGTGTATCGAACAATTGAAAGAGTACCGATAGGGGAGACACACCTTTAATGCTGACATATGGGTTGGAGGCAGTCATCGCAATAAGATTGGGTTGCCGAGTCACAGAGTCCAAACGTATGGCCCTGAAATGAACTTAAAAGAAAGAAGACCTAATTTAGAACTCATCGAAGGACTAAGGGAAGATGCTGTTATATGATAGTCGGCCTACCAATAGAGAGCCACAAATTTCGACAACAAGAGGGTCAAATCTCATCCAATCAGAGTTAGCGAGCTCGTACTCAAGAAGGTCATACAAAAAGGAAAAAAATTTCATCCTATTGGAATGGACCTTTTAGATTAATAGAGGAGGTGGTCCTAGGCACCTATCAGTTATAAAATCTAGAGGGAGAGAAATTCACTAATCCATGGAATTTTGACCATTTAAAAAAGTATTATTAGTGAGAATATCTGAATGTAATAGATTGGGAGCAGTTGTCTGTCATGTAATCGAATTTTGCAGAGAGAAATTTTGAATGAAATTAAGTGCTATCTCAAATTCTCCAGTCATATCTTCTGAGTATTGTATATGCTCATATAAATCTCTCTTTTAGTGGTACGAGAGTGTTTTGGAGTCTCGTCTCCTAAAAATGTCTCCTTAAAAACTATGAGAGGTCAAAAAATTGAACATTATTTTATTATGGTGAATAGTTAAATGTACATATCTCTCTCATCGGCACGAGAGTGTTTTAGAGTCTCGTCTCCTAAACATATCTCACTAAAAACCCTAAGAGATCGAAAAAGTGAACATCATTTTGTTATGGTGAGAATTAACATCATTTTTAGGGTGAATAGTTAAATGTAAATCTCTTTCTCGATAGTACGAGAGCATTTTGGAGTCTCATTTCCTAAACATGTCGCAATAAAACCCTGAGAGGTGGGAAAATTTAACATCGTTTTGTTATGATGAGACTTGACATCATTTTTATGGTGAATATGCTAATGTGAATCTCAACCCCGACGGTATGAGAGTATTTTGGAGTCTCGTCTTCTATCTTATCTCAATAAAAACCCTTAGAGGTGACAAAATTGAACATCATTTTGTTATGGTGAATAGTCAAATGTATATCTCTCTCTTATCGGTACGAGAGTGTTTTGGAGTCTCGTCTCCTAAATGTATCTTAATAAAAATCCCAAAAGTTGGTAAAATTGAACATCATTTTGTTATGGTGAGACTTAACGTCATTTTTTATGGTGAATAGTTAAATATAAATCTCTCTCTCGACAGTACGAGAGTGTTTTGGAGTTTTTTCTCCTAACATCATAGTAAAAACCTTGAAAGGTGGGAAAATTAAACACCATTTTGTTATAGTGTGACCTAACATAATTTATTATGCTGAATAATTAAATGTAAATCTCTCTCTCGGTGGTACGAGAGTGTTTTGGAGTCTCGTCTCCTAACATATCTCAACAAAAACAGTGAGAGGTGGAAAAATATAACATTATTTTATTATGGTTATCCTTAAAATCATTTTTTATGGTGAATAGTTAAATGTAAATCTCTCTCTCAAGGGTACGAGAGTGTTTTGGAGTCTCGTCTCCTACATATATTTCATTAAAAATCTCGAGAGGTGGGAAAATGGAACATCATTTGTTAGGATGAAACTTAAATATCATCTTGAATGGTGAATATAAAAGAAGACATTACACTTGGGCATATGAGAAGGAAAGAAAAGCGTATTGAACACAAAACATTCACAAAAAACACCCCAACAGAGGGGTGTCGAAAATTAAAGTTAATAAATTGTTAATCCTAAAAATGGGACGAGAATAGCAATTATAAAAAACAAATGGACATCAGAGACCACATAAAGTCACCCAAGAAGCTGACATAGCTCAAATCTCAATCGTCAAGCCCTCAGTAGCTGTGGCGTCAGGGATAGTCGATCCCTTTTGGATTGTGTACTGGCATCTTGGTCACTAGCCTGATCTTCCTCATTAGCAGCCTGGGTCATCTCATCCTCAGTTACCTACGATCCCACGACCTCGACATTGTTAATCTCGACCTGGATACCCTGAAGAGTAATGATACTCTCTGAACTGGACAAGCTCAAAGAGTTAAGAACCTCATCTAGATTCGGTTACTTGGAGACGATATTCAAAAATTGGTTGACAACTCGTCTACAAGATGCTTTAGCAACCCTGTTCAAGTATTGGATAACATAGACAACGAACTCCTCGATCTCTTTGAACTAGGCCATAACCAACTCAGTGCCCTCCTTCAAACTCTCCTTTTCAGACTCCTCCTCCCGCTTTAGATTTTCTTTCAGCTCAGTCGCATGAACTTTGTGATTCTCCTTTACAGTAAAAAGGTGCTCCCTATACTGTTCGTGGAGTTTCTACGTCTCGTCCTCATGGGTGACCTATTAGTCGGCTAGTTGGTTCTTCATATCGGCTAATTTAGACGCTACCACTACAGCTAGCTTAACATTGGGCTTGGCCTCCAACACACATTGATGAGGATATTAGAGAGAAAGGAAATACCGACATAAAGAAACACGAGATGTAAAAGTCAATATGAGGCAACACAAATATAAGATGAGAAAACTTTTTACAAAATTTAATTTAGTTAAAGTTATTCCCTCGACGGACTTGTGAAAGGAAAAACTTGACACCCTATTACTTCTCTAAGCCTCAAAGTATCGACTATCGTAGGAGGGGGCCATCGAGGAAATAACCTCTTTAGACTTAATCTGAATCCCAGAAGAGAGTCAGGGTTTAGAGCCAATTGAGACAAACGTGTCGTGGCTGACACGTCATCCAAGATAGGGACGCTGAAAGTTGGGGGTTGTCTCGATGGTACTTAAATTTTTTTTTGCTAAGTAGGAGTGGCTGCAGACTTGTAAGCCTCCTTTATTTTCTTTGAGCACTCGACTGTTCTGGGGCCACCTGTCGTGTGTTTTTGGCTAGGATCTGTCGACAGAGTAGTTTTGCCCTGCAGCTTGGCTAAGATATTTTCGATCATGGGAATTCCACCTAATAAATATGGTATGGGGTGTTTGCTGGATGATCTGCATAATCATAACTATCAGTATCATCTTAGATCAAATAAGATAATAATAAAGTTAGAAATTTTTTAAAAATCCTACAAAGGGCCTCTAATGGGTCTTTACCCATCCTAACAAATCGAAGGATCTCAAGAGTGATCATATCCTCAAAGAGAATTATACCATAGGATCCACTCAATTAGTTTATGTTTTTCCTATTATCCATTCTCAGACCCGAATCAAAATTGTCCAAGACTGTGATTCGGTTCAACTTGAGGGGCACCCCGATCTCTCTGAGGATCGAAGACTCTTCTTCATCGAAATTCCATTAGATAGAGATAAAGAAATACTGAGACTTTCAGTCATCGTTGAACGTCTGGTTTACATGCAAGAGCTTATGATCGGGTCTGCGAGCTTTGAAAAGGTAGTAATAGGGGTTAAACCTAGTCGTGATAGTCGAGTAACATGCTCAAAAGACATCAGGAAGTAATTCTTCCTCTTAAGAAAGTTTACAAAGAATGGATAAACCCATTAGGATTCTGTTGGCATTAGGGGCCATCTGAGTAGGGGCAACACCTATAGACGAGAGAATCCCCCTGATGGCTGAATTAAATGGAGGACAAAAACTTACCTTGAACATCTGTTCATAGATGACAACCTCATCCTTATTTTTAAGGTCATTAGACCTCTCATCCTCAATTGGAACCCTCATGTTTATGGATGAGTTAATGCAATGAAAGTATCACCAAATAATAAGATAAGTCTTACGAAATTAAATTGGGAAAGAGGAGACAACACTTGTATCAAGCATAAAGGCTTCCTCATCCTCTTTATCCTAAAAAAGGAGCTTTTTCGTGAGGATATCGGCCTTGAAACTCTACCTCAGTCATGGAAGTCAAAGGCTGAGGCATTTTTGGGGGGGGGGGGGGGGGGGTGAAGGAATGTGGCCTTCTATATCGTCGTCAGAGATGTCATAAATTGGGAGCTTAAGATCCTCTTGTTGACGATACTAAGTACCTGGGTAACCTCTATTTCTAAATTTGGAAAAGTCAGTCATCTTGGCCACACCAGGACGAGCCACTATTAACCTCACGACATTCTCAAGGAGTTAGAGCCAAAATGCACAGTGTCATAACGAATACCCAAGTGTTCAGATGGACTATAGCCCTTGGAGGATGAAGACATGGCATCAATACTGATGCTGATAACACTTGAAGAGCCAAATGTGGTTTTATAGTGTGGGAAGTTGGTCAGACATAATGAAGGCTTCATAATTGCCAAAGGTGTTGTAGGTATCGACGACCTCTCTCAGTTAAGGTTAGCCTCGACCTCTTCCCTCTCTTGGCGGACATGGTTGAGAAGGTCACATAACTCTAACCTAGTCCCGTACAGACTTCGGTAGATTAACTAACTACTATTTTTAGGGTTTATAAAGCTAAAGGATCAAATAGGGGAAAATTAATGAGTTTGAGGAAGAACACGCAAGAACCCAAAACCCAAATTTCGCCATCCTACATCGAAAAGTCACTAGAGAACCCTAAAACAACCCTAAACTTCACTAAAAATCTCTAATTCCTAAAAAACCACCTTCAATAGTCTAAACTCCTAGAACTACCACCAAAGATTCACCATAAAAGGGGGTACAAACTCCAAAACTCTCATCAAGAAAAATAAAAAAGGAAAAAAATGATCAGAATTACAAAAGAAAATAGTGCAAAGGTGATCAAGGGTACTTGGAAGAGAGCGGGATGACTTGAGAATAAAGAAAAGAACTGGGGAAGACGATTGTAGGGGGATCAAAGGTGAAAATCTAGAGAGAGAATTTTAACAGTGTTTTGTTCTGGATTGACAGTGAATGGCATATATGTAAAAGCCCACCTAATTTGATCCATTCAATTTCAAATAGGTGCAATGATGAAGCATAATTTCCAAGGTGTGAAAAAATGCAAAGGTTATGCTTGTGGCCCAGACTTTCGAGGGAAGTTAAACCACTTTTGGTACAACCAAGGAATGGTCAACAGCTGAATAATGTATCATGAGTGGATGAGATCAAATCACATGGGGTGATATGACCGTTACATCTAACTTAACATTTGTGTCCTCAGGGTACGAGTGACAGCTAATAAATAACCAGGACACTAAGGTCACGATCTATGAACAGTGCATGAGGATGCGATGTGATAACCAGACGAGTCATATCAGAACCGCATGGGACCATATTTAAACCTCATCCTCCTACGAACATCTAAGGCTAAGGTCTGGGGGTAATTTGTATTAATAAATGTGGTCTCGTCTAGATGGCATACAAGAAGAATGACACATACAAACCCATCCCTTAGAAGATACCAACATTCACCCAAGACCATATGAGTGGTTTCATCCCACAGATGTCTCGTCTCACATAGGACTCGTCTGGATGACATCCAAGCAACCTATGTGGTTCCCCTTTCTGGTCTCGTCATAGAGACCAACTTTATCTACATCTACATAGGTGTCGGCCTCAGACGACAGTGCATCGGTCACAAACGACCACTCAGCCTCGTCTTAGCCTATAGTATTTAGTAGTGCCCTCTATAATCTCGGCTTCATCGAATCCTTATACCTCTAATACGTTTCCACAGGCATGGAAAACATGACAAGGGCATTTTCGGCATATCTACACAAGACCGTTATTGAAGATCAACAATCTACGTGGGGGAATATTCTTCATGATGGTTTTAGTTTGTGCATATACAACTGGAACTCTCTCATTGGCCACGACCTCAGTTGGGTGTGGGATGTATACTAGGGTGTGACATTGCGCACCCCTAGCATATATAAGACACACTACGTCTTCTTCATTTGGATCGAATTATAGAAACCCTAATGTTACTCCACCAAATTTCTATTAGAGAGAGAAATATTACATGTATGTCTTCCATGGACATTACTTTCTGATTATAATGAAAATAAGTACCATACTCTTTATGTGGATGTAGGCCAAGGCCGAACCACTTAAACACATATGTTCATCGCCTTTCTCTCATCACCTTTGTGAATTTGTTTAATTATTTACTATTTAATTACATTTGTGAAAGACCCATATCTAAGGTGAATCCATCATATGATATCAATATCATCACTCACTCCAAAAAAGATATCCAAATATCTTAAGCTATGACTTTTTGTCCATGTCCATATACCAACGCTCCCAGTTACCCATACACATATTAAATACCTCTCGTTTTACAAGGTGAGACTTATCGCATCCATAACTATACACACTAACACCCATTACCCAAATACATATCCGCACATAAAAACCATTGTGTACCCACACTTGTTCAGTGACGTTTCTACACCTCTAACTAATACCATTTTTATACGAAAGCATATATCTACATTTTAAGAGATTTTCAAACCAAGGTCTCTCAACGTGTGTTAAAATAACCCAAAAGTGATTACAATTGTAAAAAGTTATAATAAGTATAGTGATAAGGAATAAAGAAGAATAAGTGGGGTGACTAATACCTTCCTCACTCCTAACCCGATTCTCGAACCCACAACAAAAATCTCTTAATCATTCGTAGGCTTTAAACTGCCTTAGAGTAAGCTTGAATGGGATAACCCAACCCATTTTATTTGTTTTTATATAAAAAAAAAATCAATGACTCTGGACAACCAAAAACCCCTCTCATCAAAAGTGCTTAGGCCTAAATAGGGTTGTGCAACAAAACTGGATATGGTGTTGAATAACTTCCAGGGGCACAATAAAAATCTAACCTCAAGGGGAAATATACAACCAGAGACACAAAATCTTGCATCCACGAGGGATCACGCAAAAACATAAGTAGACTAGTTCAACACGCCTCCCTTGCACACCGCCACACCCAAATACCACTTTCCTTCAAGAAAATCACTGTCTGGGGACCATACACCACTATAATACACGACTTAAAATATTTATAAAATTAGCCATGAATTTCCCTTACATTCTGACTCGATTCCTCTATCCCATTTGCACCTATTTCATCTCCATAACAACTCTTCATAACTCGCAAGACTCTATATCCACCGATCTCTTCAAGGATGATTTTTGTCCACACGAATCTTCGAGCTACTGATAAACTTATGTTGAAGATGGAAATTTGCGTTTTGAGCTAACATAAGGATTTATGAATTGAAATTTTAGTTCAAAGATCTCTAAGAAAACTTTTATAAGGATTTGTTAAATTGTTTCCTTAATTATGAATCGCATTAAATGAAGTTTGTAGTCCCCCCCCCCAAAAAAAAAGATTTAATTAAAAATATAATTTTATTAGTTCTCGTGCAAACGAGATGGGGGCTCATGATAATGACTTACTCCTTGTGTGATTTAAATTGTTACGAGATTCGTACAAGACACTATATTTTGGAAATAAAGTTCTCGTATGTAGCTCATGCAAAGTTTACTTCTCGCGAAAATTGTACGAAACATTTTTGCCTTAACTAAAATGAATATTGCATTGTGTAAAACCTTGTTAGATGTCGCATGCGAACGAGATATCACCTTGTGCAAAGTCTCATTCTATTGATACGTTAAAAAACTCATTTTTACATATTTTTTTCATACATCGATTCGGAATAACCAAGTAAAAATAATTTTTTTCTCACTCACGTGAATGTATCAAAACATATATATTTATAGAAAAACTTCTAAAATAAAAAAATCACCTCAACTTGCCAAATATACCATTTCCTCTCAATGTGTGCATCCATGTGAATGATTAAGTCCTATAACATATATGATGTAGAATAACACATCGCAAAATTTTCAAGACAAAATATATTTAAACTAATGCTTCGTCTATCTAGAATAAAGCCAAACAAAACTTATGTTTTTATACTAATCCTTATTAACTTAATAAATCATATGTTTTCATTTATTACCTCTCTCATTAAGATAACATAAGAATTCTCTTGTTGTGTACTTGACCCACATTGCTACGATCCGTTAGACTATCATATTTGATTTGCGTCCTTAATGTATGAGATTTTAAAGTTGTATTAGTTTACTTTTTCATTTGAGACCTATGAATATTTTTTTATTTATTTATTATCTTTTTTGTATGATTTGAAATATCCACGTATTTAGTTACACTTTACATTCTATTATTCATTCTTAGAAAGATTATTAATTATTGTTCGAACGTAATTTTCTTACTTACAACTAATCACCCTATATATGTTGATTATGAGTTGTCAAACCAATTACTCAATAAAGTGAATCAAAGATCTAAACCTAGACCATTCTAAGTTTCATGTTTCCAAGTGTTTTGCAAGTTTTTTCTTGTACACCCATCTCGATGTATACTAATCCCCATGTAACCCCGTGAGAGACCACACTCGACAAACAGAGAATAATCAAAATACTACACCACCAAAATGGCTATTTTGTAACCGACATAAAAATTTAATTTGCAAGTGTTTACAATTTTTAATAAATTTGCAACAATATTTTATATTTACAAACATTGTAAGTGTTGAAAACCGTTGTTATGTGTATGATTTGGTATACCCCTATGTTAAACTCATATGCTTATTAACCCAAAAGTGTAAAAAAATTGGTAACTTCGCGCTCACTTTTATCTCTTCCTTGTTCGATAAATGGGTAACTTTTATCTTTTGGTTGAAAAATTAGGGTTCTTTACGTTTTTTCAATTTGTTTTCTTTTATTGCAAATATTTTTATATGCCAAATGGATTTTGATTGAATCAAAACCTTCTACAATAACAAGGAGATATTCAAATGTGAGTTTTTCTATTTAAATTAGAGATATATAATTGTTGTGTATATGTGATTGATTTGCTCATGTATATTTGAAATTATGTAGTGTATACGTGTGTGCTTGATATGTAATTTAGTGTACGACCCCAATAGAACGGGTTAAGCAGTATATTTATCCCCCATTTAGCCATTGTATTCTCCACCTATTGTGACAAAATTTATGTGTTTTGTATATATTTTATGTTGACCCACTGTGTTCTACATTGTTGTGCTTCATTTAATCTACAAATTTCTCTTTCTAAATAGAGTCATACTCAGAAAGTATTTATGTCTCTTTATATAAGTGTAAATAATATAGATTATTTTTGTATCATTATAAATTATTGTTGATTACAAAAGGATATGATGAATTATACCTCGAGAATTAATTAAATTATTGACGCGACTGAGAAAGTGTCTCTAATGTGCGTTCACTCTAGGCTCAAGTGCAAGCCTGTCGCGTTAGTAATAAACCCGGTAAGTCGGGATCGTATCCACAGGGAAATAGGACAATGAAATTGTAACGACATTGGATAGACGAGGAAATCGTAACTCTGACTCTAAAAAGAAATAGAAAGATGATTTGGTTTGTGGAATGACTACACTAGATGCAATTATGAAATTAGGAAAAGGTGCAATTATACTAAATTACCTAAAATACTGATGAATACTGATTTAAAACTTTAAACTATATGATGAGAAAAACAGGATGGGAATACAATCCCCCAACCCTAGAGTATTGCAGATATAATACTAATCGTAAATTTAACTAATTAATTAGACCCAGAATTTATTACTCCCAAGCATTACGTATATGAGGTTCAAGCCCGGACCATACTCAATCAGAGGACGAGTAAATCGGTATCACGATAGTTACACTCGAATTGCATTCAAAAGCATCCCGGTTACCCGTAAGCAAACGAGATCCAAAGATCTACAATTGTTGGGTTCCTACGCAATAAGGTCGTAATAAATCACTAAATTCAGAGGATTAATGTTATACACATGCAACTACTACATCACGTTGGGTTCATGTATCCCGACCTTAGAAAATCTAGCCTAGCATGTTGAAAGTAATGAAAACAATCTTTGAATTGCAGAAAACCATGATTAAACTAAGGAAAATTTGTGGAATGATGTAGAAAGGAATTCGACAGAAGAAATTAACTCCTAATCTTCCCAAAGCAGTAAAAGCAGTGATGAAGAATACTTGTAATCACAAAACTCTGAATAGTCTTCAACTTTGGAATTAAAATTGTAATCTACCTTCAAAACTTGGGTTTTACAGAAAGAATTGGAAAATTATATTAATTCTCCATCTAAAAATGATAATAAAACGGGTTTATATACCCTACAAAATTTCAGGAGTTTTAGCTACACTAGGACTCTCCATTAGAGGAAGATTAGAAAATTAAAATTGCGACAGCCGGACCGGTCCTCTCCTCCTCCAGATCGGTTTGCCTTGATCCGGACCGGTCCTGCCCTCCTCCGGACCGGTTTGCCTTGGATCCGGACCGATTCTTTTATTTCTTGGATGGACCGATCCGTGGCGGATCGGTTCTTTTATTTTTCTTCAGTTTCGATTCGTCTTCGGTCCGGGGTTCTCTGGAATGTGGCACTGCGGACCGGTTCTTTTAATTTCTGGGTGGACCGGTCGTGTGCGGACAGGTTCTTTTAATTTCTGGGCGAACCGGTCCTCTCTTTATTTGACTCTTTCTTCTATCATTGACTGCTCATATCTTTCACACCGGGACTCCGATTGAGGTGCCGTTTTTCCAATGTTCTTGTAGTTGAAAGCTCTTCAACTTTCCAGTTGGCCCCACCTTCGGAATAAGGCTGCAAAATTACGAAAATGCCATTTACTCCCCGTTTCTTGGTTTTCTTTCACTGTTTTGAGTTCTCTTTGGCACTAACTTGCATGAAATACCTGTAAAACACATAAGAGATATAAAAAATACGAAATACTTGCCAAAAAGGGTTAGTAGCATAAGTATAAGCCAAATCCAATCTATTTACACCGCACGGGATCATAAAAATACCGAAATTAAGGGGATAAATGTGAAGAATTTATGCCTAATCAAATCCCCCTAACTTAGAACTTTGCGCATCCCGAGCAATGTCAAAGAATCCTAGCAAGGCTTAACTCTTGAAAATTATTTTATTGGGATAGAATACCTTTTTTGCGGGCAAGCGATTGCATTTAGCGTATGCAACAAGCCTTTAAACCCCTAGGTCACCCTAGTAGGACGAGTGGTGTCTCGTGAGGGTTTGCAGAGAATATACCCACAAAATTCGACTCAAGGAAAAATTCAAAATACTTAAAAATTGTACAATTCAAACCTTCCCAGAAAATAGTCATTATCAAGTCATATATACAAGTCTCAAACCGTAGTGTGTGTGTGCGAAGCCAAAAATTTAACCGCGAATTTCCACCGATTGACCATTACGTTACTCATCCGAAAATTCGTTTTGATTTCAAATTCTCACGAAATTCTCTCTCAAATTAATCACTCGGAATGTGGCTATTCTCTCGGTATGCGCGATATAAAGAGTAAATATAACGGACGCAAAGTCATGCACACAAGTAGAAAGACGAAAATTTTATAGTGATAGGATCTCATCAATGGATTACGGTTTTAAAAACGGGAACATTGCCTCTTTTTCACGCATTCAATCTCTTTTATTATCTTTTGGTGTATTAGCTCTCCACGCGGTAACCAATTTCACAATTTAGACTCGGTTAGGACTTTTTCGGGTTTTAAGGTGTATGGGGTAAAATGAAAATGGTAGGAAGGATTGGAATTGGAAAAGTCATTTATGATGTCCATTTGTGCTTTTTCCGGGCTATTGCTCATTTTTTTCTTCTTTTTCTATATTTTTTATTTTTCACTTATTTTCTTTTCTTGCTATTTTTGTTGAGCATATCTATTTTTTTCTTGCCCCTTTATATGCATTTTTCGGATTGAAATTCTGAATTTTTCCATTTTTCGCAATTCTGGGCTATTTGGGTTTTTCGGGTTGTCAAACGAAAGGAAAAACCTTTTGGCTCAATTTGGGTTACAAAAGGATAATTTTTCACATCTTTTTATGGCTAATATTTTTGGGTGACAAACGAGGGCCTACTTCATTATTCAAACTACTAATTGCGTTACCATAAGCGTTTCGAGATGAATTAAGTTTAGAGATCAATTTTGGCACGTTTTTCAAAGCAATATCACACACGTTTTTCACAACCGATCAAAATAAAAGGATTGAGATCCTCGACGACTTTTTAGGCGCTGGAAAGAACTTTGAGTTAACATTTTACTCAGATTGGTTTAAAAACTCGCAAAAAGTGATAGGCTCGAATCTCACCGGATTTGTTAATCTCCACACTTATTCGTTAAGTCGTCAATTTTCGCTCAATTTCCATCTTTAGTCAATTTCGGCTTTGTGTATATTGAATTTTACAACTTGAGACTTTAAATCGACTTTTAATGATATTTTTGTAAAATTTGAATTCCAATTTTTATTTATTTTGAACAAAAATATTTTTGGATTTTTCAAAATTTTATGATTTTTATGGAAATTTCTGGGCGTTTTGAAAATTTGTGAAGTTTTAGAAATATGCACTTGTGACCCCCCTAACTTAGACTTTTACATTGTCCTCAAGCAAAAAGGACTAAAATCTAACTCAAAGCGAATGAAAAGTGCGGAAAAATAAAACAAATAAATATTAAAATGCAACAAGACACTAAATGACACTCATGCATGACTCAAAAATACAACAACAATCACTCCATATGCGTCGGGGGTGCGACGACCTCTCATCTCTCCACAAACTCACCCGACCCCACTCACGGGGTTCGATGCTCTCATTGTCACTTCCGTCTTCCTGTCATATACCAACAATCAGAATAAGTTGGGCCCTTCCCATAAATAAAGGAAAGACCGGGAGACTCATCGTGACTACTCAAAAAGGGATCCCTGGTATGCTTACTCAAAGCATAGCTTGCGTGCACCGACTCGGAGGAAACTCCTAATTTTTGTTCAATTTTTGGAATGCATGGGTCGGGCTCTAAGTCAGACGGGAAGCCACTTTTCTCCTCTATTGCCTTCGGGCCACCAAATGGTATGGGTGCATGGTAATTGCGAAGAAACTCATCAGATTTATCTTTCCACTCGCTCTCTCCTAAATGACTACATGAATCCAATAGAGGTTGGACTTCGTCGTTAAGGCTCTCATCTACCTGCCCGAATTCTCTCTTAAAGTCCGCTAGGCTGAACTCCTCTAGCTCTCTCTCTTTATTTGTTTCCACATTTTTCCTTCCTCGCTCCATCTCAACATTATTAGGTGGTGTGGGTGGGTAGTACTCGAGGAGAAAAATATCTATCGTGTCTTGCCATTCTCTCTCCTCTAAGCACTCATATGAACTTCTCCCTATGCCCTCTAAATTTTTGCTCTCACTTGATGTAACAAGGCATACCCCTATCGGCTCTCGCGTGTGGGTCATCCCATGCTCGTGTGGTGCTCCTAAAAGATCCGTCTCTCGCGGTTCTCCTTCGTCACCCTTGTTCTTGATATTATTAAAAATATTCGTATCAAGGGTCATATTCCTAAATGTTAATTGCATTCTCCCACTCCGAGTATTGATGAGCGCATTAGCCGTAGCTAAGAATGGGCGACCAAGGATAATGGGAACATGATTGCTCGGGAGAATGGAGGGCTCCTCGTCCCAAATGAGAAAGTCCACCGAGAAGTAGAAAGTGTCTATTTGGACGATCACATCCCCAATGATTCCCCGAGGCATCTTCACAGAATGATCCACGAGATGGAGAGTCATATTTGTGGACTTTAGGGCTCCCAAATTGAGTTTCTTATAGATGGAATAGGGTAGAATGTTAACACTCGCTCCTAAATCTATTAGTGCTCTTTCGATTTGGTTCTTCCCCATGATGCACGAAATGGTGGGTGCACCCGGATCTTTATACTTTAACGAAAGGCCGCTCGATAAAACTGAACTGGCATTCTGGTCCAAAAATACATTCTTATTTACCTTTAGTTTGCGTTTCACCGTGAGTAAGTCCTTAATGAACTTAGCATATGCGGGAATTTTTTGTATGGTCTCGAGAAAAGTTAAATTAATCTTTACTTATTTAAGGACATCCAAAACATCGTCCCGACAAGTCCCTTTGGAGTGCGGGACCAACCGTTGAGGGTATGGGGTAGCGGTGGAGGGTTTCACTACTACCTCGAGCTCACTAGTGCCTTCTTTATCACTCTTATTCAAGGGGACATCTCCGCACTCTTTCGTGCCGGGCGAAGTTTCCTTGTCTTTAGTTGCATCGTGTGGGGGAGGCGATAAGTCAACTACTCTCCCACTATGTAGAGTGGTAATTGCGCTACATTGCTCCGAATGGTCATGGGATGTGGAGCTAACACTAGTTTGACCTTGGGGAGGTCTTTGGCCCTGGGTAGGAAACTTGCCCTTCTCTTGAACACTCAACGAGGATTGTATCTTTGACAGATTTGCATTTATGTCGCTGATTAGGCGATCATATCTAGAATTGGTTGCAGTCTGGCTATTGATAAATTGATTCATTGTATCCTTGAGAGTTCGCCGCGGTGGAGGGATATATGCTCCTTAAGGTGGTGGTTCTTGCACATGTCCTTGCATGTGTGGAACTTGTTGAAAGTGTTGTGGCGGAGGAGGGACAACATGTGAATTAGGATTCATCGCAGCATGTTGTATCCCATAGCTAAAACCAGGATGGTTTTTCCACGAAGGGTTATAAGAATTCCCGTGGGGTGTACCAAAATCACCCTTGAATCCTCCTATACCACTCACTTGTTCTTGAAGCTTCACTTTGTAGGCGGGTATAGTCGGGCTGTAGAATCGCTACAGCGAAAATATTGCGACTTCTCAAATAACATCCAATTTTAATTAATCCCAAATTTTAGTTAAACCCTAAAACATGCATCTAAATCAACCCATCAAATATAAAGCATGCGACACAAAGTTAAGGAAAAATCCCCGAAGGGCAAAACCTTTTATTTCTAGAACTTTAAAGAATTTACAAGACCATTGACTTACATACAACCTGATAATCGCCCACAAGTGTAACGCACGGTGTCTTCGGTAAACCTTCAAAGCAACGGCTAGAAACAGTGTGACACAGAAATACCCGCAGGTGTCGGTTCCTATGTTGGCGGCTGGAAGTTTCCCTTTCCAGGAGGGCAGCAATGAAGAAGAGAACGGCTTCTCCACAAGAGTTGAACAAACTCAAAGTTGTGTTCTTGGGTTACCAAAAAGATTCACAAAGGATTGGAAGAATTGTGTGAATCAAAACATGAGTCTTGGGACTCAAAAATATGAAGACTAGAGGTATTTGGACTCTCAAATTCGTCTTTCAAAGTCTTGCAAAACAGCTCCCCCGAAGTTGGCTTTTATAAGGAAACGAAAAGAGTTTTAAAACTTGGGGACTCTTGCAGCGTCAGGTACCCCGAACCGGTTTGGGGTACCTCATGCGGTTTGGGGTACATCTCTGGTTTGGGGTACCTTTCTGGTTTGGGGTTAAAAAAAATCAGCATTCTTCAAGGAATTTTCTCCAACTTCAAAAGGTCATAACTCCTTCACCGTAGCTCGGATTGAGGTGTCATTTCTTCCAGTATCTTCGTTGCGGCGATCTATTCAACTTTCAATTGACCAGACCTCCGGAATATGGCTGTAAAATTAAGAAAATGCCCTTGAAGTCTCCTATCGTGCCTTTTTTCACTGTTTTGACTTCCCTTGCGTACCACTTGCATTAAGTCCCTAAAATCGTGGAACCTGAAGTCGTTGAGGCAGATGTGGGACACATTAATGGAGATGTTGAATGCTTGATTACCAGAATTCAGATAAAGGCCGTCATGTGAGATCGTGAGATGACGTGCCAAATGTAGCGGCGTACGACATACATAAATGTAACATGTTGAACATGAGAAAAATGTCCTTACAAATATCCCCCTATGTCTATGCCGGTACATACATAAAAAATCCGAATTATCAAATAACAAAATTGCCTATACAAATCTACCCTTCCATGAACCCAAAACTGGAAAGATACAAATGAATAAGGCTTCATCGTTTGTTCTTCAAATCTTTAAAACTTCAAATCTTCAATCTTCAAAATCTCAAATCTTTTCTCATCAGGGTGTGCAATTCAGTGATCATCAATGTAGTACCTACACACATGAGATAAAGAAAAAATACCAAGTGACGTATCGAGTTTGAAATGAGATAAACATAGATACCAATATATGATAAGCATAAGTCAAATCTCAAAACTCCCCCAAAATAATATAATTCTTTCTCCCCCTTTTTATGATGTTCCCAAATAGACAAATAAGAAGAATGAATCAAACAAGCAAAATCGGGGTGTCACGGTATTCAAAACAAAGCATCAATCAAATATGGCAAACACGCTCTTGCAAGGAGATGCTAAAAAAAAAACTTCACAAACTATTTTTGATTTTTCAAATTTTTGTACAAAAAAATAGATATCATTTTGTAAAAAAAATATGATACAAAAATCACACCATGGATTTAAACTCAAACAACCAAGTCATGAAAATGGAATGAATGGGTGTGAACACATTCGATAGGTAAATCAACTCAATCAATCATATGTGCACGATGCATACGTGTACTCCTAACGAATGAACATCAAAGGTATCCTTAGGTGTAAAAAATTGTTGAATTTAGATGACATCGTCTTAAGCAAATCCACAAATCAAAGTCAAATGATTTCCACACCAATAACGTACAAAACTTATTTAGCGCTTTTTCAAGATTTTCAAGGACGTGCAAATCCGTTATAAAATCTCCAACCAAACTCCCTCATATATATTTTCTTTTTAGAGGTAATCTAAATTCTCAAACATTGGAGAATTGGTGCAAAAACCTAAATGGCCCATAATTGGCATGAATTTCTTTTTATTGCCTTTCAATTTTTTTCGGGCTCTTTTAAACCTCTTTGGACCCCGGATAATAAAATTCCTCAATTTTTTAGGTCCAATGTAAACGGTGGCTTAGTATTCGCAAAGGCAAAATGAACTTTTCGCAGCCCTTCCCCGTTTTCAAACAAAGCACACAAACTTACAAAACGGTTTTTATATGCACAATTTCCTTATCAAGTTTTATTGCGCTTGGTTCGTTTTAAGGAAAAGATTGAAGTGAAAACACCCAACCAACATGTGATAAGACAAGCACAATAATCAAACAAATCCGTGCATGTGTGCAATAAAGGAAACATGTAGGAAGTAACACTTAATTACATCTTAATGACTCCAAACATTATAAAGCACATGGATGAATTGACCTATTGTCTCAAAACACTATCAAATAGTCACATGAAAATAATGGAATGGTGTTGTGACTCGGTCATCCTAGATGTTCATCCATAAAAGGTGCAAGACAAAATACAAAAAACTTTTTGGATTTTCAAATATTTTATCAAAAAAAATCTTTCTGTATTTTTCAAAATTTTTTTTTATCAAAAATAAAAATTATACAAAAAGTACAAGTCATCACACTAGTAAAAATATATCATGAAACCACAACTAGTGTATGACAAACATGCAATCACAATCAACCAAAAGATTTCACATGGGGTGATTTACGTGCAAGCAAACGGGAATCGTGGACAAATAAACCATAATCCTCTAAATCCGATTTTCTAACCCAAATAGATGTGTAACGGAGTGTGGGGGTTTTGGGAATCGAATTTATTATTTCATTAACCTTCCTAGGTCCATTTAAAAGCTTGTAACAAAAGTGCCTAAGATGACCATGCCTACCGCAATGTGTACAAGAGTAAATCGGGCGGTGTGTGTTACCTAAAGGTGGCCCTCTCCTCAAATTTCTCGGTTGCTCTCTCCGAATTTGCCTAGGTGGGTCTCTCCTAGTTATCCTAGGAGGTTCTCTCACGATGTTCCTATGGGGTTCTTTCCTAACAAACTTAGGTGCCTCTTTCTTAACAATCCTAGGAGACTCTCTCACACGTGTGGGAATGGGTGCAACATATTTTTCAAAACCAATTCCACCCCTATCCTTTTTGATCTCGATAGTGCCTAAAATCTTATCAAGTTTTTCAGACCTAGACTCCAAATCAAATTTCACCTTACTCGAATCTCTCAAACTTTTCTCAAGTTCACCTATCCTACATTCAAGTAAGCGCCTAGACTCCTCAAACTCAAGAATCTCCTTTTTCATAGATTCCATCACGCCTCGAAGATCATCTCTCTCACCCTCGACATATCCCAGCTTCTCTCTCAAAATTTTCTCTCGTGCCCTAAGTTGTTCAATTAAAACATCATTATTTTGTAAGGCACACTCTTTCAATTGAGCTTCAAGTTTCAAGTTTGCCTTTTATGTCCTTAAACATTCAAAATACAAATTATTGTAGGCAACTTGCAACTCACTCAATTCTTCTTCTTCTTCCTCCTCACTCTTTTCACCCTCACTCTCATCACTAATCACACGGATGGGAAGCTCTCGCCTAGAAGCATAAAAGACTTCTTCTTCCGAATCGCTATCACTAAGGGTAGAAACATGAGAAATCGGTTTATTCAATTTCTTCTTTAAATTTGTGGTACACTCATCTAACGTGTGACCAACACCCTCACAACAAGAACACCTCTTTGATTCGTTTTCAACAGAAGATTTAAAACAAGAGTTCGTGTGAATTTTCCAATTTACTTTTTCAAAGATTTGACATCGAAGATCATCAAAACCATCAAAAGCCATTTTTGTGCAAAATCAGGATCAAAACACAATAACTTAGTGCAACAGGCTCTGATACCAATTTGTAAACGTGAGTAGACAAATTGTATCAGAAAGTAAATCCTTGAAAAATCAGGATCACGCGATAAATTAGCGTAACCCGCTCTGATACCAATTTGTAGAATCGTTACAGCGGAAATATTGCGACTTCTCAAATAACATCCAATTTTAATTAATCCCAAATTTTAGTTAAACCCTAAAACATGCATCTAAATCAACCCATCAAATATAAAGCATGCGACACAAAGTTAAGGAAAAATCCCCGAAGGGCAAAACCTTTTATTTCTAGAACTTTAAAAAATTTACAAGACCATTGACTTACATACAACCTGATAATCGCCCACAAGTGTAACGCACGGTGCCTTCGGTAAACCTTTAAAGCAACGGCTAGAAACAGTGTGACACAGAAATACCCGCAGGTGTCGGTTCCTATGTCGGCGGCTGGAAGTTTCCCTTTCCAGGAGGGCAGCAATGAAGAAGAGAACGACTTCTCCATAAGGGTTGAACAAACTCAAAGTTGTGTTCTTGGGTTACCAAAAAGATTCACAAAGGATTGGAAGAATTGTGTGAATCAAAACATGAGTCTTGGGACTCAAAAATATGAAGACTAAAGGTATTTGGACTCTCAAATTCGTCTTTCAAAGTCTTGCAAAATAGCTCCCCCGAAGTTGGCTTTTATAAGGAAACGAAAAGAGTTTTAAAACTTGGGGACTCTTGTAGCGTCAGGTACCCCGAACCGGTTTGGGGTACCTCATGCGGTTTGGGGTACATCTCTGGTTTGGGGTACCTTTCTGGTTTGGGGTTAAAAAAAATCAGCATTCTTCAAGGAATTTTCTCCAACTTCAAAAGGTCATAACTCCTTCACCGTAGCTCGGATTGAGGTACCGTTTCTTCCAGTATCTTTGTTGCGGAGATATCTTTAACTTTCCAATTTACCAGACCTCCGGACTATGGCTATAAAATTACGAAAATGCCCTTGAAGTCTCATATCGTGCCTTTTTTCACTGTTTTGACTTCCCTTGCGTACCACTTGCATTAAGTCCCTAAAATCGTGGAAAGTGAAGTCGTTGAGGCAGATGTGGGACACATTAATGGAGATGTTGAATGCTTGATTCCCAGAATTCGGATAAAGGCCGTCATGTGAGATCGTGAGATGACGTGCCAAATGTAGCGGCGTACGACATACATAAATGTAACATGTTGAACATGAGAAAAATGCCTTACACGGGCATTCCTCAGTTGAATGACCCGCCTCACAAATCGCACACACCTTCTCGATGGGGTTCGGTATGGATCCAGTTGGTCCTCTTCCATATACCTCACATAGGTCTCGAAATTCTTTCTCAAGCGTATCTAATTGACTGTCCGTCATATAATTCTTATCTACGTGAAATAGTCCGGATGCCGCTGGAGTGGTGGTCACTTGACGATGTTGATTTTGAGCATTAGGATCAGATGTATCCCAGGATTGGGTTGTCTTAGCGACATACCTCAGGTGAAGCTCAGCATCGTGGGCATTTAGTTCGACAAAAGGACCACTACCCATGGTTTCAACGAGTTATTTTGAATTAAGATTCAGCCCATTATAGAGAACGGAAATGATTTGCGATGTATCAAATCCATGATGGGGGCATGAAGTAACTAACTCATTGAAATGCTCGTAACATCGATGAAATGTCTCATTTTCAGATTGTCTGAACGCTTGAATTTGAGCCTTTATGGAGATCGTTCTATGTGGTGGGAAGAATTTCTTGAGAAATCTAGATTGCAACTCATTCCAAGATGGGATCGAGCTTGGAGGTAAATACCATAGCCAGGTCTTAGCTTTATCTTTTAGCGAGAAAGGAAAGAGTTTGAGGCGGATCACCTCTTGTGTGCAAGTTTGATCATTGAGGGTATCACACACATCCTCAAATTCCCTGATATGGAGATATGGCTTTTCAGAATCCATATGGTAATGGGGTAACATCTGGATCATCCCATTTTTTAAACGAAATTGCCCGGCATTATACGGGAGTATAATGCATCCCAGAGTGACAGTGCGCTCGGGATATAAGATTTCTCTCAGCGGGCAGTATGGGGCCTCTTCCTCACCGACAGCTGCACTACAGTGTTGCGACATATCTCTCTCTCTTAGCGACTCGGTGTCCTCGCTTGGTGTACTCGGAGTGTGCTCTAAAGTGTGTCCTAAGAAAGAAAATGGAGTGTTATTGGAGATTGAGTGTGACGGTGTGGGAGGTGAAATCTAGAACTGTGGGGAGTTAGGAGTGTGGGGGCTATCAGGATCGTACTCAACTATTGAATTTCATGAATACTGGTTGCAGTATTATGGGGTGTGGGGGTGAGTTCAGAATTTTGCATTAACAACTTAGGAGAGATGATGATGGACCTTTTTGTGCTTTTTGAATTTTTTTTATGTTTTTGGATTTTTTGAAATTTTTGGTCAAAGTTTTAGATTGACTCGATTTAATCCTAAGTCTACCTAATTCCCCGGCAGCGACGCCAAAAACTTGACGTGACTGAGAAAGTGTCTCTAATGTGCGTTCACTCTAGGCTCAAGTGCAAGCCTGTCGCGTTAGTAATAAACCCGGTAAGTCGGGATCGTATCCACAGGGAAATAGGACAATGAAATTGTAACGACATTGGATAGACGAGGAAATCGTAACTCTGACTCTAAAAAGAAATAGAAAGATGATTTGGTTTGTGGAATGACTACACTAGATGCAATTATGAAATTAGGAAAAGGTGCAATTACACTAAATTACCTAAAATACTGATGAATACTGATTTAAAACTTTAAACTATATGATGAGAAAAACAAGACGGGAATACAATCCCCCAACCCTAGTGTATTGCAGATATAATACTAATAATAAATTTAACTGATTAATTAGACCCATAATTTATTACTCCAAAGTAGGTCTGTCAACGGGTCAGAGCCGGGTCGGGTTTAGAGAGATCCAGATTCGTGTAATCGGGTCTTCATCGGGTTCGGGTTCGGGTCCGAGTCTTCATCGGGTCTACAATATTGGATCCAGACCCGGATCCGTTCAGGTCTTCGGGTCTCGGGTTCGGGTCTGGCCAAATATATACATTTATTTTATATTATCCCCTTCTTTATTTTTTAATCTTAAATTAAAATATTTTGTAATGTATTATTGAATATTATTAGTATAAATAAAGCATATATTATTTATATTTATTATATACATAAATATATATTTATATATATTACTTACATGTTATATTGATAAGATATATTTATAAATATATATAAATTTATAGTATATGCATATATATTTAAAAAATAATAGTGTACAATTCGGGTCGGGTCTTCGGGTCCGGGTCTTGTATAAGATCCAGACCCTACCCATTTAGTAAACGGGTCTTCGGGTATTCGGGTCCAAAAAAATATGCTCAGACCCTATTATACGGATCGGGTCCGGGTCGGGTCCCGACCCATTGACAGGCCTACTCCCAAGCATTACGTATATGAGGTTCAAGCCCGTACCATACTTAATCAGAGGACGAGTAAATCGATATCACGATAGTTACACTCGAATTGCATTCTAAAGCATCCCGGTTATCCGGAAGCAAACGAGATCCAAAGATCTACAATTGTCGGGTTCCTACGCAATAAGGTCGTAATAAATCACTAAATTCAGAGGATTAATGTTATACACATGCAACTACTACATCAGGTTGGGTTCATGTATCCCGACCTTAGAAAATCTAGCCTAGCACGTTGAAAGTAATGAAAACAATCTTTGAATTGCAGAAAACCATGATTAAACTAAGGAAAATTTGTGGAATGATGTAGAAAGGAATTGGACAAAAGAAATTGACTCCTAATCTTCCCAAAGCAGTAAAAGCAGTGATGAAGAATACTTGTAATCACAAAACTCTGAATAACCTTCAACTTTGGAATTAAAATTGTAATCTACCTTCAAAACTAGGGTTTTACAGAAAGAATTGGAAAATTATATTAATTAGCTGTCTAAAAATGATAATAAAACGGGTTTATATACCTTATAAAATTTTAGGAGTTTTAGCTGCACTAGGACTCTCCATTAGAGGAAGATTAGAAAATTAAAATTGCGACAGCCGGACCGGTCCTCTCCTCCTACGGAACGATTTTCCTTGATCCGGACCGGTCCTGTCCTCCTCCGGACAGGTTTTCCTTGGATCCGGACCGACTTTTTTATTTCTTAGGCGGACCGGTTCTTTTATTTTTCTCCAGTTTCGATTCGTCTTCGGTCCGGGGTTCTCTGGAATGTGGCAGTGCAGACCAGTTCTTTTAATTTCTGGGCGGACGGGTCCTCAATTTATTTGACTTTTTCTTCTATCTTTGACTGCTCATATCTTTCACACCGGGACTCCGATTGAGGTGCCATTTTTCTAGTGTTCTTTTAGTTGAAAGCTCTTCAACTTTTCAGTTGGCCCCACCTCCGGAATAAGGCTGTAAAATTACAAAAATGCCCTTTACTCCCCGTTTCTTGGTGTTCTTTCACTGTTTTGAGTTCTCTTTGGCACTAACTTGCATGAAATACCTGAAAAACACATAAGAGATACACAAAATACGAAATACTTGCCAATAAGGGTTAGTATCATAAGTATAAGACAAATCCAAGCTATTTACACCGCACGGGATCATAAAAATACCGAAATTAAGGGGATAAATGTGAAGAATTTATGCCTAATCAATTATCAGTCTATTTGATCTTATAAATAGTAGATATATCTCACAGTTCAATTTGGTTATTTTTGGTTGACTTTGTTTTGCATCCATTATTTGATCAAATAGGCTCTATCAAACAATGTTACTAGTATTTGTGTATTTGCATTATAATTGGTATTACTTAACATTTATTTGCTATTAACATAGCTCGACATATATAATGTCATCAAAATTTAGCAAAGAGTGGATGAAGGAATATGGAAGGGGAAACAAACATTACATTATCGAGGTTGCTATATTCAATGATTTTATAGGGAGGAACGATGGTGGTCAAACTGAATTTTCATGCCCTTGTATTAAATATGAAGATGGAAAATTGATGGAGATTGAAAATATACATGTCATTTGCTTCATTATGGTCTCCGTCTTAGATATTTTGACATTTTCATGGGGAAAAGGAACTTGTCAAAAGAAAAGAAAAAGAACCTAATGAACGTGTTGAATGCAATGATCCTGTTCCAGATGACCCTATCATAGAGAAGCTTATATTCGATGCATTTAAAATGTTTAATCAATAAGTTGATTATTTAACTAGTAAACGTGTTAGATGGGGAGGCAGTGGCAATGGTAACAAAACTAATGAGGAGTTAAAATACAAAAAAGTACGTAGCAAGGCGAGCTACCCATCATGCTTTGAGAAACACACGATACTATATTTTCTTGTGAAATTGATTAATGTAAAGACAAGATATGGTTTGTCATAGAATAGTGTTACCGAACTTTTTGGGATATTTAAAGATTTTTTGATAAGTGTAAGTATAGTAACATCCAAGTATCGAGATATGAAGAAGATAATCAAATAAGTTGGTATGATTTAAAAGATAATTCATGCATGAAAAAATGATTGTATTTTATATAGTAGAGAACATGCAAAGAAGAAAAAATTCCAATATGCAACCTACCAAGGTAAATGTTGGGGATAAATAGGACGGGTAAAGTACCTTTGAAGACAATGAAATATTTCCCTCTGATTCCAAAGTTGAAGAGATTATTCATCATACCATCGACTGCAAATGAAATGACTTGGCATGCTATAGCACAATTGAGAATAAATGTCATGCATCCGTTGATTCGGCAATTTTTGAAATCTGCTGATATGATGTGTGCAAACTTTGTGACTAAAAAAACGTAATATTCATCTTAGTATAGCCAGTGATGGTTTTAATCTGTACGGTAATCTCAGCTCCAGTTACAGCTGTTGGACTATTATTGTTTCTCCTCTCAACATAGGACCGTTTTTGTGCGTAAAAAGGGAGTTGACAATGATTTTAATATTAATATCTAGGTCAAATTCACTGAGTAAATACATCGATATTTACATAAAAACTTTGGTAGACAAGTTAAAGGAATAATGGTTTCAAAATTTAATGATGTATGACTCTTTTAATAATACCAGTTTTATATTGAGAGTGACGTTATTATGGGAAATCCATAATTTTCCTTCATATGGAACTTTATCAGGTTGCATGGTTCATGGTTATAAGGCGTGCCCAGGTTTTACTAAGAAGTAGACTTTGTACGAGTTAATAAAAGTAAGAAAATATGTGTAAGAGGGGAGTCCCTTGGGGATGGGAGTATTATGATACAACTAGAGGCATAACCCTTATAGATATGGTGATAAAGCAGTAATCCAAATATTCTCAACAATCACTGATGAACACACAATATTATATATAACAAACACTCAGACCGAACTCACAAATCACTCGTATATAACTCAAATAATAACAAAATAACCTCAGAAACAACTCATTCAAAGGGATAGAGAAGCAAGCACTCTAGATACACCTTGGCACGCAACAACAAACGAACAACCTTCAATGTCTCTAGTTAGATAATAAAAGCTTCATAATAAATGTCAATAGTGGGTGAATAAACTTTGGTTTGCAATAACTTCTTTGCTCTCAATGTGTTTACTCTCTCTCTCTAGGAAGAACTTTCTCTTATCAGAAGTCGTTGAGGTTAATAAATAGCCCCAGACCCCTCCTGAGATATCCCAGTCCTCATTAATATAAAAGACATTCCCCTCATGGTTTAAGTCACAAGAATTAAATGCCCGAGTCAGCACACCCTACGTCATAATAATTAAATGCTAGTGCATACCTTTTGGCTACCAATTGTGCATCAAAGGACTGCAACGACAATGGTATTTCACCAAACCGTCTGACAACCCCAATACCATAATGGTTTACTTAAGTTTGTATTAGAAAGTGGGTAGGTGGATCTTAACATCATTCAAAATGGATGTAACCTTTGGTAGAGGGCTGTTTGTCTTAACACTCAATGTAAGATGGAACTCAAGGTTAATTTGCACATACTTCCATGAAAAATATTCTCTCAGTGTTTTATCATGTGTATCTAAAATTGTTAAGACAAGCCTTAACGTTAGCTTACTTCTCAATCCTCCAAACTAAGTCCCTCTAAAGTTCCCACGATGAGGTCATTGGATAGAACATGTAAACTCTCCCAAGCCCTGTTAGGCCTGGGCTCTCGCGAGTACCATTTGACCTCTCACTCAAAGTTAAAATCGTTAGAGCTTATAGTTAATGCAATTAAAATATATAATTTAACTAAGTAAAAATTCAAGATAAAGATGATCTCTCTCAATAAGTTTCCTCGCTGAGATCCATCGCTGAGCTGCCTCCCTGGGCTCCCTCATAGAGTTGCTTCCCTACCTTAATGGTTATTCCTTCTCTTGAGCCTCTTCTGTTAAGAGGAGGGATCTCTCTAATCAAGAGATTACCTTCAAAACCCCTATATTTTCCCCTTCGTTTAGATATTTTTTATGAGCGCACGAAATGTCTGCATGAAAACTTCTCAATCCGATGGACCACCTTTTATCTCGTGCAAAATTCTTCTCGATGCACCTCAATTTCGATTATTGCCGTTATGACTGTTTAAAAATGAAAATTCTCCCCGATGTACCTGAGCCAAAGCTCTTTAATATCTGGGTGTATGTCGAGGGGACATCGTGAAGTTTTGAACTATGGGTGGGAGCCTGGTGTTCGTTTTCTGCGAGTAGCCTCCAACTATTCGGACTTGTTCATCTGTTGTGAAATTTCTCCCCAATGTATCTCTGAATCTAAGCCATCATCGTTTCTGACTGTCCAAAAAGGAAAATTCTCCCAGATGCACCCGAGTCAAAGCTATCAACGTTCTAACTATTCAAAAAGGAAAATTCTCCCCGATGTACCTGAGCCAAAGCTATCCGTGTTTTGACTTATGGCGAGGGAACATCGTGACCTTTTTGAACTTTGACTGAAGGCTGTCACTATTTTCTGCGATTGACCTTTATTCCCTATGACTTCACACCTTGATTTAATATTCTCCCCGATATATCTCAATCCGTTCTACCATTGTCTGAGATTATAGTGAGGGGACAGTCTTCAGTTAGGCTTTTGGACTTCTATCAAATTTAACAAAAAACTGGCGCTAAATCATTATTGTTTTTGTCTTTTCAACTGTTAGAGTAGTTTCCAAAGTTCCACGTGTCTTTTAAAATCATTGTTTATGGATAGGCACGTGCTAACGTGGGAAACCCAAATGTCCATTTGACTTTCTCAGATGGCTAATATCTCTAATACTTAACTGTTTCTTGTTTTTTCCTTTCATTTACCTTCAACACTTCTAAATATTTTAGAGAGAGAAAGAGAACTTCTGCCATTATTAAACTCCCTCTCAAGCTCTAATCTTATAAGAACTTTCTTCCTCTTCCCATTGTCGCCATCAACAACCACTCTTCCTCTGCTATTAGCTTCTTCTTTCTACTTTACCCCATGTTTTCTTCTTTTTAACATCTCTAATGGTTTCTTTAAGTGTTTCAGTCACCATTTCCACTAATGCTACACTATCCTCCGCTCCAGATTCCTCCGCCTTAATAGCGATACGCCAAGAGCAACTCCGTTTATACCGTTGCTCTCCAATTTTTAGCATTGGTGATAATTTTTTAGGCGAGTGTAAGAAATTTTCTATAAATGATAAGTGTAACCCCAGAACACTTCATGATGAAGATGATTCTTCTTCTTCTTGGGATTTCTTGGCCCCAGAGGGAACTATGAGGTTTCATTGTGACCAAGGTGACCTTTCCTATTCTCAGATAGGCTTCAAGGTCCCTAAAGGTTCCCCAGCCCACTTCGCTGCATAGAATAGCTATATGCAAGATACTTATATTGATGCCCTTATGAAGGTTGGGCTCCATCGGGCTACTTGGTTTGGGGAGTTTACTTTATTTAAACATAATACTACTCTCCAAGTACTGGTATCACGCTGGAACATCACGACCCAGACTTTCCTTGCTGTATGGGGAGAGTTTACTGTTGCCTTGGAAGATTTTTGTGAGTTGCTTGGGCTTGAGACCATAGGTACACCATACTCTGATGAGGCTCTGGATGCCAAAGAAGCTACAACCCGAGTAGACTTAGATCAAATATGTCGAAGTTGCATAGGGGCATCAAACAAAGACACCTTCACTCCTTTCATCAGTTATTTCTTCCATTCCCCTTCTGATAAAAAGGGTTCTTTGCTTATGGAAAAGTTAAAGGTACACCTTTGGATTTACCTGCTTACATCTTGATCATTCTTTCCCATTTTCTCTTACCTGATAAACCTAATCATTAACCACATAGGGATCTTATCAATATTTCTATCCGATTGTCCAGGGGGTTTAAACTTCCTCTAGCTGTAATGGCTTTGGGGTCCCATTACATCTGGATGGACATGACCCACCTCGATATGGAACACTCTCTTGGTCGATTTAATGTGGCCAATTTTTCCAACACTATACTCTTAACGGGTTTCCTTTATACCCATTTTCTTGAGATAACAATCGTCGAAGTAACATTACCCATTCAGGAAAATATCAATCCCTATCGCTTACTTCGCTGGCATAAAAAGTAAAGGGGAAAGGACATTCTCCCCATCTTTGATAAGCCCGATTATTTTGTCATGAGTCCTTATGGCGAGGAGACTTTTGCCCATACTTGGTCATTTTTATCTCGTAAAGCTAAAACGGTTCAAGCCACTTCTGAGGAGCTTATTGATGAAGATCCCTCATTTGCTGTTGTGATACTTATGCCTACATATTACTTGCTGTCTTACACTGAATGGGGTACTACTTCGGAGCAATACAACCCACACCATTGTTTCCATCAATTTGGTTATGATCGAGGGGCTCCTCGTCTTATTTTCCAAGAATTTCATCCTAAGGAAAATTTCTTTGAGGCTTGCTCTCTCTACATAACTTCAACTGCTTTATCAGTTTGTTTTGCAGTTAGTGGCCGAATCACCATTCATGGATTTACAAGGAAAGGTGATGTGATTTCTCACTTCGTGATGACATATTGGTCGATGCAACTGGCCGAGATTGATGAATTCATCGAGAGTCCTCCCATTTATCCTCTTATTCTTACTTTTCCACATTTAGAGATAGATCTCAAAGGTAATTCTATTTTGGGAGTTGAGTTTCCTCTTAGTAGTACTCTTAAGGATCCTCCAATGGAGTAACCTCTGTATTCTCCCTTGGTCGTTACTACTACTCCAAAGGCCAAGAAAGATCCTTCCCCAAAATAATCTTCCCCTGCCCCATCTATCGAAGGTGCTCCAAGCAAAGGTCCCTCTCGACTAGTTGCCAAAAAGGCCAGGACCTCCAAAAGTGGTGATTTCTTTAAGTCTGCCACCCCTGCTGATGTTTTAACAAATGTTTTCGTTCCTCCTAAAATGCGTGAAGCCACACGAAAGGAGCTCGAGGCGAGGTGTCGTGCTAAGTTTGAACGGGTTCAATAAGTGTTTAAATAATATGCCCCCACTATTCCTCCCTCGGTTGGTTTTCCTCATATTCTTGTAATTACCACGAATGTAGTCACCACACGACGCAAAATCTCTCAAATAATAACTGGCGCTGGTGGTCATTCTGGGATAAAGAAAACCTTAGGCACAAAAACTCAGAAGAAAAGTGCTTACACTATTCAACCCACAACTCATTCTCCAAGCCCCAGGACCTCTTCACCTCCCCCTTCTGTTGAGCCCATTGAGATTGATGATAGTCTTGAAGATGTGCTTGGTCCCATTTAAGGAGCTTCCATAATACCCCCATCACCTTTTTCTCATGTGGTTCTTTCAGTAGTTTCATCTCCGGATTAATTAAAAGGTAATTTACTTCTTCATAACTTTTATGTTTGTACGAAATATTTTTCTCCCAACACTTAGCATAAAAGAATTGGTCTTTATCTTTATAGGAATGACATTTAGGTGGATTTTCTCCCCTATAAGTCCTTTCGTGGGAGATTAATTTGGTCTTTCTGAGATCATTTTACCTTCTGCCTGATCTTCTATAACCGGGCTTACATACTCCAGGTGTTCTCCCTCTCAGCATGTAGAGGAGGCTGCTCATAGGGCTAATATGTCCCATAACTCTATTGGAACCTAATCTCAGGCAGAGGAGACTCCCTTGGTTTCTTTTGGTGCATCCCCCTCACTTGTGCTTCCTTTAATTATTCTTCCCGTTTTTTCAAGTCGCCCAGAGGTAACGATTTATTCTTCTGAACAATCTTTCAAAAATGAAATTTTTTCATACTAAGTGTTGTATTTCATCCTTCTATTAGGCCGTTGTTTCTTCATTGGCCACAACCTTTGCTTATTCATTACTTCATGTTCCTCTGGCGAGGCCCATCGATGTATTTTATCATTTCCCTGCTACTTTTGAGGTTGCATTAATCTTTATTATATATTTTCCCCTACTTATATGGTGTTTTTGTTATTTAACACTTCGTGATTATTTGTAGTCTTCCTAGGGTGTTTCTCCTCCTTCCTATCCTTAGGTTCTATGAGGTCTCAAAGCTATTGTTGATTCAACTTCTCGCCTTGAGGTTCCAAGGGTTCCTGAAGCTGTAGTTGCTTTAGTTTCTCACCCTGAGGATCCTTCGACTTTTATCGTGGTTAAAATAACTGGGGCTCTAGGTACTTCAGTAGGGCCTTCCGCTATTTTGGCACATGTGCCTTTTTGTGGGGAAGCTGCTTCGCAAAGGGCTAAGGTACCTCTATCTAAAGGTTCATTTGAATCCCTTAGGGGTATTGAAGTTACTGCCCCTTCTTGTGATATTCCTATTATTGAGGAAACATCTTCTTATCCTTCATTTGCATAAGTTTATCATTATGCCCGTGTTCAAACAAAAAATAAAAAGAAAAACATAACTCATACCTATTGGTGACTTAACAATGAAAACTCAGGCCTGTGAGGTGACTTAATAATGAAAAAAACACTTGTTAATATTTTCTCAAAATCTCACACCTTCTAGGTGATTTAAAAATGAAAAACACTTGTTATGATTTTTCCAGAAACTCACACCAACGAGGTGACTTAACAATGAAAAAACACTTGTTAAGATTTTCTCAAAATCTTACACCTTCCAGGTGACTTAATAATGAAAAAACACTTGCTAAGATTTTCTCAGAATCTCACTTTTTTGTATCATGTTTCAGGTCACCAGGGAGCCCACACCTGCCTAAGGACAACCTCAACGTGCTACCTTCGACTGTTGTCTCACCACTTCGAGAACATGTTTCCCCAGAAGAGTCAAGTCATAAATATTGTGGTTCGACCATTAATATTTAAGCTGATAGTGAATCCGATTGATAGGTTTCTCTACCTGACATGGCTCCTCATGAATTCTTCCTTCTGGTCCTTCAGTAGTCTCCATAAATCCCTGTTTACCACCGATCGATCATTGAACAACTGTCCTCTCATCATCCAGAGACTTTTACCACTGACTGTTTGAGATTAAACAAGGTGTTAATGATTTTCAAGCTTCATGGCATGGCTAGTATCATTACTTAGATCGTGAATACTCAAACTGTGAACATATCTGGGCCTCTCATAAATCAACATTTGAGTAATTTGTGAGAACTAGATAAGGATGGGTTCTAACTTGTTGGATGATCAATCACTAAAAAGTTATTGAAGGACGCTAAGTTGGAAAGTTGGAGGGAAATTTATCAAAAGTATGTTGAGCCCCAACAGTATGAGGAACCCACACTGAGGGAACTGATCCCTTTGTTATAAGCTGCAGATCAAAAGGTGAAGGCAGCTGAGGAGGCTCTAGCCATAACCATTTAAGAATGGGAAGCTTTAGTCATCTAACGCACTCAAGTATGAACTAGGCTTCAAGGTTCCATTGCTGCCCAATAAACATGCCTGCAAGCTTCTTTGGGCCTGCTTGGGGACTTCTTTTCTTCCTTTGACCTTTGGTTTCTTCTGGGTTGAGATCCCTCGTTGTATATGCATTTCTTTCATTTCGTACATGTAATTCATGGGCAGTAGTTCCTATAATTGTAATTTTTTGAATGCGAAATATATAAAAGAGATCATTTTGGCCACATCATGTCTAATGTTACATTTCAAGTAATTTCTGTTATATTCTCATTGCAAAGTAAAGAAAACTCTTACAATTTACAGTCTGTTTTTCCCTGCTAACTTTAACTTCTTAGAAGATAAGAAATAACAACAAATAAAAGCAAACTATTGGACTTTAACATAATAGTGAATATCTTAATACATAATCCCAACTCAGGTGACATAACTTTAGACATGATAGACCTTTAACCATTTGTTATAAATCATAAAAGGTATATCTTGTTCGATATTTGAGATTGAGTAATAACCTGAATCGTGCGCCTCCTTCACTATGATAGGTCCTTCCCAATAAGCAGTAAATTCGGGTAACGGGATCCCTCTATTGTACTTTATAGCTGCCTTAAAAAATAAGTCCCCTTTTGCAAACCTCCATGGTCTTACTAAGTTTTCGTATGCCCATGAAAACTGCTTCATATACATTTGGAAGTGTTCTATTGCGTTATCTTTGTGCTCATCAAGCTCTTCCAAATGAACGTGTCTACTATGGGGGAGCATGCTTCTTTGCAAGGCAGACATGTCTAGTCAAGGGAACTTCCAGCTCTACTGGCAAAATATTGACCAAGGTCTTGTTGATTGCCTCTTCTTGACCATTGCCTTTGGGGTATGCCACTATTAAGGTGTGGTGAATGATGGAGTATATGTTAGTGAGCATTGCTACTTCTTTATTAACAAATGGGGTTCCATTATCAGATAGAATGACCTTTGTAACCCCAAATCAGCAAATTATATACTCCCTAATGAAGTTTGCCACCACACCTGTTTTTCTCTCTTTAAAAGTATCGCCTCAGCCCACTTGGTGAAACACTCCATTTCCACTAGTATCCAGGTCTTTCCTCTCAAAGATGGATGCACCTTAATAGTCGTCCTCCCACGTTCCTGAAGTGTAAACTTTTTAGGCTTGCAAAGTACTGTGCAAACTCTCTAGGCTTCATCTTTCCCTATCCAGACTCTGAATGTTTCCTGATATTACCTCTCCAATCTGAATCATCTCGAAAAGATTGGCCACACTACTGAGGGATTCGTTCTTCGTTGTATCGCCACCGTAGTTGTTTCGCTGTTCATAGTCACCTTCCGAGCAATAGTGGCATAAGCATCAACATGCATGTTCATTGTTTTAGGATGCCTTCTTATTTTGATCGGATGGAACTGGCTAATCAGCCATTGGATGATTATTCTGTAGGGTGTAAGGCTGAGATGCTTCAAAGCGTATTCTCCATTCACTTTCTTGACCGCTATGTTTAAATCACCTTTAGTGCACAGTGAAAGGATGCCTCTTCAAAGAGCTTCTAGCAATCCCAGTACTAATGCCTCATACTCTGCTTCATTATTGGAATAATGGAAATCTAAGTTGTAGAAAAGGAAAAATTCCTCCCCTCTTAAAAGAATAACCCATACTCCCCCTTTTCCTTGCGTCGAAAAACCATCAAATTCCATAGTCCATTCCTCTAAATTTGCATCCAAAAATTGGCCTATAAATCATCTCCTGAAATGCTCTCACCAGGTGGCTTAAATACCCCTGATGGAAAGATCTTCAATAAGTATGCCTATGCCAAGCTCTTGATTGTGCGAGGAACCACACATTTTAAGTCATATTCTAAAAGAATGAGGAACCACATAACTGCTCTTCTAATTAAAACAGTTCTCTCCACCAAAAACTTAATAAGATCGCATCTTGTTACAATATGAATTATGAAAGATAACACATAATGTCTAAGTTTTGAGCTATGAACACTAAAGACTAAACAATGCCTCTCTATGCTACTGTACCTTGCTTCATGTTCGTGTATGATCCTACTCAGGTAGTATACTGACCTTTCTTTCCCATCAATCTCCTATGCCAAGAGAGCCTCAATAGACTTGGTGGTAGAGGTGAATAGAGTTATAACGGTATCCCTACCCTAGAAGGAATCATCGTTTGTAGAGAGATGAGTAACTTCTTCAACTTATTGAGGGATTTTGGGGAACTTCCTCCTACTTGAACTTTGTGCCATTTTTCAGTAGATCCATCAGTGGATAAGTTATCTCAGCCAGTCCTAGAACAAACCTCCCAAGATAGGAGACTTTGCAGAGAAAAATCTTCATCTCCTTCACAGTTCTTGAACATGGCATCTCTAGAATCGCTCGTTGTTTTTCCTGGTCCATCTGCACTCCATGCCGATCCACCATAAAACCTAAAAACTTCCCACTTGTTACCCCGAATGCACACTTTAACGAATTCATCTTTAGTTTTTACTTCCTACATCTGTTGAACACTCTCCTCAAATCACCCAGATGGGACTCCTCGTTCTTTGACTTGATGACCAAATCATCCACATAAAGTTCCAAAATGTTATTAAAAAAGTCATAGAATATGGCCATCATAGTTATCTGGTACGTTTCTCCAGTATTCTTTAACCCGAAAGGAATCACTTTGTACATAAAATTTCCCAACGGGGTTCTGAATGATGTTTTCTCCACATCAGTTGGATCCATCTTAATTTGGTTATGACCCACGTACCCATCCATTACATTGTACATTTCATGCCATGAAGTAGCATCAATCAAGCTGTTAATAGAGGGTAGAGGGAACTCATCCTTCAGGCAATATTTGTTCAAATCTCTAAAGCCTACGCAGATCCGTATATAGTTTTTGCCCTTCCAAACCACTGGGGCAATGCTAGATAATCAAAGGGGGTGTTGGATCAATTTGATATACCTTACCACTAACAAATTTCCCCACTGGGGCAATGCTAGATAATCAAAGGGGGTGTCGTACCTCCTCCTTAATCTTCAAGTCCAACTCCAGCTTGTAAGTCCTTGTAGCTCGCTTCATCGGTATGACTGAAGGCATAACGTTCAGCTTGTGGCGACTTACTTCTTCATACAACCCCTCCATCCATGTCTACTTCCATGGGAAGACATCTCTGTACTCTCTAATTAGCTCAATCAGAGCCTTTCTTTTCGTAATACTTGTCATACCCCGCCCCGTTAAATTAATTAAATTATATATATAGATTTTAAATGAGAAGGATCTAATGATAATTATGGGAAGTTACGGGGTAATAAAATGGATCAACTTAGGGGAATTATTTAATTAGGGATTATATGAAGATCATGGATATTTATTGGTTATAAATCATATATATATGCTTCCTTAGATTTCGGAACTGTTGGGACCAATGTGTTGATTGAGAAGACAGAAAAATATGAGAAAATTTTGAAAATTTCTAACTGGTCACTCAAACGACTTTGGATGTGGTTTAAGCGAGATGGGGATCTCGCTTGAACGACCAAAAATTCATTCGAGCGATGGGGAAATTTCATCCCTGCCACTTCGAGTTCTGTTCTATGCGTTGTCTCAACCACACCCCTTTGATCTTTATGCTGTTGAAATAGGACCATGAGATCAACCTGATGTAGGGTAGGTGAGGTTTTATTTGTGTATAAATGAGAGAGATGGATATCAGACACTCGAAGAAAAATTTGATCCCCATTTCCTTAAATAAATTCTAACTATTTTCTGTTAAGCGTAGATATTATACCCTCACCACTAAATACTCAGCCTCCCCTCTGTTAAGGTGTAACAACGAAGCATACATATAATTGTTCGGGTTTTTATTGGATGTTTGAGGAGGTATTATTATAATAACGTTTATGTGATACTGGAGGTTTTGTAGAGGGTCTTTGGTGTGGTTCAATGGAGATCCTATAGAGTATTATTGGTGGAGCTTTTGTGACTCCCTGTAGGGCCACTTTTGGAGGTGGGGGAGTCACCCATCTTCACCACCGCCAACATTTTGGAGTCATTTGAGGTGGGTAACATTGTCTTATTGCGTTTGAGACTCCATTTGATAAATGTGTAGTACTGTTGTTGCGTATAAATAAGAGTAAGAATATAAGAAAAATGTTGCGTTCTTAGCAATCTGAGATTAGGCATTTTTATGGAAAAAAATGCTAGAAATAATATTGTTATGCATTTTTCTCCTAAATCTAAATTTTGACATTTTTATGGAAATAAAAATGTTAGAAAATAATATTTTAGTATGTTTCCTAGTAATATAAAAATAAACATTATTATGAAATAAAAAAGTAAGAAATTTCATTTTGGCATATTTTATGTAACAAATATTTTTATTGAATAAAAGTGTTGGAAAATGTTATTCTCGTTGAAAATAAAGAGTGAATAATTATTTCAAGGCTTTGAAATAGTGAAAATTGATGTTTTATGAAAATGGTATATTTTCTAGTAATTTTGATGAAAAACATTTTATGGAATAAAATATTGGCAAATAATGGGATTTTGTGAAAAAATGATATTTTGTTGAAGAATAAAGAATAAGTAAATAGTTTAAGGTTTGGAAATATTGAAGGATGATATATTTTGTGAAATGGTGTATTTTATAAATATTGGTGTTAAACATTTAATGGAATGAAATGTTTGGAAATAAACCATTAATTGATGCAAAATATGTTTAAACCATGTTGTAGGATTTTTGGGTTTGAAATCCATATTCTCTTGCATATAAACTTGTAGTATTTTGACATAGAATGTGTAAACAAGTTTAAAGAAGATCTTATTGGGTTTAAACTCTAAATAATAAAAGTTGAAATTTTAGTCTTCAAAGTATGTGTAATTGGGACTAAAAGACGTATTGGGTATGAAGTTAAAAGACTATATGAATAATAAAAGAAATGGGGATTTTATTATGAAAGTAGCCTTAAGTATAAATGTATTTCTTTAATAAATAAGTAAAGAAATATGAATGTTGGTAAAAAGTAGTAATTAAGTGTTAATGGGTGCACATGGAATGGTCAGTGAGTGTAACTTACTGGGGTTGTTGAATATTAATATTTAAGTGATTATAAAAGGTGTAAAAGTGTTTTCAATCAAGACGAATGTACTCCAAGTGTAAAAAGGTGTTAAGGGGTTAAAACACTCAAGAAGTTGGTGTGTATAACTTTATAGTGTTTTGGGTATAATTAACACTTGAAAATAAAGAGTAAACGTGTGATTTGGAAACAAATAGGTAAAATGGTAATTTTACTTAAACTGAAACATTTTAATGAAATAAAAATATTGGAAAGGGTGTTACACAAAGTGGTCCTAAATGAATGTGATTTTTGTAATAAAAATCAAGATTTAAATATAAAGGACATGAAATGATAAATTTCTACTGTAACACAAATTGGGGCGGTAACGTTTCGAGTTTTGGCTTCAGTAGGGTAAAAAGAAAAGGAATAATGTGGAAATTTGTAAAATGTTAAAATGCATGAAAGTTACTCTGATGACACCTAGATAAAGCAAGAAGAGCCCGGAGCCCTTGGGTGAAAAGCCCTAAACCATTGGCCAAAGCATATGGTGCGCATAGCCGTTGGTGTAGAGCCCGTGTAAGTTTGCGGTATTTGAGGATTCCAAGAAAAGATAAAGGAAATATGGAACATATAAAGAAATGGGTTGTGTGGTTGAATGGGTTAATACAACCCAACTTGAATGAATGTAATAATTATTCCGATAAAGGTAAAATGGACAAGTAAATGCATAAATCTATTAAGGTCGATAAAGGAATAAAAGGGGTTAAAGGGAGTGGATAAATGGGTGGTTAAGCAACCTAAATAGTTAAACCCAAATTTAACACAGGAATGTGTTATAAAAAGGATTTTTGAAGATTAAATAAGTATTTTCTAACGCGGGGATTGCGTGTGTTAAAATGGGAGTTTTCAATGAAAATACTAAGGAATATTGGTATGAATAAAAGGGTAAATTCCGATAAGGGAATGGGTTTTGATAAATTAAGTGAAATGGATTCAAAGTGTTGAACCGAGTGTGTTAAACAAGGTGAAAATGCTAAGTATGAATAAAGGAAGTATTTGCTAGATTAAGGTAAATTGATCTGGATAAGTAAGACTTTCTAAAGTAAAATGGTTAATGCATTAGCATGTGTATTTTCCAAAGGTATACGTATATAGATATATACATATTTTCACATGCATATGGTTTTAGTGTGTGAGTATTCCTTTATGCCGTTCATTCCTATACTACTTGTATAAATCCCATTGAGCATAGGCTCACATCCCCACTTTGTTATGGTAGGTTGGGTGCGGTTCCGTAATTTGTGAGCGTTTTATAGGTAAGTATGTTTTATTTATGTTTACATTAGTAGCTTTGTTTACTTGGACTTTGGGGTGCTCCCCATGGGTCCTCACGTATTTTATCTTGAAACTGGAATCGCATGTTAATAAGTAAAATGTAAATTAAAATAAAATTGGACTAGCAACATTATTTGGGTTGTTTTATTACACTTCACACCTAACGACTCGATTTGGATCGGGTTAACTCACGGGTAACCCATAAATTCAGGTTGTCATGTTAAAAATGGTATCAGAGCTCTGGGATCAAGGTTCCTTTTGGGTGTGACGTGGTGAGGTCAGTAATGGATCTTTCGACGTCAGTGTTGTTTTGGCCGTTCATGCTAGTTTGATGGCGGCTTAGTTCATGTCCTCATCGGTAAAGTCTAAGGGGTTAGCAAGACAAGTTAAATTAGTGCCAAGTGGAACACAATTATATTGATGTTTATTAATATCTTTCGCATTTCTGATTAGAATGACAGTAATTTACGGGTGTCCATGCAAACCAATAGTGGTGACACCGTAGTTGTTAGTGTGAGGTACTTCCATTAAGATTTGGTGACATGGAATCAAATGAGATGTCGATAGAATGAGGTGACGCCCATTAGGAAAGTGGCGGTACAATCGGTGGTAGAGATTGATAGTTAGAGTGTCATAACTATATAATGGGAAATTGTGATTTAAATTATATGTAGCCTTGGGTGTGACACACGTGAGAGGTCAATATAGATGTGATAATGAGGCAATCTCGATCCATGGGGTAAAACCATGATTCATGATAAGGTCAATGAGTTTATAAATTGATGTAGGCCAACATTAGAGGATAAGTCAGTCTTAGTTGATACATTGCTATCCTTTTTGGTGAACACCTTAGTGGATTGTTGGTCAATGAATGTAATTACAATTGTTAGTTCCGAGTGAGGAGGTAATATGTCCATTCGTTGGGGAACTTGGGTTTAGTGCATTTCAATTTATGTACCTTGACTGTAATGTGGGTTTAGATAATCCTGATGATTGAGGTAACTTAGGAGTGAACCTAAATAATCGTGGTGACTTGGTATTAAGTAATTAGGTTGTGATGTTTTAGAATAAGACTTCTTGCGGCATCGTTAGGGTGAGCCTCCTCTTGGGCGACACCCAACATCCCTTGTCCTACCAAAACCCTAGGTGGTATAAATTTATAGTTGGTGATTTTAATGTGGTATTGAGGAATAGGATCTCGTACGGCATTCCTGGTGAGGGACTTGGTGTCTATAGGCAATGTCCGACGCCCATATCCTACCAATATCAGCAGATTTGTGTTAACCTGTGGGTCAGTCACATAGTGTAATATCCGTATAGTAGTGCAATTTGATTTCCACAGTTGAACAGTCATCGAGGAATTTGGGTAAGGCAGACCTTGAGGTTTATAGGCTGCAGGTGATGCATGTGTTCGGCCATAATTGGTGGTAAAAATTATCAAAGTCTATATGTGACTTATAATCACAGCCGTTTTGGAGAATGTAAGGTTCGTATCCAAGTATTGAAACTCGTTTTAGCCGCCGAGGTAATGGCTAGGAACAAGGAAATCCCAATATGTGGAAAGTTTATAGGCATATGGAGGTGCCCATAAGAAAAATTTGTGTGTGGCATCATTAAGTATAAATATCAAATTTTTTGATGTCTTGAGGTGTTCGAGGATTTAGGGGCACTGCGTTTAAAAGCTCGTGGACTAGTGACCTTATGAGCACCAAGTAATATCGATGTGGGTATAAAAAGGTCAGAAGGGTGTACCTAAGGTGATAAAGATGAAAACAATAAAATCTCATCAAATTTGGGGCTTTCACAGGAAATATCTTTGGTGTTACCAATTAAGTTTGGTAGGAAGAGGCCATGTTATTCTACTAATGATAGTATTGAGGTCAGGTGATGATCCAGATTAACAGTCGCATAGTGTGCTTTCTGCGTATAGCTTTCCAATCGGCAGAGATGGGTAGTGTAACCCCTAAGGCAGGGTGATAGTGGTATTCTCTTATGAGTGATGCTCGGATGTCATGGAATGACCAGTACGGGTGTGGTGATATTCGGTTTCAAGACACACTAGAAAATGTATTCAGGGTTTGAGTAATGATGCCATGAGGAGACTTGCAAGTAGAGACTAAGGTGGGGTAGCATCGAAACACGATTTTTATGTCAGGGTGTCGATAGTATATGCTAGAGTAGCCTTAGAAATGCACGGATTGATTATTGGCATGTCTTGCCAAGTGGGTTTGAGTTAAAGATGTATCCCGATGTGACGTTAATCACCCTTGGGGTTCTAATGACAACGGATGTGGTCATCGTATGAATAATGTTTGGGTGAAAAATTAAAGGTGAATCGATGAAAATCTCTCGTGGTCAAAAGGACATAGTTAGGTGAGTGCTTCGTTTGAACCAAGTCATGTATATGGAAATTGAGATTCAACCACGATATGTTAAAGCAGACAATAACCTAGGTGTAGTAGTTTGGTGACATCATCACTAGTTTTTGGATAAGGTCGGTAAAGACAAGGTGTGAAGTGTATGCCAATCAGAATGATTCATTTGCACCAAGGTGTGAAAGGTAGGGCCTTGATCCTAAGGAGGGAAGTCCGCCATTGACTTCCTCAAGGACCACTGATTCGTAGATTGCGACCGCATTATGAGGATAAATAGTCGATATTTGATTCGTCATGTCTATTGACCCTGGTTAGGGCATATATCCAGAAGTAGGATTCGATGAGAGTGATGCGAACGAGTATTATAGCTTCCAGTATACATTCGCTTCCACGAGTCAGAATAAAATGTTTATGGATGAAACTCCTGGGGGCGGTTGCATGTTCCTCTGACTCCAATAGGTTCCTTTCAGCCTTGGCAATCGGGAATCGATATTCTCACCTATGAGGTGACTCAGATTGGTGTTATGTCTTCGCACAACGCGATTAAGCTCAAGAGAGCGCGGTGGGTCGGGTTTGTCCAATGCAGCTCGATAATTAGGTGCACTCATCTGAGGAAAATCCTATTAGTGCATAAAACCTTGCGTACAGGTGACTACACATTCGACTATTCGGTTTGTTCACAGTATCAATCTCCTATAGGTTAGTGGACTCTCGACTGGCCGGCTCAACAGTCGGTGGCTTAGGTTATAATGAGCGGAATAATGGCTTGAGGATACAGTATTGTGTTGTGAATCAATGGAAACTTAACATATGATATTTCTTTGCCATGATGAGTGGATTGAAGTAGACACGAGTGAGAATTCAAAGAAGATATGCTTACGATAGTGTTAGGTTCATAGAGTGCGCAGTGGAAGGTGTAACTCGAGCGTGCAATAGTGATTTAGTGAAATGATTCATCCTTGGAGTGAAAGAATTACAAGTTGATATGATGGTTGGTGGTGTCATGATTTGTTTGGATGAACATTGATTGCTAATAATGGTTTGATCGTAGAGGCTCCGGTAAGCCTTAGTTACTAGCATGGGCAGTGCTAGGAATGGGATAGAACTTGAGCATAATGCGAGTGGAAACCCATGGTCGAGTATGTAGCATCATAGTTGACAAAATGGTGATCAATCGAGCAAGGGGCGTGCTAGATGTTTATTGATATTAACTTTGAGGACATCGATGATTTTTTTTAAGAGGATGTCTAGGACTTAGGATGGAAGTTGGAGGATCCCATAAGTTGAGGATTAATGGGACGAGAATTTCGGGGACAAAAATCCCTAAGAAGGGAAGTTTGTAATATCCGCTTCGATAAATTAATTGAATTATATGTATAGATTTTATATGAGAAGGAACTAATGATAATTATGGGAAGTTGCGGGGTAGTAAAATGGATTAACCTAGGAGAATTATTTAAATAGGGATTATATAAAGATCATGGAGATTTTAAGGTTATAAATCACATATGTGTGCCACCTTAGATTTCAAAATTGTTGGGGGCCAATGTGCTGATTGAGAGGACAAGAAAAATATAAGAAAAATCCGAAAATTTCTAACTGGTAGCTCAAACGACAGTGGATGTAGTTTGAACGAGATGGGGATCTCACTTGAATGGCCAAAAAGTCGTTCGAGCGACGAAGAAATGTCAGCCCTGCCACTTCGAGTTCTATTCTATGCATTGTCTCTACCACGCCCCTTTGATAATTTGTGCTGTCGAAATAGGGACCGTGGGATCAACCTGATGTAGGGTAGGTGAGGTTTTATTTCTGTATAAATGAGAGAGATGAATATGAGACACTCGATGAAAGTTTTGATCCCCCTTTCCTTAAATAATTTCCCACTATTTTCTGTTAAGCGTAAATATTATACCCTCACCACTAAATAATAAGCATCCCCTCTGTTAAGGTGTAACAACGAAGCATACATATAATTGTTGGGGTTTTTATTGGATGTTTGATGAGGTATTATCATAAGAAGGTGTATGTGATATTAGAGGTTCTTTAGAGGGTCTTTGGTGAGGTTCAATGGAGCTCCTGGGGAGGATTATAAGTGGAGCTTTTGTGACTCCCTTTAGGGCCACCTTTGGAGGTGGGGAAGCCACCCATCTTCACCACCACCACCATTTTGGAGTCATTTGAGGTGGGTAGCCTACTCTTATTGCAGTTGAGACTCCATTTGATAAATGTTTAGTATTATTGTTGTGTATGAATAAGAGTACGAATATAAGAAAAATGGTGTCTCCATAGCAATTTGAGATTAGGCATTTTTATGGGATAAAAATACTAGAAAAAATATTGTTATGTATTTTCTCCTAAATCTAAATTTAGATATTTTTATGGAAATAAAAATGTTACAAAATAATAATTTAGTGTGTTTCCTAGTAATCTGAAAATAAACATTTTTATGAAATAAAAATGTAAGAAATGTCATTTTGTCATATTTTATGTAATAAACATTTTTATGGAATAAAAATATTAAAAAATGTCTTTATTATTAAAAACAAAGAGTGAATAATTATTTCAAATCTTTGAAATAATAAAAATTTATATTTTATGAAAATGGTATATTTTCTAGTAATTTTGATGAAAAATATTTTATGAAATAAAATGTTGGCAAATATTGGGATTTTGTGAAAAAAATGATATTTTGTTGAAGAATAAAGAATAAGTAAATATTTCAAGGTTTGGAAATATTGAAGGATGATATATTTTGTGAAATGGTGTGTTTTAGAAATATTGGTGTTAAACATTTATTGGAGTAAAATGTTTGGAAACAAACCTTTAATTGATGTAAAATATGTTTAAACCATGTTATAGGATTTTTGGATTTAAAATTCATCTTCTCTTGCATATAGACATGTAGTATTTTGACATAGAATGTGTAAACAAGTTTAAATAAGATCTTATTGGGTTTAAACATCAAATAATAAAAGTTGAGATTTTAGTCTTCAAAGTATGTGTAATTAGGACTAAAAGACGTATTGGGTATGGAGTTAAAAGACTACATGAATAATAAAAGAAATGGAAATTTTCTTATAAAAGTAGTCTTAAGTATAAATGTATTTCTTCAATAAATAAGTAAAGAAATATGCATGTTGGTAAAAGGTATTAATTAAGTGTTAATGGGCACACATGGAATGGTTAGTGAGTGTAGCTTACTGGGGTTGTGGAATATTAACACTTAAGGGATTATAAAAGGATTAAAGGTGTAAAAGTATTTCCCATAAATACAAATGCACTCCAAGTGTAAAAAGGTGATAAGGGGTTAAAACAGTCAAGAAGTTGTTTTGTATAACTTAATAGTGTTTTGGGTAAAATTGACACTTGTGAATAAGGAATAGAAGTGTGATTTAGAAACAAATGGCTAAAATGGTAATTTTACTTAAAGTTGAGCATTTTAATGAAATAAAAATGTTGAAAAGGGTGTTACACAAAGTGGTTCTAAATGAATATGATTTTTGTAATAAAAATCAAGAGTTAAGTATAAAGGACTTGAAATGGTAAATTTCTAGTATAACACAAATTGGGTTCGTAAAGTCCCGGATTTTGGCTTCGGTAAGGTAAAAAGGAAAGGAATAATGTGGATATTTATAAAATGTTAAAACACATGAAAGGTACTCGAATGACACAGGGATAAAGCAAGAAGGTCCCGGAGCCCTTGGGTGAAAATTCCTAAACCACTGGCCAGAGCATATGGTGCGCATCGCCGTCGATGTAGAGCCCCGTGTAAGTTTGCGATATTGGAAGATTCCGAGAAAATATAAAGGAAATACGAAACATATCAAGAAATGGGTTGTGTTGTAGAATGTGTTAATACAAATTAACTTGAATGAATGTAATAAATGTTTCGATAAAGGTAAAATGGACAAGTAAATGCGTAAATCTATTAATGTCCATCAAGGAATGAAAAAGGGTTAAATGGAGTGGATAAATGGGTGGTTAAGCAACCTAAATGGTTAAACCCAAACTTAACACATGAATGTGTTGTAAAAAGGATTTTCAAAGATTAAATAAATATTTTCTAACACGTGGATTGCGTGTGTTGAAATGGAAATTTTCAATTAAAATACTATGGAGTATTAGTATGAATAAGAAGGTAAATTATGGTAAACGAATGGGGTTTGATAAATTAAGTGAATGTAATACCCCTTACTTTTGAGTAATTACTTTATATTAAAATTGTCTAGTGGGTTAATTTTATAAAATAAAGTTAGTTGAAGTAAATACTTCTTTAAGTGATTTCAGAGATAATATTTACTGAGTTTTTCATATTTACTATTATGCCAGTGTAAATAGTGTAACATCATATTTTATTACGTCGTGGTGCATTAAGTGACGGTGTATTCCAATTGGGTTAGAGTTGGTATGATGTGGGAACATGAAATATTGTACGATATCCCGGATGCCAGTTTAGAGGGCACGGTGAATCTAGAAATGGTTGAGATAGTCAGAATAAGTACCATTTGTGTTTTTGGGTTCCAGGACATTTTTGACTAGTTATAACTTAATTATGATGTTTCGAGTCATTTTAAGTGTGTAGTAGCATTTAGTGTTAGACTTAATGTATTTGAGGTATTTTAGTCTTGCAAGATCATTTTATCTCTCATTTTTGTTTCTAAACCTAGAGAGAGTTAGAGAGAGAGAGAACTTGAGAGAAAGAGAAGAGAAAAGAGAGAGAGTTGAAGATTTAGGGCTTGAAATCATTGCTACGAGAAGAGAATCCGAGACTACAATCTTAAGGCAAGTTTCTAACTTGCAAATGTATGATTGAGAGTGAATAATTTGTTTATATAGTTGTGTTCTTGAGATTTAACCATTTGTGGGTTTGATAATTTTGGTGTCTAAACCTTTAGATTTTCATTTAGATATGTTTTGAGTTGGCTAAGTTAGTTAGTTGTTTTGTAGGAATGATTGGGAGAAGTTATTAGATGAAGATGTTGAGAGAAGTGGATGAAAATAGGTTAGGAGGTTTAGGTTTTGTAAGAGAAAAATGGGGGATGGCCGATGGATCTGGGGCGACCAGTTGACTGCGGTCCAGATGCCGGTCGATCGAGCCTAAAGAGAAAAGCCTACTGCTTCTCTCGTAAGGCAAATTTCAATAACGCGATTGATCGGGGGTCAGGGGCCGGTCGATCGGTACCCTGTTTTCAACCCAAACATAGGATCTTCTTTCTACTCCTTTTCTTTTAGGTTTGAAGCTTAGGAACCTTATCTTATTAAGTAAAATAGAGTATTAGAGTCTTACATTAGAGGACTTAATACCCTAGGTTAGAAAGGGAGTATTTGGGCTTATATTAGGAATTAATTAATGGAAGTTAGTGTCTTTTTCATCTAGTAAGCTAGCCTAGGACTAAGGGAGAGTTAGGTGGCATTGGTTTGGACTTTTAGAAACTAGTATGAGGAAAATTATACTTGGTAGCCTATAGTGTTATTGTGAACTCTCGGAGGCTAGTATGGGGCCAATTAAACTTTATAGCTTATGTTGTTAGGCACATATCGTTCCGGATATAATAAATGCACATTTTAATTTTACATATCTTGTGATTTATGGCTTGCATATACATACCTCTCTAAATGATATCATAAGGGAAGTTACGCGAATGAGGTAAATCCCCTGGCTTGTGATGCAGGGATAATCTAGTCCTCAGCCATCGGACCGATGGTTTCATTATGTGCTTGTTTTATTCGAAGTGAGGTAATTTGGAGTATGGTTATGACTCACTGTAGAAGGTATAAGGCCTCTTCCCAAGCGACGGCATTTAGGGTGCCCAGGTGGTCTTGGTTATAAGCCCTGGAAGATGACAACATTTAGGGCGCATCCCGTGGGGTGACTCTCGAAAGGATGGTCTTAGAATCGTTATATTTTGATTGTAACTATTCTCACAAGTGTGGCATTTCATAGATGAGTAATGCATTTATAAATCAACTTGATCGCATATGATCCATGATGATAAATGGATTGTGAAGTTATAAATTATGAATTTTGCAAACTAACCATGTCAAACGGAATTAAGTTATTTCTCTTACTTAGATGTGTAGTTTCACTTCTTATGATCTAATATGACGTTAGGATGTACATTTAGATAGGAGGTGAGGATGATTCTTATATTGCGGAGCGAACTTGACCTGTTTATGTTGTTAGCATTCATAACTGTTATGCATTTTATTCACATGTATATCATATCAAATCGGGCCCTGACCCATTTATATTTGCCTTTCGTGTGTGGTTCTTATATATGCTCAGGTGCTCCACCGTAAGGACGTCCGATAGGATCCTTTCTTACTAGAGTCAAGGAGCTACAGCATTTTGCGGATGTTGTAGAATTTTGTAATAGACGCATCAATATTTTGTATAATCTAGTTAAGAACAGTTTGTATATTCGGGCGTGTTTCCCCAATTATTATTTATACTTGCTGTAATACTTAGTGTAACCTTTTCTATTAGTCTGTTAACCGACATCTTATTTTGTTATGTTTTGTAGAATTGTTATTAAACTATTACACGTCTTTATATATATATATTAATATATATATATATATATATATATATATATATATATATATATATATATATATATATATATTAATATATATATATATATATATATATATATATATATCCACATTCGTTTATGAATTGGATTGTTGATATTGTTTTTATTAAACTTGAAAAATTATTTTGACATCCGTTTTCTAAAATATTTGGTGGTTTTCTTGTACTATTAATTATACGACAGTCATGCTAAGAATGGACCATTTTTTATTCCTGGTTTTATTGAAGTAACAGGCTGGCCACCTCTTATTTTAATAAGAGGGGTGTTACAGATGGTATCAGAGCATCAGGTTCTAGAGTCCTTAGGATCTATGCAGACTTACCACGTTCTACCTTAGCGTTCTTTGATATAGTTCCCTATTAGTAGGACTGTTCTATTTATGCGTGTTTTGCGATCTTCTGCAAGGATAAATTGTTTTAGCTATTTTCTGATTCAGTTACTTTATATCTCAGATGCTTCCTAGACGAGGCCTCTCGGCAAGGGCAAATCAAGTCGCAGAGAATGTAGAGCCCCCACCACCGTAGGGAGCGATGAATGAGATGGAGGTGGATAATATTGTCGCCCGGGCAGTCAATGCTGCAATGGCCGCTATGGCACAACAGCTTCCATAAGCTCAACAACCGGCCGCACAGGTTGTTCAAGCCCATACGGGACCCTACGCATGGGAAAGAGTTAGAGAATCCTTCCCGAAAGGTCACCCTCCAGAATTTCAGGGTGGCGCTGACGTGATTGTGGAAAATCAATAGAAGAAAGATATGCAATGCCATCTTCAAATGGTGGAATGTAGCGGGGGGCGAAAAATATTCTCGTCACTTTTAAACTCATAGGAGTAGCCCTACACTGGTAGGAGTCGGTGACAACTCCGGAACAAAGGGATACCATGACTATCTCGGAATTTTGGGTTTTGTTTGATCGAAAATATTTTCCTCCAGCAATCCAGAAGGAGATACGGAGGAAGCTTCAGGATGTTGTTTAAGGGGAGCGATCAATGGTGGAATAAAAGAGGAATTTACTCGTTTAGCAAACTTTGTGACGGATGAAGTAATTCCAGAAGAAAGGAGGATTTCAAAATTTATCGGGGGTTTGAATTGGAGGATAAGGCAACACCTATTGGGGAACCCATCTTTGCAAACATTTTGCGATGTAATGAATGCAGCTTTACTCCATTGCCAGGATCACCGCCTTTACTTAAAGGGGAGTAAGAAGATTAGAGATTCGGGTAAATCTAGAAAGGAAGGTGGAAATGGTGCAGGTGGAGCACTACCACCCCCACAATAATTCGGGAATAAAAGAATGAGCGGGACCTCCAGCAAGGGGACTCGTCTAAGAAACAACGCTTTGAGGGTTACAACTTTCGAGGAGGTTGTTTTAAGAAAGGTCAGGGTGCTCAGCAGCAGCAGTAGTTAGGTCAAACGGGCTCAGCAGGCAGAGGAAATAACGGAGGTTGAGGCCATCAGGGCTAAGGTGTGTGATAGTTTCAGAACAACAATCGGAGCCGACATCGAGAGAATTTTGCAGGCCATTATTTTTAGTGTGGTGAATAGGGTCACATAAGGAAAACTTGTCCACAATTGATCGGGGGATAGTTGCCTAGAGGCCCTCAGAATCTGCAGGCACGTCCACCACCTCCAGCACCTATTACAACCGTCCCTCTACAATAGAGGCAACTCCAGTATGGGCGTGCGTATAATATTCAGGATTCTTTGTTTCCTCCAGCGTCGCCTGCGCCGCCAGCTATTGAGGGTAAGTTTCCTATTCATTCGTATATGGGTAGAGTGTTATTTGATACGGGCGCGACACACTCATTTATCGTTAGGAATTTTGCTCATTCGACGGGGTTATTTAAATCTGCCGAAAGTACTTTTACTAGTGTGGAGTCTTCCATGGGTGATGGTTCTCTTATACTTTTTATTTGTAAAGGGGTAGAAATAGACCTTGGTAGTTGGCATTTTGAGGCCGATTTGCTCGTCCTAGATATGGTTGGGTATGATGTTATTTTGGGCATGGATTGGTTAGTGAAATATCGAGCTATGGTAAATTGTTATAAGAGGAGTATAGTCTTTGCCATTTTGGAAAAGAAATGTTTTTGGTCTCTATGCCTCTTTTAGAGGGAGGTTCGAGCACGCACTTGTATTATATTGAGGAAGAGACTTCACGAGAAGTAGTTATTTCTCTAGATTCGATTCCCGTTGTTAGAGAATTTGGAGATGTCTTTTAAGAAATCCAGGGTTTATCACCAAGTCATGAGATTGAATTTATAATTTATTTAGCATCAGGGACCCGATCGAATTCTAGAGCTCCATACCATATGGCTCCTGTAGAAATAAGGGAGTTAAAGGACTAAATTCAGTAATTATTAGGACAAGGGTTTATTCGGCGTAGCATGTCACCATTGGGAGCTCCTGTGTTATTTGTAAGGAAGGGGGATGGTTCCCTCCGGTTGTGTTTCGATTATCGTGAATTGAATAAGGTAACCATCATGAATAAATACCTGTTACCTCTAATTGAGAATTTGTTTGATCAATTAAGGGGATATTCGTACTTCTCAAAAATAGATTTGAGGACTAGGTACCATCAACTGCGAATCTGAGAGTAGGACGTGTCGAAAACAGCTTTCTTGACCAGATATTGGTCTTATGAGTTTTTAGTTATGCCTTTTGGGCTGACCAACGCTCCTGCCGTATTTATGGACCTAATGAATCGAGTACTTTGGGACTTCCTTGGTCAGTTTGTCATAGTGTCCATTGACGATATTCTATTCTATACTCGGACTGAAGCTGAACATGCTGAACACCTGTGACTAGTCCTGTAGACATTATGGGATCATCATATTTATTCCAAGTTCGAGAAATTTGGCTTTTGGTTGCAGGAAGTGCATCTTTTGGGGCACACAACTGAGGGTATTTTTATTAACCCAAGTAAAGTTGCTGCGATGAGGGAATGTGATCATCCCACGATGCCAATGGAGATTCGTAGCTTTTTGGGTTTGGCGGGTTACTACCGCCGTTTCATAATGGGTTTTTCCAAAACTCTGGCCCCTTTGACAAACATGACCCAGAAGGGAGTGCGATTTATTTAGGATGAATCATGTCAGCTAGCTTTCGATGAATTGAAGGATATAATTTGACATCTTCTCATGTACTCGCGTTACCAAAATCGGGCGTAGATTATTTGGTCTTTCCTGACGTGTCTCTATAAGGATTAGGAGGTGTGCTACAACAGGAGCATATGGCCATTGCATATGCGTCTCGCAAGCTTAAGCCCCATGAGAAGAATTATCCCATGCATGATTTAGAGCGGCCGCAGTAGTGTTTGCCTTAAAGATATGGAGGCATTACCTCATGGGTGAGAAATTTAGCCTTTTCACAAACCACAAGTCGTTACAATATTTATTCTCTCAGAAAATCTAAATATGAAGCAACGTCGGTGGTTGGAGTTCGTGAAGGACTATAATTAAACATTTATTATCACCCAGGAAAGGCAAATGTAGTAGCTGACGCGCTGAGTTATAGACCGTGGGAAAACTAGCGAAAGTGTGGAAAGCCAAGTGTAAAGAACTTAGTCAGGATGATGCTGTAGCGAGAGCGTGCATGTCAGTGTTGACCGTTATGCCTGCCATTGCGACGCGAGTTGTAAAAGCACAAGGAGGGGATAAATATTGTCAAGAATGGGTACGTCAGTTGTTAACTGAGGGAGCAGAGTCCTACTCTATCAATTCTGAGGGTGGGTTACGTTTCCACGGAAGAATTATAATCCCGAATGAGGGAGACTTGAGACTGGTCATGACGAAATCTCATGGTTCCAGATTTGCAGTACACCCATGTGGAGACAAAATGTACCAAGACATGCGTCGTCAGTATTGGTGGGCAGGTATGAAAAGGGACATTTATGATTTTGTTTCCCAATGCATCACTTGTCAATTGGTAAAGGTGGATCACCAGCGACCGAATGAATTGTTCCAACCGTTAGAAATACTGGTGTGAAAATGGGAGAGTATCTCAATGGATTTTATCACTGGATTGTCGACGTCACAAAGTGGTCCTGATTCTATTTGGGTTATTATCGATCGTTTGACCAAATCGGCACACTTCTTATCGGTACGGACGGATTATGATACGACACGTTATGCCCAACTTTTTATTACGAAAATTATGAAACTCCATGGGGTGCCTATCAACATAGTCTCAGACCAAGCAAAATTTGTTGTGTCCCATTTTTGGCTAATTTTCCAAGAAGCGATGGCCACCGAATTGCGGTTGAGTACCTCATACCATCCACAAACTGATGGGAAAATGGAGAGAGTCAACCAAATATTAGAGGATATGCTTTGAATGTGCATACTTGACTTTAGAGGAGGATGGTAACAATACCTTCCATTGGTCGAATTTGCATACAATAATTCGTACCAATTCACGATAGGTATGGCACCGTATGAGGCATTATATGGCCGACCGTGTCGATCACCTACTTGTTGGTTGGAAGTAGCATATAATAAGCTTCTTGGACCTGAAATGATCCAAGATATCTCTTCAAAGATTGATCTTATTCTAAACCGCATAAGAATTGCACAAGATCGTCAGAAGAGGTATGCCGACACGAATCGAAGGCATGTGGAATTGGAAGTGGGGGATTAAGTTTTAGTTCGAGTATCTTTGATGAAAGGTATAATGCGATTCGGGAAGAAAGGAAAACTTGAGCCTCGCTATGTAGCCCTTTTCTCGTTATTGCAAACGTAAGCCTCGTAGCATATCAACTTGCTTTGTCGGAACGCCTATAACAAATCCATGACATGTTTCATGTTTTGTCTTTGAATAAGTATAAAAGATGTGAGGGAGCTCATTGGCACATTCCATTGAACGATATCGAGTTACAATCCGATATTTCATACGAGGAACAACCGGTTGCTATTCTAGACCACAGAGAGTGTAGGCAAAGGCCGAAGGTGGTGCCCTTGATCCGAGTCCAGTGGGGACATCACAATGCCGAGGAGTCAACTTAGGAACGAGAGGACGATATTCGAAAGAAGTACCCACACCTCTTATTACAAGGCACGCCTAAATTTTGAGGGAAAAATTCCCTTGTAAGGGGGGGAGTATGTAATACCCCTTACTTTTGAGTAATTACTTTATATTAAAATTGCCTGGTGGGTTAATTTTATAAAATAAAGTTAGTTGAAGTAAATACTTTTTTAAGTGATTTAAGAGATAATATTTACTGAGTTTTGCATATTTACTTTTAAGCGAGTGTAAATAGCGTAACATCATATTTAATTGCATCGTGGTGCTTTAAGCGACAGTGTATTCCAATTGGGTTATTATTAAAGAGTTGATATGACATGGGAACATGAAATATTGTACGATATCCCAGATACCAGTTTAGAGGGCACGGTGAATCCGGAAATGGTTGAGATAGTCAAAATAAGTACCATTTGTGTTTTTGGGTTCCGGGACATTTTTGACTAGTTATAACTTAATTATGATGTTTCGAGTCATTTTAAGTGTGTAGTAGCATTTAATGTTAGACTTAATGTATTTGAGGTATCTTAGTCTTGCAAGATCATTTTATCTCTCATTTGTGTTTCTAAACATAGAGAGAGTTAGAGAGAGAGAGAACTTGAGAGAAAGAGAAGAGAAAATAGAGAGAGTTGAAGATTTGGGACTTGAAATCGTTGCTACGAGAAGAGAATTCGAGACTACAATCTTAAGGCAAGTTTCTAACTTGAAAATATATGATTGAGAGTGAATAATTTGTATATATAGTTGTGTTCTTGAGATTTAACCATTTTTGGGTATTGATGATTTTGGTGTCTAAACCTTTAGATTTTGATTTAGATATGTTTTGAGTTGGCTATATTAGTTAATTGTTGTGTAGGAATGATTGGGTGAAGTTATTAGATGATGATGTTGAGAGAAGTGGATGAAAATAGGTTAGGAGGTTTAGGTTTTGTAAGAGAAAAATGGGGGATGGTCGATGGATCTAGTGCGACCGGTCGACCACGGTCCAGATGCCGATTGACCGGGCCTAAAGAGAAAAAGCTTACTGCTTCTCTCGTAAGGAAAATTTAAAAAATGCGGTCGATCGGGGGTCGGTGGCCGGTCAATCGGTACCCTGTTTTTGACCCAAACATAGGATCTTCTTTCTACTCCTTTTCTTTTAGGTTTGAAGCTTAGGAACCTTCTCTTATGAAGTAAAATAGAATATTAGAGTCTTACATTAGAGGAATTAATACCCTAGTTTAGAAAGGGAGTATTTGGGCTTATGTTAGGAATTAATTAATGGAAGTTAGTGTCTTTTTCATCTAGTAAGCTAGCCTAGGACTAAGGGAGAGTTGGATGGCATTATTTTGGACTTTTAGAGACTAGTATGAGGAAAATTATACTTGGTAGCCTATAGTGTTGTTGTGAACACTCGAAAGCTAGTATGGGGGAAATTAAACTATGTATCTTATGTCGTTAGGAATATATAGTTTCGGATATAATAAATGCACCTTTTAATTTTGCATATCTTGTGATTTATGGCTTGCATATACATACCTCTCTAAATTCTATCATAAGGGAAGTTACGCGAATGAGGTAAATCCCCTGGCTTGTGATGCAGGGAGAAAATAGTCCTCGACCATAGGACCCGTGGTTTCATTATGTGATTGTTTTATTCGAAGTGAGGTTACTCCGGGTATGGTTATGACTCACTGTTAAAGGTATGTGGCCGCTTCCCACGCGACGCGATTTAGGGTGCCTTGGTGGTCTTTGTTTTAGGCCCTGGAAGATGACAGCATTTAGGGGCGCATCCAGTGGGGTGACTCCCGGAAGGATGATCTTAGAATCTTTATATTTTGATTGTAACTATTTTCACAAATGTGGCATTTCATAGATGAGTAATGCATTTATAAATCAAATTTATGGCATATGATCCACTATGATAAATGGACTGTGAAGTTATGAATTATGAATTTTGCAAACTAAGCATGTCAAATGGAATTAAGTTATTTCTCTTACTTAGATGTGTAGTTTCAATTCTTATGATCTAGTATGACGTTAGGATGTACATTTAGAAGAGAGGTGAGGATGGTTCTTATATTGTAGAGCGAACTTAACCTGTTTATGGTGTTAGCATTCATAACTGTTATGCATTTTATTCACACGTATATCATATCAAATTGGGCCCTGACCCGTTTATATTTGCCTTTCTTGTGTGGTTCTTATATATGCTCAGGTGCTCCACCGCAAGGATGCCCGATATGATCCTTTCTTCCTAGAGTCAAGGAGCTACAGCATTTTGCGAATGTTGTAGGATTTTATAATAGACGCATCAATATTTTGTATAATCTAGTTAAGATCAATTTGTATATTCTGGACTGTTTACCCAATTATTATTTATACTTGATGTAATACTTAGTGTAAACCTTTTGTATTAGTCTGTTGATCGACAACTTATTCGGTTATGTTATGTAGAATTGTTATTAAACTATTACACGTCTTTATATATATATATATCCACATTTGTTTATGAATTGGATTGTTGATATTGTTTTTATTAAACTTGAAAAATTATTTTGACATCCGTTTTCTAAAATATTTGGTGGTTGTCTCATACTATTATTTATACGACAGTGATGTTGAGAATGAATCATTTATGATTCCTGATTTTATTGAAGTAACGGGCTGGCCACCTCTTATTTTAATAAGCGGGGTGTCATAGTGAAATGGCTTCAAAGTGTTGAACCAAGTGTGTTAAACAAGGTGAAAATGCTAAGCATGAATAAAGTAAGTATTTACTAGATTAAGGTAAATTGATCTGGATAAGTAAGACTTTCTAAAGTAAAATGGTTAATGCATTGGCATGTGTATTTTCCAAACGTATACATATGTAGATATATACACATTTTTACATGCATGTGGTTGTAGTGTGTGAGTATTCCTTTCTGCCATTCGTTCCTATACTAGTTGTATAACTCCCACTGGGCATAGGCTCACATCCACACTTTATTACGATAGGTTGGGAGCGGTTTTGTAATTTGAGAAAGTTTTACAAGGAAGTATATTTTATTTATGTTTACGTTAGTATCTCTATTTACTTGGACTTCGGGGTGATCCCCATGGGTCCCTCACGTAGTTTATCTTGAAACTGGAATCGCATGATAACAAGTAGAATGTAAATAAAAATAAAACAGGAGTGGCAACATTATTTAGGTTATTTCATTGCACTTCACACCTAATGACTTGATTCGGATTGGGTTGACTCACGGGTAACCCATAAATTCGAGTCGGGGCGTTACAATACTTAGAACCTTCAAAATGAATAGTGGCCTGAGATTTTCTCCTTCTTCAGCCAGATCAAGTTGTTCTAATTCATGTACTTATGGCTTTGGGCGATCCATCATGTATTCAGGTTCATCCTCTATAAATTTATGTATGTTGGAGTTTTTTATGACATGCATTTCCCTTGATTGTCCAATATTAAGCACTTATACTCTTCACCAGCCTCTTTAATTGCTCATTTGACTGCTCGCTCACACCTTTAAAGGCAATATAGCACCCCTCCATTTTCTATCTGTACCTTCTTGCACTAACGGTTTATGAATGTAGCTGCTTTTTATTTCCTCTCTTGTGAAACTTCTTCTAGCTTGTCTCCTGAAAATCTGCTTAGTACACTTGGTCGTTTGACCTCATGCTCTATGGGATCAATCATGGACCTCATCCTATCTCTCAATTTCTTAAAGATAGTTTGAGTTTTAGGACTTGCACTATTAATCTCCTCAGTTCCTTTCCTCACGCTTATTCCTTCATCGCTTCGATCGTTCATATGTCCCATTCTTTCTTTGATATAGGGGATTCTAACACCCTGTATGATCCACGTTAGGACTCATGCATCTTTCTCCAATTCTGTGTAAAATATTTCCTCAACCAGACAAGCCCCCTCATGTTCAAATGACTTCTTGGTTGCTAGTATAATAATATTTGTCCCCTTCACATTTGCCTTAGTACACTGGTGATACATTGAAGGAGCTAAGCCATGGTTGTGCATCCACACCCTTCTTATCAAGAGATCGTAGAAAGTAGCACTCTTAATGACATGGAATTTGATATATGAAGTGAGATTACCCATCACTATCCCCACGTTCTCATACCCGATCAACTTTAAAGACTGGTTGTCATAACCAGTGATCACCAAAGGCATTGGTATCAACCTAGCCTCAGAGATATTGGAAGCATTAAATGAGCTGATAGGCTTGCTATTTATAGAAGCTACCCATCCATCAGAGCTCTCATAAAACTTTCCCCGTTAATGCTAGTCGTCACATATAGTGGTCAGTTGTGAGGGAACCTCACTGCTCTATCGGCATCAGAGAACGTCACTTCAGATAAAAATTTCCTCACCAACCTAGCCATGGGTCCTTTCCACCTTAGCGACGGAACTGCATTATTTCATGCAAAATCTAAAATTTCCTGAGTCATCTCCAGTCTGCTCTCTTTGGGCATTTTTACTTGATCGAATAACCACGTGAACTTAGGCGACTGGGATACAACTTGGTATTCCAATCCTTAATCTATATCTTCATTGTGAATATTGTACACTTCCTCTACATCCCTCGCACTTGCTTCGTCATAGACTATCACGACATTAGCTATCCACCTTGGGCAATCTTCTAGGGCTTCCTCAAACTTCTCATAATCCATCATTAACTCTGTTTCTTACCTCTCACCTTCCTCATCATAGTTCACTACTAGGTTTGCTGCATGCATTGGTAATGGGTCATTGTTAACATTTCCCTGAGGGATCTGCAAAGTCCCTGCCTTTATGTGCTTGTTGATGATCTTCCTCGGAGTGAAACATGACTGTGTTGGATGACCAATCTTCCAATGTATTTGACAGTACTTGGGTTTTGCCCTTACTTTAGGTTCTGGCTTTGGCTCTGTAGCTGGAGCACACTTGGGTGCATAAACTGCCCCCCTCGTAGCATGGCATTGTAAAAGTTAACCGCCTCCTCAACGGTGTAAGATAATAGTGGTGGGTTCTCTCTTTCTCTACCTAATTTCCTTTTGTTTTCCTTCTTTGGCTTCTTGGTTCCTTCCTCTCCTCCATTGACATGTCCCACTCGTGGTGGCTGGCCCCATGCCCCAACAGGTTATACTTGTTTCCTGAACATCATTGACACCACGATAGGGCTTGGGTGTACCACCAGAGAGATGTTTTTTATAGCTTTTAGGAACGCTGCAAAAAGTCCCTTTGCGCATCTCATTTATCAGATGGTGGATGCACTTTTGGAGAAAGCCTCCAGCGCAGATCTGAAGTAGCTTAGACACCTTATCCTCCTCCCTCACATCGAGGGACCTTTCCCCAAACCTTCGGATATATGACACAACCTCCTCACCTAGTCGTTGCTTCTCCCTAGACAACGGTGTCAATGTGAGTTCATCTTCTACCAGAAAGAACTTCTAGACAAATAAAATGTGCATTTCCACCCATGTAGAACACTCTTTGGAGCCAAGTGAGATTTCCATGTGTATGCTTTATCGGTGAGGGTTCTAGTAAAATGCTTTATCGGTGAGGGTTCTAGTAAACTCCCTCAAACATAACTTCTTGTTGTTGTAGTGAGATCTTAAATTTTCCACAAACCTCTTGATGTGCTCCTTAGGATTCCCTCCTTTCACCGTGTACTTGTCAAAGATTAGTGGTATGTAATCCTCGGGGTAAGGTTCCTCATTGTACTTCTCTCAATAAGGAGTATAAAAATAATCATATAATAATACGACCTCGCTGGATGACTAGGAGGAAGCTGCTAGCATCTTCAACGTCTCTTTCTGCATCTCCTTTATCATTTCCTCTAAGGAAGATGAAGGATCCTTCTCATCCGTTGGGACACTGGGCTGAGGGACCGCAGGTGGAACACTGCTCATGCTTGGAGCTCCCACCATTGGCATAGGGGTGGGGATAGTGATCACTGGGATTGTGCCCGTTGGGGCTACACTTGATGGGGCTATCAGAGTTGCCATTAGAGTGACGAAAGAGCAGGGGTCCGTCCCTCCCCCCAAATCCATTACTATTCCAGGAGTATGCAAAAACTACATAAATTTACCCATCATATGGTCCATCTGCACTAGTCCTATCACAACGCTAGTGGAAGTCTGTGTGACCATTGGGAATCCTGATGCAGTTTGGACTTGGGGAACCTACATCTAAGGCACCCCCATCTATGAAGGTTTTAAGATCCCTCGCTGCTTGTTCCTCCCTTCAGTGAATATCGTCAAAGTTAGGGACCCGATTAACGTTATGTTGCACCATATTTTTTAGAAGAATGCTTCCCCAGCGGAGTCACCAAATGTAAGAGGGGAGTCCTCTTGGGTCTGGGAGTATTATAATACAATAAGAGGCGTAACCCTTATAGATATAGTGATAAAGTAGTAACCCAATTATATCCTCAACAATCACAGATGAACATACATTATTATATATAACAAACACTCAGATCAAACTCACAAATTACTAATATATAACTCAAGTAATAACAAAAGAAGCTCATAAACAACTCATTTAAAGGGAGAGAGAAGCAAACACTCTGGATACACCTTGGCAGCCAGCCAACACACCAACACCCTTTAATGTCTCTAATTATCTAATAAAAGCTTTGCAGTAAATGTCAATGGTGGGTGAGTAAACTCTGGTTTGCAATAACTTACTTGCTCTCAATGTGTTTATTCTATTTCTCTAGAAATAACTCTCTCTTCTCAGAAGTGGTTGAGGTTAATATATAACCCCACACCTTCCTGAGGTGTCTCAGTCCTCATTAATGTGAAAGACATTCCCTTCACGCTTTAAGTCATAAGCATTAAATGTCTGATGGGTCAGTATATCCTATGTCATAATCATTACATGCCAGTGCATACCTTTTGGCTACCAACTGTGCGTTAGAGAACTGCCACGACAGTAGTAGTTCACCAAACTGCCTAACAACTCCAATACCACAGTGGTTTACTCAAGTTTGGATTGGACAGTGTGTAGGTGTCTTGTGACATCACTCAAAGTAGATGTGACCTTTCGTAGAGAGTTGTTTATCTCAAGTCTCAATATAAGATGGAACTTAAGGTTACTCTGCATAACCTTCCACAAAAAATGCTCTCTCGGTGTTTTACCAGATGTATTTAACATGGCTAAGACAACCCTTAACACAGCCTTACTTCTTAATCCTCCAAACCAAGTCCCTCTGTCTGAAGTTCCCATGGTGAGGTCATTTGATAGAGAATGTAAGTTCTCCCAAACCCTGCCAGGCTAGGTCTCTCGTGAGTACCATTTGAATTCGCACTCAAACTTAAATTGTTACATCTTACAATTAATGCAATTAAAAGATACAATTTGACTAAGTAAAATCGAACGATAAAGATGAGCTTTTTCGACAAGTTTCCTCGCTGATCTCCATCGCTGAGCTGCCTCGCTGGACCCCCTCGCTGAGCTTCTTCACTGCCTTCATACTTATTCCTTATCTTAAGCCTCTTCCGATAAGAGGGGAACTCTCTCTAGTCACAAGATTACCTTCAAGCCCCCCTTATAATATGACATCGTGATAATAAAAATTCCTTCCTCGCGATCACAAGTTTAGTGAGGGCAAACATAACTTTAACAATAAGGTTAGACATAGTAAAACTTCACAAAGGTTGTTTGGTTTGGATATTAACACGGAGGTGGAATGAATAAATATGAGAATTGGTAAACATATTTTGGGAACAAAAAGAAAATATAAAATAGATAAGAGTGCATTGGATATGTTACTACTCGATGGTTTAGACACCTCAAACTTCAAATACATTTCGTTTTCGTAGTTTACACGATGCACTCGTGTGACCCGCTGTCCTCCTAAAACCTCTCAAAATGGTCTTATAACAATCCCGACTTCAATGATATGAAAACTATAATTTTCTAATAATCATATGGCCATTCCAATAAATATGCAAAATCAAGCCCCAAAGCCCAAGCCCAATTGGCAAATCAACATATGCAAAATAATTAATCGCGCAGCTAAAAATTGACCGTATGGAAAAAATTTACTCGAGCGATTAAAATAAATCTCATTGTTGCATATATACCTACTATCCTCCAAAATCTTTTCAGATTTGACTGTACGGCCAAATCGTTAACCAAGCGGTTGATTTTTCAGGACATGTGACACTAAATCTTGCATATAATATCCAAGCGACTATAATATTTAATCATGCGGTTAAATAGATTTTTAACCATGCAGTAAAAAGCATGAATTTTAGACCTATAAATAGGGATCCACTTTATTGGGAAAAGTACCCTAAAACCCAACGTTTATTCGATTTTCTATTTATTCTCTAATCCTAAGTCTCCTGAGCGAAGCAATATGACTGAAGCTCTGATTGTCTGAAAAATTCCCTTCTGCCAATAAAAAAATATTTGTCCCTCTGCCCACACTCCATAAATCACAGCCTCTAAAAAAGAACTATGCCCAATAGTAACACCTAATCGGGGACCTGTGACACCCCGCCTAATTAACCCCGGGTGATCAGTCCTAAATTAAATTAGAACAGGTTTCTCAGTTGGTTCATTCTTAACATCACTGTCATCTTTTAATTATTAACCACCTAAGTGAGAAAATTAGACGGGTGCCAAGTTTTATCTTTTATTAACTACAATTAAAGACTTATGCGGAAACAGAATAATATAAACAATCATCATTAACTTAAATCAACCATTCACAATTAATTAACTGACCAAATAAACCATCGGTTTAAAATTCAACAAAAGTAAAGACAAGTAATAAATCTCAACAGGTGTGACATGAGTACAGAAATAAAACTGTGAGAAACAAGCTCGGATAACTGATGGGAAGTCTCTACACTAAGAATGAAAAGAACGAGGCGCCTATCAACCTCCCGCAACATCCACACATGCTGCAGCAACGAATCCCTGGAATGAGTCAAGCATGGCGTCCCTGTGGCTGGACACCTAAAATGTTTTTAAAAGTTTTTATAGCAAGGTTATTACCCAAAACATTTGGAAAATATTTAGCAAATGAGTAACTTGCAGTAATAAATATATATGCATGCTCTTCATATTTTACTTAGTGTCCCACTCTCTTGAGAACATCCTCACCCCTTCTCTAATGTGCACTACTAAGGGCTTAAGTGCTATCCCACTAGGCATTAGTAGTGCCTAAAGTGCTATCCCACTACGCATATTCACATAACCTAATTACTCCAAGTCAAAATTCCTCTCTAACTTGGATAATACGTAAAAATTGGAGACGGTCATATTAGTTCCCTGAAAGTGAGATGCCCCTCACCCATATAACGAACGCTATGACCTGGTAATATACTCTCCCTACTCCTCAAGCTAGGGGATTCATCCACTACGCGCAACCTCCCCTATAGCACTAGAGTATATGTAATAATATCTAGCCACTGATATTAATGCACACACCACATATATATACTATCGCACACTGTATATATATTTAAAAATATAAACTATCCCGGCTACACCGTGTACTAAGTCCGTACCACAAGCCTATTCATATTATTATGAGTTTATGGTCCAACTCTAATTATAATTAATTCGCACATTAATTAATTAAATTACTTTCGGTGTCGCTCCAACCAAAATATTCAGACTTACTCTCGTAGATCGAAATAAAACAATACCCGAGTCTAAATTCCCGACTCCCAATTATTTAACTTTTCCTTTAAATAAAATTAACGTCTTGGTATCGCTCAACCAATATACTTGGACTTGCTCACTCAATCCGTATTTAATTATTTTGAAATATTATTCCCAAAATTTTAATCATGGTGTGACACATATAAATTTCCATCAAATCCTAATTAATTTTTCTTTATAATTAATTAAATTGAAAATCCCATATTTATTTCTCATTAAATAAGGCATGGAAGAACTTTCAAGTAAATCTCCCTTATATAAAAAAAATGGCCGAACAGCCAAAATCTACAGACCATCGATCGATCGATCACCAACCCTCGATCGACAGGTCATCGTCTTCTTCCCCCTTCTGTTTCAGCCATGGACGAAAAGATTTAAACCCTAAATTCTTTTACTGTAAAATCCAAGTCTTCCCATCAACAATATATACCAAAAACCTCATAAGGGACCCCCATAAAGTCCATAAACACAATTTAATTTATGTTCTCTACTATTTTTCATAAATTGGGAAAAATCCGTTTTAAATCTTTAGCCCATTTAAACATCAATTCCTTATCTTAAATTCATTTTCAATCCATCCGGGTTTACACATCATACAAGATATATATACTAATCTCAGATTATACATGAATTTCTACACAATTTAGAAATCAGAATATTGGTTTACAAAAACCCCTTGTTTGTACCCTTTAAATCCCAAAACGAAATTTGATTTCTCACATCACATAAATATGAATCGAAACACAAATTAATTGTTACAGCAAGTCAACCACTTGCCTTATGATTCGTAGGGACTGATTTGGGGTTGTGAATTCCCAAGGTTGAAGGCGAAATCCTCTCTTTTGACTCTTTCCTTTGCCCCCCATTTTTTCCTTTAACTGTCTTAGGTTTTCCTCTCCCACTAAGTGTTTCCTAATTTCACATTAGGCATTCCCCTTTTTATTTTAATTGGGTAATTATTCTAAATCCCATTTTTGGCCCAATGGGGCAAGCCCAAGTGATCCAAATACCCCAACGTGGGCCCGGCTATGCCTAAAAATGTTCCGTGACCCGTTTACTACTCCTGGGTACACTTTTCCGATTATCTCGACCCATTCGGACTCAACCATACACTCAAAATTGGCATCCGAATGAATTTGTAAAAATCCTTATCTCACACCCAAGTTAGTCTATACCGACTCCCGACTGGGATAAGTACATACCCCGTCACTAATACTCGGAATGACGTAAATAAATTATTACCATTCGAGACCTCCTCTAACAGTGAAGATCCCGAAGAGCTTGCCTAGTTGTAAGATCCTGAAGAGCTTACCATTCGAGACCTCCTCTACACTGTGTACTAAGTTCGTAACACAAGCCTATTCAGATTATTATGAGTTTATGGTCCAACTCCAATTATTAATTAATTCGCACATTGATTAATTAAATTACTTTTGCTGTCACTACAACTAATATATTTGGACTTACTCTCGTGGCCCGAAACAAAATAATACCCGAGTCTAAATTCCCGACTCCCAATTATTTAACTTTCCCTTTAAATAAAATTAACATCTTGGTATCGCTCAACCAATATACCTGGACTTGCCCACTCAATTCGTATTTAATTATTTTGAAACATTATTCCCAAAATTTTAATCATGGTGTGACACATATAAATTTCCTCCAAATCCTAATTAATTTTCCTTCATAATTAATTAGATTGAAAATCCCATATTTATTTCTCATTAAATAAGGCATGGAAGAAATTTTAAGTAAATCTCCCTTATATAAAAAAAAACTGGCCGAACTGCCAAAATCTGCCGACCATCGATCGATCGATCACCAACCCTCGATCGATCGATCGACAGGTCATCGTCTTCTTCCCCTTTCTGTTTCAACCATGGACGAAAAACTTTAAACCCTAAATTCTTCTACTATAAAATCCAAGTCTTCCCATCAACAATATATACCAAAAACCTCATAAGGGACCCCCATAAAGTCCACAAACACAATTTAATTTACGTTCTCTACTATTTTTCATAAATTGGGAAAAATCCGTTTTAAATCTTTAACCCATTTAAATATCAATTCCTTATCTCAAATTCGTTTCCAATCCATCTGGGTTTACACATCATACCACATATATATACTAATTTCATATTATACATGAATTTCTACACAATTTAGAAATCAGAATATTGGTTTACAAAAAACCCTTGTTTGTACCCTTTAAATCCCAAAACGAATTTTGATTTCTCACATCACATAAATATGAATCGAAACACAAATTAACTATTACAGCAAGTCAACCACTTGCCTTATGATTCGTAGGGTCTGATTTGAGGTTGTGAATTCCCAAGGTTGAAGACGAAATCCTTTCTTTTGGCTCTTTCCTTTGACCCCCAATTTTACCTTTAACTGTCTCTTAGGTTTTCCTCTCCCGCTAAGTGTTTCCTAATTTCACATCAGGCGTTCCCCTTTTTCTTTTAATTAAGTAATTAGTCTAAATCCCATTTTGGCCTAATGGGCCAAGCCCAAGTGACCCAAATACCCAGTGTGGGTCCGGCTATGCCTAAAAACGTCCCGTGACCCGTTTACTACCCCCGGGTACACTTTTCTGACTATCTCTGCCCATTTGAACTCAATCGTACACTCAGAATTGGCATCCGAATTAATTTATAAAAATTATTATCTCACATCCAAGTTAGTCTATACCGACTTCCGACTGAGATAAGTACATACCCGGTCACTAATACTCGGAATGACGTAAATAAATTATTACTATTCACTTAGTAATTAAATTTCCCTAAACATTAACCATTCACTCCCAGATTAATATTTAAATAAATATTTCTTTAATTAATTCAATTAAAATTACGACACACGAGTAATTTAGAATTTCCGAATTAATTAAAATTTAAATGCACAAAAATGTGGGGTGTTACATACTCCCCCCTTACAAAGGAATTTCATCCCCAAAATTAGGTCGTACCTACGATGAATAGCTCTGGATATTGTTCTCGCATATCCTCCTCCCGCTCCTAGGTAGACTCGTCAACGTTGTGATGACCCCACTGCACTCTAACTAGTGGAACAACCTTGGATCGTAACTTGCGGTCACTACGGTCCAGAATAGCCACTGGTCTCTCCTCATACGAGATGTCTGGCTGTAAATCAATTTCCTTGAGTGGAATGTGCCAGAAGGCCCTCTCGCTCCTTCGATATTTCTTCAGCGATGCCACATGGAACACGTCGTGTATCCACTGAAGATGCTCAAGCAATCCCAGTCGATATGCTATTGGTACAACCCTTTCAATAATAAGGAAAGTTCCCACATACCTTGGTGCTAACTTACCGTTCTTTTCAAACCTCATCACCCCTTTCATAGGGGACACCCGGACCAATACCTGATCCCCAACCTCTAACTCCACTTGTCTCCGTGAATCATCCGCATAACTCTTCTGTCTATCCTTAGTTATCCGAATTCACCCTCGGATCAACTCTATCTTGGCAGACGTCTCCTGGACAATTCTCTGACCCCAATAGCTTGTTGTCGCCCACCTCTAACCAATAAGCAGGTGAACGACGAGGTCTCCCGTACATTGCCTCGAATTATGCCATGCCAATCGTGAATTGGTAAGAGTTGTTATACGCGAACTCTACCAAAAGAAGATATTTCTCCCAACCTCCCCCAAAATCTAAAATGCACATTCTGAGCATGTCTTCTAGCATCTGATTGACTCTTTCAGTCTGCCCGTCGGTCTGTGGGTGATAGGCTGTACTCAAACATAACTCCGTGCCCATGGCTTCTTGAAAGCTCTGCCAAAAGTGGGCAACCAAATTTTTTTCTCTCTCAGACACAATATTTATCAGCACCCCGTGCAACTTAATAATCTCCGCTATGAATAGCTGTGCATAACACATAGTCTCAAATTCTGTGCGGACCAGCAGGAAGTGGGCCACCTTGGTGAATCGATCCACAATGACCCATATGGAATCGTGACCCCTCTGTGATGAAGGTAACCCTATAATGAAGTCCATTGAGATGCTCTCCCACTTCCACATGGGAATCTCTAGTGGTTATAGCATCCCTGATGGTCTCTGATGGTCAACTTTCACAAGTTGACATATGGCACATTTCGAAACAAACTCTGCTATGTCCCATTTCATTCTTGCCCACCAATACTGCCTCCTCATATCCTGATACATTTTATCCCCGCCGGGATGTACCGCAAATCTCAAACCATGGGACCCTGTCATAAGAGCGTGACTCAACTCCTCATCCTCTGGCACAATTAACCTCCCATTAAGGTGCAAGCCTCCTTCTGAGATGATCGAGTAACTTCTTCTCCCTCAGCTAACAACTGGCTCACCCTATCCCGACAGATCTGATCCTCTGCCTGAGCTCTCACCACCTACATAATGATCTCAGGTGTGATAAATAATGCTGACATGAAGGACCTGGCTACATCATCCTCATATCGAAGATCTCTCCACTTCGCTTTCTAGACTTTTGATATTTCCCCAGTCGGTCTCTGGCTCAATGTGTCTGCTACCACATTAGCCTTACTAGGATGATACTGAATATCAAAATGGTAGTCTTTCACGAATTCTAGCCACGGCCTCTGCCTCATATTCAGATCCTTCTGTGTGAAGAGATACTGAAGTGACTTGTGATCCGTGAATAAAGTGAACTGCTCTAATAGAAGATAATGTCTCCATATCCTCAAAGCAAAAATGACCGCTGCTAGCTCTAGATCATGAGTGGGGTAATTCCTCTCACGGGGCTTTATCTTTCTAGACGCAAAAGCTATAGCCCTTTCCTCCTGCTGAAGCACACCCCCAAGTCCCTGTAGGGACGCGTCAGTGTAAACCCGATACTCTAGTCTTCCCTTCGGCAAAGCAAGTACAGGTGCAGATGTCAACTTATCCTTTAGCTCGTCGAAAGCTAATTGACAATGATCACTCCAAGTGAAAGGCACCCCTTTTCGAGTTAGATTCGTCAAAGGGCCCGTAATCTTTGAGAATCCTTTAATGAACCGCCTGTAATAACCGGCCAATCCTAAAAAATTACGCACCTCGATCGGTGTTGTGGGCTGTCCCCACTCCCTCACCACCGACACCTTACTCGGATCCATCGTAATACCTCGATCTGACACCACGTGGCCAAGAAACTGTACCTCTCGCAACTAAAATCCACACTTATCGAATTTAGCATAGAGCTGGTGATCCCACAATATTTGTAGAACCATACGCAGATGCTCTTAGTGCTCCTTCTTGGTACGCGAGTAGATCGGGATGTCATCAATGAACACGATGATAAATTGATCGAGATACTCCCTAAAAACCCTATTCATGAGGTCCATGAACACTGCTGGTGCATTGGTGAGCCCGAATGGCATCACCCTAAACTCGTAAGATCCATACCGCGATAGGAAAGCAGTCTTAGACGCATCCTCCTCTCGGATGCGTAGCTGATGATACCCTGACCTCAAATCAATCTTGGAGAAGTAAGATGCCCCCCTCAATTGGTCAAAAAGATCATCGATCCTAAGTAACGGATACTTATTCCGTATCGTCACCTTGTTCAGCTCCCTATTGCCTACGTATAACCGAAGTGAACCATGCCGCTTCTTCATAAACAACACCGGTGCACCCCGTGGTGATGTACTCCGCCGAATGAAACCCTGGCCCAGGAGCTGCTGAATCTGCTCTTTCAACTCACGCATCTCTGAAGGGGCCATACAATAAGGTGCTCGAGCAACCAACCTCGCCCTCGGTGCTAAATCGATTATAAATTCGATTTCCCTGTTGGGTGGTAACCCTGGTATTTCTTGGAACACATCCTTAAAGTCCCTCACTACTGGGATTGAGTCCAATGGAACCACCACCTCCTGTGAGGTTTCCTCCTCGATGTAATATAATTGTGTGCGCGACCCTCCTTTTGGTAGCGGCATCACTATTAGGAACATCTCCTTCCCTGAATGGAGAACATGATTATCCTCTCGTAATAATCCACAGTTGCCCGATAACCTGCCAACCAATCCATACCCAAGATGACATCGTCCCCCTCCATATCTAACACTAAGAGGTTTACTGCTAAACTAAGCCTCCCAATTAAAATATCCACCCCCCGAAAAATCGAGTGAATCAAAGCCCCGTGGCCTACTGGTGACTCTACACACATACGAAGACTACCCGCGATCTCTAGTAATCCGACCCGTTTAGCAAAATTAAATTTAATGAATGAATGCGATGCTCCCGTGTCACAAAGTATATTACCCTCATGACCATGAATGAGAAACATACCCTCAACTTTTGGCGGCGCCTGCTATGCTGGAGGATTGGGAACATCCCGGATATTATACACACGCCCGTAGTGCATTGTCCCCTGCTGCTGTGGGGCGGGTGGAGCTGGTGCTGCTGGCGACATCTTCCCCTGCTGCCCTTGTTGGGCACCCTGCTGATGACCTCTTCCCCTCTATGGGCACTCCCTCTTGAAGTGTCATGGCTGGCCACAGACAAAATAGCATTTCTGACCGTCCCCGTAGTATTGGCCCTGACGTAGCTGGTCCTGCTGGCTTCCCCCATTATTCCCTTGGCCCTGACGGCCCTGAGGAACCTACTGTTGCCGATTTGGGCCCGGCTTCCCCTACCTGAACCTCTGTCCTCCCGATCAGAAACCACCAGGCCTAAATCTCTTAGCCTGACTCCCTGGCTGACTGCTAGTTTGCTGCTGAGTACCACTCGTGTCACCACCAGTAACTGCCTTGCCCTGTTGGCTCAGCTCCCCTACTCTCTTGCTTCCCTTCGCATGGAAGCAATGATCCTGGTAATGTACAAGGGCGGAATTAATGACATCTGAATACGTCACTAACGTTAGATTCCCAATCAAATGCTGTCTGATCTTCCAGGCTAAGCCATCCATGAACCTCGACTTCTTTCGCTCCTCATCGCTCACCTCATTTGGCACAAAGTTCTCCAAACGGGTGAACTCTTCCTCATAGTCTGCCACTGACCGGTCACCCTGTACTAACTCACTGAACTTCTTCCTCATCTCAGCCTCTACCGCTGGTGGGAAGCATTTGCGGTCGAACCGCACCCAGAATTTGGATATCGTCATCAAATCTCGCTCCCACCACTGTAAGGCTGCCCCCGACAGACAAAAGGTAGCAAGCATCTATTTCTGCACATCGGTACACTCCAGCATGCACAGATGGCGCTGAATATTCTTCTTCCAGTCACAAACCTCTACTACATCGGTGCTACCTCAAAACTCGGGTGGGTGACCCTTCTGAAAGGTCTCCCTAACTCGCTGCCAAGATGGTGGACCCACTGGAGCCTGAGCTCCTGGTGCCACTAGAGGTGGTTCCTGTGGCTATGGAAAATGAGCTGCCATAGCTTGCATCACTGTCTCGACTTCCTGATACACTATCACTGTCACCTGAGTAGTGTAGATCAACTCATGTGGGGGTGGGGGTGGCTTACCTGTGGCTCCTGATGAGCCTCCCTGAGCTCATCCCTGGCCTCAGCCCTCTCTGCCTCTTCGGTGGCATCTGAAAATAGATCGAATCGTATAAATACACAATTTATATAAAAACAAATAGCATAAACACGATATCTCACAAGCAAAAAATGAATCAACAGTCATAATAATAAGGCTCTATAACAACCGAAAGCTACGCTGAAACGTAGTAAGCCGCACAGATCCTAAGGACAATAGAACCTGATGCTCTGATACCATCTGTGATACCCCACCTAATTAACCCCGGGTGATCAGTCCTAAATTAAATTAGAACAGGTTTCTCAGTTGATTCATTCTTAGTATCACTGTCATCTTTTAATTATTAACCACCTAAGTGAGAAAATTAGACTGGTGCCAAGTTTTATCTTTCATTAACTACAATTAAAGACTCATGCGGAAACATAATCATATAAACAATCATCATTAACTGAAATCAACCATTCACAATTAATTAACTGACCGAATAAACCATCAGTTCAAAATTCAACAAAAGTAAAGACAAGTAATAAATCTCAACAGGTCTGACATGTGTACAAAAATAAAACTGTGAGCAACATGCTCGGATAACTGATGGGAAGTCTCTACACTAAGAATGAAAATAACGAGGCGCCTATCAACCTCCCGCAACATCCACACATGCTGCAACAACGAATCCCTGGAATGAGTCAAGCCTGGCGTCCCTATGGCTGGACACCTAAAAGGTTTTTAAAAGTTTTTATAGCAAGGTTAGTACCCAAAACATTTGGAAAATATTTAGCAAATGACTAACTTGCAGTAATAAATATATATGCATGCTCTTCATATTTTAATTAGTGTCCCACTCCCTTGAGAACATCCTCAACCCTTCGCTAATGTGCACTAATAACGACTTAATTAATTTACCTAGTTATTTATCCCATGACTAGATAATTAATATAACCCCTTGCAACCACCCCACTCTAACTGAGTGTGCCATAATTAGGATTTCTAAGTTATTACTAACATTAACTTATTAATCATTTCCCTTTTTAAAATCATATAACTTTCACACCCATTATATGTATAATACAATTCACACCCTTTATTAATTTACCTGTATATAATTATTTACCTCATTATATACGTATAGTTATATTGCAACATTCACAAACATGCTGGAATAATAATTAATATTAAAAATCCTTCGAGTAATAACTCACGGATGTAAATTCTCTAAAGTGCTAGCCCACTAGGCATATTGACATAACCTAATTACCCCAAGTCAAAATTGCTCACTAACTTGGATAATAGATAAAAATTGGAGACGGTCATATTCCTTCCCTGAAAGTGAGATGCCCCTCACCCATATAACGGACGCTATGAACTGGGAATATACTCTCCCTACTCCTCAAGCTAGGGGATTCATCCACTACGCGCAACCTCCCCTATATCACTAGAGTATATGTAATAATATCTAGCCACTGATATTAATGCACACACCACATATATATACTATCGCACACTGTATATATATTTAAAAATATAAACTATCCCGGCTACACCGTGTACTAAGTCCGTAACACAAGCCTATTCATATTATTATGAGTTTATGGTCCAACTCTAATTATTAATTAATTCGCACATTAATTAATTAAATTACTTTCGGTGTCGCTCCAACCAAAATATTCGGACTTACTCTCGTAGCCCGAAATAAAACAATACCCGAGTCTAAATTCCCGACTCCCAATTATTTAACTTTTCCTTTAAATAAAATTAACGTCTTGGTATCGCTCAACCAATATACTTGGACTTTCCCACTCAATCCGTATTTAATTATTTTGAATTATTATTCCCAAAATTTTAATCATGGTGTGACACATATAAATTTCCTCCAAATCCTAATTAATTTTTCTTTACAATTAATTAAATTGAAAATCCCATATTTATTTCTCATTAAATAAGGCATGGAAGAACTTTCAAGTAAATCTCCCTTATATAAAAAAAATGGCCGAACAGTCAAAATCTACCGACCATCGATCGATCGATCGATCACCAACCCTCGATCGATCGATCGATCGACAGGTCATCGTCTTCTTCCCCCTTCTGTTTCAGCCATGGACGAAAAGATTTAAACCCTAAATTCTTTTACTGTAAAATCCAAGTCTTCCCATCAACAATATATACCAAAAACCTCATAAGGGACCCCCATAAAGTCCATAAACACAATTTAATTTACGTTCTCTACTGTTTTTCATTAATTGGGAAAAATCCGTTTTAAATCTTTAATCCATTTAAACATCAATTCCTTATCTCAAATTCATTTTCAATTTATCCGGGTTTACACATCATACAAGATATATATACTAATCTCAGATTATACATGAATTTCTACACAATTTAGAAATCAGAATATTGGTTTACAAAAACCCCTTGTTTGTACCCTTTAAATCCCAAAACGAAATTTGATTTCTCACATCACATAAATATGAATCGAAACACAAATTAATTGTTACATCAAGTCAACCACTTGCCTTATGATTCGTAGGGACTGATTTGGGGTTGTGAATTCCCAAGGTTGAAGGCGAAATCCTTTCTTTTGACTCTTTCCTTTGCCCCCCATTTTTTCCTTTAACTGTCTCTTAGGTTTTCCTCTCCCACTAAGTGTTTCCTAATTTCACATTAGGCATTCCCCTTTTTCTTTTAATTGGGTAATTATTCTAAATCCCATTTTTGGCCTAATGGGCCAAGCCCAAGTGATCCAAATACCCCAATGTGGGCCCGGCTATGCCTAAAAATGTTCCGTTACCCGTTTACTACTCCTGGGTACACTTTTTCGACTATCTCGGCCCATTCGGACTCAGCCATACACTCAAAATTGGCATCCAAATTAATTTATAAAAATCCTTATCTCACACCCAAGTTAGTCTATACCGACTCCCGGCTGGGATAAGTACATAACCCGTCACTAATACTCGGAATGGTGTAAATAAATTATTACCATTCGAGACCTCCTCTAACAGTGAAGATCCTGAAGAGCTTGCCCAGTTGGATAAAATCTGGGAAGACGAGTTAAGGTCATCTACCTCTATCATTAAAAAGAATGACCACGTGCTCGCAAATATGGTAGAGATCAGCACCACTCTCCCGATTCTAGCATGACAATACGTTGGATAGATGATACAATTTCCAAGGCTCTCCCTCATACTTAGAGAAATGCTCCCACCGACCCAAAGTAGTGCTTATTCCTCGACTAGACCAAAGTAATGATACCAGATTCAACTCCTCCTTCCACCAATATGATATCCGTAATATATTATTTAATCCGCTTAGAAAAAGTTGAGCAAGAAGCATAGACAAAGCCACTGCTCTCTCTAAACAAAGAGGTTGACTTCCTCACTCAGTCAGGGTGACACTCTTGCCCCTAGAATCCTACCGATAAAGGGAGAGGGCCAATCGAGGTCTCTATCACTCCCCTCCCATATGAAAATAATAAAATTCAAGAACAACTTTGATAAACCTCGGCTAACATTTCCATATGGGAAATATTATCCGCATTTTGAGAACATCGAGCAACCCTCATCCATATTTTATCTTAGGCTTCGGTACCCTGGGATCTGAGAACAGCTGGAAAGTTTTCCACCATTGAGTCCATCACTCTACAACATTACATTAACTTCTTAGACGAAGATCTCCCCATGTAAGGTCGTAACCACTGGTCAGCATTTCACATTACTAATAAGGTATATGAAAAATTGTACCACTAGTATTGATAGACAATGGGTCCACCATCAGTTTGTGCCCCCTCCACCCAACCTTTTGTTTGGGATACACCGCCTTTGAATTTTCACCCTCCTCTACGACCATCACGTCCTATGTCAACACTCACTGAGAGTTCCTCAGAGCCATCACCCTAACACTTCTCATCAATCCCATCAAGTGCGATATTGAGTTTCAGGTCCTCGATGTCTTGGCCAGTTCAACCTCTTATTAACAAGAGCCTGGACACACCCTATGGGAGCGTTACCCTCATCGATGCAAATGAAATTGAGGTTCCTTTTTTACATTGAGGTCATCATAGTATAAGGACATAATGGCTAGGACGCGGTTGCCAAAACCATTACCACCCCACTCTTGGACACCCACCATGATAGTAGTGAATCTTCCTCAACGAATTACGATTTATTCATATAGCTCAAATGATCAAGGAAGAACCAATTATTCATAATGTAGTCGCCAAATTATTCGCAAGATTGGATATCTCAACAACAACACCCCCCCCCCCCCCAACTCATATTTGGTGACTTTGATGTGTTACAAATATTATATCGCAACAATTTTGAGCCGTTGAAAAATTATTATAATGCCTGGTATTACAAAGGTTTTGGACCGTTATAATTTATCTTTTCAAGTGATCATAACACTCCCACACTCAACCCTCTAGTACATTTGAGCAATAACATGGGTGGGAGTGAAAACAACTTTCCTCTCTGCCCAAACTCTTACTCATGAAGACTCTCATAACCTTAAAGACTATTTCTTAGTCCTCCAAATGAGCACCAACACTTGGATTAAAATACACCCCAAATGATCTTATTATACGTGGGAGAAAACATATGTAATTTGAAGTCCAAATTCCACATTACGAAATTCGGTATCAAATTTCATATCGTGTAATTCGAGAAGTCTGGATTTTGTATTGAGAATTCTAGTGTCAAATTTTGTAATGATAAATTTGAGAAGTCAAAATTTTTTCATTACAAATTTGGTGATACTTAATTAGTCCAAATTTGAGATATGTGATTTTCAATGTGATTTATTTGCCATTTAAAGTTGGCAATCAAATTTAGCCCCCAAATTCGACTATTTTGCAAATGAGGAATTCCAAATTGAGACATTTACAATGATTTTTTCATTAGGATATTATGAAATACTCAATCCAAACTTCGTACTATGACATTGAAGATTGCATTAGAATTTTGCAATGCAAAATTAGTTAATTTTATGAATGAGAAATCAATTGAGATATTTTACAATGTTAAATTCGTGTATCTTTTCAATTGATTTTTTTCCAATGCGGGATTTTATATAATTGAACTGTGAATTTCTTGTAACACCCTCGCCCGCCCGGGGAGAGCGAACGGAGCGCTACTGTCGATAAACTAAATCAATTCCACAAATAATAAGGTATAGAGCATCTAATTCCCAAACAACAAAAGAGAACTACGAATTCCAAATCTCTTAAAAATACAAATTCAACAATTCTCTTGAATAATACAACAACTAAAATGAATCTCCAATGCTCTATACATCAAAATAAATAAATACAAGTCTTAAAAATAAAGATCTTACATTTTCCCGCAGCCGAAACGAATCATAATTTTTTCTGGCAGATTAAACACCCTCTAGTAAAATTTCGATTTCTCCCTATACAGAACTCCGATTGACCTGATTCTAAGTTTTTTAGAAATCTAAGAGATAGACCTTTCCATACATCTATGATTAACACTCTAATTCGAAGTACAACTCAAATCATACACGTTTAAAGTCACGTCAAAATTCTAGCAGATTACTATGCTGGCATATCAAACACCCTGTAGTAACATGTCGATTACTCCCTCTACAGAACTCTGATTGACCTGATTCCAGGTTTATTGGATAGCTAAGAGATAGAACTTTCCATACATGTATGTTTCACACTCGAATTCAAAGTAAAACTCAAATGGCATACGTTTAAAGTTATGTCAAAAATTCTGGCAGATTGACATCTTGTGTTCATCAATTAAACCCTAAGTCATTCAAGATTCATGTTCTTTAACCAAGAACTCATAAAGATTCTATGTTAATCATAAAATATATTAAAATTTTATTTCATTTTTACTGAGGGATTCATTATACATGCAATCCTACCCAAACATATGATCAATTCATACATTTAATTCAAGGTTTTTTAATAGAATCAACCAATTCTTAAAACTTCCTACACATGGGTATTATAACTTGAATTTGATTTGTAATAAACACTTGACTTGACAGAGGGGTTATGATTTCGTGGAGTTGATGATGGATTGATGCTTCTCTTCTTCAATCCTTCCTCCTTTGGCTCCTAGGATGCAAAATCCAAACCCAACCTCTTCAAAAGAATCTTCTAAGCCTTGAGAATGATTTTCTCCTTATCTCTAATGATCTTGGTGATTATAGGGGTGTTCTAACCCTAAACCCTCTTTCATACGGCTGATAATAGACTCTCAAATTCGTAGGTCTCAATACCCTCACATGTTAAAAGGCCAAAACGCCCCCGAACGGTTTCGATTTAGTCCAAAATTACCCCGGGACTCAACTAGTACCCCCGAGTATACTATTTTGACTAATTCGACCCTTCCGGACTCATCTGTGACCTCTAAATTATCATTTAAGTCACTTAAAAATATATTATTCGTTCTCACCCTAAAATGGTCTACACGTGCTAAGTACATATTTACTACTCGCGCTAAGTAAATAGAAAGAGGCAATATTAATCAATATTTATCGCTCGATTAATACTCCATAATCACAATTATTAATAAATCTCACTAAATTACTTTTCTGGAGTAATTTAAATCAAATCGTATTTTCTCATTTAATTCTCCAATTTAATTAACTAGAAATACTCAGAAATACGGGGTATTGCATACTACCCCCCTACAAAGGAATTTCGTCCTCGAAATTAGGATAAGACTGGTATTAAGACTAAGGACCTTAAACATCACCGCCTCCTATAATACCCAAAAATCCAATCATATTATCCTAAGGGTCGCCCCAAGTACGTGCCTTGCTTCATTGTAGACCCTTATCGCATGTTATCCATGCCTCATATATTATAAGTTAGTCTCACTACTTAATATCTCCATAGATTTTTCCTAATCTAACGTTAACTCTTGAAATTAAGTTTCTCTCTACTTAATTTACCTTTTTGATGTATATCTCTATATATAGCATCTATGTGTCTACTATTTCTCATAAGTAAAATATTTTAAGGTATATATTTCACACACAATATATACTATAAGGAAAATTGGTTCGACAAAATCATCGACCCCAATCATCCTATCATTTACGTTGGTCCGGAAATCCATCGACCCCAAGGTAAATGTAATGCACATGTTGGTTCAGACCTTCCGTCGATACCAATGTTTATTATTCATCATCGATTTGGTTTGGAAAATCATCGACCCCAAATCGAATCCTTTATGTTTTGATCCGGAACATCATCGACCCCAATACAGAATTAAGCATACTTATTATCGCACATAAGTAGGAAAACTATAAGGTATATATTTCTTACACATAACATATACTATCAACACTAATATTATAATCACCCCCTTCTATAACACTTTTGGGGTTATTAGCTTGGAATCTCACCTCGATCATCAATAGTGATTGGTTATATTATCTCGGAATCACACTTCGAGAACTAATATATGTAAATATATCTCATCGCACATGAGTAGACAATTTATTAGCCATATATTACACACTTCATATATCCTAAAATGTCATACTCCCATAGAATGTCCTCATATCACGCGTTAAGGACTAAGAGTTCGAAATGTCTCCTCGAACCACCCTCAAAGTACATATAAGTTCATAATAGGTACCCAAGAACCTAAACCTTATGTACAGTCCATATAGGCACCCACACTACCTATAAAATATGCTCATACGGTTATACATTCAACCTATGAATTGGTCAGTGGTTTCTTCTAAAATTCCACTATCGTTAGGACGTAGTATCTTCCTTTCTCACAATAATTAGGTTATAGGCGACACAGCATACCCAAAATAAAACATTATCTCCATTCCTCCCTGACCATCTCTCACAGGGTGGGATTTTAGGATTCCATCCTAATTCACAACAATATAGAGCGTCACCTTTCACTTGTGCACTTTACCTTTTTAACGACATATTAGTCCATCACGGTCAACCCATTTCGCTGACCCAATGGAATGTTGACTTAGTTACGGTGTTCACAGCCCATCCATAAATTATAAGTCTGCCTACGCATTCCATCACTAGAAACGCAGGTTCACCACCGAATTCCGGTTGCTTATTTTGAGATCGTCTTTCTTTATCAACTAGTGGTGCGTTTGGATACAATCTCACTATATCTCTTACGCAACGCCGCTTCCCAATTACGTCATCTTTCTTCAAGTGGTACTCTATTCCCTTTTCTCTCCGGGTATTTTATACTTTACAATCAGTGCGCTCTTCGTAATTGGTGCACCTTTAGGGTTGGTTACCTTGTAAGAATCAACATTTTAGTAACGCGTAAGTCGCTCTCAACACTCAGTCAAGTAGTACCCTGCATTACTTCTTCACAATAGTTAGGCCTCCCATATCAAGAGATAACTTTTGAACGGCTTCTTCACAAGGTTTTGGAATTGGAATTAAAATGGAGTTTTAATTGATTTTTTTTTCTAGAGAGTTTTATGTTTTGAGGACTCTTCTATATAATAAAAATTCAATTAAAACTCCATTTTAATTCCAATTCCGAAACCGTTTGAAATTCTCACCTTTAAAAAATAAAATCCAACATATTTGAGCAATACAAATAATTTTATCTCAAAATTTATTTTTCCTCTATATTTTGAAAATACCCCAAAATTACGCGGGTTGTTACACTTCCCCACTAATAAAGGAATTTCGCCCTCGTAATTCATCGAATGCCTAACTCTGAAAAATCAGGCCAACAATCTCCAAAATAATTCCGTCTCCAAAATAATTTCCTCACATCTAATCTAGATGCCTAACGCAAAACGATTCTCTAAAAATTTCTATCTCCAAATTCGCTCCCCAAAAACGCAACAGATCCAAAATCCAAGACCCGAGGGTTGTCGTATACCTAAGCTCCGATGCCATTCTGTAACACCCCGCCAGTCCGGGAAGAGCGAGCGGCTCGCCACTACGATAAATCTAACCAATTCCACAATTCACAAGGTATAGAGCATCTAAATCCCATAACATAAAAGAAACCACTAATCTCATATCTCTTCAAATAAGTACAACAATTCTCTCGAAATAATTACAATATTTAACTCGAAAGTAAAATACAAATCTCCAATGCTCTATACATCAAAATAATACAATCTTCTCTCTTGTATTAAAAATCTTCCCAAAATAATCCTCGCTAAAAATCAATCTCCATAGCAACCCAAAATCCACGCTAACCTGCCACTAAAAGAAAATATGGGGAAGTACACAATACGACAGGAAATATGCTCAATAATTATTAGCGGTGAATAAAACGTAACAATACGAATACGAATATTCAAATCAAATGTGAATCTCATAAGCAATTATATCAATATAATTTCTCAACAACACATTAATCAGGTCACCAGGCCTCACCACCGTACCGTGCATATGCATTTTTCTAGCATATCCGGAAAACAAGAAAATTGGCAGGTGCCCAACTTCAGTGCCATATTAAAATCTCATGACAACATGCTCAACACCAAATATAATATCACATGAATCGAAATTAGATTCCAACAAATATTTCCAGATTTCCAAACGACTTTATCAATTCAAATATGAGTCAATAATCACAAGAAAACAACGAGAATAATACTCGCGAGATTAAGGAGCATATTACGTAAAATCCCATACCTCAAAATCATGACATGAATCATCATATAATTTCAGCCTCAAAATCTAAACACACCATCATGTTCTTCTCGCGAAAATAATCAAATCCCGTTCTAGCCCAAACTCGAGAAAACACCAAATAAGCCTTCTAATCTAAGGTTGAAATCTTGAATAAGTTTGGGGCTATGGTTTGTAGATGAAAGGGAGTAATTTTGAAGAGGTCTTCTGATTGAAAAGTTTGAGAAAAAGTGATTTGCAAAGCCAAGCCACGAATCTGTTGATATATAAAAGATTAAGAGTTTGATTAGGAAAAGAGTTCTAATCAGATACAAACACTAAAAATTTTATTCCGGACGATCGGACCGTTGGAATTGGATGAAATTTTACAGAGAATTATCTGAAGATGAGAGGAAGCTACAAAAAAAAATCAGCTCGATCGGACCGTTCAATATTTTTAAATATTTTTTTTAGAGAGTTTTATGTTTTTAGAGAGTTTTAACAAATATATTTATTCGTTTGAACATAAAATTTCATCCAAACGAATAAATATATTTGTTAAGCATATTGCACTTTAGAAAATCAACAGTTCTCAAGGACCTTTTTTTTCCTTCTCAAAACTCATAATTCTCAAAACAGTTTTCTAAAGTACAATGTTTTTTACAAATATATATATATATATATATATATATATATATATACGAGTGAAATATTTTAAATCGGTCCCAAATGGTGTACTCTTCTTTAGTGTGGCTAGAGCATTATAATGCATAACGGACACAAGCTTGGACTGTTGGAGTTTTGTTACGGAAAGAACAAAATATATTAATTAATTTCTGCAAGGCACGTTCTTGGAACGCTCTCTTTTAGGCAAAATTTCTCCCAATCCGATTGAGACAGAACCGCGAGTACACTATGGGTTTTATAGAATTTGCCTTCAGGATACAATGCAGTGTATGAACAGTTATTTGATTCAAACTATGTACTGTTTGATCAAACTGAGAACACTCTGAATTTGTAACTTGATAATACCAAAATATAGAGGACGGAGAGAGGAGAAACTAGCAATTTTTGGTGTCCAAAACAGAGGTCTGGAACTCTTTTTATAGCCATTTATGTGCCTGTTCTTCAACAGTCACAGCTCTTCAGGTAGTGACTCAACAACCGCTGGATCGTGCCTGTTTAAAACAGCTGCGATCTAACGGTTCAGATTAGGCGTCCCATCGTAAGCGAATGGACATCCCCTACATGAAGCGCTACGAGTTCATCTAACAGTTTAGATCAAGTCATTTCGGATTTTAAACCCTTTGATCGAATTATTAATCACAACCGTTGATCTGTTTTACCTCGTCAAAACTTTAGGCTCCCACGCTCCAAGCGATGTGCGAAGTGCCAAGTGCGCATCAAAGCGTGCAATGCACCCTAAGTCGCCCAATCGCTCTTTCACGCGCTGCGTGTCGCGATTGGTGGTGCTTAAGCACCACCGCGATGCGTAGGATCATAGCCTCTTATTTGACTTTTCAACTAAGAATCTTAGTTGATATACCACTACTTTTTGTAGTATTCTTCCAATGTGGGACAATATTGGATTTTGAGCACTCCCATATCTTTCACACCCATTTGCTCATGTTTCTACCTTCTAAAATAAAATCCAAACTATGTTTAAAATAAAACACCAATAATATAATAAAATATTAACAACTAAAAAAATAAAATATCAATAAATATTGGAATTTATCCAACATTCCCCCACCAATTTCAATATACACAAGAGAGCAAAGCAAAAAGACAATAAATAACTTTTGACATTATTGCTAAAATCTAGTACATAAATGAGAAGTGTCTTTCGGACTTGAACTTCCATATAGTGAAAATAATTCAAAGCTTCATCAAGGTGCTGTGGTGAACGTATCTTGAACCAAGGACCTTTTGAGACTAGCTGGAACTATCACACATACCGATTTCTGAGTTTATAAGTGTTCTTCTAGCATGTACTTTTATGGCCTTGTGCTAATCCTGATTTCACGAGCGCTTTAGGATCGGTCTTGATTCCATAGAAAGCGACCACACTTTCAATACTCGTATAGGTAAATCAACTTTAGTGATTCTGCGAGTCACACTTATATGATTTATTAAGAAGTAACCCTTCATCCTCTAACATGCAGAAAACCAACACTAGGCACATAGGAATGGAACTTTTTGTATAAAATTCCTAGTGTTCCATAACTATAATTTAACTTGTTTATACCACATTGAACTCTATCTATATTTTCAAGATATGAGTTGGGTTCCCATTAAATATAGTTGTGTTATTTAATAGACCTTAGTCCCATTCCTTTTGAGGTGATATATATCATCTCCCTAACAATACCTTTAGTCAGAGGATCTGCTAAATTCTTGTTCGTTTTAATATAGTCGACTGTTATTACTCCTTCCTTGAGTAATTTTCTTATAATTTGATTCCTTAGACTAATGTGTCTAGATTTTCCGGTGTAAGTTTTGTTCGAAACTTTATAAATTGTGGCTGGGTTATCACAACTTATCATAAAAGAAGGTGATGGCTTTTTCCATAAAGGAATATCATACAACACATTTCTAATCCATTCTGCTTCTTTACATGCATCTGCTAGGGCTATAAATTCATATTGCATTGTTGAATCTGATACACATGTTTATTTCTTAGATCCCCAAGAGATAGCTGCTCCTCCTAGCGTAAAAATCCAACCAGTAGTTGACTTGAATTTTGATTCAAGATTATTCCAACTTGAATCACTATATCCTTCTAAAATAGATGGACATCCTACATAATGTAAGTGATGATGCTGGAAATAGCACCACCCTTCAAGGTGTTCGTGATCTCAATTCAATGTTAACAATGACAGCATAAGAGTACATTCACACATAGTAGAATGAGGTGAGGAGAAGAGGATTCACACCGGAATATAAGTGGTTCAGCCAATCAGTCCTACGTCCACTGTGCAAGTGTGTGATGTGTATCACTGTATGAGGGCTCTAATGGCCATATATACAATCTCTCAAGCTCTCTCTCTCTCTACTGTGTATTTGAACAGAGTTTCAGCTAGGGTTGCTAATTTTTGAGTCCTTTGCAAGGTAGAAGATGACCTCTATATATAGTACCTGGGGGGTGTACTGTACCCCCTATGCATGCAATGAGCATGTGTGTGTTGATATAGCCAATCTGATGCAGACATCTGTCACATGTAGAGAATGATGATGAAATATTCCACCCACGTGGGGGGAATGATTTGTTATAACTAATTTGTGTCCACGTGTCCTTGTCCACACATGTCAATAAGTGCTCGGCCTCCGTGCTTGGTCATGACCTCGGCCTGGAAGACTCCGAGGTTGGTAACGTCTAGCTTCCCATCCTATCCGAGATGAGCCATTATGGTCTCGGCCTAAGTGAACCCGAGGTAAGGTATTAAGGTCGGCCTAGGCCGAGGTTAAGTTGGAATGTCCTTGGAACATTGGCCGATTCACTGATGGAACCGACCCTTGTAGAGGTATGTCTCCTTGTAACCTCGGCCTACCCCTGGCCGAGGTTGTCATTCCCAGGTGAACTGATGAACTGCTGACCCCCATGATACATGTAGTCTCCCCTTGATGAGGTTTGTAGTGGTGTCGGCCAGGGCCGACCTTGCTATGGTCGAGGCCTGTTGTCACTGATCCAAGGCATTTCCAACCTGGGCAACGTCTTGACCGAGGTTGTAGTTTCTGAGCCGAGGTGACACTTGGGGCATATCAATCACCCCCCAGCCCTTAGTTACATGTGAGAGCAGGTGACTGTGGGGTCTATACATCTCCGAGGTCTCTCTTGTGCCAATGCCCATTTGACACTTGTCCATTGCTGAAGTGTGTGGCGTGCCTGGCAAGCATGTGATGTCAGTCGTCCTTTTGGGCTCCCAGGGCAATGATGGCCCTTTGGAAGCGTGCAATCATATTAAGGGTTTAAACCCTATTTTCCCTCCTTCCTTCTCATTTCTCTCTTTTCCTGGTTCGAGTCGCGTCTGCATCTTTCTCTCTCTTGAAAGGCATTGGCTTGAAGCTCTTGGTGGTGATTCCTCACACTTTCTTCCTTCTCCCTCACCATTTCATCTTCAGGTATCCTCTTACATTCTTTATCCTTCATTTTCCCTATGAGTTTTCTTACTTTTGCATTTTTCGGTGAGTTTTTGGAGATTTCCGATGAGGGTTCCATTTTTTTTAGCGAATTGTTCTTGCTCTAGGTTTGATAGTTTGATCTTTAAATTGCATTATTCCATTAGCCAGTCTTGTTTGTTATTTAGGAGAGGTTCAATTGTAGTGTCTTCCTCTTATGCTCAGACCCCTTTACCAACTCCTAAAGGAGTTCCCTTCTCTCAGAGAGAAGACTTTAGAGAAAATTAGGCAAATAGAAAGAGCGCAGGAGGAAGCTCGTAGGTCAGAGGAATTCCCCCTCAGACCTATCTTTCCACCACCCCTGAAGGTAGTATACCCTGAACCATCAGAACTAGCTAGCCAAGCACAAGTCCCTGCTGAACCCATACCGATGTCTGAGTCTGAGTCTGAGTCTTCCACCTCAGACCCTATCTCTGTGGACTCTTTCCAAGAGGCCATGGGCTTCTTAAATCAACAAGATCAGGTCCCTGATCAAGCAGAGGTTTCCAGTCGGGCCTCGTCTCATAAAAATTCAAGCACATCGTCCTCTTCCTCAGAGGTTAAGATTGTTGAACCAAGCGTGTCTATTCCACCAATACTTGATGCCATTCCCCTGTCGACCGTCACAGGGGCTGAGTTCGCTCAGAGATTCCCATGTAACCCTCCAACGTCTGCTCCGGCCGACGTTGAGCTAGATAATGACGATGGCCGACGTTGAGCTAGATAATGACGATGATGACGATGCTGAGAGCGATGTTGACGTCTCTGAGGCGGCGAGATTGAGAGCACAGTTAGTGAGGTCGACCTTCTTTGCTTCAGATACCTATACTCCATCAGCCCCTCCATAAAGCTCAGGAGACCTCTGAGGGAAGAGAGGGCTTACCACGACAGAGATGGTGAGATCTGCTTATACAAGCATATGTTCAAGTTGGGATTTCGTTTGCCCATCCATCCCATAATTAGGTTTATACTAGCCTATATCAACTTGGCCCTTTCCTAGTTGTCTCCTAATGAGGGTTGTTCATCACTCAGACCTTCTAGTCCAGGACTTTGTAGGTTGATATGTTCCTTCCTCTGCTAGAAACCATCCGAGCTATTATCATTTTGTAGCTCGAAAACCTGAAAAGAAGATGCTTCAGGTTACTCATACTTCTAATCACAATTGTAAACCTCGCTATTTTTTTGCTTCAGGGCCATGGGAATTAGGCCCATGTGCCCCCTCTTCCCCACTAGAGCCGCGAATACCCATAAGATGGGGCAAGGTTACAATGTCTGCCAAGGCCGACCCTGGTCTAAGCCTGCAGAATCTTCAGAAGGTGAAAGACCTTCAGGATCATGGGATGCATGGTCTGCTCGTTAAATTTGAACACCTGATGACCCCCTACTACCTCTCTGAGACTGGTTTAGGGGGGAGTCCTCTTACAGAGCTTGGTAAGTATTTTTTATTCCAAGTTATAGCTCTGAGTTTATGCATGTCTGACCTTCTAACTCAGATCTTTCTATTTTGCAGAGCGTCCGAAGGGAATATCAGACGAACTTTGGGAAATGGCAGCACCCAGTTTGACAAAGCTTGCTAAGAAGGAAGGTCTGAATACTCCTCCTTCCCCTCCCTCAACCTCGAAGGCCCATGCCACTAAGAAGAGAAGTGCTAGTGACCATGCCCCTGAGGATCAGAGGCAGAAGAAAAAAGGTGGGGATTCTGCCATCCCTATATTATCTGCAGACGCATTGGCTGCTCGTCTAAAGCAACTAAAAATAAATGACATCATAATAGGCCACAGCCTCCAAGCACTAGACGCCATCGTCTCTGCCATGATCGAGGCTGACAAACAATTTTGTCGGTCAATGGACACCCCTCTGCTGGTTGAGTTCGGCCTTCACAGGTCGATTCAGGTATGACTTCACATTTCTGTATAGCTTCAAAGTGTAACCTCTGATTTGAATTTCAACTCATATACACGACCACATGATTTGCAGGGCCTGGCTGCTATGCATCATCTTGCCAATTGGACCCTGAGGAAGTTACCCCTCATCTAGAATGGTCAAGAGGCCGAAAAGGTGGAAAGCACTCTGAATGTCGAGGTAGACCGCCTGAAGTCTGAGTTTGATGAGTCTCAGAAGAAGGTTAAAGGGATAGAAAAAGAGATCTCCAAGCTCAAAAAGGACCATGTTGTGGCTCTGAAGGCCAATGACAATGTTCTCCAGCAAAAGGTCGACTCTGCAGTGAAGGCAGCCCTCGAAGATGCCTCTGAGGGGATATTGGCTGATTATAAGGTCTTTGATGAATTCATGAGCTTCGGCTTCGAGTACCTCAAAAGAGGTATTAAGGCTACTATCAAATGGGCGGCTGCTAAGGAGAAGGAGGTAGGAAGTTTGAGGCCTCTGACTTCATAGGTCTGGGTTTTGTTAACCCTCAGCTTGCCCAAGACCTTCAAGAGGTGGAGGAGGAGGTCACTGCCCCTGCAGAGACTGCCACACTGGATGGTACGGAGATAGAGGGAGCTGACCACAGAGAAGATGGGGCCAAGGTGACAAATGTGGTCCAGGAGAATCAGGCCGAGGATACCATCACTCTCCCTTCGAATCCTTAGGCTCTTTTGTGAATCTTTTTGTACTTTTATAACCCGTTAGTTGTAATTTCTGAAGAATATTATCAGCATATATTTTTGTATCACAATTGGATGACAACCTTTGAGGAGGGTTTTTATTTCTTCGTTTGTTGATTCGCTTATTGAATTCCTCTGTCATGTGATGTTTTAGCTCTGAAGTCTTGTTGCAATGATGTCTGTTTAAACTAAATTAATAGCCTTACCTCAGACCTTGTCTCCACAGTGATGTTATAAGGTCTGAGGCCCTCAACTAAGAGGTCATCTTCATAATTAATTTCACCAATATTAATGATGTTAAGGGTTTGAGGTCATCCATGTATGGTGTCTGACCTCAGACCTTGTCACCACTTAATGATGTTATGAGGGGTCATCAACTAAGATGTTATCCTCATTGATTTCACCAAATTAATGATGTTAAGGGTTTGAGGTCATCCAAGTATGGTGTCTGAACTCAGACCTTGTTACCACTTAATGATGTTATAAAGGTCTGAGGTCATCAACTAAGATGTTAACCTTATAATCGATTTCACCAAATTAATGATGTTAAGGGTCTGAGGTCATCCAAGTATGGTGTCTGACCACAGACCTTGTCACCACTTAATGATGTTGTAAAGGTCTGAGGTCATCCAAGTATGGTGTCTGACCTCAGACCTTGTCACCACTTAATGATGTTATCAGGATCTGAGATCATCCAAGTATGGTGTCTGACCTCAGACCTTGTCACCACTTAATAATGTTATAAGGGTTTGAGATCATCAAATAAGATGTTATCCTCATAATTAATTTCACCAAATTAATGATGTTATGGGTCTGAGGTCATCCAAGTATGGTGTCTGGCCTCAGACCTTGTCACCACTTAATGATGTTAAGGGTCTGAGGTCATCTAAGTATGGTGTCTGACCTCAGACCTTGTCACCACTTAATGATGTTATAAGGGTCTGAGGTCATTAACTAAGATGTTATCCTCATAATCCAATTTCAGCAAATTAATGATGTTAAGGGTCTGAGGTCATCCAAGTATGGTGTCTGACCTCAGACCTTGTCACCACTTAATGATGTTATAAGGGTCTGAGGTCATCAACTAAGATGTTATCCTCATAATTTATTTCACCAAATTAATGATGTTAAGGGTCTGAGGTCATCCAAGTATGGTGTCTGACCTCAGACCTTGTCACCACTTAATGGTGTTATAAGGGTCTGAGGTCACCACTTAGATGTTACCCTCATACTTTCTACCATTAGAGCAAAGTGAAGCAAGAATCGACATGGAAACTGATCTTTTATTAATAACCTCTTCATAAGATGGTACATTTACATAACTTTTTGCAACATCATATGTAATACTTCTTTAGGTGATCAGTATTCCAGGGGTTAGCGAAAGGTTCCCCTTCACAATTTTCTAGCCTGTAGGTCCCGGGCACAACCTCTTCTGTCACTTTGTAGGGACCACGCCAGTTTGGGTGGAGCTTGTTTGTTTTCTGTAAGGTCTTCTTCAGTACTAAGTCTCCCACGATGATGGGTCTTGACTTCACCCTCTTATTGTAGAATTTTGCTGCTCTCTGTTGGTAAGCTGCTTGTCTGATTTCTGCATCTTCCCTTCTCTCTTCAATCAGATCTAGGTCTAGTCTCCTCTCTTCCCCATTTTTGTCAGGGTCATAGGTCTGAACCCTATGAGTTGGGAGCCCCACTTCTATTGGTATAACGGCCTCTGAGCCATGTGTTGGCATGAACGGGGTTTCTCCTGTTGGTGTCCTTGTCGTGGTTCTGTAGGCCCATAACACTGCGTAAACCTCTTCAGTCCATCTCCCCTTTGCTTCTTCTAACCTCTTCTTGATTCCATCGAGGATTGTCATGTTTGTGACTTCCGTCTGACCGTTTGCCTGAGGTCGGCCAGGAGATGAGAAGAACTACTTTATCCCCACTCTTTTACAATACTTTTCTAAAGAGGAGTTCTTGAACTGGGTTCCATTATCCGAGATGAGAGTGTTTGGGAGGCCATGTTTGCATATGATGTTCTTCCAAATAAATTGGAAGGTCTTCTTTTCTGTGATCGTTATCATTGGCTCTGCCTCCATCCACTTTGAGAAGTAGTCAATGGCAACTATCAGAAACCGGTAATTATTGGCAGCTCTTGGTAGGGGTCCTACTAAGTCAATTCCCCATACTGCAAATGGCCATGGAGAGGTGATTAACATCATAAGTTGATGAGGTTGATGAGGAATAGTGGAGAATTTCTGACATTTATCGCACCTCTTCACGTAAGCTGCAGCATCTTTGGCCAAGGTTGGCCACCAGTATCCCTGGGTAATAATTCTCTTGGCTAAGGGTCGTCCTCCTATGTGACTGGAGCAAGAGCCCTCGTGAACTTCTTATAAGATGCGGGGAACTTCAGTGGGATGCACACATCTGAGGAGAGGTAACAGAAATCCCTTCTTGTATAGGACGTCTCCTACTATGGAGAACTTGGCAGCCCTATATCTCAATTTCCTCCTCTCTAGCTTGGATTCGGGTAGCTCTCCCTCTTTGATATATCTGACAAGGGGGTCCATCCATGAGTCTCCTAGGTTCAAATTGAGATAAGGGTTGCATACCTCTTTTTCCTCGATGTTCGCTTTTCCTAAGACCTCAACTGAAACTGTCCTTCTGACGTCTGTCTTCGTCGCCAGGCCAACCTTGCCAATGCATCTGCGTGGCTATTATTTTATCGAGGTACTCTCTTCAGTTTTATCTCTTCGAAATACTCTAACATCATTCTCACCCTCTTAGATACTTAGCCATCCTTTCATCTTTGGCTTCATAGACTCCCAATACCTGATTGATAACTAACCTTGAGTCGCTATGAAGTAGGAGTCGTCTTACACCTAGAGTCTTTGCCAATGAGAGACCAGCTATCATGGCTTCATATTCCGACTCGTTGTTGGATGCCTTGAAGTTGAACCTCAAAGCGTATTCAATATTGGCACCATCTGGGGCTAAAAGTATTAACCCTGCACCGCTTCCACTGTCGCAGGAAGAACCATCAACGAAGAGATTCCAAATGTCTGTATCCGATGAGAAGGCCCCTTCTGACATGACTCCTTGCTTGAAGAGGTACCGGTCGTCCTCGCTCTCCGCTACTCCGCTCTCGGTCTTCTTGAATATGACCTCTTACTGACTTCGGAAGACGTTTGGTGCAACTTCTTCCTATTCTTGAAAGACATTTTTATTCGACCCTTTAGCACCCACTGGGTCATTTTGTGCGTCGGCCTCTTCCCATGTGAACTCAGAAACAAAATCTGTGAGGGCCTACCCTTTGATGGCTGCCCTAGGTTGGTAGATAAGGTCATACTCCCCTAACTCAATGGCCCGGGTCATCAATCTTCCAGACTTCTCAGATTTATGTAGAACTTGTCTTAGTGGGGAATCGGTGAGGACGACAATGGAATGGGCTTGGAAGTAGGGCTTCATCTTCCTTGAGGCATGTATCAGGGCATAGGCTAACTTCTCCATACGAGGGTAATTTTGTTCAGACCCTTGAAGGGCTTTACTGTTGAAATACACAGGCCTTTGGATTCCAATGTATTCCTGCACTATGGCTGCACTGATAGCCGATTCAGAAACTGCTAGATACACATATAATTTCTCTCCTACTATGGGTCGAGATAACAACAAGGGAGACCCAAGGGAGGACTTGAGTTGGTTAAAAGCCTCTTCGCACTCTTCCTCCCACTGGAAGGCCTTTCTAAGAACTTTGAAGAATGGAAGACACTTGTCTGTTGCTCTGGAAACAAACCTGTTGAGTGCGGCCACTCTCCCTGTGAGTCTTTGGACGTCCTTGATACTCCTCGGTGTCTTCATATCAAGTAAAGCCTTAATTTTCTTAGGGTTTGCTTCGATTCCTCTTTTATTGACGATAAATCCAAGAAACTTCCCAGCTCCTACCCCGAAGACACACTTCGCGGGGTTGAGTTTCATTCTGTACAAGTCCATAGTATCAAAGGTCTTTTTAAGGTCTGCCACATGAGTGCAGGCCTTTAAGCTCTTCATCAACATATAGTCTATATACACCTCCATAGTCTTTCCTATTTAATCTTCGAACATCTTATTCACAAGACGTTGGTATGTTGCCCCCGCATTTTTCAGACCGAAGGGCATCACTTTGTAGCAGTACGTCCCTTTGTCGGTAATGAAGGCTGTCTTCTCTGAGTCTTTCGCATCCATGAAGATCTTATTGTAGCCTGAATATGCGTCCATGAAGCTCATGAGCTCGTGTCCTGCAGTAGCATCTACCATCTGATTTATCCTGGGTAAGGGGTAGCTGTCTTTTGGGCAAGACTTGTTCAAGTCTGTGAAATCAATGCACATTCTCCACTTTCCATTGGCCTTGGGCACGATGACTGCATTCGATAGCCACTCCGGATATATGACTTCTCTAATAAACTCAGCCTCTTCCAGTTTTTTGACTTCTTCCCGGATGACGTCGTACTTCTCCCTGGAGTAAATTCTTCGTCTTTATTTGATAGGCCTGGCATCTTTGGTCACGTTGAGCTTGTGACTCATAACCCCAGGGTCGATGCCGAGCATGTCTGCGTGACTCCAATTGAAGACACTCTGCCTCTTCCTGAGGAAGTTTATCAGCTCTTCCTTGATTTCTGCTTTTAAGGCTTTGCCGACCTGGATGGTTTTTTTTGGTTTGTCCTCATTGAGGACGACGGATTCTACCTCTTCCGCGGTCTCTCCCTTCTTCAACTTTATTTCATCTCTTGGGTCAAGTGTATCAATGCTAAAAGTAGTGGTCGCCCTCTTATAGGCCTCTCTCTCTTCGGCCGAGTTGAAGTAACATTCTCGTGCTATGGTCTGGTTACCTTGCACTTTCCTTACCCCATATGGGGTCAGGAATTTTAGCATCTGGTGAACCGTTGACGGCAGGGACTCGAACTCTTTAAGGGCCACTCTTCCTATGATGAGGTTATAGGCCGAGAAAACATTTTCATCCATCACAAAAAGTTAATCTTCCGGGTCAACCTCTTAGGCCATTCATCACCCATTCGTACGTCCATCTCGTACATGCCCAATGGGTGGACCTTTTCGTCGCTGAAGCCCATTAAAGGATGATGATAGGGTACCAGCCTTGCTCTGCTAAGACCTAGACTCTTGAAGCAAGGCCAAAACACCACGTCTGCTGAACTCCCCCCGTCCACGAGTATCCTCTGCACCTCGCATCCATGTACTCTTGTTGTTATTACCAATGGGTCATCATGTGGGGCTAAGATACCTTTGAAGTCGAGTCGGGAGAACCCAATTATAAGAGTGTCCATGTCCACCTTCTTTCTCTTCTGCGATGTATCAAAAGACGTTAGATTTATAACTTCAAGTTTGGCCACTGACTTGGCCTCTGCCACATGAGCTTTTCTGTCAGCCACTTCAGAGCCACCTCCCGTAAGTCCTCCATATATGGTGTTAACACCAAAGGAGATCATGCCAACCCTCTTCACCAGAGTGTTGTCATCTTTCAACGGAAGGTCTGAATCGTCTTCATCATCACCTTCTGAATCATTGTCGCTTCTAGCTGGGGCATCATCACGACATCTGTCGTTTCTTCACTTCTTAAGGTCATCTCTTTTGCTTTTAGGAGCCTTTCCATCAACATACTTCCTCAACTTTCTGGACTTTAGCATCTTTTCAATCTCATCCTTCAGGGCGAAGCATCTGTCTGTAACATGGCTATGGTCCTGGTGGAACTCACACCACAAGTTTGTGTTCCTCTTATGCGGAGGGGCCTTCAGTTTCTCTGGCCATCTTAGAGTCCTGTCATTCTTGATCTCATTGAGGATATGCTCACAGCTCACGGTTAGAGGAGTATAGTGAGCGAACTTGTCATCGACTGACCTCTTCTTTCCATCTTTCTTTCTTTAGGACTTCCCGCTACTACCGCAGTTCTCATCCTCATACTTGGCGGTCATTGCCTCTTCGGCATTCATGACTTTTCCCGCAGTTGCCAGTAGCTCAGCCATAGACCTGGGAGGGTCTTCTGTGAGTTTCCAAAACAACTTCCCTTTCTAAAGACCTCCTATGAGGGCGGTCATGGCTATGTTCTCTTCGTAGTCTTTAACCTCAAGTTTTTCTTTGTTGAACCTGGCGATGTAGTCTCTTAGGCTCTCATCCTTGCCTTGCTTGACATACAGTAGATGAGTGGTCTTCTTTTGAGGTCTTACCCCAAAGCATAAGTTGTGAATGAATCGTTCAGCCAAGCCCTTAAAGTTCTCAATTGAATTCTTCGGAAGAGAAGTGAACCAGCTGTGTGCTGCTCCTGTCAAAGTCCCGAAGAAGTCCCTACACTTCATCTCATCAGGAATCGAGTAGATGTTCGCGCTGACTGATACATCTCAATGTGATGTACAGGGTGGGTGCTACCTTCATACTTGGGAGACACCACGGGTGGCTTGAACTTAGCAGGGATCGGGAAGCTCACTATCCTTGCCACAAAGGGGGAGCCCTCCGAGAAACCTCTTTGCAACGGGTCTCGGCTTTAATGAGGTCTCCTATCTTCGCCTCAAGGCGTTGGATAGAGTCATTCCAGGGTCTCCTACCATCGGCCTGGCCGAGGTTGTCCCCAGCCACCTCCAAGGGATGGACTGAGGGTTCCCCAGCCGCAGCGCAATGTCGACTGTTGACCTCTTCCTGGTCTCTACCTCTTCCTGCATGAAATCGGCCTTTGTGGGGCCGACGTTGTTCATCCCCTCTTTGTGAGCCGGCTGCACTCCTTGACCTTGATAATCTATGTCTTAGGTCATTTACTAGGCCCAACCTCTCAAAGGCTGACCCTCTGCTCAATAGATCAAAAGCTGATCCTCGCTGTTGGGACTCTTCACCTCTTCGGTAGCCGCAACCTCGGCTTTGCTGAAGAGGACGTACAGTATTATTTGAAACCTCATATGGCTCCCAACATTCTTCTAGGACCTCTTCTGCCTCCAGATCGTCATACCTGTCCTTCGGGCAAGGGTTGCCTTGCCTCCCCAGGCGTAAGCGCCTAGGGTCAGCAATGTCCCTCCTCCGCTGGGGGGCAGGTTGGTCCTTCATTGGTGCCTGGGGTGGTCCCCTGGCATCTGGATGAGGCTGAACAGCCGTCGGAGTGATCATCTCCGGTGAAACTCCAGGTGGCCTCATCATAGTTTGGCTGAGCTGTGCAAATTGCTCCTGCATAGCTTGTTGCGTTGCAGCCAAAGACCTCAAGGCTGCAGTTACCTCCGCTATTTTGGACTGAGGCGGTGCCTGGCTGGAACTAGGTCCTCCCCCCCCCCCCCCCCCCCCCCACAGGCGACGAAAGAGGCGGTGGTACCTCTGGTGCCATATGCTAACACAAAAGAGCTTGGGTAGCAGATGAGATTAATACCTTAAAGGACCTCTTTCAATGGTGAAGCAGCTCCATGTAAGGGGTGGTGCCTGGTTCACCACCAGAGTCTTCGATGAGGTTTAGCTGAAGAGGAGTAAGTGATAACTCTTCTCTTCCCACAGACGGCGCTAAAATGATGATGCTGGAAACAGCACCAACCTTCAAGGTGTTCGTGAGCTCAATTCAATGTTAACAATGGCAGCATAAGAGTACATTCACACATAGTAGAATGAGGTGAGGAGAAGAGGATTCACATCGGAATATAAGTGGTTCAGCCAATCAGGCCTACGTCCACTGTGCAAGTGTATGATGTGTATCACTGTATGAGGGATCTAATAGCCATAGATACAATATCTCAAGCTCTCTCTCTCTACTGTGTATTTGAATAGAGTTTCAGCTAGGGTTGCTAATTTTTGGGTCCTTTGGAAGGTAGAGGATGACCTCTATATATAGTACCTGGGGGGTGTCCTGTACCCCCTATGCATGCAATGAGCATGTGTGTGTTGATCTAGCCAATCTAATGAAGATATCTATCACTGTCACATGTAGAGAATGATAATGAAATATTCCCCCCACGTGGGGGGAATGATTTATTATAACTGATTTGTGTCCACGTGTCCTTGTCCACACATGTCAATAAGTGCTCGGCCTCCGTGCTTGGTCATGACCTCGGCCTGGAAGAGTTCGAGGTTGGTAAGGTCTAGTTGCCCATCCTATCCGAGATGAGCCATTATGGTCTCGGCCTAAGTGAAGCTGAGGTAAGGTATTAAGGTCGGCCTGGGCCGAGGTTAAGTTGGAATGTGCTTGGAACATTGGCCGATTCACTGATGGGACCGACCCTTGTAGAGGTATGTCTCCTTGTAACCTCGGCCTACCCCTGGCCGAGGATGTCATTCCCGGGTGAACTGATGAACTGCTGACCCCCATGATACATGTAGTCTCCCCTTGATGAGGTTTGTAGTGGTGTCGGCCAAGGCCGACCTTGCTATGGCCGAGGCTTGTTGTCACTGATCCAAGGCATTTCCAACCTCGGCAACGTCTTGGCCGAGGTTGTAGTTTCTGAGCCGAGGTGACACTTGGGGCATATCAGTAAGCCATAATCCAAAGTCCTCTTCAGGTATCTAAGCACCCTAGAAATTGCATTCTAGTGCTCTTGTCATGGATTACTTGTAAATCTACACAATACACTCATTGCATAAGCAATGTATGGTCTAGTGCAATGCATGGCATACATTAGACTCCCAATAATACTAGCATATTTAAGTTGGTTCATAGCACGCTCAGTATTTTTCATTAACTTGATGCTAGGATCCACTGGTGTAGCAGCTGGCTTAAGTTCAAAATGATTATATCTTTTAAGAACTTTTTCTATATATTGAGATTGAGATAACGTTAAAGAGTTATCCTTTCTCACAATTTTGATTCCTAAAATCACATCAGCTTCTCCAAGATCTTTCATATCAAATTTTGATGAAAGAAACCTTTTGGTTTCTTCAACATATTTGAGATTAGACACAAATATTAACATGTCATCCACATATAAGCAAATAATAACACCAACACCATTTTCAAATTTACTATATATACATTTGTCGACATCATTAACTTTATATCCATGGGATATAACAATATTATTAAACTTCTCATGCCATTGCATAGGAGCTTTTTTAAGGCCATAAAGAGATTTAACCAATTTACACACTTTCTTTTCTTGGCCAGGCAAAACAAACCCTTCGGGTTGTTCCATGTAAATCTCTTCTTCCAAATCACCATTTAAAAATGCAGTTTTAACATCCATTTGATGAATAACTAAATTGTGAATATAAGCAAGAGATATCAATATCCTAATGGAAGTGAATCGAGCAACAGGAGCATATGTATCAAAGTAATCAATTCCATGTTTTTGCTTATAGACTTTAGCAACTAGTTTTGCCTTAAATTTATTTATAGAACCATCCGGATTTAATTTTCTTTTAAATATCCATTTGCACCCAATAGGTTTAGCCCCGGGGGGAAGATCGGAAATAACCCAAGTTTGATTTGACAAAATTGAGTTCATTTCATCATTTATTGCTTCTTTCCAAAAGACAGTATCCCTAGATGTTACCGCTTCATGAAATGTAGTCGGTTCACCTTCTACATTAAGAACAAATTTAGTTTTGTTCTTAGTCTCATTTAAATCCCCTTCAATTAAATAAATAACAAAGTCAGGACCAAATATTTGTTCAGTTCTTTGTCTTTTACTCCTTCGTGGTTCAACGCCATTCGTTGTTTTCGAAGAAGATATAGGTTGTGAATTTTCTTCTAAAGTAGAGGAGTCAACAGTCGGATTATTATTTTCTAAACCTTGATTCAAAGTACTAAACTTTGTTAGATGTTCAAAGAATTTCACATCTACCGACTTAATGATTTCTTGAGTTTCAAGGTTTAAAAATCTATAAGACGTACTGTTACTAGAGTATCCAATAAAAACATTTGTAAGTCCTATTTCCTAGTTTAGGTCATTTAGGTTCGAGTTTTCTTACATAAGCATGACATCCCCAAACTTTAAGACGTCTAACATTAGGCTTACGATTAAACCATAATTCATATGGTGTAATATCCTTGTTTTTCAATGGAACTCTATTTAAAATATAACATGCGGATAAAACCGCTTCTCCCCACATCGACAAAGGTATACCAGAATTGATTAATATTGAATTTGTCATTTCAACTAAAGTCCTATTTTTCCTTTTCGCAGTTCCATTTTGTTGTGGCGTATATGGCGCCGTAACTTGATGGATTATCCCATGAGTATTACAAAATTGTATAAACTCACTCGGATAATATTCACCACCCCTATCGGATCGTAGGACTTTAATTTTCTGATTTTTTTTTAGTTTCAACTTCTGCTTTAAAAATTAGAAATTTCTCGAAAACTTCATCTTTACTTTTAAGTAAATATGTATATGCATACTTAGAGTAATCATGAATGAAAGTTAAGAAATATTTATTTCTACTACGAGTCATATTACTCTTCATATCACATACATCACTATGAATAAGATCAAGCATTTCGGATGTCCTCTCAACAGATTTGAACGACTTTCTAGTTCTCTTCGATTGAGCACAAATTTCACATTTAGAAAGGTTATCAAATTTACAATTCGAGATTAAGCCGAGATTAGTCATATTTTTTTACACTTCTATAATTCACATGACCTAATCTACTATGCCATAAAGAAATAGACTCAACCATATAAGCAGAACTAATATCATTGATTACATTAATTTTGATCATGTCGTTACAAGAGTACCCTTTGCCAATAAATTGGCCATTCTTAGACAAGACAAACTTATGACACTCATACACTAGCTTGAAACCTCTCTTATTGAGAAGGTCCCCAGACACAAGATTTGTATACATATCAAGTACATGAAGTACATCAATTAGAGTAAGTGTCTTTCCAGAAGTTAGCTTCAATTCCACTGTGCCTTTTCCAACTACATTGGTGCGAAGATTATTTGCCATCTTCACTTCTTTTCCATCAATTTCTTGATATGTTTTGAATGAATAGCGGTCTTTGCATATGTGGACCGTTGCGCCGGTATCCAACCACCATCCACTTTCATTATCAATTGAATTTGCTTCTCATACATTAGCAATAAGATCTTCAACATTGTTGGTTTCCTTCGACCTTTGTTTTTCCTTAAATGCCTTCTTTTTAAGATGACATTCTCGAGAATAATGGCCCGGTTTGTCACAGAAGAAACATTTTCCCTTCTTTTTCTTATTTGCACCTTAGTTCTTGAATTTTGAATCATTCTTTGCATTTAATTTTGAGTCTTTGGTAATCTTGGATTTTTTATCCTCAACCATATTAGCTTTTGAATGACCCTCACCTTGTTCATCCTTCTTTTCTCGAATACGAGTATCATCTTCAATACGAAGGTGACGAAGAAGGGATTCCACAGTATAAGTCTTTTCATCATGATTAATTTTCTTCTTAAAGCCATTCCAAAAGGATGGAAGTTTTGAAACAATCACCCCTACTTGAAATTCATCTTGAAGATTAATACCAGCGACTTTAAGGTCACCAATAATTTTTTGGAGTTTATGGGCTTGTGCAACGACAGATTTATCATTACTCATTCTAAAATTCATATAGTTTGAAATTAAAAACTTACGGTTGCTCGCTTCCTCGTTTTGATACTTTGTCTCCAAAGCCTTCCATAATTCCTTTGCCGTCGGAATCATTCGATGAGCGCTATAAACAGTTTGAGACAAAGCATTGAGGATGTGTCCTCGACACATAAATTCGTCTTCTTTCCTCTTCACACGTTTTTGCTTTATTTTTTTGGTGTCTTCGGGTGTGGGCTCGGGAATTTGTTCAAGGTTATCATCTAGAATGTATGCAAGTTTTAGTGATGTGAGGTAGAACATAACTTTCTCTTGCCAACGGGTGAAATTTCCTCAATCAAAACGGTCAAGTCGGATTAAGTCTTGAGTCATGACTTGGATAGATTGTGCCACAGTTCCTTCCATTTGAGTGGAGTAATAAGAATAATTTTTTACCTAAAACTGTTGGAGTTTTGTTATGGAAAGAACGAAATATATTAATTAATTTCTGCAAGGCACGTTCTTGGAACGCTTTTTTTTAGGCAAAATTTCTCCCAATCCGGTTGAGATAGAACCGCGAGTACACTATAGGTTTTATAGAATCTCCCTTCAAGATACAATGCAGTGTATGAACAGTTGTTTGATTCAAACTATGTATTGTTTAATCAAATCGAGAACACTCTGAATTTGTAACTTGATAATGCCAAAATATAGAGGACGGATAGAGGAGAAATTAGCAATTTTCGGTGTCCAAAACAGAGGCCTAGAACTCTTTTTATAGCCATTTCTGTGACTGTTCTTCAACAGTCACAGCTCTTCGTGGAGTGACTCAACAACTGTTGGATCGTGCCTGTTTGGAACAGCTGCGATCTAACGGTTCAGATTAGGCGTCCCATCATAAGCTAATGGGCATCCCCTACATGAAACACTACGAGTTCATCTAACGGTTTAGATCAAGTCGTTTCGGATTTTAAACCCTTTGATCGGATCGTTTAATCACAACCGTTGATCTGTTTTACCTCGTCAAAACTTTAGGCTCCCACACTCCAAGCGACGATGCGCACGTGCCAAGTGAGTGTCAAAGCGCGCAATGCGCCCTAAGCCGTCCAATCGTCCTTTCGCGCGCCGCGTGTCGCGCTTACGCATGTCGCGATTGGTGATGCTTAAGCACCACCGCGATGCGTAGGATCATAGCCTCTTATTTGACTTGTCAACTAAGAATCTTAGTTGTCCTTTAGTTGATATACCACTACTTTTTGTAGTATTCTTCCAATGTGGGACAATATGGGATTTTGAGCACTCCCATATCTTTCACACCTGTTTGCTCATGTTTCTACCTTCTAAAATAAAACCCAAACTATGTTTAAAATAAAACACCAATAATATAATAAAATATTAACAACTAAAAAATAAAATATCAATAAATATTGGAATTTATCCAACATCGACTTCAACATGGTACCCATAAAATAGTTCTTTTAATATTGATCTTGATTAGGGGTATTTGTAGTATGGTAAAAATTCATACCGTATTGTTTTGTACCAAAAAATTAGTAATGGTTTATTTTTTTTACTTACCGAAAATCGAAACTACCGAAACCGAAATTATCGAATTTTTTGTAGTTGGTTTTGGTTTACACATTTATAAAACCGATTTATCGAAATTACCGCTTTTAAAATACCAAAACATAAAATATAATATATATATATATATATATATATATATATATAGGCAGGCTCCTGTGCACACTAAGTTTGCACATTACCTTTTAAAAGTAGTAAAAAAATTATTTTTGAGTTGATTTTTTTTCTGTGATATTTAAACATTTCAAGGAACCCATATAAAAAAAATCAGCTCAAAAAAACTTTTTTTGCTATTTTTAAAAAATCGGTCAAACTTTCGCAGTTTTTAAGCCCTTTAAAAACTGCGAAAGTTTGACCGATTTTTTAAAAATAGCAAAAAAAGTTTTTTTGAGCTAATTTTTTTTATGTGAGTTCGTTGAAATGTTAAAATATCACATAAAAAAATTGGTGTGCGCCAGCACTAAGTTTGCACACTTTTAAAAGGTAATGTGCAAACTTAGTGTGCAAACTTAGTGTGCACAGGATCCTGCCTCTATATATATATATATATATATATATATATATATATATATATATATATATTAATTTTATGTAATAACTAAACCCTAAAAAAAAAACACTACTCGACCGCTCCTCATTTCTCTCACTTTCACTTCCTCTCTGCGGCGCACACCCACACCAACTCTGGTTTGAAGGTCACACCCTCAACACAAATGGAAGAAATGGCGACTAAAGATCGCGTGCACCTCAACTCCACATCTGGCTACTAAAGATCCGTATATGTTTTTTTTCTTATTTTTTTTTCTGATTTTTTGGTTATACTAAAGATCCGGCACACCTCAACTTTGGTTCTGACGGGTCGTTGTTTGTTTTGTTATGCTAAAGATCCGTTTTTTGTTTGTTCTGTTTGTTGTGATTTTAGAAACTGATTAATATATCATATATGTTCTGTTGTGATTTATGAATTGATTTTTGAAAATGATTTATGGTTTTGAATAACATATGGCCAATGGTTGGTTTTGAATAACATAATATTTTTATAACTTCAGATTTGTTTATTCGTTGTGATTTTATAATTGTTATATTTTTTTGTTTGGTTTCAAATATGTTTATTCATAGTTCGAAATAAATAATTGTTTGTGGATTTTATATTTTGTTATTTTTTTTCCATGGATGGATTGAGTGAAGATCCGGTTAATGCTACTTTACATGGTTTGTTGGCGCTGCCAAGAACTCATCTCGTGCAACACAAATGAAAAAATGCATCTATGGTATGTAATCACTTCCATAGAAATAATGTGTCCATTTTTTTGCAAAAATATGTAAATAGAAATTTTGCAAAAAGCCTAGTTATTTTTTAAATCTAATAATTTGAGTTGGGCAAGCTGTAAGTAGAGATTTGACTGAAATTACCGATTTTACCGCAGTTTACATCAAAATGTACGGTACGATTTTGGTTTAAGTAAGGTCGTACCGAGTGGTACAAATGGTAAATTTGATTTTAACTTATTAGAATCGATTTGGTATTGTTATTCTCTATTTACCGACCAAACCGACAGATACCCACCCTAATCTTGATCCAAGTCAATTAAATGCTCTATTATCTATATTTTAAGTCCCACGGCTTCAGCAAATCACTAAGAGCTGACTAGTGTTAGTTTCGAATCCTAATGAAGTCATTGTTATATCACAATTATTACTCCTTTCATTTTAAATTAAGGGTGTGTTTGATTGCAAATATGAAAAATACATGAAAAATAATTCATTTGAATGAGAAGTTTAAAAATGTAAGGAGAAAGATGAATTTTTTTTATCTTACTTTTTCTATTTTTCATGAAAATCAATTCTTTGGTGGGTATATAAGAAATATTTTTCAGTAAAAATGAAATTTGAGATGGAACACTAGCTACTTGAATGTTGGTTATTCTTATATAAAGTGTTTGCAATCAAGGTACTATAAGAGAAAACATGAATCCAAATAACTATTGTTCATTAAAAAAAATCCATGTCAATAAAACACACCCTAAAAGTCACATTTTTCTATATAGAACATCTCGAATTGAGAGATGTCTTAGAAAATAATATTCCAAAATCTAAGGTAGTTGAATAAGATTTTATCGACGCCATTGATTAAATTAAAAAAACATTTTTATTAATATTTGATTTTTAAATCACAAATCTTAAATTTGTGAGGGGGGATATATGTTATAATTATCCATTTTTTCTTTCAACCCACTTCATTTACAATATATAAATAAAACAAGGAAAATACTAGGAGATCCTAAAATTGAACCTTTTTTAGATCCGTTGATGTGTCAATCACATATTGGGTGAAATTTGTAATGAATCCCGTGAAACTACAAACACCACCCAATACGTGCTTGACACGTCACAAGGTCCAGAAAAAAGGTTCAATTTTAGGGGTCCCCTAGTATTACTCATAAAACAAAACAACGGCAACAGAAAATAAAAACTGATAAATCAAAGTTGACATTTTTTTAACTGTAGGAATACAAATAAATTATGTAGTGCATAAGATTTCATACGGTTCAAGACGTTAACTAATATTAAAAGGACTAACAATACTCCACTAACTACTACTAGCATATACCATAAGCCTATATTTTTCACTTTATATATCGTGGGTGATCCCTCATGAACAACTATGAAAAACAAATTGAGAAGCCACGATGCGCCATGAAATTCTTGAGAATGTACACAAGGAGATACTGCCAATACCGCATATTGGAGTATGAATTGTAATACTTACGAGTATGTATGTACAAGGGTAGAAATCGGGTACTTCAAACATATTCTAGAAAAGTAGTATCCTTTCCACACAAAAATCTATTATGGTATATTTGTGATTTAAGTATAATGCTGTGCATTGTAATAAATAGGGTTCGGGAGCTTGAAGACGCGCTTTCCTAAGCACGGGCCTGTTAGAGCATCCATATGGCTGCTAATAACAGCCATTATGCGGAAGCCCCCTTCTTGCAATATAGTCCTTTGCCTGGAAAAATATTCGTGGCTATTCATCTTCATTTCATCATCCAATCTGAAAAAGTACAGCCATATCAATCAACTATATAGGCAAAATCAAATTAAAGAAAAAGTTACAGATATAGTAAATTCCAAACAATCTGTATGAAATAGTCATGCAAAATTATTCCTAGAAAGTGAAGTATACGGATCTTGCAATGTAAGTATAGGAAAAACACATAAATGCTCTGGTGATATAGATGAACTAATTCAACGCATACATGTATGAGACCAAATTTAATAATCTGATATTTTAGGTTTATAGGACAAGACTGTACATATCATGTGATAGCATACGGAGGCTATGGCTTTAGAGATGGCAGTGAAGGTAAAGTCTATCCTATATTTGGCATGAAAGCATGAGGGGATAAGTGGATAAATATTAGCAAGATACACGGGCATTAAACGGACGAATATGGAGCGGATACCATTCTATCTATTATCCGTATCCATTTACAAGTGCACGATCCGTATTCTTATCCCTATCCGCTCAGTTAGCATATACCACTATCTTTATCTGTATCCTTTCAGATATCCCGAATTCGGATAATATATGTATTAATTTATATTATTTAATATACATACATTGTTCTTATTGAGCATTGATTTGAAAATTTGTTAAATCTTAACAAAAAAAAAATTTACACAACATTCTATATAAGATAAAATATTATATTAAATATGACTATAAAAAATAGAGAATCAAATTTAGGAGGCTTAAAAACAAGTGCTAATATTTAATGTGTATTAAGTGACTGTTCACTGACACGATAACAAGTCATATCTGGTCAATGAGAGTTTGAAGAATCATTTTAGCAAAAATAGAAAGAAAGAAAGATTAGGTCTCAACTACATTACATTGGAAAGACCCGTATTTATGAGTTGTCGTAAATATCCTTGCCGAAGGGGCAATATCTCAATGGCCAATATTAAATAAATACATAGTGTGTAAGACGGTATGAAAGACAAGATGCAAAAGGATAGAATTTTCTTTTAAGGTCAAGAGTTGCGCTGAAATGTGCTCGGCCACGTGCGCGTATGATCAAAAAAAGAATTCTTTAGCTCAATCACTTGTAACGGTTGATCGTGATAAAGGATAAGTCCTAACTCTTAGGGATAACTATTGACGGAGATTAGGACTCTCCTAAGATACTTTATAAATGTAAAACTACCATATATGAATGGGGCATGCATCATTGTAAGGTCGAGCAGTACTACAACTCTGATGACCTGAGTTATTGAGTAATAAAGAACAAACCCTGGCACCCTATATATGTAAGAACGTTATCGAACCATGTACATCTTGTGTTGTGTGTGATCTCATAATTTCCTACCATTATGACTCTTGTTTGATTTTTGTACATTGAAGATCACTACCTGTAGGAAATTTTCACATACAATTAGTGTCGTCTATGGGAACGATCTTAGTCCTTTGCTACTAGCCAATTTTTTGTGATGTCTCACTCACCCAACCCATAGCACCAAACTCTCGATGACTGGGGGGGGTCATCACCAACATAGCCATGGAGACCAGGAGGGTTACCATCCAGACTATGACAATCACGACGACTAGGAGGGACGTCAGTCGTCTCCTCCATCCCAGAGGGTTAGGTAAAAGATTGACGACTATTACCAATCTCCTAACGCATGTTATCGTCCTCAGGAGGAAAGACCATACGAGAATGATAAGACACAAATTTCTAACCAGATCTAAAGACTCATTGATAACTATAAGAGCCTTAGAGATGATAAAGGCCAGCACCATATATCACTAGGAGAAGAATGATACACTCCAACGACGTCTAGATTAGCTGGAGAGAGAAAATCGAAAATATAAGCTTAAGCATGCCCACAGGTTGCGTACTCCTAGTCTTCAGGCGAGCAGAGCTCGCAGCCAAGGGAGGAGTGCCCCGCAACGGAAGGAAAATTCCTCTAGGAGAACACCAGCACGAACATCCCACTCTAACGAACGGGGATGGGCAAAATATCTTTGTGATTTGATCAAAAGAGAGATGGACAGACACCCTACTCATCAAGGAACATGTGCGACTAAAGAACTCTCTAGAAGATCCTTGGTCAGCCAGATGAAATCTTCGTTTAAGGCTACTGAGGAGTTTGGACCTCCTAAGAACTTAGCTGCTCCACGATTTAAAATTACAATGGGAAGACAGATCCCACTAATCACGTCAAACAGTATCTCCAAGCAATGACGCTATGGAACACCAATAAGGGCTTGATGTGCAAAATATTTCCTCCAGCCTTGGAGATATTTTGATCATAATCATAAGTGGTTTAGAAGGATGCCACATATATCGATCACCTATTACAAGTAGCTCGTCGAGGCTTTTACGGTCAAATTTGTCACTATCAATACCCATCTTAAATGGATGGATTCTCTTATTAAAAAAACGCCTCATAAAACACTTCGGGAGTATTCCAGAAGATACTTAGAGGTGTACAATGAAGTGGAAGACTGCACCGAGTAGGTCGCAGTGGCTTCCTTCAAGATTGGGTTGCCAAGAAGCTCCACGCTCCATTAGTTTCTCACCAAAAAGGAGGCCATCACTATCGACGACCTCGTGGCGAGGATTAAAAACTACGCCAAAGTCAAGGATGTGGTAGTTGGAGTTGGCCTGGAAGGTGATCGGCCAAAAAATCCTAAAAACGAAGACAAAGAAGGAACGAGCAAGAGACGGCCGAAAAAAACATAATGGAGAGTAAAAGGAAACTGAGAAGAAGGATCCCGAGAAGGCTTTTAAGGTCATCACACAATTTTTACCGAGTCGATCTATAAGATCTTTTATAAGATCAGATGTCAGCAGTATTTCAAGGGCCAGAGAAAATAATAAGCGACCCCAATAAGAGGAACATGACACTGATGTGTGCATACCACAAGGATCACGACCACAAGACTAAAAATTGCAAAGCCCTGAAATCCCATCTTGAGAAACTGGTCCAGACCGGATACCTCGACGAGTTCGTCGAGAAGAGGGAAGGTCAAGCACAACCTGTGCGTGACTAGAGACCAGACAACATACTAGAAGAGGATGTAGGCCATGAGTTTCCAGTAATCCAGGAGGCGTCGAATTCAAGTCAGATCAAAGGAAATGCCCTCATGATGGAAGTAAAGAAGCTTATAGTAGTGATGGAGGCATTTCAGATCGAACTCCCTAACCCAGTGGGGGAAAACATCGACAACCTAAAGAAATTGATTACTCCAAACATATAGTGTTCATCGATGATGATTTGGTTAGAGTGAGGACTCTCCATCATGATCCATGTAATCACTCTCAGAGTTGCTAATTGGGACGTAGACAAGCTATTAGTGGATCAAGGGAGTTCTTCAGAGGTGATGTACCTTAAAATATTCTACGAGATGAATCTGCAAGCAAACCTGCAACAAGAGACCGTGCCTCTTGTCGTCTTTTTAGGAAGGATGACCTTACCCTATGGGAAAGTTGTTCTCCCGGTCCGAGCAGGAGAGATATACAAACTCATTGAATTCCTCGTGGTAGAAATATGTCCCCTATAACGCTATACCTCGTAAAGGGTGGTTGCATGCAATGAGGGCAGTGCTTTCTACCTACCACCAGAAGTTGAACTGGATCACTGAGAAGGAGATAATAGAGATATGGGGAACTAGACGTTAGCTTGGCAGTGCTTCATAGCTACCATCTGACCAAAATAGGAAAAGATAAAAGAGAAAGTTGTGGAATCAGCAGAGGGCTCTATGCCCTCCAATTAGCAATTAAAGTACACGCGGCATGGCGTCGAGAAAACCAGGGTTTCCCCTGCCAATCAAATCATAAAGCCCCTTCAGGAGGTGGTCTTTGACAACAATCTACCTGAGAAGAAGTTTTTGATCGGCAACACCCCACTATATAAGAAAAGGAGGAATTGGTTTCATTCCTCAAAATCAATCAAGACATTTTTCCTAACAACCGTACGACATGCCAAAAATTGACCCGGAAGTTATGTATCACAAACTCCATGTGGACCCATCACATCCACCTGACTTAAAAAAATGCGAAGAACCGCCCGCGAGAAAGCGAGAGCGGTAAAGGAGGAAGTGGGGAAACTTCTGGAGCCACAGTCCATCAAGGAAATTTAATACCCCAAATGGCTATCGAATCCCGTAGTCGTCAAGGGAGAAATGGAAAGTGGAAAGTTTGTATAAACTTAATTGATCTGAACAAGGTACATCAACGGGTTGTGCGACCACCAATCGTCAGCAAATGTGAGGGTACCACCAGTTCCCGTTGTTAGGCCCCGATCAAGAGAAGACTTCTTTCCTCACCAAATTAGGGTTGTACTACTACAGGGTGATTCCGTTCAGGCTAAAGAACACTAGAGAAACTTATCGAAGAATTGTAACGAAGATGTTCAAGCAGCAATTGAGAGAGCCAATGGAGGTATACATAGATGATATGCTTGTAAAGAGCAAAAAGAAGGAGGATCACCTTCATACCTGACGAGGATCTTTGAAGTCCTTCGCAAATACATAATAAAGCTAAATGCAACCAAGTTCTCCTTTAGGGCTAGTCAGAGGAGGATTGTGGCGAATCCTAACTATATCAAAACAATCAGAAAGGTGCAACTTCCGAGCACAGTGCGCGAGGTGCAACAGCTGACTCTCATGCTTGTTTCACTCAACAAGTTCATATCAACATCTTCGAAGAGGTGTTGACCTCTCTTTAAGATATTAAATAAAGAAAGACGAAGATATGTAACGACGAATGTACCAAGGCACTCGAAGAAGTGAATAAATATTTGGGCCAAACCCTAACACTAACAATCCCTGATAAAAAGGGACACTTGTACTTATATCTGGCGGTGTCTAGCCACGCAGTTAGCTCAGACTCTGGTTTGCAAGAAAAATAGGAATCAAACCCCCGCTTATTATGCGAGCAAAACCTTTCTCGGCGCTGAGAAGAGATACCTCCCATTGGAAAAACTTGCGTACGCACTAATGATAGCCTCTCGCAAGTAAAAGCAATATTTTGAAGCATACCTTATAGTCTCCCCAACCTCCTTCCCTCTAAATACAGTGCTCCAAAGGGATAATCTATCTGGACGGATGTCCAAGTGGTTGGTGGAGTTGAGAAGATTCGATATCCAGTTTCAGCACAGGACGACAATCAAGGGGCACGTCCTAACTTTATCATTGAATTCTTCAATAATCAAGCGCCAGTGGAGGTTAACACCGAAAGAGAAGAGAATGTCCAATAATCAAATGAAAAAGGGGACAGATGGACTCTTAACATCGATGGAGCCTCCGATTCCACGAGGGCAGGATGGGGATAATACTAGTATCCCCAGAGAAAAGTGTTCTTGAGCAGTCAATACGATTGGGATTTGAAGCCTCCAACAACGACGTAGAATATGAAGTACTGATTGGCGGCATGAAAAAAGAACTCTCCTTGGACTCTCGTCACCTTGACGTATTCTATGAATCAAGGTTGGTGTCAAATCGGATATCAGAAGATTACAACGTCAGGGACAACCTCATGGTTGCATTCCTTGAAGAGCCTAACACCTAGTCGCTCAGTTCGAGCATGTACAAGTACTGCAGTTCCCAAGAGGGAACAACTGTCATGCAGATGCCTTATCCACGCTTACTTCGGCTGTAAAAATCTAAAGTGAACAATTTAGGTGGAATACCTTGATCAACCCAACATCAACAAGGGAAAGTCGACCGAGCAAGTTATGGCTATCGACAGGGCCCCAAGTTAGATGGATCCAACAACTCATTATCTAAAAGGGGATATTTTACTCAATGACAACAAAAAGACTAATAAGATCCTGATAAAACCGGCTCGCATTTATTTGTCTCCAAATGATGATCTTTATCAATGCTCTCTCTCATGACCATACTTGCAATTTGTTCACCCAGGTACGTCGACCTAACCCTCTATGTGTTGCATGAGAAGATATGTGGAAGCCACGCAGGCGGAAGATCACTGGAATTTAACGCTATGAAATAGGCATACTGGTGGTTGAATATGTAGCAAGACGCGATCGCCTATATTCGAAATTGTAAGAACCACCAACTCTTCTCATCTTTAGTGCATCAGCCTGCCAATGACCTCAAATCCTTCACAACTCCTCGGCCTTTCACGCAATGGGAACTAGACATCGTTGGTCCACTACCCCTTGTGACTAGCAGCATGAAGTATCTTTTGGTTAACACCGACTATTTCTCTAAATGGGTAGAAATAGAACCGCCGACAAACATTCGAGATGTCGGCATGATAAGATTCATCTGAAGGAAAATCAAAACTTGCTTTGGAATTCCTCGAATCATCATAATAGACAACGGAACTCAGTTCGAAACCAGCCTCTTCCAAAGTTTATGTGACGAGCACAAGATCAGGCACTACTATAGTTCGGTGCCCTATCCCTAGAGAAATGGCAAGCGTAAGCTTCTAACAAAACTATCATTTATGGGATAAGGAAGAGGTTGGAAAAAGTGAAGGGCCCATGGGTCGACCAACTCCCCTACATTCTCTGGGCATACCGATCTACGCCCAGGAGATCAATGGGGGAAACACCATTTGCTTGAGCATATGGAATGAAAATTTTCATTCCACTAAAAATAGGTCAACTGAAGTCCTCCCCACTCGACCAAGATCTCAATAGCGAAGCAATTAGAGCAGAGCTTAACCTAGCTAATGAAAAGAGAGACTCAACTCTAATAAAGCTTGTGTCTTATCATCAACAATTGGCCAAGAATACAACATGGGGGTTAAGGTGAAGAGCTTCAAGGACGGGGACTACGTGTTAAGGAATATAGTGGGCAATGCAAGGAAGCCCTCAACAGAAGAACTCGGGCCTAACTGGGACTGTTCATTCAAAGTTATCAGAGATGACTTGCAAGGAGCCTAACACTTGGAAACAATGAAGGGTAATGAAGTTCGTCGAGCATGTAACGCAACCAACCTCAAGAAGTTTTACTTTTGAGTTTGAATATAATTAGTTTTGAATTATTTTTCAAACAATCTTTTAGATTTTTCGCACATTTCTTAAGGTCGGAATTTATGTATTCGCATTGTCAAAGTGATAGGTAATGAGTATTCAATAAAGAAGATTAATTAGTCAACTGAATTGTATTTGGCATATTCTCTATCACTATTATATTTATCTTCTTTTAAAATGTCTTCTTTTAGACTAATTGGTTGGTCGATCAAATACCACCATTTGGTCTTCGAACGGGGACACTTCTATTTTAAATATCTTCTTTTAAGACTAATCAACTGGTCAACCACGAACCATCACTGATTGAAATGATTGCTTATAAATTGACTGGATGGTTGATCAATGACCAACCAGACCCAAAATATTTTAACGATTAACAAAACATGAAATAATTACTCACAATCAATGAAAGGCCTATAGGAAACCCTAAGCACCCATAAACGACCAGGTCGAAAAAATCATAGTTGGGAGACGACCCCACAAACTCTAGGACTAAGGTTTGATGTGAGGGCATCACCTAAAGGTAAGACTAGGGACCACACAATGTAAAAGAAAGAAAAATGTAAAAATTTCCATTAATACTTAAAGTTATTACAAGGAAATTGAAAAGGTGAATAATTTACAATGAATAAGTAAAATATAGCTAGATTAGTTGCGCGGCTGGAGTAATTCATCATCTGAAGGTCCAACTCCAGCAGGCGGAACATCCGATGCAGAAGACCTAATTGTTTTAGCCAAATTCCTACTTCTCGACAGCCCTACAGGAGTCACCCTGTTGACCAAGTGTGGAGGTCGATAGAGCCCATCATCACCATCAATCTCGTAATCGCCCAAGTATTTCCTTATCAAACTGATAAGAATGACATCCGTTGGGATCCATAAAGCATCGAGCTTGTGAGAAGGATTTCGATAATCAGGGCAACCGGGATCATATCAGTACCATAATTTTGAATCCTTAAATACCTTCACAACATCACAGGCATTGATCCAACCATTCTTATAGGCGACATTATGATCATCATTTAGAGAAGAGTCCAGACTAAGAAGAGCCTCATCATAGCCATACATCCATACTTAAGAGAGGTTTCGTATGGAATTAGAATCTAAGGCGACCAAGCTTCTCGAACAGGATCTTGATGTCTTCTCTAGTTCCTTCCCCATTCGACCACTCTCCTTCTCATGAGAGGAAGAAAAACTTTTGATGGTCGCATCCTTATCATGCAAGGACTCTGGGGCCTTCTCCATCTCTTCTCTAATCTGGCCATTAATTTTGTTCAAGGAAGGAAGCTCCTTCTCAAGTTTGTTTGTTTGGTAATGAATTGTTGTCTCTCCCAAGATCATCTCTAAAATTATTATTCTAATTCTCAAGGAGAGCAATGACCTCCCCTGATCCTTAGAGTTCGGCTTGTAGAATAAAGGTCCTCTTTGTATGTGCAGACTCAATATCTGCCAACTTCTGGTAAAATCCTATTTCTCTAACTAGCGCAGAAAAATCCTTGTGAAACTTATCCCTCAGACTAGATAATGCTTCACTATGACGGGCTTGGGTGGTACAAATCATGTCAGAGCTTCACTATGATAATGCTTCACTATGATAGGCTGCATTGTTTGCCAAAGCCTGATGGAATGCAAATCTTAGTAGGCCTCTTTTGCTCGAAAGGATGCATCAGAGCCCAATATCTGGTCGGGATCATCTACGTAATCATAACTAACAGCAAGAAGTCCCCCACACATTTCTTCAAAGTCGTGTTGAGCAGCGACAAGCTCTGCAAGTCTTGCATCAAACTAAAAAAAAAAACGACAGGTAGTCGATCATTTGACCTCGGTAAAAGATAAAGTGTACAAAACATCACAAGGAAAATAAATAATAAAGTTAAATCAAACTTTAAATTTCATTAAAAGAGAGTCAATGGGAAACCCCTACATTGAGAATCGAAAGGAAACAAGTACAACATTTCCTAATTCTAAGGTGCATTCTCTCCAACCTTCGCTTTTTCAACAGCCTGGGCGGTGGCAAAGTCTTCTAGCCGGCTGGGCAAGTCCTTAGCCTTCTCTACATCCTGATAAGTGTTGACTTGTTTAAGAACTTTGGTGGCTCCGTGGATGTATTTTGCCTTTTCAACGTCCTGGTAAGCTCCGACCAAGGCCATTTCAATGCTAGCATTTGTAGCCTCAAGAGCAGTAGACTACTCGTCGAGCAACCCCTCCTCCTCCCCATCATCTTCCTTATCAATGGGAGGTGGGGAACCTGTTTTATTCTCCTAGAACAGCTCGGAGTCCTCACCCATAGTAGCCTTGCAAAGATCCTTATCACAATCTCTCTTAAAGAACATCTTCCTGAGATACCCAATATGCTCCTGAGCCTTAGCGAAGGCCTTATCCCATCAACGAGTATAGGCATTAGACTTAACCTGCACAAATCCATCTATGACCTTCTCAACTTTAGCCTTGTCTTTAATAGCGTTGATCTTAGCGCCCTAGGCCTCAACTTTGGCCTTTTCAGCCTCACCCTTGGCCTTTTTTGTGGTGGCAAGGAGATCATCAGTGAAATCCTTGATCTTCTTTTTGGGATCGGCATTGGCTACCTCCAAGTCTTGGATCTTCTGATCAAGTTTCTCCTTCTCGACGATTGCAACATGACCGGCTGACCGAGCAGCTTCTAAATTTCTTATGGCCTTGCCCAAAGCTGCCTCCACATCACTAGAAGAATTCTTTAACACGACATCTATCTCCAATAACTGGTCGTAGTTAACCATAAACTGTAAGGCAGAAGAGAGACAAAAGTCAGTATATTGCAAACACGAGGGTACAAGAAAAAATACATATAAAAAGGAAACTTTGAGAGAAAGGTTGTGGTCGACACGTTCCACCAACTAATCATAGGTTAAGGAAGCAGCAGTTTCCCTATTAGTAGGAAAGACCTTCGACCGAATCAATTCACGAGCCAGTTGAGGCAAGCAGCAATAGAATGGGCAACGACTTTGCCCTTATCAACATCATTTTCCCCACAACGGTAGGTGGGGGAGGAGGACATTTTGCTTTTTCATCTTCTTAGAAAGGGGATCCATATCCTTAAAGGGGGAATCCCCAATATCCAAGTGGGTTGTAAGACCCCAACCTTCATTATTCTTGCTCGCTAAACGAGCAGACTCTTCACTCTTGATCACCGAGCGAGCGGAATGAGACTGAGCTGAGGTTGGCGGCGATCAAATTCACCATTTTTCTCGTGGGGCTATGGTACCAGGAGAAAGTTCATCACAAACGTCTAGAGACTCAAAAGAGGAAAATGTGACCTTTTCTTCTTCACCCTCAGTGGTGGAAGCCTCCAGATCGTCTAAGTCAACTATGATGACTAAAGTCTCGTTGATCGGCCTTGCGACAAAGGAAGTAGCCAGAACTTTTGTAGCCATGGAAAAAGGACTAGGGTGGTCACCAGTTCACGTCCTGCTTGCAAGGAGGTTTCTTAATCGAGTGAAACTGGAAAAGCAAAGCAAAGGCATAATTGCAACCTAACCTATTCCTTTCCCCTCTTGAGGGCACTTTGACCCTCCATATTCTTCACCCTAAAGAAGGGGGCGTGTTTTTAGTTCTTCACAATAACGCCATGATTCTAGTAATCTTTGTTGGAATCAAGCAGTTTCACCATCAAAGCTCTATTGGCTACACTTGTCTTTAAATAATAAATATTTTGTAGGTCGACGCCCACTGGTAACAGTACATGATGTCACTAATACCAAGATTGGTACCATATAACTTGTTAATACGATAAACTCCATTAACGATCCTCCAAGTGTTTTGAGTGACATGGGTCGGGACCACATTGAAGTATTGACAAAACTTAGGAAAAGATGATTCGGGGGTTACCCCACACTCAGCAATGAAGATCTAAGGTATCCAATGGCCTTCATCAAGTTTACAGAACTAGCATGGGCCCTCAACTAACTCTATAGTGACTCACTGTGGGATATAGTAAAGTTTGAACTTTTATGTAGTATCTTCATTGATAACATACACCATTGTGGAAGAATAAAGACAACTCAGGAAAAGAATTAAAGAAAAATAATTCAGCAGTGAAAAAAAATGAAAAAGACAACGTCCAAATGCTTACATAGAAATGGTGGTAATAAAAGACCTTCCTCAAATGCGCAAGGTTTTCTTAAATGAAAGGTAAAAAGACGGAAAAATTGTTTTGTGGTGAGAAATGACTTCACAATTTCCAAAAATGATTATTACACGCTTACACGCACGAAATTTTAAGCAACGTGTGACGGATACTGAGGCGACGACTGCATTTCACCAAGGTTAAGTAAAGATGTCAGATTTACGAGTGTTCCCCTGGGAACTCAACAGATAAAAAACTTCTCAATTTATGGGGAATTTATGGAATAGCCCTTCGATCAGCCTACAGAAGTTCCAAACAATTGTCTACCTCGGACCAGAAAAGGAATCCTTCCAGCCTTGATCAGCATCAACAACTAACCTGGGCACAAAGACCAGCAATCTCAATAAGCCCCTGGACTTTAAGGGTAATTGTGGGTCAAGAGTTGCGATGGCATGTGCTCGACCACGAGTGCCTACGATCAATGAAGACTCCAAGTCAAAAGAAGGAATCCTTTAGCTAAGTCACTTGTAATGGCTGATCGTCATGGAGAATAAGTCCAAATTCTTAGGGATAATTGTTAACGTGACTTAAAACTCTCCTAAGCTTTCGTATAAGTGTAAAACCGCCCCCACATGAATAGGATGTATCATTGTAATGTTGAGCAATACTACCAGAGTTCTTGATTAATAGAGAACAAACCCTGGTACCCCGTGAATGTAGGCACATTGTCGAACCACATACATCTTGTGTTGTGTGTGATCTCATTATTTTACTACTCTTGTTTGGCTTGTGTGCATTGGATATCACCACCTGTCGGAAATTACCACCTACAATTGTGTCCATACATTAAATAGTTAATAATTTAAATTGTTTCCAAAAAATTACCCAGATAAACAAATTTCAAACATATATATATATATATATGTATGTATGTATATATAATTAAAAAAACATACAATAAATAATATTACAGATATGGATATCCCGAACAGATATCCGTAAATACAGATAGTCCACTTTGAATACGTATTATTCGTGATAGATACCTTAGTTTCCGTACTCGTATCCATTTTTCTCGGATATTTGGAAGTGGTATCCGAATCCGCTCTTCCAGATTTCTATTCGGATATATATCCGCAAAATATGAATTCGAATACCGGACGGATTCGGACTGTCGAATATTCGCTTACACCCCTAGTGACATATTTTGCTATAGACGTGAACATGAGAAGCTCAGAGGAAGTTTTATACTCTGACAGCAAAATCAACCCTGTATTTATGGTGCAAAATGTTGAACAACTAATATTTTTTACATAACCAGTGTAGCAATGAAGCGGATGTTAAAATTAATGTATGGTAAAACAAGGATGGATGATATAATTATAAATGAACGTAGTAGAAGTTGCTCCTATAAAAATAAATTGTCTCAAGCAATATGGATACGTTTACAAGTCCTCCGGCAAGGAAGGGTGAAGCAATCAGTAAAAATGATAATTGGTAAGAGACCTGAATGGATTAGGATGAAAATAATAAAGAAAGAATATATCACTTAGGCAAAGGGAAATGGTGAAACATGATGCATGAAACCAACACTAAGCAGTTACAATAATTTTGTTAAGTTTAAGTTGCTTTGCTGTTAGTTTAATATTATTAACATTGTTTATGATTTAGAACTAAAGGCATTTTGTAATTTTATATTTGTTGAAAGAGATCCCAATAGTGTCCCATAGACCATACATTGAGCTAATATAGATTTTGGGTATATTCATTATCTCTAGGGCTCTGACGACTCAGCTCCATATATGATAAGCACGGTTTGCTTGATTTTCTCAAGTCATCGGCAGCTCAATGACCAATCCTCCACAATCATAGAACTTAAAATGCATCATTATCATAGCTTTAACTATTTAGATTGAAAAGACACTGCTTGAAACACTAAAGTACTTTTCAACCATCACAACATATACTTGTACCTTTTATGATTAATATCCCTCAAACTTAGCTATGCTTTAATTTTCTACTATTCAATAAAATTGAAATCGGCCCGAATACACAAAAGATGGAATTGTTTTGTTTATTCGGTGACCGACTACAAATTCTCACATGTGTGATCTTTGCATGCTCATATGTCCTCGGAACAAAGGCATTGTGAAGAAAATTCTACGTATTGGACCAAGTATTAAAGGGTCCCTTACCCTCTTTTCCTCAACGCATTCTCAAATTATTCCACCACACCTTTGCTATGCTTAAATTTAAAAATCTTTTCCACCGAATCCAAACACGCTACAAATCCGGATCTAACTTCTCATTGTAGTTTGGCATGTCCATCAAATATCACCATGCATATTCTTCTCCAACATCTTCGCAAGGGTGAGTATGTTATCAACTTCCCCACTTGTTCCTTAAATCGAAGTCTCAATCGAATTGTCCGAGGACTACTCAAGGCCACAAATGCGAGAAGCGTGATCTGCGGCGCCCTAGGTATTATGAATGGGAGCAGTGGGGTCTAAGTGGTTGGGCCCATTTTTTCCTTTTCTCCCCCTACCGGGAATGACAGACATAAACCATGTGACTTGTTTGTCACATCTAAAGCCGAAAAAAATTTGATGTCTTAGATTCGCAATTGGTTAGTTTGCTGTCGCGGACCCACTTCCATTAAATGATGTGGGGTTCGCGCCAACGGCACTAACCAATCGCGAATCTAAGACATCAAATTTTTTCCATCTAAAGCACATGTGCTGATTGAGCTGCACAATATTTGAGGCATGTTTGTATAATTCATAATGTGGTGCTGGCATACCCACCCAAGCCGTTAAGTCTCTCCTCTAAGCATCACCATGAACCGACCGTTGTGCCGCTTCCACCCCCACCCCACCCAAAAATATATATAAAAAAAAAATTATCGTCCAAATTTTTTCCTTGTCCCATTTCTTGATTCATCGGTGTAAGGGCATGCCTTTTAAAAACTTCTTGATCTTGTAATAATTGTCAGTCGATCAAAACTTCCTAAAGGGCTTTACGGACTGTCAGCAATGTATCAGGATGCCTAAGGGCTGTTTTCCAACACCTTTCTCTGCTATGGTTCGATCCTGAGCAATTTCAGCAGTAGTGCAAAACTCGGAGAGGGGCTAGGAGTTGCGGCATTAGTTGTGAGTGGAGGAGGTTCTCCAAGGGGGAATGGGCTGACCGAGGGTGATAAATGGCCACGAAAGTGACGGAGACTACTGATGAGGCCAATGTCAATGCAGGTATCTCTGGCAGGATCATCAATGCTAAAAAAACACAGGTTAAGGATTATTCGACAGAATACATTGTAGAAGTGCTTTCATCACTCTCTCAATACTTTTCATCATTTGTTCCGATTACACAATCTTGTGCATTTTTCCATGACGTTTGTTTCGAACACAACTACACCGGCGAATCCCTTTGATACCACTTTTAATGCAAATTGCGGAATAACACCAAAAGCAATCACATGCAACGTCATGGTAAGAAACCTAATTAGGTATGGATATTTTAACATCCACACTGTTATTATACAGTTTCACACTGATATTTGTGCCGCGGAGATTTTCTAATAGGAACTGCATGCTAATGTTTTTGCAAAAGCAGGGAAACTAGAATTAAAAAAATACAGGTTTTTTACCTAGCTAACCAAATATTTTGATATAAATAATATTCCTTGCACCTCTATAATCTTAAATCACCACCCGCGTCTAGGGTCCCACTTGCACACACGCCAATTTATCATTAACTTTATATGTAATCTCAACCATCCATTCATCTTATCATGACCAATCTCAATAATTGAATTCATTCTTGCAACAATTGTCCTGTAATTTACGTACGAGATTCACCAGAATCTAAGTGTAAGCAACCTCTGTCAACCTAACATTTTTCTACCAATCTTCCACCACCTTGCCACCATTAATTCACCTCTCATCACTATATTCCCTGATAACTTCTGATGTACACGATAATTTAAGAGATGAGGCCATCTCCAAGTTATTGGGCCAAATAGCATAAATGCATAATGCCATTAGTAGAAATGAAACTCCAAAGCATCAATCAAAATAGCAGTTCGCAATAAAATGCATATTGGAGAGAAAAATTCCCTCAAATTTGCCAATCCAAGTGTGATAGAAGAGCCTCTCACACGGCAACTGGATTCCCGCGCAAGTAGATTTTCTTTGTCTTGTAGCGCTTTTCAGCATTTTTTTAATGTTTTATATACTTTTCCCCCTTTGCGTCGCAGCTGGATTGCCACAGGATTTTTTTTTTAATTATATTGCACTTGTTATTTGGTTGAGCAAAATAGCAGTGGGGCCAATGCTATGCAGATGACCCAAGGGAGAGGTTAAATTTTTTGTTTTAAATTAGTTATCATCTTTTTATGTAGTTTTTTTTTCATTTAATCTCTTATTTAATAATAGTTGATATTAATCTAGAACTCAAGTTATTGGCCTATAAATAATAACCTTTTGCAAACCCTTGTAATCACTGAATTCTACTTTATTATATTTAGATATGTTTATTTAAGATTTTTATACCTGATTCTTATCATTATTATTCTTATGAATGCGTGAGTATTTTAATACCGCTACGTTTGCATGAACACCTGACATAGCACTCACAACATAGACAATACACATTTATTGAGCTAGAAACGAAGGTTGCCTGAGGGAAAAAAGGTACTATTTCTCTTTCGCCTTCTGCTTCGTGTTATTATTAGCAATTTCCGTTCTTTGCTTTTAGTAGGACAAGTGATTATTATATGAGAAAAAACAATGAGTATACAAGATGCGCTACCAAAGTCACAAATATGCGGAGCGATGTGAATGAGAGTGTGGGTGAGAATGCGGCAATGCGTCAATTCTCAAAAAATTATAAATGCGGGTGCGGCACCAAAACAGCGATTAATTAATTTAAATTATATACAACAACTCTAAGTTCGAAGAAATGTTACAAGCACCATACTCTATCAAACACAACATTCAAATTAAAGAATTATCAAGGAGATACGTGGATTATTTAGGCCAAATCCATGGGTATGTTTTTTTGTTTGTGAGGGCATTGTGTCTACAAAACCGTTTGGAACAAAGGAGTCGCTCAAACCCAACTTCTTCTAAAACCCATCTTCTTCTGCAAATCCAAAAGAAAACCCTAACACCAAACACCACCACTGATTCACCACCCAAATACTTGAGAACGCACTGAAAATTTTAAAGCGTGCACTGGAAATTTTCGATTCACGAATTTCTTACAGTTTCGCACATGAATTGCTAGATCATGATTCCGGAGTGGGTGCGTTACTTAAAAGTGAAGAATTGTTTGACTAGGTGAGCTACCCTAGGTTATAGGGTCAAAAAATCCTAAGCTCATGACTCATAACTTGATCTTAACAGGAGAGACCCGAACTCCAGTTTTCAAATTGTGTCTGTTAAATAAAATTCTAAATTGTTACAAACTAATTTTGAAATATGAGGTAGAAGTCCTCAAAGCCAGGGGCGGATCTGGGGGTTGCCAGGAGGGGCGGAGGCCCCCCCTGAGATAAAAAAAAAAAAAATAAAAATTAGGTATGTAAAATGTGTAATTTTTTTTTTAGGAGTGCAATTTTTAAGGGAGGCCCCTTCTGAGATCTTGCCTACACTGTTTTTTAATCAAAAATTTGTATAAAACTTGTATTAACCCAAAAAAAATTTGCCTCGGGGGTGCACCACTCGAGACTTTCGCCCCTCCTAACCAAAAATCCTGGATCCGCCGCTGCTCAAAGCCTTTCTCATACAGTGTGAATGTTCTTATCAATAGAATTAGCATGCGTATCGAGCCCCTTAGGGCTGACATTCAATATTTTTTGTAATCCTAGAATTTTTACATTTGTTATCAATATTATTTTCTCTGTTTTTTCCTGTAAACAGTATTTTGGCATGTTAGAAACATCTGAAGTATGCTTTGCGATATTTTTTTCAATAATTTCCCATCTTTAAGTAATTTCGTATCTAGGACTTTCCATGTGTATAACTTGCCATGTCTAGAACAACTCACATGATCAGATATTTTTCCATTTTCAAAAAACCTTAGCTCGTCATGTTAACTGCGTGCATGCTCAGATTAATGTGAAAAGTCCTTTCGTCTGCACAATGTATTTATTTCTCTATTTGTTCGTCAGGACTCATTTGACTTTACAAGGGCTAGTTTTTTTCCCTTTTTTATTATTGGTCAATTGAATAATAGTCCCTCGAACATTTTTTAATAAACGTTTAGTCCAAGCCTTTTTATTTTGTTCCAAAAAGTATCTCACCACATAAAAACACTCAAAACAAGGACATAAACAAACCCATTATGAATTTATGTTGGGTGTTTGAGGGACTAAATGAATTAAACTAAAAATATGTGTCTTTTTTTGCAAAATATATATTTACGTAGGGGTGTATACATTAATTGACCCTTTTTCTTGTTATGGAGGGTAATCCCGGCCAACTTATGCGCACCTCGAACTAATCCCTCAACTCCGAACAAGACTTGCGAAACAAGCATTTAATTTCTGCGGTCCATGGCCCAAGACGCGACTGCCAAGGTTCGAACCAGGAGTCCTTAGGTTTACTGCTACATCCGTTTACCAACTTGGACAACCTTGGGTTATAAATGATGATGTTTCCATCTACCCAAGTCACAAAAGATATGCTTCCAAGAAACCAATGTATTTGAGCATTATGAATTTATGACCCACATTTCTAGAGCTTTTTTATAAGACATCCACGTTTCTAATTTGAAATTCCCACAACATATCCAGGACAATTAAAGACTTAACAAGATATAAAAAGTACAACCTCGACATAACAAAATAACAATTTTCCTAAACAAGATCTCCTATGATTTTTTTTTACATTACTTAAATTGTTGAAGTGAACACAAAATCAATAAAAGCGCTAGCATATCATCTCCAAGAAAATCCAAAACTTGACTTAGATATGAAAGTATAAATGAAAGAGAATATTATTATGGATCATTCAATGAAAAGTCTCTCGATAATTTTTAATTAACATTTAATCCAAATATTTTTATTTTGTTTCGAAAAGCCTCTCACCACAGAAAACACTCAAAAACACTATTTTTTCTCTTATCCTAAATCCTAAGAAAAATTTGTCAAACAAATAGGCAAGAGACTTATTGAAAAATAAAAGAAATGAGGTGGACTAAGTATATAATGTACTTAGCTCCTAGGGACTAAACATTAATTGTCCCTACTATTTATTATAAATGATGCAATACACGTAATCAGGACAATCCCACAAAAATATAAATAACAGAGTGAAAATTCATTATCGCAATAATAATAATAATGAAGAAGGGGAAGAACCTCATAATTAATGAAGACCAACCACCACATCCAGCTGACATAAGGTGCGCTACTGTAGCATTCCGTAGTTTCTCGGGTTTCCTTGAAAACAATATCAGCGACCACCCACTAACTTGAAGTTTCATGTACAGTTGTCGAAAAAATACGCCTTTAAGATGTTTTGCTTCTTCAATACAATCATCGCGAACATGACGATCGAATCTAAGTCATGAAAAGCATATATACATTTCCATTATGTATGATATAAAACGAAAGAACAATTGAAAGGTGAGAAAAGAAATATACTCCCTCCGTCCCAAATTAAGAGTCCACTATTTTATTTTGGATAGTCTCAAAATAAGAGTTCACTTTCCCGTTTTGCACATAATCAACGAACTAAATTTCACGATAGTGAACAAGGGTTGATCTTGGGCATTGATTGAGTGTATTCTTAATCTATGAAAAAATGATTATGAACTCTTAATTTGGGACGGATGGAGTATTGTATAAGAAATTGCAGATGAATTTTCCAAACTAAAGTGGTAGGTGAAACCAGAAATTCAGAAAGAATTGATCCAGGTAAGCAAAAGAAACTGATTATAAACAAAAGAAAAAGCAATTAAGACACGACCACATGTCTATGAGATGCATTTATTAAGTATTCCAAATAATTCAAAATAACAAACTAATAACAGACATGGAAATATATATATATATATGTCTGGTTCGTCCAGATGGCAGATGGCTTGAAAATGTACTTTTGAGGTAGTATTTTATAATAAAGTGATGCAGCTAGAATATGTAAAGGATCTAGGCAAATAATCCTTGTAATTATTTTCATTTACACAGAACACATCATCCCCGTGAAAATTAAATAAATACAAGAAGAACAATTGATTTGAGTTATAAAAAGGGGGCAAGTAAAGTAGCAGAAGCAGAAATATAGGCAAAGAAAAAATTCATTGCACTTCAAATTATTTAGAATACATTACGATGCAAAAATAGAAAACCTTGGGGAACCCATGGCCTTCCATGAATAGGCATTTTCGAATAACTGGCCAGCTAGAACACGATAATCATTGATATACCCATATATATCCTCGGCCAGGCCGAGGGCGCCCTCCAAGTAAGACGAGCCCAAGATGACCTCGTGACCCATCATCAGACCCAGACGATCCTTCAAGGGGCCGACCCTCCAACAGGCCCGGACGACCCTTCAAGGGGCCGACCCTTCATCAGGCCTGGACGACCCTCCAAAGGGCCGACCCTCCATCAGGCCCGGACGACCCTCCCAGGGGCCGACCCTTCATCAGGCCCGGACGACCCTCCCAGGGGCCGACCCTCCATCAGGCCCGGACGACCCTTCAAGGGGCCGACCCTTCATCAGGCCTAGACGACCCTCCGAGGGTACGATAGTACGAAGCCTAAATTAGGCCAGACACACTCCCTGAAGAAACTTTGCCCTCGACCTCATATCATAGGCCAAGGATGACATCATCACAGCGCGTGGTTTGGGAGACGCGTGGAACAGTGCGCGTAAGGCTCACATGGCACGTGGAGACCGTTATAACAATATCACCCCCTCACGTGAGGGAATATTATGTCATCATTTGGCATCTACAGGTGTCAACAGGAGACTGGCTAGATCATCATTCACATGCACCATGTATACTTGGGGGGTACACTACACCCCCCAAGACCTATATATACTTGTCACCTACAACCTTATAAAGGATGGATCGATAATGAAAACCCTAGCAAAAATCTGCTTATACACAGTAGAGAGAGAGAGAGAGAGAGAGAGAGAGAGAGAGTGAGCTTATGTGCATTGTATCCAAGGCCATTAGTGCCCATACTTAGTGGATCACACACTCACAGTAGATGTAGGCCAAATTGGCTGAACCACTATACATCATTATCTTGTTCCTCTTATACTCATCTCCTTCTATACACTTACACACTTATACATATACATCTCTATGGTTGCCATGGTTACTACTGTTTGAGCTCATCATCACTTATCTGGTGGTGCTAGATCTAAGCATCATCAGTTTGGCGCCGTCTGTGGGAATGAGAAGACATCTCTTCCTTTGTATAGCTTGACCTCACTGGGCACTCTGGTGGTGAACCAGCTCTCCCCCTGAGAGGAGATGTTTCACCATTGAAAGAGACCCACTAAGATTCTCAAGCTCACCAGTCTTTTCTTCAGTTCAGCTTTTCATAGCTCAAACACATGGCACAGGAGATGCCACAACACCACTTCCTCCACCGGATAGTGGAGTAGGACCCAGTTCCAGTCAGCCACCACCTCAGTCTGAGATGGTTGATGTGGCGGCAGCCTTGAAGTCTCTGGCAGCAAGCCAGCGGATCATGCAAGAGCAGTTCACAGCTCTAAGCCAGAACATACTAAGAACATCAGGGGTCTCACCTGAGATGATTACTCCGGCAGTGGCTCCAGGGCAGCACGAGGCCAGGGGACCACCCCAGGCACCACGCAAAGACTTGCCACCCCCTCAGCGGCGGAGGGATGTTGCTGACCCCCGGCGTCTACGCCTGGGGAGGCAAGGAAACCCTTGCCCTGAGGACAGGTATGACGATCTGGAGGGAGAGGAGGCCCCCATAGAATGCTGGAAGCCATATGAGGTCTCCAACAATACTGTACGACCTCTCCAGGAGAGTAGAGGAAAGTGCGGGAGGCAAAATCCCGACGATCGCCCAAGAGGCTCTGCTTTTGATCGCTTGAGCCGGGGGTCGGCCTTTAAGAGGCTGGGCCCAGTAAATGACCTGCGGGAAAAATTGTCCAGATCAAGGAGCGCTGCGAGGTCCAGAAGGGAGGCAGCAGATGGCCGACCCCACGGGGGCCGACCCCTAGGACGAGACGATGGTCAGGGGGAAGTAAATAGCCGACACAGGCCTGTCGCCGCAGAACCCTCCGTCCACCTCAAAGAGGCGGCAGGGGATAACATCGGCCAGGCCGACCCTACGAGGCCCTGGAATGACTCAATCCAGCGACTGGAGGACAAGATCGGTGATTTCTGAAGAGCCGGGACCCTCTTCAGAGAGGATACTCCATAGGCTCTCCCTTTGTGGCGAAGATAGTCAACTTCCCTACGCCATCAAAGTTTAAGCCACCCGTGGTCACCCCAAGGTATGACGGGAGTACCAACCCTGTCCATCATATTGAGATGTATCAATCAGCGGCAGACATATACTCTATCTCAGATGAGATGAGGTGTCGTGCCTTTTCTGGTACTCTGACTGGGGCTGCACATGTCTGGTACATGTCTCTTCCAAAAAACTCCATTGAAAGCTTTAAGCAGTTGGCAGACCGGTTTATCCACAACTTTTGCTTTGGGGTGAGGCCACAGAAGAAGACCACACACCTGCTCTATGTTAAGCAGGGGAAGAATGAGAGTCTAAGAGACTACATGGCCAGATTCAACAAAGAAAAGTTGGAGGTGGAAGACTATGAGGAGAGCATAGCCATGACCGCCCTCATCGGAGGACTCCAGAAGGGGAAGCTGTTATGGAAGCTTGCTGAAGACCCTCCGAGGACGATGGTTGTATTCCTGTCGACAGCAGGAAAGGTGATGAACGCCGAAGAGGCGATGGCCGCAAAATACGATGACGAAAAAGGAGGCGCTTGTGGGGGTAAGTACCCTAAGAAGAACAAAGAGGGGAGGAAGAGGTCTACGGACGACAAGTTCGCCGGTTACACCCCTCTAACGGTCAGCTGTGAACATATTCTCAATGAGATAAAGAGTGATCGGTCCCGGAAGTGGCCTGAGAAGTTGAGGGCAGCCCCCAACAAGAGGAACAAAAACCTGTGGTGTGAGTTTCACTAAGACCATGGCCATGTGACAGACAAATGCTTTGCTCTGAAAGATGAGATTGAAAAAATGTTAAAAGAAGGGAAGCTGAGGAAGTACGTTGACAAGAGTGCCTTCAAGAGGGGCCGAGGGGACGACCCCAGAAAGAAGAGAGGTGATGCATGCCGAGAAGATCCTCCAAAAAGAGGGGACGACCCTTTTGATGATGAGGACGACCCCGACCTCCCTCCGAGAGACGACCACGGGCCTGTCAAAAGACTTAATATGATCTCTCTAAATGTGGGGATGATCTCGGGGGGCCTAACAGAAGGTGGGTCAGAGGTCGCAGACAGGAAGGCCCATGTAGCTGAAGCCAAGGCAGTGACGAAAACTGTGCACTCAACCTCTTTGGAGACAAAGTCGGAAAAGAGGAAGAAGGTCGATATGGATACGCTGATAGTGGGATTCTCAAGAATGGATTTCAAAGGCCTCTTAGCCCCACATGATGACCCTCTCGTCATCACTACCAGGGTACATGGATGTGAGGTGCCTAGGATCTTGGTAGATGGGGGTAGCTCTGCAGACGTGATGTTTTGGCCATGCTTCAAAGCCTTAGGTCTTAGCCGTGCAAGACTCATCCCGTACCATCACCCATTAATTGGGTTCAGTGGGGAAAAGGTTCATCCCCTCGGAGTGTATGAGGCCGATGTCAGGATGGGGGACGAGTGGCCGAGATGGCTTACAAAGAAGGTCAGCTTCTTTGTGATAGATGAACATGTCTTTTCGGCCTAGAATATTATACTGGGGCGGGTAGCCCTCAAGGGGTTTGAAGCTGTGCCGTCTACGGTCTATCAGATGATTAAATTTCCAACCCCTTACGGGGTGGGGGAAGTTCAGGGAGACCAGACGACAGCACGGGAATGTTATTACAACTCCGTTGAAGAAAGAGAAGTACACAAGAAGGCTACAACCACTTACAATATTGATACCCTAGACCCCAGAGACGAGACGAAGCTGAAGAAAGGAGAGGCCGCGGAAGAGGTAGAATCCATCATCCTCAATGAGGATGACCCGGAAAAAACCGTCCAAGTCGACAAGTCTCTGAAGCCAAATATCAAGAAAGACCTCATTAAACTGTTGAGGAGAAGACAGAGCGTCTTTGCATGGAGTCATGCAGATATGCCCGGGATCGACCCTGAAATCATGTGCCATAAGCTCAACGTGGTAGAGGGTGCAAAGCCGGTAAAGCAGAAGAGGTGAATTTACTCTAGAGAAAAGTATGAGGTCATAAGGGATGAGGTCAAAAAATTAGAAGATGCGGAGTTTATCAGAGAGGTCATCTACCCTGAATGGCTGTCCAATGCAGTCATTGTCCCAAAGGCCAACGGGAAGTGGAGAATGTGTGTGGACTTCACCGACCTCAACAAGCATTGTCCCAAAGACAGCTTCCCTCTCCCCCGCATTGACCAGATGGTAGACGCTACCGCAGGCCATGAGCTCATGAACTTCACGGATGCCTATTCAGGGTACAACCAGATCTTCATGGACCCTGAAGACTCGAAGAAAACAGCCTTCATCATCGACAAGGGGACATACTGTTATAGGGTCATGCCATTTGGCCTGAAGAATGTAGGGGCAACGTATCAGCGCCTTGTAAATAAAATGTTTGAAGACCAAATTGATAAATCTATGGAGGTCTATGTAGATGACATGCTGTCTAAGAGCTTGAAGGTAGAGGATCATGTGGCTGACCTGGAGAGGACCTTTAATACGATGGACAAGTACCAGATGAAGCTCAACTCGGCCAAGTGTGTTTTCGGGGTCGGAGCAGGGAAATTCTTGGGGTTCATTGTCAACCAAAGAGGCATCGAGGCCAACCCTGAGAAAATAAAGGCCCTCCTAGAAATGAAGACCCCCAAGACCATCAAAGACATTCAGAGGCTCACGGGGCGAGTGGCTGTTTTGAATAGGTTCATATCCAGAGCCACTAACAAGTGTTAGCCATTCTTCAAAATTCTCAGGAAGGCCTTCGACTGGAGTGAAGAGTGTGATGAGGCTTTTAAGGAGTTAAAGTCATACTTAGGGTCTCCCTTGTTATTGTCCCGACCAGTGCAGGGCGAACAACTACATGTGTACTTAGCTGTCTCAGAATCAGCCATCAGCGCGCCATTGTGAGAGACGTAGACGGGGTACAGAAGCCTGTGTACTTCAACAGTAAGGCACTCCAGGGGGCTGAGCAAAGATACCCGAGGATGGAGAAGTTGGCCTATGCCTTGATCCATGCCTCAAGGAAGATGAAGCCATACTTCCAGTCCCATACAATGGTCATCCTCACTGACTCTCCTCTTAGGCAGGTCCTACACAAGCCAAAAAAATCAGGCAGGCTAATGGCCTGGGCTATAGAGCTGGGGGAGTTTGACATTGTATATCAACCTAGGACGGCCATTAAGGGGCAAGCATTGGCGGATTTCGTGGCCGAGTTTACTTGGGAAGATGATGAAGCCGAGGATGAGAGCCTCGGGAAGACAGATACCCAACAAGACAGGCTCACCGACACACCTGCAGATAAGGCTGAGACAAGCACCGCTAGAAGGAAGGTGGCTGAAAACGAAGAGGGAAGATACCTCTTTAGAGAGGGATCCCTCACCGAGGGAAATTTCTCAGAGGAAAAGACTGTGTGGAGCCTCTTCGTTGACGGGTCCTCCTGCGATAGCGGAAGTGGGGATGGACTGATAATATCAGCACCCGATGGCACAGACATTGAGTACGCACTGAGGTTTAACTTCAAAGACTCCAACAACGAATCCGAATATGAGGCCCTGATAGCAGGACTCTCCTTGGCCAAGTCTCTTAGTGTCGGCCAGATTTTGGTCCATAGTGATTCAGGGCTAGTAGTAAATCAGATACTAGGAGCCTACGAGGCCAAAGACGAGCGGATGGCCAAGTACCTTGAAAAAGTGAGGGCGCTATTGAAGAGCTTCAGAGAAGTAAAATTGAAGAGGATACCTAGGCTCGACAATGGTCGAGCTGATGCCCTAGCTAGACTGGCCTTGGCAACTAGGACAGATATCAGGAGGACAGTCCCAGTGGAGATTTTACTTCGACCAACTATTGAAGACACTGAGGGAACACTTAGCACTTGCCTGAATATTGCTAAGGAAGCCTCATGGATGGACCCTCTGATCAGATACATTAAAGAGGGGGAGATGCCAGAAGCCAGGCAAGAAAGGAAGAAGTTGAGATACAGAGCTGCAAAGTTCACTGTCATTGGGGACACCTTATACAAAAAGGGGTTTTTGCTCCCCTTACTTAGGTGTGTGCACCCATCTGAAGTCCCATCCATTTTACATGACGTGCATGAGGGGTCATGTTCAAGCCACATTGGGGGCAGGTCTCTAGCGAAGAGGGTGGTCACCCAGGGGTACTGGTGGTCGACCTTGGGAAAAGACGCCACGGCGTATGTAAAAAAGTGTGATAAATGTCAAAGATTTGCCACCATCCCTCACCAGCCCCATCAGCCTCTTACCTCCATTATGTCCCCATGGCCATTTGCAGTATGGGGGATCGACCTAGTGGGCCCCTTGCCTAGGGCCATCAATAACTATCGGTTCCTCATCGTGGCCATTGACTATTTTTCAAAATGGGTGGAGGCAGAGCCAATGGTCACGATTACCGAGCAGAAGACCTTCCAATTCATCTGGAAAAATATTATATGCAGATATGGTCTCCCCAACACCCTCATCTCGGATAACGGGACTCAATTCAAGAATGCATCCCTAGAGAAATACTGTGAAAGGGTGAGTATCAAGCAATTCTTCTCTACCCCAGGCCGACCTCAAGCTAATGGGCAAACAGAAGTCACAAACAGGACGATCCTAGACGGGATCAAGAAGAGACTTAAGGAGGCAAAAGGAAGATGGGTCGAGGACTTACATGTCGTACTATGGGCCTATAGGACGACGGCAAAAACCTCTACCGGAGAAACACCGTTCATGCTAGCTTATGGCTCAGAAGCTGTCATCCCCACCGAGGTTGGGTTTCCTACTCATAGGATCCAAATGTATGACCCCCCGAGAAATATGGAAGAGAGGAGACTTGACTTGGATCTGATTAAGGAAAGGAGGGAAGACGCCGAGATAAGGTAGGCCGCCTACCAGCAGAGGACTGCAAGGTTCTACAATTAGAGGGTGAAGCAGAGACCAATTGCAGTAAGGGACTTAGTCCTCAAAAAGACATGGCAAAAACCCAACAAGCTCCACCCGAATTGGCATAGCCCATATAGGGTCATCGATGAAGTTGTCCCTGGGACCTATAGACTAGAAAACCTAGAAGGGGAACCCTTTTCCAACTCCTGGAATGCAGATCATTTGAAGAAATACTATCAGTAGTGTTGTAATGTCCTGACGAACCATAATTATAATGGGTGTTGCTCCAACGGAACACTTAGAATATTAATGAGAAATATCAGTGTTCCCTCCCATCTAATGTTTGAGAAATATCAGTGTTCCCTCCCATCTAATGTTTGTCAGTTCTAGTATATCTGAGATCACCTTTGGAGAACCACCCTCGGCTATAAGGAGGGTCAACGGTGGGGATGACCCCACCTTTGCCCTCAAGAAAGACGAGGGTGAACTTGATTGAAAACCATTAATTTGGTAAAACCAACCCTCGGCTATAGTGAGGGTCAACGGTGGGGACGACCCCACCTTTGCCCTCAAGAAAGCCGAGGGTGAACTTGATTAAGCTTTATCAACCTTATCAATTAAAATTGGAAACCATCCTCGGCTATAATGAGGGTGAATGTTGGGGACGACCCCTCATTCACCCTCAAGAAAGGCGAGGGCGGGGTTAGTGATATTGATAATATAAAAAATTCACAATACAAATCACACAAGAGACGAGTATGGAAGACAACAAGAGAGATGATATTATAAATGAAATATTACAAAAGGATGTTTATTCTCCAAAAATAAAGTACATTCATGAGATACATAAAGAGGGTATTGGCTACAAACAGCCACCCTATTGAGTAGCATCAGAGGGAAGGGCCTCAACGTCGATAAGAGAAGTCTCCTCAACGACCATGACAGGCTGATCCTCAGACGTGCCGATACCCTCGACGTGCACTTGAGACTCCACCTATGCCAAAGCCTCAGCGATCAGGGGGTCGTCCAGCTGGATTGCTTCGATAGAGGGGCGGACAGATGATACTGCGTCAGCAAACTTAAGGACGACCCACCGACAGGCCGTCCTGATCCCCCTCTCTAAGTACTCAAGACCGAAGTTTTGAAACTCATCCGAGAGTTTGTAGGCCTCCACAGCATCGGCCTCGGCTTTCTTCACAGCCACCTCGAGATCGGTCTTGAACTGGACCCCCAAGCTGGTCAAGGCCTCATCCTTCTCTTTTATAAGCACGTCCTTGGCCTGCAAGTCTGCATCGTGCTGCCTCGTCAGCTCATCCAAGACCCTGGCATGTTCGGTCCTGGCACTCTCCAGTTCAGCCCTTGTAGTCTCCAGCTCCATCTGCAGATCAGCCTCGTACTGGATGGCCCTCTCGGCCTCGTGAAATTTTTGTTGATTTTCAGCCATCCACTTGGTGGCCGAAGTAAAGGCACAGACAGACTGCACAGAAAAATGATAAACAGTTGTTAAGAGGCCGAGGAAACAGTTGGAGAAAAATTCAATTAAGGAAGAAAAAGTAAAAGCAAATACCTGAGCTAGTGTGTGCAGACCATAGTCATACACCTTCGCTAGGGGCATCTTGGACAAGAATTCGTAGTCGGCAGTCGAGGAGGCAGAAAACATAGACTCCTTGGCCGCCCTCAGGTTGGCAATCAGAGAAGACGACTCGGCCTTCAAAAATGCCAAGTTCTGAGACCAATAGGCCCCCATGCTGGAAGAGGAGCCAGCCCCCTCTGATGCCTCCACCCTTGCCCTCGTCCTTGAGTCCGGCGAGGGTCAACAGGAACTTCAGAGCCTTTTCTTTTGGAACCCTCGGCGGAAGGTTCGACAGGTGTCGACCCCACGGCCTTCGACTTCCTCGGAGCCTGCTGAGGCTCCTTGCCCTTCTTCTTGCCCAAGCCAGATAGCAAACTTGGGGCAGTCATTTCCAAGAGTTGGTTAGATATACCTGCAGGACGACCTGAAAAGAAGACGACACATCAGAAAAATGCAGAGGCAAAGATAAAACACTTGGAGAAAAGCAAAGATTGGGCAAAAAAATAATATAACTCACATAGCTCTGTTAGTGGACCGACCCTCAGACCAGCTTCTTTGAGGAACCGAGGGGTCATCAGATCTTCAAACTTTGCAAGTTCACCCCCTCTCCCTCGTTCTCTCAGGTACTCAACTATGACTTTTTCATCCAGACTAAGTCCGGGGTCCGACCGCCTTCATCGAGGGGTTAGACCATCTCCTTGGAACCCTCGGACAGTCTTCCATAGGTTGAGCCTCGGCAGTAAATTCCCAGTCTCCAGAAATAAAGAAAAACCTCTTCTTCCAGTCGTGGTTGGAGGTTTGAGCCACGTGGAGAAGTTTTTTATCAGACTTCCTCGCCCCCAGATGATAATACCCAGGCTGTTTAGACGAGGAAGTGATATTGTAGCAAGCCAAGAACAGATCGGCCGAAGGCTCCTCAGTAAAGGCATTCTTCCATAAGGAGGCGTAGCAGAGGATCGTCCTCCAGGAATTGGGAGGAAGTTGAGAAGGGGCAACGCCGAGGGCTGACAAGATATTTACAATGGCAGGGTGCAGAGGGAACCTAGCACCGACCTTAAACATTTGTTCATATACTGCGATCTCACCCTCTTCACCCTCAAAGGCCCTCTCAGACTCAGAGGGGACCCTCATACTTATGTTGGGGGACACACCAAATGCATGCCTCCACAGCAGCAGGCCACGATCCCTGACTGAGGAAATATAGGACGAGGCATGGGAGGTGTCAACTGGGTCAGCATCAGAGTCCTCACCATCATCCTCAGTCCCCTCTCCCTCGGCTTCATCACCTGTCAAAGGCCCATGAGGAAATGCCATCTGAAAAGCGTGGGGGGATAAAGTTGTCACAGGAACAGCGTCAGAAGGGACCACACCCTCGGCCTGTCGGCCTGGGCTAAGATCAGACGTTTCTCTCCTCCCAGAAGGGCCTGCACCTGTTGGGGACGAGGCTCTCTCATCCATCTCTCCTGAGTAACCCTCGGCTGGACGACAGGACGACCCACAAGACTCAGATGGATTTATTGTGACTAGAGGAATGGGAAAAATGGGTCGTACCCAATTAGGGTCGGCCCCTCGTCTTCTCTCCTCCTCTTCCTCTATTCGCCTAATCTCTACGAAGAACTTCTCTCTCAGGGATGGAAACTCCTCAGCTAAACTGTAAAGCCTCCTAAGCATTAAGGGGAAGACCCTACACTTAGAAGAATTTGGCTAAGCCAACTACAAACAATCTCACAATTGACCAGGTTGGACTTTTCGATCAAAACCAAAGAATTAAAGGGTTTTTATCAAGAACATTCAAGAACAGACCACCGGAGAATATGCCAGAAAAGTTATGAAACAGCCTAAGGAAAATCTAACCCTACGAGCCTAAAACAAGAAAGCAAACAGAAATGAAGATAAAGAGGGCACTAGGGCAAAGGGGTTACCTGGGAAGAAATAGCAGGACTGCCAAACTCGAAACGTCGAAATTGGAGAAATGGCTAGAAAACTGGTGAGAAGTTAAGAGAGAGAGAGTTCAGGCGCGAAGAAGAAGGGAAAACAAACTTCAAAAATCTGTTTAAATACCTTGCCAATGAGTGGGCCCACTCACCAATGCAAAGCACAGCCCACGAGGAGGACATCATTAGAGCACACAGTCCCATGCCAAGTGTGCAGCCGCCACGCCTTGGAAACTGAAACGACAATGGATATCTGCCTAGGTGTCATATCAGCTTGATAGGTGTCACTCACCTAACTGATCATACACCCATCTCAACTACAACACTATCCCTCAGCCATCTCAACAACATCTATGGCTAAGGGCTGGGGGGTGATTGATATACCCATATATATCCTCGGCCAGGCCAAGTGCGCCCTCCAAGTAAGACGAGCCCAAGATGACCTCGTGACCCATCATCAGACCCAGACGATCCTTCAAGGGGCCGACCCTCCATCAGGCCCGGACGACCCTTCAAGGGGCCGACCCTTCATCAGGCCCGGACGACCCTCCAAGGGGCCGACCCTCCATCAGGCCCGGACGACCCTCCGAGGGGCCGACCCTTCATCAGGTCTGGACGACCCTCCAAGGGGCCGACCCTCCATCAGGCCCGGACGACCCTTTAAGGGGCCGACCCTTCATCAGGCCTGGACGACCCTCCAAGGGGCCGACCCTCCATCAGGCCCGGACGACCCTCCGAGGGTACGATAGTACGAGGCCTAAATTAGGCCAGACACACTCCCTGAAGAAACTTTGCCCTCGGCCTCATATCATAGGCCGAGGATGACATCATCACAGCGCGTGATTTGGGAGACGCGTGGAACAGTGCGCGTAAGGCTCACATGGCACGTGGAGACCGTTATAACAATATCACCCCCTCACGTGAGGGAATATTATGTCATCATTTGGCATCTACAGGTGTCAACAGGAGACTGGCTAGATCATCATTCACATGCACCATGCATACTTGGGGGGTACACTACACCCCCAATACCTATATATACTTGTCACCTACAACCTTATAAAGGATGGATCGATAATGAAAACCCTTGCAAAACTCTGCTTATACACAGTAGAGAGAGAGAGAGAGAGTGAGCTTATGTGCATTGTATCCAAGGCCATTAGTGCCCATACTTAGTGGATCACACACTCACAGTGGATGTAGGCCAAATTGGCTGAACCACTATACATCATTATCTTGTTCCTCTTATACTCATCTCCTTCTATACACTTACACACTTATAGATATACATCTCTATGGCTGCCATGGTTACTACTGTTTGAGCTCATCATCACTTATCTGGTGGTGCTAGATCTAAGCATCATCAATCATCTCATATATATATATATTGATTATTGATATAAAAAAACAGCTAAAGTATTTGATGAGGATAGAAAAATTTAAGAACTCCTGGTTAAGCTGGATTTTTATAATATGGGAGCTTTATTTTCACTTGGCTAAAATGTCCAAGCACAATAATGGTTGAGATCACTCTAATATTAAGCCCACCTCTTGTACTTTGGTTTTCTCTAAAAAAATATTACATCATCTCATATGCTCTTTTCTAATTTCACCTGTCTTCCCCCCCCCCACACACACACACACCACCACCACCACAAACTAACTCGCACTATATTACTCCTTGGACTTCTAAAAGTTGCAAAATAAGTACGTGCCGTGACATAGGCTTCATTTCATAGCCTTAGAAAATTACAATATTTCATTTAAACTCATAGACAACTTTGAAAACTATATTTTGAAAATTACAAAATGAGCCCCAAATGAGTACGTGCCGTGACATAGGCTTCATTTCGTAGCCTTAGATAGCCCCAATAATACCAGCATGTGCACGAAAAAGGGCAGCAGGCACGATTTTATCTAGTCTAATATGTGACACATGCAACAGTGCTCCAACCATCACATATTTAGAGATTCCCCTTGTTAAGCCAGAAATCTTATATATGACCCAAAAGAAAAATTCCAACACAAGCATAAAAAAAGTAGTTAGCAAATAACTCAAATGTAAAGAGGTTCGGAGGAAATTACCGGGGTAGCAACATATCAATATGAGGAGAATTTGAAGGGAAAAAGTCATCTACATCCATCAACACCACATCTAGACCATCACCCACTGGTCTAACACTACTGAAGTAATTTTCAACCATCGACACTGTGATATTTAAATCTCTCATGTATTGAGCTTCTTTTATATACTGAATGGCAACATTCTCACAGTATGCAGGGAGAAAAGTAGCATCCAAGCTGTTGAACTCAGCATGCATAGTGAAAATCTTGCAGTAATTATAATCATCACTAGGTTTAGAAATCTCAACAACTCCACCACTCTTACTTTGACAGGATTGTAACATTACTGTCAAGGCAATAAGCAGAGTCATCAACAAAACTCCAGATATTATTAGTGCAGCAATGAAGACAGCCGCAGCAAAAGATGACATATAAATCCCCGACTCTACTGTATAATGGCTTCCCATGTCTGCACCAACACAAATAAACAAGATTAATAGCTAATTGAATAAAAATTGATGAGAAAAATCATAAAGAAAATATGCTATTCATCAAGTTGTTTTGTAGTATCAAACTATTAAATGGGTACTCAATAAATTTCTCTTTTCTTAAAAGGCTCGGTAAAGATCAGCTCATTTATTGGCTTAACATGCCAAGATTGTGACGGACTTTTGTGCGTGGGAAGAAGCTCCATCTTTTTTGGAGAATTCCTTGTTCGATGATGTGCCTTCTTTTTGTTAATTAATTATATGGTTTATTTACAAAAAAAAAAAAAAAAACTACCCAAAGGTTAGATCTTAACGTCCACGCCACAAATATTTCTCGATTTTTTATATTAAATATTGCACGATGGTGTATCAATTGGACGACAATAACGTTCGTTTTGCAAACAGATTCTAGATTAAAAACCCACTTGACAGTACTTTCTTTAGGCCATCTTCTACCCAACTTGCAAATGGATTTTTAGCAGGCTACAACTTTTCCAACGCACCTTGCAAAATGGATAAAAACACATTTGTGGGGAAGAAAATGAGCCATTTTTGCCGAGATATGAGCCAGTTTGGGATTAGCAAGCCCAACGTGGCGCAGCACTACACCTATCGCCCAAGAGTTGGGCTTATTAGTCCCAATTACACATTTTTTTTTTGCAAAATGGCCCATTGAAAAAGGGGTAAAGAACAAGATTTTTGGCTTCAGAGTTTCGAGAAACAGTATGAAAAATTGAGAGGATGCAAATGTCCTCTGCTGCCGCGTCAGCAAGCTTTAATATCCACTAGTGGCACGGCTGCCACCAGAATAAACTGGTGCAACACTTCTCCTATACCAACACTAACAGATAGGCAGGCGTGTCTGGAGTCCAGCTCCTCTCTATTTTGGCAAAACCCAAATTTGACTGATTTTGCAAAAATCTTCCATAGGGCTGGAGATGAACTTAGCAAATGCCAGTGTAACACACGCAAATTAGCCAACACATTAGCTACAAATGTATCCTAGTCACAGTATCAGTAAAAATAACCATAACCAAAATAACATAAAAATTTCAGAAATGGCAACGCATACCTGAACCTCCTCTACTGGAAAGACTCTGAACAGAGTATTCCCGTTCCATTTGATGGCCATAAGCAGACATTGTAAGAAAATCCTAATCACCAAACAACAAATCAACTAGTATAACAAAATCCACAAAGTTCCTTCTAGATGATAGGAGGATCACCTGAAACAAAACCAACAAAATCAACTCATTCATACATCACCCTCATCATTCATAGCCATTTGAATTATAGAATGGGAGTTCTGTGAACACGTTCAATACTTACATGAAACTTCATAGCTATGCTATCAACTCCCAGAATAACATCTCAATTTCTTTTCCTGTGTACCGAAAAAATAATGTCACTCCCAAGAATCCATTGCTTGCCTACATTATTTTTTTGTTCATATTAAATATAATTAATGACTAAGCACGTATTTAAGAAACATTTGCATGTTATATAAACATGTTCTCATGTGATTTAAGCAGATGCATTCTTCAACATATACATGGTGAAAATGAAAGAAACCCTTTGAATTATAGGTGATCACAAGCCCCCCTCTAGTGTATCCAATAACCCCATAAATTCTTACAAAGTTGCAAATTCTCCCATGTCGCTAAAAACCTTTTTTTAGGACATAAAGGGTGAAATTGCAATTTCCAAACACAGAATAGTTCAAGAAATATTTGCATATTTACTGTTTTAGGGAGCTATTTGCAACTAGTTAGATAGTTCAGGGGGTTCTTACAATTTATTCTATACACACTAATTTTTTAAATATCCTATATGCTTTGCATCAGTGGCGGAGCCAGAAATTATACTTGGCCTGGGCACGAAAGGCTTAGTCCGGGGGTTCAGGGGCGGACCCCCCGAATTTTTTTTTTAGGGAGTACTTATAAGTTATAATAATCTGTTAAATGTATGAAAAATTACATATTAATAAATGAATTATAATGATTTACTACAAATTAATAATAACAACATTTATACTAACATTTATAAGCATATTTTCAGAATCTCAGCAAACTCTAACAATGAATAGCAAGGCCTTTGCATGATCTAAAAATTACATATTAACATTTATAAGCATATCAATTTATCACTCAATAGCTTTACAGTATACATGTTGAGCTTATTTATAGCCAGCTTACTAACGTTCCTTTGCATGAGAATAGCAAGGCCTAGTTGTTTAAATATTTACAACGTTTAGAAACTAACAGTAAAGACTAATTCTTCCATAAGAATAGGTGCAGGTGTTAGACTTGATCAGCAGCATTTCTTCACGTGTCATTTCCAGAAATATCGGAGCAGTGATCAGTTCCAGGAATAGTTGAGTTACTTTGGTTTCTATCACATCATACATGTGTATATATAAAAAAAATATGGCATTTACATATTCTGGCCTGGGCCTGGGCCTAGGCCAGCGACCATGTGGCTCCGCCACTACTTTGCATAGTAATTATCTATGCCACCCATTGTTGGAACATTAAATAAAATTCATCAACATATTAGATTATCGAGATTACCTAATAAAAGAATTGTAGTAATAAAAGAATTGTAGAAACTGTGTACCTGAATCCATAGTGGTGATTGAGACTTGGGGTTAGAGGTCTTCCACAGACTAATCTCTCTCTCTCTCTATGAGTTCTCTCTCATTGATTGGAATGAGGAGGAGAGTGTTTTGAGTGCATTAGTCTTGGGGGCCAGAACCCTTCATTATATTTATAAGCATCTAATTAGAACCCCATAAATTCTAATTAGGCGACTCTTGAGTAACCAATAGGTAACTCTTGAGTAACACGACTCTTGAGTAACCAGTAAGTGATTCTTGAGTAACCACACATTATAAAGTCCATACTCATTTTAGATGTCTTATTGGGCTCTACTAATTAGATCACTTAATTAGCCCAAACAGAATGGAAGCCCAAATACAATTGATATATTAATATGTATGCCCATATTAGAATATTAAAAATATTCCAATAATCTCCCACTTGGGCTACATATTAATTCCGAAGGCAGTTGTATTCGATAACCTTAGGTGCGTACTATATTTGCTATCTATTCTTAAAACATCTCCCGAATCAATCTGGTCCATCTCGAATACCAGTATGAGACCAAAGCGACCTTTGTTACATTTACTACGTAACTCGATCCATCAATGATCACCATACCAAATATATTCAATGACATAGATCAAGTATGGATGTGTGGCTGGAAATTACATACAATGTGATCTCAGACATGCCTATTTCCAATTGGTCCTAACTTTATACCGTAGTGAGATCAAACCTTAGTCTTTTAAACATTATGTTATACCACATTAAAAGATAATACATTCAGAGTAAACAACAAAATGAAAATACCATCAACTTTATTCAACAGAAAACTGAAACATACATAAAGTATCTGAATAGTGTTAAAGAAAAGAACATTATAACAAGGACAAACTCCCACTAAAACTGAATATCACATAAATCAGCACCCATATGAGCAGTGTGCTCATGAAAGACCTTGGGTGGTAAGTCTTTAGTAAGCGGATCCACGAGCATGGAGTTTGTTCTTATATGTTCAATAGACACTATCTTACTCTGAAATTTTTCCTTAACAACAAGAAACTTAATGTATATGTGCTTAGACTTCGACGAGCTTCAGTTATTATTCGAATAAAAAAACTGCTGAATTATTGTTACAATATATCTTTAGTGGTCTTTCAATGCTATCCACAATTCGCAGCCCAGTGACAAAATTTCGCAACTATATCGCATGATTTGTTGCCTTATAATAGGCTATGAGCTCCGCTGCTATAGTGGAAGGTGCAATGAGTGACTGCTTAGTACTCCTCTAGGAAACAACACCTCCAGACAACATATATACATAGCCAGAAGTGGATCTCTTAGTGTCTTGGCAACTCACAAGATCGGCATCAGAATACCTAATGATCTCCAAATTATCTGACTTCCGATAAATGAGCATGTAATCTTTTGTTCTCTGTAAATACCTCATAACCTGTTCGGCTGCTTTCCAAACATACTCAAACTGTAAACTAAATCCAAATGCGTACATACTTGAGCATACATAAGACTCCCTATAGCTGAAGCATAGGGAACCTTTTTCATTTCTTCACTTTCAGTCTCATTCTTGGGGCATTGACAGAGACTAAACTTGTCTCCCTTAGCAACAAGGTAGATAAAGGCTTAGTTAGAAATCTATTGGTTTCGTGCAATAGGCCTATATCGCTGCTAGCCAATAGCATGTCATCGACATAGAGCACAAGGTAGATAAATTTACTCCCACTGAACTTATGATATACACAGTCATCAACTGCATTAACCTGAAAACCATATGAGATAATGACTTGATGAAACTTATGATACCATTGACGGGAAACTTGTTTGAGATCATATATGGATTTCTTGAGTTTGCAAACCATAGACTTTGGATCACATGGGTCAAAGTTTTCTAGTTGGACCATTTACATGGTTTCCTCAATGTTACCATTGAGAAAAGTCGTCTTAACATCCATCTGATGCGGCTCTAAATCAAAATGATCTACAAGTGCTCATGAGGTTGTTGAGTTTGCTCTTTTAGAAAACTCTTTGATTTTGAGTAGGGAAGTCTTCATTATTGTCTTCTTGAACACTGTCAGCAGGCTAAACATTGTTTAGGAGAGGAATTGATTCCTCTTCAAAGACAACATTCTTATTCTTAACCGTATCTTCCCCTTAAAACTCAACATCCTCAAGAAATCTAGCATTTCCCGTCTCAAAAAAGGACTTAGTTGAGGTATCATAGAACTTGAAACCCTTCGACCGTTCAGCGTACCCAACAAAATAACAGCTAATAGTTCTCGAGTCCAGTTTCTTTTCATTTGGCCTATAAGATCTTGCCTCAGCTGGACGTCCCCAAATGTGCAAATGTTTAATGACAAGTTTTCGGCCTATCCATAGTTCATAATGGGTTTTAGCTACCACTTTACTAAGTACTCTATTTAGAATATATATTGCAGTCTTAAGTGCATCTCCTTAGAGTAATTCTGGCAAAGAAAAATGACTAATCATACTTCTTACCATATCCTTAAACGTTCTGTTTTGTTTCTCAGCAGCACCATTCATAGGTCGCCCTGGTATTGTGTATTGTAGGACGATACTGCATTCTTCTAGGAATTTGACAAAAGGTTTTGGACGTTGTTCACCTGATTCATCATATCCGCCATAGTATTCACCGCCACAGTCAGATTTGACAACTTTAATCTTCTTGCCTAGTTGATTTTCAACTTTGGATTTGAAGGCCTTAAAAAAACGTCCAAGGATTGAGACTTCTCATGAATTAAATATATGTACCCATAACGAGAAAAGTTGTCTATAAAATTGATAAAATACTGTTGATCATTCCAAGAAACCGTAGGGAATGGACTGCAAATATCAGTATGTATCAATTTTAAGATGCCAGAACTCCTTTTGGCACTTAATTTCCGAATGTTTGTCTGTTTCCCCTTTATACACCCAATACAAACATCAAAGTCTGTTAAATCAAGGGGTTCAAGTATTTCGTCTGATGCAAGCCTTTCAATTCTCCTTTGGGAGATATGACCCAAACGTTTGTGCCATAAGGTTGTGGAATTCTCATTTGTCAATTTGCATTTTGTGCCTCTTGTTGTTGTTTGCAAGGTTTCATTAAATGAAGCACTGGTGTTCAACATATACAATTTATCAATTAAAGAACCAGTCGCAACAAGAGTAAAATTAAGAAAAAAAATGACTTTATTATTTCCAAATGAACAAGAAAACCCATATTTGTCCAAAACATAAATAAAAACCAAATTCCGTCTGAAAGACAGTACTACATAAGTCTCTCTTAATTGAATAAAATGACCGGTCTCAAAAGATAATCTAAAGGCCTCAATTGCTTCAACTGCAACTATTTTCCCATTGGCCACATAGATGAATCTTTTAGCATCATTTGGCAGTCGACTCCACAGGCAACCCAGCATAGACATACTTACATAAGTAGTAGCACTAGAATCTACCCACCAAGTATGACTAGGTACAAAAGACGAATTAACTATTAGAAGAAACTAAAGTGAGAAGTGTATCTTTCTTTACATGCCATGCGACGTACACGGAACAATCCTTCTTCACATGCCCAGGTTTCTTGCAAAAGTATCAGATAAATTCCGGATCCTGCTTCTTTTGTGGAATTTTGGGTTGTGATGTTCCTACTGCAGCTTTCTTATTATTCTTTGAGGTAAATTCCTTATCAGATAAATTCCTTTTTCGCTTATTGTTCTTTGAGGTAAATGCAATATGAGCACTTTCAATTGTCTTTTCTTGCTTCAATCTGTCATCTTCTTGGACACAATGAGAAATGAGCTCATTAAGAGTCTATTTTATCCTTTTGAGTATTATAGCTAACTATAAACTGTCTATAATGTGCACGAAGCGAAATCAGTACTAGATGCACGAGCAAATAAGCTCATACATGGTGACAATATAAATGAAACACCAGATAAAGTCTAAAACTGAGATAAACAATTAAGGTTCCCGAATAAACCATCAGGTAAGAATCTAATACAATAAATCCAACCGACTAAGAAAAGTCTGAAAACATAAGTTTAAATAAAAGGGGCAACATGCCCAACAATACTAGAATAGAGAACTTAATCTAGAATATCAAGAATGAAATCGACTACTCAAGAATCCTGCAAGCCTACACATCAACTGCAGCTACGTGTACCTGGATTAAACAATCATCCTTGGCGTCCCTGTGGCTGGGCACCTAAAAGTTTTGAAAATAGATTTGAAACGGGTCAAAGCCCAAAACCTTTTAAAAACATTTAACAAGTAATTAAGATGCAGTGCATAAATATGCAGTTAAACTTTTCATATTTAGACCGGTGTCGCACTCTCATGAGATTACCCCTCGCCTCTCAACTATGGTGCACACCTAGCGCTTACATCTTAACCCACCTAGTTACATTACCGTGTCTAACTAGTCTTATTACAAATCTAACTAGCACACTACCCTGACTCAAGTATTGTCTAACTTTCATTTCTTAATTAGTTATATCTCTCATTAGCTTATCAAACCATTAATCAAGTTATAACTTTACTCCAGTTATTTATTCACGTTCATCATTGACGTATTAAGCCCGTATATATTAGATTATCGAGATTACCTAATAAAAGAATTGTAGAAACTGTGTACTTGAATCCATAGTGGTGATTGAGACTTGGGTTGGTGGTCTTCCACAAACTAATCCCTCTCTTTCTATGAGTTCTCTCTCATTTATGAGAATGAGGAGGAGAGTGTTTTGACTGCATTAGCCTTAGGACTAGAACCCTTCATTATATTTATAGGCATCTAATTAGAACCCCATAAATTCTAATTAGTTGACTCTTGAGTAACACGACTCTTGAGTAACCACTAGGTGACTATTGAATAACCACACATTACAAAGCCCATACTCATTTTTAGATATTTTATTGGGCTCTACTAATTAGATCACGTAATTAACCCAAACATAATAGAAGCCCAAATACAATAGTTATTTTAATATGTAAGCCCATATTAGAATATTAAAAATATTCCAACAATCTGCCACTTGGGTTACATATTAATTCCGAAGGCAATTATATTCTATATGCTTAGGTGCGCACCATATTTGCTATCTATTCTTAAAATATCTCCCAAATCAATTTGGTCCATCTCATATACCAGTATGAGACCAAAGCGACCTTTGTTACATTTATTACGTAACTCAATCCATCAATGATCACCATACCAAATATATTCAACGACATAGATCAAGTATGGATGTGTGGCTGGAAATTACATGCAATGTGATCTCAGACATGCCTCTGTGACACCCCGCCTATTAAAATAATGGGTGGTCAGCCCTCTACCAAAATAAATCGTTGATATGTGTAGTATTTATACCATAAAATATAGAAAAATAATTTATTTTTCCAACAATGAAAATTTTTGAGTTATCACTACAGTAACATAAACAATTTCTTCAGAATCACTCTCCAATTCACGGAATCGCAAAATCAATTTTTTAAGCGAGAGTTATTAGCTTGATATTATTACCAAAAATGGAAAAAACGCGTTTTTAGGGTCTAATGGACGTCAAATCGCCGAAATAGGGTGGTGCCCATTGTACACAATTGGTTTTGTTTATTTCGACGTTTCCAGGTGACCATCAAAATTTCGTAAAATTCTGAGCAAGAAAACGAAATGTCGCTGAAAGCGTCCCTCAAAATTCTAAATCAAGATTTCAACAATTCTCGTACTAATCTTAAACAAAACTGAATTAATCCATCCAAATTCATTATGAATTAAACCCTTTTGAGAGAAATAAAGAATCACTATGGTTTAACAATCCTTAATCAATTTGGGATTATGATTATGAAAATTATCATAAATCATACATAAATTCTACATATAATCCTAAAAGTCATATGGGTTCTAACTAGATCATATGTATGATAAATTGAACAAAATCACTTCTAAATCACAATCACAATCACAATACCAATCCCAATAATCTAATGTGAAGACTCCACTTAAAGGAATATTAAATAAAATTCATCAACATATTAGATTATCGCGATTACCTAATAAAAGAATTGTAAAAACTGTGTACCTGAATCCGTAGTAGTGATTGAAACTTAAGGGTTGAAGGTCTTCTACAGACTAATCTCTCTCTAGAGTTCTCTCTCATTAATGAGAATGAGGAGGAGAGTGTGAGAGCATTAGTCTTGGGACCAGAACCCTTCATTATATTTATAGGTATCTAATTAGAACCTTATAAATTCTAATTACGTGACTCTTGAGTAACAAATAGGTGACTCACGACTCTTGAGTAACAGTAGGTAACTGATGGACAACCACACATTACAAACCCATACTCATTTTTAGTTGTCGTATTGGGCTCTATTAATTAGATCACTTAATTAGCCCAAACAGAACTGAAGCCCAAATATAATTGTTATTTTAATATGTAAGCCCATATTAGAATATTAAAAATATTCCAAACACCCATTTCACTATTTTTATGCTATGATCAGTATTGGGTACACAAAATTGTTAACTGTTAACAAAATTAAAAAATTTGCTGAATCACAATTGATGTGATATTAACGGGTGATAGCTAAAAGAGCATACAAACAGTCATAACTATAGAGTCTCCATCGAAACACATTGAACAAAAAATATGCCATAATTTGTATATACTTTTTTTAGAAGATACAATTGCATAAATGGATTAGAGCATCAAAATTTATAGTAAAATTATCCACAACTTAGAGAGAGAGAGAGAGAGAGAGAGAGAGAGAGACCTGACCTGAAGTTGAAGAGGGTTGGATGCTTCAAAGGATAAACGAAGATAGGAACAAAACACAAATAAGTAAATAACTGATCCATACACAAGTTATTGCCTCTCTGGGCCACTTAGGATAGGAATCTAATCATTCAGTTATATAATAAGCTTATTTCATTATATCGATCAATAATTCAGCTTTGAACTATCTAACAAAGGGCAGAGCTAACGGCACTCCCAAAAATTCTTATGGCACTCGAAAAATTTAGTCCAATTACTTTAATACCCTTCAACATCACAGTCTCCTTTCCTTTTCTTTTTAACACAAAATCTATCAAATGCCAAAATTAGAGTTATATATATGCACAAAAACGGTTAAAAATAAAAATAAAAATTGTTAAAAAACTGTTAACCAATTTTTTAAAGCAGTCAAAAAAATTGTTGAAATCTTTTTTTTTCCAGAGAAAACAGCTTTTACATTTCTTAAAAACAGTTTTTTCATAAAAAAAACTGAAAACTGTATTTTTTTTACTAAAAATATGAAAAACTATTTCTTAAAAGCTGAAAATTGTATTTAATTATTAAATTTAAAAACTAATTAAAAATAATTTGCAACATTTTATGACCTTTCTTTAAGGAAAAACTCTAGACTTACACAACAATTGAACACACATATTATACATGCTTACTAAAAGATAAGGGAAAATGTTAAAAACTATTTAAAAAATGTTAAATATTTTTTAGAACATTTAAAAAATTGTTGAAACCTTTTTCCAAGAAAAAACAGTTTTTTTTTTTATTTCTTAAAAGAAATTTCTTCAAAAAACAGTTTTTTATTAAAAAAAAAAAAGGAAAAACAGTTTGTTAAAAAATTAATGGCACAGATTTTTTAATAAAAAAATTAGTCTAATAATGTAGAATATTTTGTAATGATTTTTTATTTTATTTCATAGAAAAACATTTTGGTGACGTGGACTCACATCCATTAAATGATATGGATCCGCGCGAGCGGCACTCGACAACTTTTAAGAAATAGTTTTTCATATTTTAAAAAAAATGCAGTTTTTAGTTTGTTTTTTTATAAAAAAAATTGTTTTTAAGAAATGAAAAAACAGTAATTTTTTTGTAATAAAGAGTAATTTTTTTATATATGAAAGCATTTTCGTGGCATGGACTCACATTCATGAAATGATATGGGTGCGCTCCTACAGCACTCGGAAGCTTTTAAGAAATAGTTTTTCAAATTTTTAATAAAAAAATACAGTTTTCAGTTTTTTTTTTAATAAAAAAAACTGTTTTAAGAAATGTAAAATTTGTTTTCTCGGAAAAAAAAAAGATTTCAACAATTTTTAACTGTTTTAAAAAATTGGTTAACAGTTTTTCAACAATTTTTATTTTTATTTTTAACAGTTTTTGTGTCAATATATAACTCTAATTTTGTATGGGCTTAATTTTTAATTATGAAAGTTTGGACTTAATATGTAAGTCCAAAAAATTAAGTCCAAACATTTATGGTTATGGTTCATAATTAAAAAAATTAAGTCCAAACATTTATGGTTATAACTCTAATTTTAACAGTTTTTGTGCCAATATAAAAAATTAAGTGACATAACAGTTATTTTTGGAATTTGTTTGATTTTAATGTAAAGGGCAATTTTGTCTTTCAAAAAATTTGTGGAGTGTTTAAAGATTTTTTGGAGTGCCATTAGCTACTCCCCTAAACAAATGATTAAAAATGAATGAATTACCGAAGAACTCCCAATATATTTTATAAAAAAAAACACTTATTTTTAGTTTAATTCATTTAGTACTCAAACACTCATTTACTCAATATTCTCTTATTTTTAAAGATCCACGCTAACGGCACCCTCTTCCCACCTCCTCTCCCCTGACGGAGCTCCGACGACCCTCACCGGAGCTCCAACAACCCTAGCCAGAGCTACAGTAAGGGTCGTCGGAACTCCGTCGAGGGCTGGGGGGAGGGGGTAAATGGGTTTGTGTGTTCTTTTTTTTAGTGTTTTTTATGTGGTGAAGGACTTTTTAGAACAAAATAAAGAGGTTTGAACTAAACGTGTATTTTAAAAATATTAGAGGAACTATTCAGTATATGACCCCAAAAATCTACATATAATCACTCATTCCTAAAGTCATAACAAAAAAATAAAAGTAAAACATATATACTGAAAATCTTTATTTTTATAGAGTATACCAAAAAACTATTATTTTGTTTTTTTTTAAATATTTTTTTTCATGCAAAGTTTAAAGTTAAATATTTTCCTAAATACAAGTTCGTTTATATTTGGTAAGATTGCAGCGAGATCTATCAGAAGAGATCCATGATGAAGGATATATAATATTGAATTTTGAAATTTAAAATTTCTCAGTGCAATTTGCAGCAGTAAAATTTTGCAATGTGAAATTTCAACATTTCAGAGTGGGAAGTAGTGGGAAATTTACGGTGAAAAATTTCAAATTTTACATTATATATGTGTGTTTTTCATAATGCGAATTACAATAATTTCGCATTGCAAAAGTGTTATATCTAATTTTGAAATGATTATAAGATTAATTATATAGTTTTTAATATTTTTAGCGAAAACTAATATCATAAAATATTCAATAGCTAACCATGTTTACTAATATGTGTTTACTCATTGAATCTTCGGTTATTTACTGTTTGAAATCTAGTATTTCTCATTATTTTGAGTTTGGTGGATCCATTAATTATCGTATTGGTTGGTTGGAGTCCAAAACTAACAAAAATCGTTAGTTGGTCATTTTATTAGTTGACTCACTTGTCCAAAACATTTTTTTTAGTAAAACGGTTTTTTAACATTTTTCCTTACAGAACACAGTTTTTTAACGTGTTTTTATACAAAATATTTTTTTGTAACGCCATCTCCAGTTTGACAATATCCCACAATGTAAACTTACATTTTTAAGGCTACGTTTTATAAGAAATATACACACTGGGACAATGTAACTTCGACGTGGGAGAGGTGGGACCAGCCCTGGGTGGGTGAGTGTTTCACGCCGAGGCCCTGGGCAGATGAAACTCCCACGCCTAGGAGCTTTTGACCATTACATTGCCGTCAGATATAGCCGTTATACATTACAAATATAACCGTTATGAAAATAGTTGTTGACCCTTAATATTTATACATTTACCCCTATAAATACAACATCCTCATATCTCATATTTTTCACACTCACAAAAATAATCTTACAACTTCCTTTTATCTCCAATTTTTCACACTCCCAAAATAATCCCAAAATAAATACTAGAATATTTATTATTTCCCAAAAATCAAACACATATATTTTATATAGTCAATAATATTTGCTTCAAAAATGTTAGCGATTCAAAGAAAATGGTGTGGCAAAATCGCAAAACCAATTCCTATTCCACCCCCACCACCGAATTTGCTAATCTTGTATCGGAATTATTTTTGGTTGTTTGACAATAGTTTTCCACACGCGAGAGACACAATTGTTGATCCTACAGCGCATCCAAACGACAGTCAAATTCACATGCGCGGTAGTGTCCAAAGTCCGATAGACGTGTATGCCGAATTATCCCAAATTCTGTTTGTGCGAGAGACCATTGTGAATTTCGGTTTCAGTCATTTGTTTAGCGAATCTTTTCCTAACTCGAACAACCAAATGATTGGAACGCTCATAAGTAGGTGGTCGGAGATAACACATACATTTCATCTACCGGGTGTGGAATTGGAAATTATTCCTTATGATTTTGTGCATTTATCGGGTAATATTTCAATAATATTTTTACATATTATATTTATTTTTATTAATTATTGTTGAAACATTCCATATTTAATACTTCTTAAATAATTTGGTTTTAGGAATTCCAATTGAAATCCATTCAATTTTTCCTAGCTTTCCAACATCTAGTCCTTATACTATTGAGGAAATGTTCGAGCTATATTTTTCCAGAATTTGCCTCCCACAATACAAAGGGCAAAATATTACTTGCAAAATATTAAAAACGTACATGTTGGATTGGTGCCAACAAACTCCGAAACAAAGATTAACGGACACAAAACAAAATGCTAGTGCTTTTATTGTTTTTATGTTGAGCTCCATTTTTTTCCCGACGAACCATAATTCCTAGTGCGTGGATTGGGCAACTTATTTAGACGATCTTAACAATATGGCTGCTAAGGATTGGGGTTCTGCCATTTTAGCTCGTATTTAGTATGCCCTTGATGCATGCACAAAAAATGCGTAAAAAATAGTAAATTATTTCTGACAACTTATAGAGGTATTTTTTCTCTAATTTAACATTTGAATCACGACCATTTAATTTAAATTTTTTTTATTTTAATAATCTACCAAGTACTAATGAGTTGTTATTTATACTCGCAGTACTTCGACTACGAGTTCCTTCGCACGATGGCTCCCATATTGCACGATAATGCCGTGGAAAGATGGTAGCGTATTCTACGATGGGTGACTAATCAACGTGGGGCTCTATTGGGACAAATGAAGTTCAAAAGTTCGGCCATTCAAGAGAAACTGGAAATGAGCTCTCCCGAGTTAGTTATATTTCAACCTTTCACGGGATTGGCAAAAAACCAGTTTAATGCCGTTAGAGTGGCTCACGATTTGGCACAGATATGGTTCATGCTTTTCAATGCCGAGTTAGGTAGGAATTGGTATCTCAGAGATCGATGTTACCGTTAAATGACAAGTATCATTGCCATTCCAGAAAACCCACCGCATCTTATGGCATTCATTCCAAGAGAAATATATATGCAATAAATTGGCAATTGGCAACCTACAATTGCTCGTGTCACGGTGTCATCGGAGGAGGAATTATTGACATACTCGAAGATTGTGGGTAAGGGTGCAATATTACCCTCACTATTTTGGTGGAATAACCATGACGGGGTGGGGTTCGCCTCGATTGCACCCTATGATTTACGGGTAACCATCGCACCAGCACATAAATGGATCCCCATACATACAACAAAGAGGAACAATATTCATCGTCAAATATTATACCATTGTCAAGGGAGTTTGAAGTTGTAGATATAAGTTTGAATGGCACAACAGTCATTCAACTAGATCCGCCAAGTATACAGAATAACTTAGCACCCGGAGAATTTTATTCACGCTCATAATGGCGTGATATGTTTTTTTTAGAGAGTACTACATCGGGAAAATTAAATCAAAAACGTTAGAACATAAGCTTGTGTGGAAAAGGTGGGTGCGAGAGAGAGATGAACTTTTGCGACAGAAAGATGAAGAGATTGCAACTCTCAAAGGCACTAGACCAAGTTCATCTACCGGGCACAATCCCATTTCGCAACACAGACACACCCATACATATATGGAGACAAATATCCAATTTCTTCTCCTAATATTGCCTATCCACCCTCACAAGATCCCGGAGGATCGCGCAGTCAACTATCTATTATCGATGACGTTTTTGGACTTTTCAACGTGTTTTCTTATGACCAATATCTTTGTAGGGGTCCGTGGTAAAATTAAACTTATAATGTAATAATTTGTTGTGATAATAAAATTGTTTTTATTTAATAATATTATGTACCTTTATTTAAAAGAGTTAGCAATGTTATAATTTGTGCCTTTATTAAAGATATTAAATTCAAGTATAAACACAATACTCAAAGACAAAATTACAAGGATTATATGTTCCAATGGTATAGTTGACCATAGTAGACATATTAAACACATACAAAATAAAGTTACATATTAATTACTTCATGGTTTCCTGGTCAACCACGGATCGTAACATATTGCATTCCCATCACCCATCAGCATGTTTGGTAGATGTTGTACAAATTCATTGTTGGAATCGTCTTTTTATAGTCGGAAAGTTCCAGGTTGAATGTATACTCTGGATCGTTAAGTTCTGTATTTATCAAATGCTTACAATTCCAGCGAAGTAATCTTTTTTCCATCTCTTCAATTTTTCGTTGTATTAGACGATACAGTTCTCACTATCTTTGGTTGCATCATTGCAAAATTTTGCAAATTTTGCTTGTAAAACGGGTAACCCATGCCAATTACAGAAGCACTCTAAATCGCAGCGTTTGTCATATAACCTAGGCCATTTCAAATGATCATCACAAGGAATATTACCTTTTGTTAGAGTTAACCATTTCATCAATGGCCAACAACACCTAAAGAATGTAGTGTGCATATAGGGATATTTTCAAAAATCCTTTTCTCCCCAAACCAACTCCCTCCATAGGGATCTTCATAGATTCCTGGGTTAGTCAAAATGGGTGTAAATTCCTCTACATGGCCAATATCAAAGATGTTGACGCTTTAGATTTCCGCTTCACCTTGAAGGGTTTTTTATTCCTGGCGACCATGTTTGGGCTGAAGTAATCTAGACAACCTCTACTTGTGTTATAATCATCAGTATGTTTATGGCTTGCCATTTGGTAGTGTTTGAAATGACATTACCATTTAATTTATGTCAGTATTATACTTGCACTGTTGAATCACATGCGTATACACAAACCTGTTGGGCGGCTCTTTTCTTACCGTGCAAGTCTTAGTGGTCACATCATCTTTATTATTCGGTTTGATAATAGTTGGACGTGACTATGAAACCACAGTCTGCAAAGCAGTTTGACGTGACAACGTTTTTGTCCTAGATTGTAATACAAAAAAAAATGATATTGAGAGTATCCGATGTAATAAATTTCTCGTTTATTATTGAAATAATTACTTAAGTATTACAAACATTCATACATGAAAGAAATGATTACTAGGATTATTTGTTCAAACGCTTAGGTCGAACCTAGTAGAAGTACAACAAAATGGTTTTCCATTGCGCACTAAACATTTAGGTAAGTAAGATCGTTGCGTATCAGAATCAATATATTCTTTGTTATAGTTTGATATATTTGGTTCGTATTATTCCCCATCATTTTTATATATGAATTTCGAAAAGTAATCATAACCATAATTGGTGTAGTCGAAAATGTCATTATCTGATGCCAACGCAGAGTCGTTATATTTGTTAATCAATCGTTACTGAATTTAACGACCCGATAGCATCACGTGTTGGTTGTGACACCTCGCCTAATTAAATCCCGGGTGATCATTCCTAAATTAAATTAAAAACAGGTTTCTCAGTTGGTTCATTCTTAGCAACACTGTTGAAAACTTTTTAATTACTAATCACCTAAGTGAAATTAGACCGGTGTCAAATTTTATCTTTCATTAACCCAAATTAATTTCTCATGCGGAAATAATAATTACACATTCACAACATGCTATAATTCAAACCACCACACGATATATAAAGAATAAAGTCTTGTCGAGTAAACATTCAGTTGAAATCCAAAACTGCTAAATAAAACCAATATAATCCAAAACTGAATAACTGAAATAATATCAATGGTCAACATGTCCCAATAGAGAGTACTAAAGAGGAGATCCTACACTAGATCTGAATAAATAAGTCGTATATGCAAAGTCCTGCCAGCCTCCACAAAGGTGCATCTATGAGTCCCTGAACTCAGGCATCCCTGTGGCTGGACACCAAAAAGGGTTTTCAAAATATTTTAATAGCAAGAGTTAGTACTCAAAACATTTTGAAAATATTTACCAAGTGATTATCACAGTAAAATGAGTTATTGATTACACATGTTAACATTTGCGCACACTCTCTTGAGTTACCTCACCCCTCATCTAGTGCACGCCTAACGTCCTGTACTTAGCCCACCTAGTTATACTACCCAAGCTAACTAGACTATAGTATCCAACTGAACTTATCTATTAGACTAAGTTCCCACATCACCTACTTAGTATGTAATAGTAGCCATATCTCATGATTTATATACTTAGATAATTGTTCACTCTTTGTTATCTTTAATCGATTTATAATTAAGTTTCCCTACTTAATTTTCTTTTAGATGTATTCATGGAATCTCATTACCTACTAACTCGCATAAGTAGATTATTAATACATTATACATTTCACACACAATATATACTTGTAAATTCCTTCATTACTAATATGTTCTCCTAACACACATCAAGGACTCTTAGTTCGGAATGGTCCATCGACACTCAGTAAAAGGATTGGTTCGGAATGTCACCTCGACCCCAAGTTCATTTCATTTAGTGGTTCAAAAAATAAACTCGACCCCATTGATGAAATTTTATACATAGATTTGTCCGGAACCCTTTCGTCACAACTCTAACTTATTATTTCCATATATTAGTTCAGAATCCTACCTCGACCCTAATATTGGCAATTATACTTTAGGTATTCTCTCCACCTAAGTATCTATATAATTCAGTAGGTATACACGCAACCTAATGATAGTGCTCGTACGCAATATTTTCTCTTTAATATTCACTGTACTTATTAATTTATGATTTATCTCACTATCGTATTTTAATTGAGTATTCACACAACTCTAAGGGCCCTAGTTACCCCTTTATTCATTTCATTAGTTAAGCTATCTCTAACCTAATGGTATACTCCTTGGAATGACGTTTACTTTCTCTGTAACTCAAATCCCAAATTCTCGATGCACTACTCGATCGGTTTTTCCTCGCCGGTCCATCACTTCAAATCTTGCACTCAATGATTATAACGGACCCCCAGTATAAACCTAATGGTACTCTCTAAGTCCCTACATAGGTAAAATATCATCACTAATGTTCCCCTCACGCGTCGGCAATCGAATAGGACTCAACTAATAAAAGAACCCAAAATCAGCCTGGGTTGATCGATCGACCTTGATCATCGATCGATCGACATTCAAGGGTTGATCGATCGATCGAGCAATGACAGACGCAGTTCTTCTTTTTCTTCATGCATTTTCCATTATATTAAATTAACTAACTCACATGATAATCCACCAAACTTGTAACTAATGATACCCAACCATTCTTACACATGCTATGATGATTTATAATGGATTAAACATAATAAATCCTTCCAATTTAGCCCAGAATAATTTAAATCTTCTAATTATTCAAGAACCCTAATATGACATGTTCTTCCCATATTTTTAATAATCAACCCAGATTTTTAATTCGTACTAACAACCATGATTCCTCTGATTTTCAATCCTCTACAGATATAAATCTAACAACATGCTATTTCTATCCAAACATTCAATTAATCAATTATTTTTCTTCAAGAATATTTATCAAAATCAATTTATTTGTAAATCCTACGCAAGGATATTATAACTCAAAATAATTTGCAAATAACCACTTGCCTTGATTGGATGGTTATCTGATTTCGAGTTTGTAGAGGGTGTTGGGTTGCTTTCTCTTCCAATCTTCCTTCCTCAATCACTTGTGGTGCAAGAACTCCTTGAAATCCCCCATAATTTTCCTTTTTAGCCTTGAGAATAATCTCTCTTCTATCTCTAATGGTTTACCTTTGTGTTATGAGGTTTCTAACCCTAACCTCACTTTTAATCATCTGATAAAACAATCCAAAATTCGTAGGTATTCTCACCCCTATATTCCAAAATACTAAAACGCCCCTGTACAGTCCCGATTTAGCCCAAAAATGCCCCGGTGCCCGACTAGTACCCCCGGGTATACTATTTTGACTAATTCGACCCTTTTGGAATCATTTGTGACCTCTAAATTCTCATTTGAGTCAATTAAAAATAATTTTCTATTTCATCCTCAATTTAGTCTACACGCGACACTCGGTTGAGATATAATCAAGTACGTCCATATCACTCGCTATGTCGTACAAATTAACTATCAACATTTACTATTCACACTTAGTAAATTTGAATCATAATATTAATCAGTGTTTATCTCTCGATTAATATTTAATAATCACAATTATTATTTCATCCCTTAATAATCATAATTATCATCAAATCATATTAAATTACTTTACTCACATAATTTAAATCAAAACATATTTCCTATTTAATTACTCAATTAATTAAATTATAAATACACAGAAATTTACATTATGCTTTGTGATAACGTTGTAAGCGCCTCTCCATCTTCCATATCTCTTTCTCCAATAAACCAAGACAAAACATCTCCGCTTCTTCAGGATACGATATTGGCCAAAGTGCGGCAGCCCGATTTTTCGGCACGGGTATGTGATGGTAATGGAAAAACTCCTTCAGGTCTCACCTTTCATCATATTTATCTGTCCATGTAAGGTGTTCCCAATGGTACTCTTCAGGTTACGAACGGGGAGATATTATGAAAATATGACCAAAGTCATTAAGAAAACATCGAGAAGTATCAATCGAATAAGTTTGTAAAATTAGTTTCTTCTTATACCAATCGTTACCAGCAATATATGTGTATGATACATTGTAAATGGATGAATATTAGGGAGATGAAGCCATCTTTGAAATATGAGACAATGGTAGATCACAAATTACATGTTCTGATATATTTATAGGTGATTTTCAACCTTTCAAGTAATTGGTTGAGCAAGTATGACTTGTTGGGCGGGACTTATTTTACCATCCAATAAAGATGAGTGATCACAGTGGCGGATCCAGGATTTTAGTCCAACCGAAACCAAATCAATTGAAAATTACATATGCGAAAGTTTCGAGTGTTGTAGGGGGTTCGGGGGCGGAAGGCCCCGAGGCGATTTTTTTGGGGGTTATTTCTAATTTTAAACAAATTATAGTTTTACAATGCCCAAACAATTACTCTCGATCATTATTAACAATTTGAGACTACACAAACATACATACAAATTACACAAATTTGAGACTACATATTTAAAAATTTCTCCATATGCGGAATTACACAAATTTCTATATACACAACACAAATTTCATATAAAATTTCTATATACACAAATTTCTGAGATATAAAAAACCACATAAAAAACCACAAATTTCTATATACACAAAAACCACATATAAAAAAAAGCATTCCCTGATTTTTAATATACACAAAACCACACATTCCATTATTTCTAATATACACAAAAATCACAAAAACCACATATACACTAACTGTAACTGATATGAGTACAATTTACATTACATATAAGAAAAAATTACCTGAGTTTGGCGGCAGTCAGCAGTCAGGGGCGGACGGAGCAAGCGAAGTAGCAGCGGCTTGAATTGTCGCAGCAGCGGAGTCCCTCCCTTGAAGCAGCAGAGTTCCTTCCGTCCGGCGGTAGTAGCAGTACTGAGTTGGGCGGCAGCAAGCTGAGTTCGGCAGTGGATGGGTATGGGAAAAGAAGAAGAGGAGAAATAAGGGATGGGTATGGGTTTTCGTTGTGGGGTATGCGTCGTGGGAGGGAGGCGGGACTTATCATAATAAGGAAATAGGTTAAACATTGGCTGTTTTTATAAATAAAAAAAATTTAGTTATCCAACAGGGGCGATGGCTCCTCTTGGGCTCAAGCTCCGTCTTCCTTGAGTGGTCACATCATCTATAATATCAGGACAAATATTTTGTAGATAGATCCCTGTTCAGTTTTAGTCCAAAAAAAGTGGTCGGGTCTTATTTTACCGTCAAACGCATGTAGTCACATCATTAATAATATCATGATTGATATTTTTTAGACGTTAATGTGAAGCTTCAGTCCAAAAAACTTGTTGGGCGGGACTTATTTTACCATACAATAAAGATGATTGGTCACATCATCTATAATATCAGGACAAATATTTTGTAGATTGATCCCTGTTCAGCTTTAGTCCAAAAAACTAGTGGTCGAGTCTTATTTTACCGTCCAACTACATGTAATCACATCATATATAATATCATAAGTGATATTTTTAGACGTTAATGTGAAGTTTTAGTCCAAAAAACTTGTTAGGAGGGACTTATTACACCATCCAATAAAGATGATTGGTCACATCATCTATAATATCAGGACAAATATTTTGTAGATAGATCCCTGTTCTGCTTTAGTCCAAAAAACTAGTGGCCGAGTCTTATTTTACCGTCCAACTACATGTAATCACATCATCTATAATATCAGGAATGATATTTTTTAGACGTTAATGTGAAGCTTCAGTCCAAAAAACTTGTTGGGCGGGACTTATTTCGTCGTCCAATAAAGATGATTGGTTACATCATTTATAATATCAAGACAAATATTTTGTAGAAAATGTCACTTAGTTTTTGTGTGAATTGTGCAACTTCAGTACTATAAATGTACCGCTTAAATAGATTTTGATCATAACAACTATTACTCCTAAGATAAAAATATTTCCCAAGTCTATAACAAAAATGTCTAACAACGATCTCAAGGAGATAATATTAGCGCAGATCGCTCAATCTTATGATCTCGACTCAGATGATGAAGTCGTTGCGATCCACAACAGATTGCAGAATGAAATCTATCAATCGTCCTTATTACACCGTAGTAGGGAAATACATGAGCGAAGAATGGTGCACCGGGATAGAGAGACGACTCATCGCAATTTATGGAAATACTATTTTTAGGAGAACCTTACTTATCCTGAAGAAATATTCAGGCGTAGGTTCAGGATGAACAAAGCAAAATTCAATCATATTTTGGAAGAAGTTTGTGAAAAAGATTCATATTTCATCTAGAAAGACAATTGTGTTGGACGAATGTGATTAAGGTCCCACCAGAAGATTGTTTGTGCACTTCGTATGTTGGCGTACGGTGGATGCAGGGATTTGCAGGACAAATATTTGAAAATATCAATGGCGATTGAGACTTTAAAACATTTATGTAGGGCTGTAGTGAAGGTGTTTAGCCAGGAGTATTGCCGCACATCTACAGCTGAAGATATAACCCGCATGTAGCCTGAGAATTAATGACGTGGTTTCCTCGGGATGATTGGGAGCATTGACTGCATGCACTGGAAATGTAATAACTATCCAGATGCATGGAAAGGACAATATCATGGTCATTGCCATGCTACCACTATAATTTTAGAGGTAGTGGCATCTTATAATACTTGGATTTGGCATGCATTCTTTGGAATGCCTAGTGCATGTAATGATCTGAATGTTCTTGCCAAATCTCACGTGTTCGAAGAACTTCTAAAAGAAAATCGTACCCCTATCACTTCAAAGTAAACAAAACACGTATGCCACAGGGTACTACCTTGCAGATAGTATCTATCGACCCATCATAACTATCGTTAAGAGTTTTAAGAGACCAATCACTCAAAAATAGAGTGTTCACATGACCTCAAGAAGGAGCCCGAAAGGATGTGGAGAGGGCATTTGGCATCTTGCAACAATAGTTCCACTTTATCAGGAACCCGATAAATTTCTTAGAATATAAAGACTTACGTGTAATTATGAAGGCTTGTGTCATATTACACAATATGATTGTCGAGGAGGAGTTACGGGACGGGACTTGGTGAGCTAATTTTCCCTTATGTGACCCACCACCCTGCTTAAGCAGGCAAAGTCTCGTTGGCCACTATCAGTACCAGGTGTTCAAGGCGAAGATGTGGAAGAAGGATCCCCATAACCAATTACGTGACGACCTTATGGAACACATTTGGAATCGTTATGCAGAATCATCATCTTGATTGTAATTTAAATTTTATCCATTTACCTTATCTTATTTATATACACAGTTCTCTCCATGCTAAATAAAATTTGGTTAGGTAAAAATAGTCATTGATAAACATTGGTACAAAAGTTAATAACTAATAAATATGGATTATATAAATAACCATATAAATCTATTTATCTATTGTGAGAAGTTTCGATATACTTGAGACCGACGTTGCATTATCTGAGTCATTCGCATCTCGTGAAAGGCATTTTGTTGGGGAGTGAATTTAGTTATGTCTATGTAAATAGTCCGATCTACATCTCTTTGGAGTTGAGCTTAATCACGTCGAAGTTGAGCTTCCTACTTTTTGGTGCGAATTGAAATTAAGCCAATAATATTTTCATTTAGATTTCTTCTGATTGTTGGGATTCTATAGAATTTTTTGTCATAAAGTGTGCTGAATTCTTCAGAGTTCTCTAAAAGGACCGTGTGTGTAGCCGCACTATTGGCTGTCGCTTGTTTCTTCCCTTTTTATTTCGCAGCTTTGCGTCCTTCCGGTCTTTTTAGCGCATTATTGAATTCCCATGTTTCTCTGTTGTTCAATTCAAGCGGGCTCTCATTATTTTCTTCATCGGTATATTGTGAACCGGTGGTTGACATGGAATACTTTAGCAAGTCCTTGAGCAACTCGTAGCAGTGGTCGTAATTGAATTTATAACCCACTTTGCGTCGAAAGTTATCACTAGCTTGTTGGACCTATATAAAAAAATATTCTCGCATTAGTGTTGTAGCATTATGAATTTGATTAAAAATAATAAAATAAAAACAATTGATTGTGATTACCCATCAAACCTTCGTCGTGCCGCTATCTTTCCTACTACCGTAAGTTTGGGACAACTTCACCACATACAACAAACACTTTGTGTTAATTTATCGAAATTTTTCCTGCAACGCATTCTCGGTGCGTTTGTAAATAACACCATCGCTTGAGTTATATTCGTTAGTAATTTTTTCCCACAAGATTGTACCTGATTGGTTAGTCCCCATAGCACCATCTATAGAATATTTAATGTTCGCCACATAAAATAACACCTCGCCGTGTGGATTGAAATTTCGTAGTCGGCTCAAACTTGGCGGAGTACTTTGAGAAGGAGAATCCATAGAAATGATTTGAATTGATAAGTAAAAGGATATAAATTAGTGTTGATGTTAAAGTATTTGGGGAGTGTAATGTATATATAGAATATTAAAGTTACCGTTAGTAATTTTTTTAGTCGTTGGAATGTTACCGTTATGCTATTTTTTTTATTTGGGGTAGGTCTTGGGCGCATAAAATATATCCGCCCACAGGCTGGGCGGCTAACACTTGCCTGCCCAGTTGAGGGTCCTACCGATTGCATAATGTGTAGAGACAATGCAAATGTGCATTGCCATTATGTTTTCTCTCTCCCCATTGTGCACAATATCAAGCCCACTGTGAAGGGAAACAATCTAAATGTAGACATTTAGATTGCCCACTAGAGAAGGCCTAAATGTTTAAACAAATTTTAACGCATTTTCTACAAAATATATTTTTAAAAAGAAATAGTCATGACATTTTTTTACTTAGAAAACAGTTTTAACGTTTTTATACATAACAGTTTAAAAAAAATAGTTTTTTAAAGTGGAAAACATTTTTAACGTGTTTTTTAATGTATACGAAACATTTTTAATGCATTTTTATACAAAATAGTTTTTGTTGTATTTTGTACAAAACAATTTTTAACATAGAAAACAGTTTTTAACGTGCTTTTATACAAAACAATGTTTAACATGTTTTTAAATGTATACAAAACTGTTTTTAATGTGCTTTTCTACAAAATAATGTTTAAAGTGTTTTGCATAAAACATATATAAAAAAACAAAGTTTTAATATTTTTACTTGTAGAAAACAGTTTTTAACTTGTTTTTATACAAAATATTTTCTTAACATATTTTTTACAAAATAATTTAAAAAAACAGCTTTTTAACATTTTTACTTATTGAAAATAATTTTTTTTTATAGATTTTCATTAAAAATATTATTTTGTTATAAAACTATTTATTTAATTATTATTTTTTATCCACCCTATTTAGTCCTACGATAAGGGGCGAATGGAAAAGACTATAGGTCTCAAGTTCGAAACCTCTCAAAGAATACCAGATTTGAAGCGATGCTTGTGTTAGGTTGGATCTGACACAACATCCCTCCTGTTTAGTTTGCATGGGGGAGTTCAAAGGGCTCGTTCATGTGAAGGTTCATGGTTATAGAAAAATATTATTTTTTAAATATTACGATATATATATATATATATATATATATATATATATATATATATATATATATATATGTGTGTGTGTGTGTGTGTGTGTGTGTGTGTATTAAACTAGATTTATATATTAAGGTATTTTTAATATTAGATGTATATATTAATCATATAAATGTATTGTGTATAAGTATAATAATATATATTAATGTATTCAGGGATAAAATGATCTTTTTAGTTGGAAAGTGGGTTAACCGTTTGTCAAATTGGTCAACTGACGGTTTCCGTTAGTTTTGAACTGCAATCAACTGATAAACTAATGAACCCAAATAATAAACGACCCTTGAATCTTCTAAGGTATTAGTCTTCTCTTGAAAGGTCAATAATATATATATATATATATATATATATATATATATATATATATTCTACATTATAAGGTAGATCAATATATGTTTTCAGTGGGTGAGATAAGATAAAGAGTGACTGAGATTGGTTTTAAAAATTATTTTGTAAGGGTTTTTTTACCAATTAGTCTCGTTTACTATGTTTCTAGTTCATTGGGTCCTACGATCTTTTTTTTTTCTCTATCTAAAAAAACCCAAAATCAGTTAAGTTCCCATAACCCACTAATCCACGTTAGTTTCTTAAACTACCTTATCTTTCCCTCTCTTTCCCATTTTTATTTGAAATCTCTCCAAATCCCCCCTCCCCTCTATCCACCGCACATGCTAATTCGTAAGTTTCTCTTTCATTCATTATGATGTGCATTTATCCTCACACATTTACTATTTTTTTGTTTATGTCCGTAGTTTAAATTTGTGAGTTTGGTTTAGTCAATTAAAACTGATTGTTATCACACTCATTCCCTCTGCCTTGTTTTCTCAGTTTACTAAAGCATCATCTACCTCACCCATTTCTCTCTCTCTCTCTCTCTCTCTCTCTCTCTATATATATATATATATATATATATATATATATATATATATATCACGTATTTACTATTTTTTAGTTTATGTCCAAGGTTTAAGTTAGTGAGCATGGTTTTGTGGATTAAAGTATACAGACACTATCACACTCATTCACTCCATATGAGGAGATTAAAGATAAGCCTCCCATTTAAATTATTAAATCATATTAATTAATCTTGATAAAATTCAATAATATTATATGTGTTTATGTGACTTAAATATTATTGTGCGCATCCAGCATATCGCATGTATTTGTGTATTATTTATGCATTAACTAGACAATATTCTTGTATTGAGGGTGCAACATATGTTATGGGGCATATGCCGTCCAAATTAGGATATGTGTCAACAAAGGTTTTTGGACACATGCCTCCATAGTATACTTAACATTTAGTATCCCACTTGGATGGGTTTTTGCTATAAGTAAGCCTCAGCCCCTTATATTTTAGAAACATCTTTTGGAAGAGAAGAGTTTTGGAGAGAGTTTTAAGAATGAACCTTGAGAAGAGTTTTTTAGAAGAGTCTTGAGGTGAGTTCTTGAACTGAGTTTTGAGAAGAGTTTCACCACCTCTCACCTCTTAGAGAACTACCACAGTGAGTTATTCAGCTAATGCTACGATCCTACATCTACGTTGACTTTGATTTCGACTATGACAGATACGTAAGAACAACTAAATTTGTTCAAGCCAATAATTTACCAAAATCAAGTATTTTCCCAGTCAAACTACTCTCTTACATTTGGCGACTCCGTTGGGAAGGTATTCGTGATTTTTATTACATAACGCCTTATACGTGCATTGAAAACACGATGGAAATGGAGAAAGGTGTTGATAGAGTAGATTTCTGCTCATAAACGTAGAAATTTTTCATCCAAATATATTCTAAGATTTTTCAGATAAGAACTCCAATATATATTTTGAAGTATAGTCTCTTTATTAATCCTTAATAAATTGTCACGACGTGCATCAAAATTAAGAAAAGACTACTGTGACACCCCGCCTAATTAAATACCGGGCGATCACTCCTTTATTAAATTAAAATCAAGGTGAACAGTTGGTTCATTCTTAGCATCACTGTCGTAAAAATAACTTTTCCAAATTTAACACCCTATTTAATTAAGCTAAGTGTCAAAACCATTTTTTAACATTACTTTCCAAATTTTATTTTGAAAATAAAGATTTAATTATCTACAACAATTCAATTTCAAAGAATCACACCACAATAATCCTGGAATATATAATCCAATTAATTTAAACATTCAACAACTAAACCCCAGCTTTTAAAACTTAAAGTAAAACATACATGCTGAATAAATCCCAAAGTAACAGTACTAGAAATAACTGAAATACAAATGTCCCAATAGAACAGATAAATAGTGGAAAGGGCGACACATGCCCAATAAGGAGAATGATAGAAGTGGAATCAAGTAAATGAAATCGTCTAAGCAAGTGGCCTGCAACTCCCACCTAAGCTGCAACACGTTCCTTCAAAGGGATCCTAAACAAGACGCCCCTGTGGTTGGGCACCTGTAATATATACATATATATACAAGAGAGAAAGAGGAATAGAAACGGGTCAGAGCCCGATAGTGTATATGATTTAAAAATTCGTTTAACAAGTATTTAAATTGATACAGGCCAATGCAACAACATATTAGTGCGACACTCTCTTGAGAAATTCTCGCCTCTCTTCTAATGTGCACTCCTATCGCACTAACCTTCCCAATGGTTTATCTCATCATATATCACACTATCCTCCCCCAAGGATTTAACTTATCTTAGGTGACTCTCAAAATTTAAGATTTAACAACATCATGGTTTAAAAAGGATAATTTCATTTAGTACAAAACGCTCGTTTTAACTTTATTGATTCATAAAGTTTTTCAATATCATATTATACTTTTCAAAACAAGTATTTCCAATTTGAGTCATTATACATGTCTTACTTACCATAACACAGTAGGCAGTTTCCCATATTTCAGAAGTTCATATATATATATTAAATACTCGTATAATATATATATTCTAACAGCACCCCACATAAAATTTATGGTGTGGGCATACTCTGCTATCCAATCCCCGTATCAATCGTACTAAAGGGAATACAAGTTCGGAATCACTCTCGAACTGTATAAATACATACACAAACAATATTGAGGCGAATCATAGTTTCCAAGTCCAAGAGGTCAATACATATCCTCACGTCTCTTATGACCGTGACTACCGATTCGATAGCCTGTACCTAGGATTTCTATCTTCTAGGGTACGAGTCAATATCCCCCATAAGGCACACGAGATAAGATCGTCCCAGCGCGGAAACCTCGGGGATAGCAAGTAGCGCGGGCATGATTTTCACAAGTATATAATATATGCATACACAATCATATAAATATACCACTTTTATTATATCAATTTAGGTTTATCCAATAACCCACATTCACAACATTTATCCTTATTTTCCCATTATTATTTATCAAGTATAATGGTTCGTTTCTAACTTTAATTCGAAGGGTTTTTCCCACTTACTACGTAACCCTCATGGACTCTATTCTCCCAAATGTACAATTCAGTAGATATCCATTTATGTTCCAACGTAACTCTCTCTTACGTGTCTCTCCCCTTTAATATATACTTACATTATCCCTTATGCAAAATATCCCAAAAATATAGATTTCTCCTTACATTACGGGACATATACCAAATAGTCCCTCGGACATTTTTTAATATCCATTTAGTCCAAACTTTTTTATTTTGCCTCAAAAAGTCCTTTGCCACATATTTTGGAGAGGGAGTGCCGCTGGCGCGGACCTCTAAGAATAAGAGGATATTGAGTGCTTGAGGGACTAAATGGGTTAAACTAAAAATATGTGTCCTTTTTAAAAAATATATATTTATAGTACGGACTATTTAATAATTGACCCTTACATTAAAGGATTTTGAATTTTATTTTCAAAGATGAGAATTTCAAACGGTTTCGAAATCGGAATTAAAATGGAGTTTTAATTGAATTTTTACTATCTCTAAGAGTCCTCAAAATATAAAATTGTCTAGCAAAAAAAATATTAAAAAATATTGAACGGTCCGATCGAGCTGAATTTTTTTCTGTAGCTTCCTCTCGTCTTCAGCTAAATCTCTGTAAAATTTCATCCAATTCCAACGGTCCGATCGTCCGGAATAATTTTTTTTTAGTGTTTGTATCTGATTATAACTCTTTTCTTAATCAAACTCTTAATCCTTTACATGACAAAGGGTTTCCAGAATATCATATAAATCATCACTACATAAAAATTTCCCATCTCAAATTGGGTTTTTCTTCAAAAAATCTCATCCTAATAACTCCTAAACTAATATGGATGATGAATCAACGAAATAAGCAAGATAAACACTTGCCTGGGATTTTCAGAAATCTGGTTTGGTGTTAAATTTGGTGTGGTTGCGTTCCCCGTCTCGCGATCTACGCGTTGGCGGTGGCGGCGGTGCAAACGGGTGAGTTTTGACCTTGGAATGCCTTGAGAGCTCTCTCCTCTCCTCTCCAATGGCCGTTCTAATGTTTTGAGTTATCTAACCCTAGGAGATAACCTAAACATCTGATATAACCCCTTTAATTTTCGTGGGTTTAATTACCAAAAAATACAAAATGACTAAAATGCCCTCCCGGGGTACTAATTAGGCCTAAAAACGCCCCGAGACCCAAATCAAACTCTCGGGTATACTTTTCTGACTATCTCAACCCTTCCGGACGCGTTGGCGCACTCAAAACGACCATACGAACAACTTATAAAATATTTACTTTTATTTATCAATATTTAGTCCCGATGCGACACGGGCGCGTCCTGACTCAGATTTCTAAAATTGTCATTTTATTCACTCGTGACATTTAATATGACCACTATTATATATTACTTTGCTCATTAGTAATATTCAACAAATTTTTCCATAATTACTAACTCTCATCACGTTAATAATTATAACATAATTAATTTCCGGATTTTTATTAAATAATTAATTCACATTAATATTAATAAATTCCCAAATTAATACAACATAAAAACACGGGGTATTACATACTTCCCCCCTAATAACAAAACTTCGTCCCGAAATTCGGAAAATAAGGCATACCTGGTAAGAACAAATCTGGATATCTCTCGCGCATATCGGCCTCGCGCTCCCAAGTGGATTCCTCCACGTTATGATGCTCCCACTGGACCCGTATAAGTGGAACTATCTTCGACCTCAATCTCCTCTCACTGTAGCCTAGGATAGCCACCGGTCTCTCCTCGTAAGAGTTGTCAGGCTGTAAGTCTATCTCATCTATCGCGATGTGAGTATGGGCCATATCATCCCGAAGATACCGTCTCAACGACGAGATGTGGAATACATCGTGAATGCGATGTAAATGCTCTGTTAGTCCCAATCTGTATGCTACCGGCCCAATCCTCTCGATTATGGGAAATGGTCCCACGCACCTCGGGGCCAATTTCCCTTTCTTCCCGAACCTCATCACTCCTTTCATAGGAGATACACGCAGTAACACTTGGTCCCCCACATTAAACTCCCGGAAGAACCGTTTCGCATCGGCGTAGCTCTTCTGCCTATCCTGGGCTACTCGAATGCGATTCCTGATCATCTCAATCCTCGCGGAGGTTTCCTGAATCACCTCTGGTCCTAGAAACTTGTTATCCCCCACCTCGAGCCAACAAGTTGGAGAACGACAAGGCTGGCCATACAAAGCCTCAAATGGAGCCATACCAATCGTAAACTGATAAGAGTTATTATAAGCAAACTCTACCAGTGGAAGATGTGGCTCCCAACCTCCTCCAAAATCGAGAACACACATGCGTAGCATATCCTCTAACATCTGATTAGTACGCTCTGTCTGTCCATCTGTCTGTGGGTGATAAGCTGAAATCAACCTCAACTCAGTACCCATAGGCTCCTGAAAGCTTTCCCAGAAACGTGACATGAAAATCTTGTCTCTATCTGACACAATATTCAGGGGCACCCCGTGTAATCTGACAATCTCAGCAATGAACAACTGAGCATACTGACCTGTGGTATAATCTGTCCGCACCGACAGAAAATGAGCCACCTTGGTCAAACGGTCTACAATCACCCAGATAGAGTCGTGGCCCCGCTGTGATGTAGGCAACCCTGTAATAAAATCCATGGAAATACTCTCCCACTTCCACCCGGGTACTTCCAATGGCTGAAGCAATCCTGACGGTTTCTGATGGTCCACCTTCACCAGCTGGCAGGTAAAACACTTGGACACGAACTCAGCAATGTCCTTCTTCATCCCACTCCACCAGTATTGCCTCCTCATATCCTGGTACATCTTATCTCCTCCAAGATGTACCGCAAATCGGGACCCGTGAGATTGGGTCATCACTGCATGACACAATTTTGCCCCTTCTGGAACCACTAACCTCCCATTAAACCTCAAACCCCCATCAGAACTAACAGAATAGGACTCAGCACCCTCGGCTAAAAGTCGTACAATCTGCTCCTGGAAAAACGGGTCTGTGGTTTGGGCCTGTATTACCCTCGTAACAATCTCGGGTGTGACTGTCATAACAGATATGAAGGAATGGGCTACTGCGTCCTGGTGACCCAACTCCTTCCACTTCGCTTTCCAGACGTCTGCTACCTCATTTACCGGTCTACGGCTCAACGCATCAGCAACTACGTTGGCTTTCCTCGGATGATACTGTATGTCGAACTGATAGTCCTTCACAAACTCTAACCATCTGCGCTGACGCATATTCAGCTCTCGCTGAGTGAACAGGTACTGCAGTGACTTATGGTCTGTGAATAAACGAAACTTCTCCCCTAATAAATAGTGTCTCCATATCCGTAGTGTAAAAACGACCGCTGCTAACTCCAGGTCGTGGGTGGGGTAATTCTTCTCATGCGGCTTAAGCTTGCGGGAGGCAAAAGCTATAGCCTTCTCTTCCTGCTAAAGTATTCCCCCAAGTCCCCGTAAAGAGGCATCGGTGTAAACCAGGTACTCCACACCCGGCTTCGGTAAAGCAAGGACTGGTGCTGAAGTAAGCTTGTCTTTCAGCTCGTCGAAAGCCAATTGACAAGCATCATCCTAAACATATGGTACCCCTTTACGCGTTAGGTTCGTCAATGGACCCGCTATTTTGGAGAATCCCCGAATGAATCTCCTGTAGTATCCGGCTAACCCCAAAAAACTACGCACTTCCATCGGTGTCGTGGGCTGTCCCCACTCCCTCACCGCTGACACTTTACTCGGGTCAACTGCTATCCCCTGTTCAGAAACAACATGCCCCAAGAACTGTACCTCTCGCAACCAGTATCCACACTTCTCGTACTTAGCATACGACTGATGCTCTCGTAAAGTCTGAAGGATCTGCCTCAAGTGCTCGGCATGCTCCTCCTCGGAGTGTGAATATATCAAATTGTCATCTATGAAGACGATGACAAACTGATCCAAGAACTCTCTGAATACTCAGTTCATTAAGTCCATGAACACGGCTGGAGCTTTTGTGAGACCAAATGGCATCACTCTGAACTCGTATGACCCATATCTCGTCAAGAAGGCAGTCTTTGAAACATCCTTCTCTCTAATACGTAGCTGATGGTACCCCGACCTCAGATCTATCTTCGAAAAGAAAGTTGCTCCCCTCAACTGGTCGAACAGATCATCGATTTGAGGCAACGGATACTTATTCCGTATCGTGACCTTGTTCAACTCCCGGTAGTCCACACATAACCTCAGTGAACCATCTCTCTTCTTCACAAACAAGACTGGAGCGCCCCAAGGTGAGGTACTCCTGCGAATGAAGCCCTGACCTAACAGCTGCTCTATCTGATCTCGTAACTCTCGCATCTCTGCCAGAGCCATACGGTATGGAACACGTGCTATCGGTCTCGTATCTGGCAATAAATCTATGACAAAGTCTATCTCTCGACTGGGGGGTAGGCCTGGTATCTCCTGGAATACATTGGAATACTCACGAACGATTGGGATCGAGTCTAAAGGAATCACAACCTCCTTAGAGTACTCCTCCTCTATATAATACAAATGAGCGGTCGAACCTCCCTCTGGGCGAGGCATCGCCACTACAAACATCTCTTGCCCCCGAATGGCAAAAATAATGCTCCCACCGAAGCAATCAATCATGACTCTATAAGCTGCGAGCCAATCCATACCGATAATAATATCATGCTCATGCATATCTAAGACTAACATGTCTACAGGTAATACCAAACTACCAATCTCTACCCCCACTCCCCGACATATAAAGAAGATAAGCGACCCACTCCCCAGTGGTGAGTCTACACACGTCACTGTGCTCTCTGCTGTGGCTAACAACCCTAAGGCCTTCGCAAAATGCGTAGCTATAAAACAATGTGTCGCCCCAGTATTAAACAAAACCCAACCCATAGTACCATGTTTAGGAAACATACCCTCAATCGTGGGTGGTGCCTGTGGAGCTACTGCCAAGTGAACGTTATAGACGCGTTCGTACTGCAACTGCCCCTGCTGCACTGGAGCCGCTGGAATGGCTGGTAGGGCTGGCACCTGGGTTGGAGCTGAGAGGGCAGCTGGAAAAAGTGGTCTTTGTGGCTCATTACGGGCACCTTGCTGCTGTGGGGCCCTATTACCCTATGGGTAATCCTGGCGCTTATGACCATGCTTGACGCATACAAAACACCGGCCTCTGAAGTTACCTCCCCTCTGACCCTGCTGACCACGGCCCTGCTGGCCGTTACCTCCCCGCCACTGGCCCTGTTGGCCCTGATTAGCACGCTGTTGGCCCTGTTGATTAGGCTGGCCCTGCTGGCCTTGCCTATAACCCCCAAATCCCTGTCTAGAATCACCTGAACGGAATCGCTTAGCAGGGTCCCCCTGATGGGAACTCTGCTCGTGCTGACGAGTCTATCCATGAGATGGGGCCCCACTAGCACTACTACCCCCGGTCCTGCCCTTCTGGCTGGACTCTCCTGCTCTCTTGCTTCCTTGCAGATGGAAGCGGTGATCCTGGCAATGTAGTAACGCAGCATTGAGTACATTAGTGAAAGTACTCAGAGATAGATTCCCTATAAGATGCTGACGGATCCTCCAAGCTAACCCGTCCACAAATAACATAATTTTCTTACTCTCAGTAGGTGCCTCATCTGGCACTATGGTGAGAAGTCTCGTGAACTCCTCCTCATACTCAGCAACGGTAGAGTTCTCCTGTTTCAAATTCAGTAATTTCCGCCTCATCTCAGTCTGCACGGCGGGTGGAAAGTACTTGCGATCAAACTGCTCCCAAAACGACTGAATAGGGACCGTGTCCCTCTCCTCCAAGGTGGTAGTGGACTCCCACCACTGCAAAGCGGCCCCCACCAGCTTAAAGGAAGCCAATAACTATCTTTGCACGTCGGTGCACTCATACATACGAAGATGCCGCTGGATGTCTTTCTTCCATTGGCTGACTATGACGATATCTGAGCTACCAAAGAACTCAGGGGGATGCGCCTTCTGAAAAGCATCCCTAACCCTCTCCCATGCAGATGGAAGCTGTGCTGGTACTGGCACCACTGCCTGAATCTGGGGTGGAGCCTGCTGAACCATCGCTAGCGCGACATTCACCGCCTGAGCAACAATGGCGGCTACTTCATTAGCATTCATCGTACCCTGTGCCGGAGCTGCGGGTTGCTCAGCTTGGGCACGCCTATCCTTCGGTGCACGTCTTGGAGGCATCTGAAATGTGAAGAAGTTTATTAGTCTACAGTCATTATCAAATCCCAAATGGCTGAAGACGTAAACGTAAAAGCAGAAATACAACAATCCTAAAAATAGGGCTCTATAGCAAAAACGTTAAGCTGAAAGCGAAAATAAGCCGTACAGATCCTATGGACACTAGAACCTGATGCTCTGATACCACCTATGACACCCCACCTAATTAAATACCGGGCGATCACTCCTTTATTAAATTAAAATCAAGGTGAACAGTTGGTTCATTCTTAGCATCACTGTCGTAAAAATAACTTTTCCAAATTTAACACCCTATTTAATTAAGTTAAGTGTCAAAACCATTTTTTAACATTACTTTCCAAATTTTATTTTGAAAATAAAGATTTAATTATCTACAACAATTCAATATTCAAAGAATCACACCACAATAATCCTGGAATATATAATCCAATTAATTTAAACATTCAACAACTAAACCCCAGCATTTAAAACTTAAAGTAAAACATACATGCTGAATAAATCCCAAAGTAACAGTACTAGAAATAACTGAAATACAAATGTCCCAATAGAACAGATAAATAGTGGAAAGGGCGACACATGCCCAATAAGGAGAATGATAGAAGTGGAATCAAGTAAATGAAATTGTCTAAGCAAGTGGCCTACAACTCCCACCTAAGCTCCAGCACGTTCCTTCCAAGGGATCCTAAACAAGACGCCCCTATGGCTGGGCACCTGTAATATATACATATATATACAAGAGAGAAAGAGGAATAGAAACGGGTCAGAGCCCGATAGTGTATATGATTTAAAAATTCGTTTAGCAAGTATTTAAATTGATACAGGTCAATGCAACAACATATTAGTGCGACACTCTCTTGAGAAATTCTCGCCTCTCTTCTAATGTGCACTCCTATCGCACTAACCTTCCCAATGGTTTATCTCATCATATATCACACTATCCTTCCCCAAGGATTTAACTTATCTTAGGTGACTCTCAAAATTTAAGATTTAACAACATCATGGTTTAAAAAGGATAATTTCATTTAGTACAAAATGCTCATTTTAACTTTATTGATTCATAAAGTTTTTCAATATCATATTATACTTTTCAAAACAAGTATTTCCAATTTGAATCATTATACATGTCTTACTTACCATAACACAGTAGGCAGTTTCCCATATTTCAGTAGTTAATATATATATTAAATACTCGTATAATATATATATTCTAACAACACCCCACATAAAATTTTATGGTGCGGGCATACTCTACTATCCAATCCCCGTATCAATCGTACTAAAGGGAATACAAGTTCGGAATCACTCTCGAACTGTATAAATACATACCCAAATAATATTGAGGCGAAGCATAGTTTCCAAGTCCAAGAGGTCAGTACATACCCTCACGTCTCTTAGGACCGTGACTACCGATTCGATAGCCTGTACCTAGGATTTCTATCTTCTAGGGTACAAGTCAATATCCCCCATAAGGCACACGAGATAAGATCGTCCCAGCGCGGAAACCTCAGGGATAGAAAGTAGCGCGGACATGATTTTCACAAGTATATAATATATGCATACACAATCATATAAATATACCATTTTTATTATATCAATTTAGGTTTATCCAATAACCCACATTCACAACATTTATCCTTATTTTCCCATTATTATTTATCAAGTATAATGGTTCGTTTCTAACTTTAATTCAAAGGGTTTTTCCAACTTACTACGTAACCCTCATGGACTCTATTCTTCCAAATGTAGAATTCAGTAGATATCTCTTTATGTTCCAACATAACTCTCTCTTACGTGTCTCTCCCCTTTAATATATACTTACATTATCCCTTATGCAAA